>CM061750.1:300160266-300782607 GCA_030979885.1 Lolium multiflorum
CTTGATTTGACTAACCAAGGTAGGTTGTAACTCTATGCTGGCGAGATAACCTTCGCTAACTAGCTCCAGTCTAAACTGTTCAAACTCTTGATACAAGCTAGGTTGCTCTTCTCGCGATCATGGAGTTGAGCTGACATGGTTGTCGGCTCAAAGCATCGGCTACCACATTGGCCTTTCCGGGGTGGTAATGAATCTCTAGGTCGTAATCCTTGATCAACTCGATCCATCTTCTTTGCCTCATGTTCAGTTCCTTCTGAGTGAAGATATACTTCAAACTCTTGTGATCCGTAAATCTCGCATTGATTACCCATGAGGTAATGACGCCAAACCTTCAAAGCTAACACAACTGCTGCGAGTTCTAAGTCGTGAGTTGGGTAATTCTGCTCATGCTGCTTCAGTTGCCTTGACAGATATGATATCACCTTCCCTCCTTGCATCAACACACATCCAAGACCAATCTTGGAGGCGTCACAGTACACGTCAAAAGGCTTTGTGATGTCCGGCATGATTAGTATTGGGGCTGTCGTCAGTCTTGCCTTGAGCTTCTAGAAGCTCTCTTCACATTTGTCAGTCCAATCAAACTTCTTGTCCTTCTTCAGCATTTGGGTCATTGGTCTTGCTATGCTCGAGAATCCTTCAACGAATCGGCGGTAGTATCCCGCCAATCCAAGAAGCGCGGACTTCGGTCTGAGTGGTTGGGACTTTCCATTACGCGCGGTCTTGATCTTTGCGGGTCCACGGAAATTCCTCTGCGGACAAGATGTGTCCCCAGGAATCCGACTTCTTTGACCAAAACTCGCACTTGCTGAACTTGGCGTACAACTTGTGTTGTCTAAGGGTCTCTAGTATGATCTCCAGGTGTTGCTCATGCTCCTCCTCGGTCTTGGAGTAGATTAGGATGTCGTCGATGAAAACAACGACAAACTTGTCCAAAAATTTCATGAAGATCTTGTTCATGAGGTTCATGAAGTATGCCGGGGCATTGGTCAGACCAAATGACATGACGTTGTACTCCTGCAACCCTTATGCAGTGGTGAATGCGGTTCGGGATATCAGTTGCACGGATCTTGTTTGATGGTAACTGTCCTAAGGTCAATCTTGGAGAACACGGTGGCACCGGTCAACAGTCTTCTATCTTTGGCAAGGGGTACTTGTTCTTGATGGTGACATCGTTAAACTACGATGATCCGTGCATAAACCGGCCCCGTGCCGTCTTTCATCTAAACAAAGCGGGGACCTCAAGGTGACGCACTTGAGTCGGATAGGACCTTTGGCTCAAGAAGTTAGATCAGTGGCACAACGGTTCCACTAACTACGATGGGTTCATGCTGTAAGCTCTCTGGGCTATAGGTCCTGTTCCGGGGATTAACTCAATGATAAACTCGATATCCCGATCTGGGGGCATACCGGGTAGATCATCCGGAAACACATCAGGGTATCTACAGACGACCCTGATCTGATCCAAGGTGGGTTTGGCTAAACTCTGGTTACAAGTGAATTTTCTGGGTAGTCTTTCCGATATGTGCTCCACTAGCACTCCGGTGCTACTAGTCATGGTGATGGCCTTCTTGGCACAATCAATCAGTCCCTGATGCTTGGACATCCAGTCCATACCCAGTACTACTTCCAAACCCTTTGTTCCCAGAACAATCAAATTTGCATAAAACTCTATTTCATGTATGATGATGGGCACATCTTTGCAAATTTTTCTAGCTTTAGTTGTTGAGCCAGGTATTTGAACTATCATGACATGCTTCAAACTGATGGGTTGAATCTTACTAGTGCATGAAAAATCTTCGGTAACAAATGAATGCGATGCTCCAGAATCAAACAACACTCTTTCCAATACTGAGTTAACAGAGAACATACCCAGCACGACATCTGGCGCTTCCTGGGCTTCTTCAGTACTCATGTGAAAGAGGCGGCTGCTGCGGTTGTTGGGGTTGTTGGGGTTGAACTTCTTGCCGGTGGAGACACGGCGTTGCTGCTGAGCAGGTGCAGCGGTGTTGGCGGCGATCTTGGCGAGTCTCTTGGGGCACTCATTGGAAAAGTGTCCCACTACACCACACTCGTAGCAGGTGATGGTGGACTTGTCCTTGGGGGTAACCGGAACAGCGTTGCTTCCGGTCCTTGGTGCGGTGTTGGTGTTGTTGTTGTTGGCGGGGGCTCTCATCGGGGCACGGTTGAAGTTGTTGTTGTGGTGGACGTAGTTGCTGTTGCTGTGGTTGTTGTTGTGGTGGCCTCCTGGCCTGGGGTTTCCTCCACTCCGGTGTTGAAAACCGGGGCGTGACATCGGGGTTGGTGGCTTGTTGCTTCTGGGGGCGAATCCTCCGCTTGAGCTGGGGCGATACCTTGGGGTATTGCTGGGCCCACTTCGGGTTCATCATTCTGCGCTTGCGGTTCTCGTTGGCCTGGTTCAGCTTGCCCTCCATCTGGATGGCGGAGTCGACAAGGGCTTCAAGGTCAGCAAATGGAATGTTGACCAGCACAGTCTGCATCTCATCGTGCAGTCGTTCAGGAACCTCTCCTTCCTCTTCTCAACGGTGTCAGTCTCATCAGGTGCAGCCTTACCGACAGATGAGGAACACTGTCAAGATATCACCATAATCATCTACGCCCTTAACAGATTGTGGGACTTCAATCCCATCTTCTTGGGCCAGGCCTGTTTTGCTGGTTTTCCCCTTCAGACTTGGGCTTGAAGTCGGCTAAGTCATCAGCCTTCCCAGTTCGTGTGACTCAAATCCTCCAGGTGTGGCAAAGTTGCTGCCAGATGGGTGCGTGGCAGAGGAACCTGTCGTTTGGCCTCCTTCCGGTACTTAATGCTCTCATTATGCGGAGCCAATCGTACGCATCGAGGAGGTTCTCAGTGCTTCTTGCTAAACACCGGCGGGTTGGTGTTTTGGAAGTTCTTCAACTTTGAGCCCGGATGCTCGTGGTTTCCGTGGCCCTGGTTATTCTGAACAAGCTGCTGTAGGGCAGTGATGTTGGCTTGGCGTTCAGCACGTTCAGCCTCTCGGTCTTCCATCAGGATTTGCAGCATCTGCATCAGTGCATCTTGATTGGCGCTTCTAGTGGGAGGGGCCATATGAACAGGGAGATTTCTATGGCTTATTTTGGGCTAAAGTTTAAAACTTGAGTTCTTTGATATATTGAAATTTAAACACGCTTTTATTTTATTCATGATGCAAACATTACAAGCTTACACATAAGAGGGTTTGAAGAACCCTTTCAACAAACTACGATACAGTGGGACCGATACAACTCACACCTACGCAAGGTGCACAAGTGAAACTAAGCTTCATCAACATGGATCGGGACGGTGTCATCCATCCCGGCTGTCAGGTGCTCATGGCCATCCTCATCAGGATAGAAGGCCAGGTCATCATCATCCTCTTCGTAGTCGTTGTCGTTGCTCACATAGGAGTAGCCATCCCCTTGGATGTCTTCCCCCTCTCCTTCGCTCTCGAGGGCCTTGAGCTGGTCCTCCTGAGTCTTGATGGTCTCCTTGAGAGTGGCGATCTGGTCGCGGAGGCGAGAGATGGAGTAGTCCTTCTTCGCGTTCTCACGGCGAAGGGTCTTGCGCTCTGCGGCGATGATCTTGGTGATCTCGTCCTTCTGAGCCATCTGGTGGTAGGCGAAGTTGGCGAGGGCGCGAGCGTTGTCGAGCTGGACGTAGGTCTCGCACAGCATATGTAGTCGGTGTGGTCCACGTGGTACTTCAACTCGGGATGGGGCGAGAGGTCCATCGGTGCCCCCATGGAGTCGTGCCTTGCCATGTGGAAGTAGCGGGTTCCCCGGATTCGGGGCAGCTCCAGCCCGCACAGACGGGCTAGTGCTTCCTTCATGGCCCGAGCAAGACGTCCACCCGGTGGTCTCCCGGAAGGAGAAGCTGGATCCTACTCGTTGCGGGCGACTCGGGCTTTCGCGGAGGTCAGCGCAGGATGATCCACTTCATACGGCTGTCCTCCAAGGCTGGTCGGTGACTTGTCCCAAGAGAACTCCGGGAAGGGCGCCCAAGGAACAGGGAGAGTTCAGTTAGGTCTTGCTCAAAGACTAGGCCTCCAGCATTGCCTAGCCGGTAAAACTCCGTCTGAGCGAATTGCTCCATCTGTAGAGACATGGATGAGTAAGTTAGAGAAGTGCAAGTGTTCAAAATTTTAATTTCATTGTAAGAAAGAAACATGAACTTGTTATTTTGGAAAGGATCTCAAAGGTAAGAGTGTGAATATGTTTTTATAACTATTTCTTTCTTTATTTTTGAATCTAAGTGTTTCCAAACGTCCATTCTAAACTAGGGGCTTCTAAGGTCAAACAATGGCTCCGATACCAACTTGTCAACACACGGATTTTTAAGTCCGAGATGCCTATTATGTCATACATCGCAATCCCGGGGAATATTGTTGTTGCGAGACATAACGAGTTGAATACCATAGAGTCATCATTTATTACAGCACATAATGTCTTACACCATATATCACATTATTCAAAGTTACACAAATAGTTGATCTAAACGATCCAACGAACACGGATAAGTAGCGGAAAGCGTCGTAGTAGATGGAACTATCTATCCACGGGCCAACGCTTGGCGTTAGAAGCATCCTAGTTACGGTAGACGTCTTGTTGACCGTCATCCCCGTATTGTTGCTCCTCTTCATAGTCTGGCATTGGAATAGCCAGGGACACAGCCATGAGTACTTAAGTACTCGCAAACTAACACTAATGTAAGTAACTATCAATATTAAGGGTTGCTAAGCTCTAGGTTTATTTGCGTAAAGCCAAGTTTATTTCATAAGCATTTAGTAAAGATGCTTGAATCTCTAGACTAACTCAAGTGGGAACATTGGTGTCATTCCCACAACATTAGTTGTGTTTTCAAAATTCAAGTCACCTTTCCTTTTTAAGACAAGTTCTGATAACGGAACAGTATGGCCTTTCCAATCGTCCGTAACCGTGGACACGGCTATTCGAATAGGTTTAACACTCTGCAGAGGTTGTACTCTTGTGCCACAACTTTTGATTACATCCGTCGGGATAACCCCGAATCATCGTAACTCAGTACGCGGATCATCAATCATAACCTTTCACTTAGATAACCTAGTATAGGCACCTCTCCCCATGAGCTTGGCCTCCCGGGTGAAGACAAACGTCAGCAGGGCTTGGGCCGTACATTCACCTCATATTCACATCATTTCACTTTCAACGAGAGGCAGCCTCGGCGTAACCCCTATGATGCTTGTTTAGAGAGAACATACTAAACTACATAAGCTTCTAGTTAAGCCCTACCCATAATCAGGTATTGTGGGGGGTACTTGTATAATTGGAAGGGTATCGCATTCAAACCCAATCATCAGTTTTCACAAACCTTCACCAAGTCATTCAATTCTCTTTCACTTTCAAATTCTTTCAAAGTCATTTCATTTCACCTTGTTCCCATCTAGAGTAGTCAATTTTATTTATTTGGCAATAGCATCTAGTCATGAGGGGGTGCTATCTAGCTTGATTTGCTTAGGCTAACCTTGACACCCTTGTTCTATTCTAAACCAAGTGAGTCATGAATCAAAAATACTTTGAAATACAACACTTGAAATAATAACAAAGTAAAACATGGGATAGGATCCTTAAGCATAAAGTAATATGTAATGGTGCCTTGCTCATGAAGAGCTTTGCATTAAGTTGGCTTGCAAGAGTATTAGCTTGCCTTGGTTGGGATAGGAGTCAAAGTTTTCCTCCTCCTCTTGGTTGTAGCCTTCCTCCTCCGGGTATTCCTCGAGACTAGCGTCTATATACGAATACAAGGTATAACGATCACTACTCAAAATTAAGTGCTAAGCTAAGCACACCAAAGTTGCACACAAACCTATGCTAGCATCACACCTTATTAGCATGGAGATTTAATTCATTGGGTTAAAGAAAAATAATTTCCTCTCATTATAATTATTTATTAAGATATCTTTTTAATGTCTTGGAGAAGATAATTTCCTCTCATTGAATTTTATTAAGATTTAATCTCTTCAAATAATAATAAGGTATGAGTATTAGTTGACCAAGGTCAACACCTCATATCTATTATTTGAGAGTGAAATTTAAATGAGGTGCTACACCTCATGCATTTTAATATTGGGATTTCTATTTTCGTGCCCTCGGCTCCTTAGTTGTACTCAGTTTTCCCCAGATCCTTAGTTTTTCCTCAGTTTTCCCCCCTTGTCTATAACCCGCAGAAAGAGCTCGGACGGAAGGAATCCCGTTTAGTTGACGTTGGTTGGTGCTGGCAAGTGGGTTGGTGCCCTGCAGTGGACACGTCTCCACTTATCCAGATCATCGTGGGACCCACAACTTGTCCACGTTAGCGCCGGACCCACAGCTTACCCAGGTGACCGTTGCAAAATGGGAGCCCGAGCTAGCCCCACGCCCGTGCCCGTGCCATTGCTTCCCCTTTCTTTCTCCGCGCCCCATTGTTCTTCTTCTCCGCCAGCGGCAGCCCTTCTCCGGCACGCGGGTGATGTCTAGTTTCTCTTCGACCTCCCGTTCTTCATGGCCGCGGTATGGACCGTGCCTTTGACAAGATGCCATGACTGCCCACGCCAGGAGCCTCTGAAGCGGTCGATCTGTAAGACGGACGAGAACGGCAACCGTGGACGTGAGTTCGTTGCATGCGAGAGCTTGCCATATAGAGAGGGGGATAAGGTTAGATCTCGCTCCAATTTCTCTATTTTCTCTCGATTTTCTTGTTATTCCCTCGAATTTGGGATTTAGGGTTCACGTTGTTGTTTTCAGATCTTGAAGAAATGCGGGCATTTCGAGTGGATCGATGTGTACGTTCGGAGGCTTCAATTGCAGGAATCAATTGGCGCTATTGGGGAGCGCAATTTGGGAGGGGGGACTTGCTGTAGAGAATGCGGCGGAGAGAGGAGCCGTTCCGATTAGGGACCTTCCGATTATGCCTAATGCTCCCAATGCAGAACTGGTGGAAGTGAAGGGAGAACTGAAGAAAATGAACAAGCAGTTAAGGCAGCTGATCGAGTTGAAGAAGCAAGCTAATATGATGGCTGGTTGTTTTTTTGTTGTATAATTACGATCGGATTCTTATCATTGCTCACCGGGCGCTAGAAGTTGTTACAAGGGATACCTTGTTACAAATCCATTATTCAGTTACATGTACTTGTAGTTGTTTTCAAAGTTAGTGTGTGCATTCACCGAAATTACCAACTATATTCCCTAAAAGAAAAGGAAAGCTAAAGATAGTTGATAATTGTTAGAGGGGGGACAAATAATGCAATCCCCGAAATCCGCAAATATGTATGCCTCATGTTTATACCAAAATTATACCACTTTTAGGCCGTTTCAAAATACCAATACTATATCCCCCAACTATATTCCCAAAAAGAAAAGGAAAGCTAAAGATAGTTGATAATTGTTAGAGGGGTGACAAATAATGCAATCCCCGAAATCCGCAAATATGTATGCCTCATGTTTATATCAAAATTATACCACTTTTAGGCCTTTCCAAAATACCAATACCATATCCCAAACTATATTCCCTAAAAGAAAAGGACAGCTAAAGATAGTTGATAATTGTTAGAGGGGTGAAAAATAATGCAATCACCGAAATCCGCAAAATATGTATGCCTCATGTTTATACAAAAATTATACCACTTTTAGGCCGTTTCAAAATACCAATACTATATCCCAAATTATATTCCCTAAAAGAAAAGGAAAGCTAAAGATAGTTGATAATTGTTAGAGGGGTGACAAATAATGCAATCCCCGAAATCCGCAAATATATATGCCTCATGTTTATACCAAAATTATACCACTTTTAGGCCTTTCCAAAATACCAATACTATATCCCAAACTATATTCCCTAAAAGAAAAGGACAGCTAAAGATAGTTGATTGTTAGAGGGGTGACAAATAATGCAATCGACGAAATCAGCAAAAATGTATGCCTCATGTTTATAACAAAATTATACCACTTTTAGGCCGTTTCAAAATACCAATACTATATCCCAAACTATATTCCTCATGTTTATTCTCCACCGACAGAGAGAGAGAGATGGGTGGCCAAGAGAGAGAGAGAGAGAGAGAGAGAGAGGTTGCCACGAAGAGACGGATAGGGGGATACTGCCCGTTAGATCAGTGGATCAACGGTTCGTGGAGTCGATCCGTGTGACAACGGCTCAACCAATCAGGATAAGTTTGGGCTTCTCAGAGCATTTGTGACGGTACTTGAGGGCAAACTGAGTAGTATTAAGAATCCAAGAGCACATAAATAGTAAATAGACTAAGGGATTCAAACAAAAGAATTACAAAATGAAAAATGTGTGTTTTGTACAATATAATTCATATTGGGCTACATCAAATTATTTGCAATTCAAATATACATGAGTGTGACAATTATGGCATCATTTAGACAAACTATGTTTTGGGAAAGATGTTTTGCAAAGGGGTTTGGGTGGAAAACCATGCATCTTCATAGCTACACTAGTGATTAAGAAGTGGCAATTTGTGGTAAAACTTGATTTATATATGTTTGTTAAGATTTTCTAGGTGGCAGGTTGCGTAGGAAGACTCCATGAGTAGTTGCCACTATGTTTTTATTTTTTTGGATTTTTTGCGCATGAAATGACTCAATTAGCTATGTTAATCTCATTTGTTGACTCTCTGTTGACCATCTACTTGAGGGTAAAACTGAGTATATTGCACTTGCCGGTCTAAGTCCTCGAGGGGAAAACTGAGTACGGATAAAATTTCTGTATAAGGCCTGAGGTTATAACTGAGTACACCAAACATCCCAGGGTTAGACTCGTGTAGCGGTGCACGCTGCAGCCGTGCATAGCGGACGCGTGTTGCGGTACACGCCACCTTCGTCTTTATAGAGCCCCTCTTTCTCTCCCTCGGCCTTGCGTTCTCAACGGCTCAGTACCGCAACCGCCTCTCTGTCCATCATCTTTCTCTAACCGAAGAAAAACCCCGAAAAAACACTTCTCCACAACCGAAGAAAAAACCCCGAAGAAAACCGCCGGCGATGGACAAGAATGAGATGCCCATTGTCGACGCATCAGCCGCCGGCGCATCGGCCGCTGCCCCCGTCCAGGCCCCTGTCGTTGCTTCCAACGTAGCAGCCGGCGCATCGGCCGCCGCCCCCGTCCAGGCCCCTGTCGCTGCTTCCAACGTAGCCGCCGGCGCATCGGCCGCCGCCCCCGTCCAGGCCCCCGTCCATTGGGACCCGTACGAACCAGTGCAGTACGACGCGCCGAAGAACCCCTACGACACCACCATCGTCGACTACGATTCGGAGGTAACCCTTTGTTCCCTTGTTCTTATCTCATTTCAATCATTTTGTGTTAGATCTAGCGTTATTACGGTTCGTCTGTTCCTAGTTCAATCCTTTTGTGTTAGATCTTGCGTTATTCCTGTTCGTCTCTTCCTAGTTCAATCCTTTTTTGTTAGATCTTGCGTTATTACTGTTCGTCTGTTCCTAGTTCAATCCTTTTGTGTTAGATCTTGCGTTATTAATGTTCGTCTGTTCCTAGTTCGATCCTTTTGTGTTAGATCTTGCGTTATTAGTGTTTGTGATTTGCTTTTGTTTCAGATTTGTGCCGATGATGATGAATATTTGGGCATCCCTAAATTGATTCAGGGTTTGGTCAGTAAACAATTGGTGTGTACAAATTTGTTGTGCATGATCTTTGGTTTACTTACTCAAATCCTGGATATAAGTGTGTCCAATGTAACCGAGGCTACCTCTTTTTTTCGAGCCCATATTATCATGCATGATTTTTTTTTTTCTTTGTGTTCAATCATCGTTGCAATTGACTCCGTGTTTTTTGCACGATCTTTGGTGCTACGTGACAGGTCGAGAGCAGCGACGTCGACATCGACGACGAGTCCTTCCACACCAAGACTCGTCACGTCCTCAGGAGGCTGCAGTCCGGCCAATACGGTCGCCCCTTTGCTCAAGGCATTTACAAGTGCCCCTTCTGCAACAGGAGGCTCTTCGACACCAACTTCAACACCCTGCTGAACCATGCTGAATCCATTGGCAGACATGGCGCTAGAGTTGGAAGTACCGTGAACGTGCATGCGTACATGGCCAAACACAAAGCACTTGGGATTCACCTGCGCAACCTCCAAGCGAGTCACACGCGCCACCTGGAGGCGTTGAACGTGCCTACTGCACTCTCTGTATGTGACTGCTCTATCTGTAGAGCAGATTAAATTCATGTAAAATGTAGCTTATGTTGGATCTATCGGTACTACATTTGGATCTGTCCTGAATATATCTATGCTATGTTGGTTGCTGTATGCAGCTTATCCTATATTTTCTCTCTGGATTTGTGCCCTAGATTTCCTACCTGATTGGGTAAAAACGAAGGCATAAAGAAATGAATGGCGTTAAAAAACAGAAGGAGAAGCTTCTCTAGATTTGCTACCAATTTGGGCTATCAAATATGAATGAGATCGAGCGATAGAGAGGAAAAAGGTACATTGAAAACTGCTAATCTGGGCGAAAGAGACAGAAACCACTCGTGCCCCCGTCCCGGACCCACACGGCTCCACACGCTACGGCCCTACACGCTACGGCCCCACAAACACGGCCTCGTCCTGTCCCACGCGGTCCCTTCCTACCAGCCCCACACGACGCGGTCCCACACGACGCGACCCCACAAACGACACGACCCCACTCGTCAGCACGGAACAGTCAACTTAACGGATTCCTTCCGTCCGAGCTCCTTCCGGTTCAGACAAACGTTTGGGTAAAACTGAGGAAAAACTAAGGAGCTGGGGAAAACTGAGTACAACTAACGAAGCAGGGGCACGAAAATAGAAATCCCTTTAATATTAGCATGCTAATGATTTAATATCTCTAAGTAATCAAACATGAGGTTTATTAGACCAAAGTCAGTACCTCTATTTGAATTACTTAAGATCACAATTTAAATGAGAGAATAGCTCTCATACTATTTAAACAATTTATTTGTATGAGTTAAATGGACTAGAAATGGCTCCATAGCCATTATTTAGTTCTAGTCCATGATCATGCAAAACAACTATACTATATTTTTGCATAAACAATTAGAGGGTATCAAATGTGATTTATGAGAGTTGGAATCCACTGAAAATCATTTATAGATAATTTTTAATATTTATTTGAAGTTGGAAAAGGCTCTGCCTTGTTATTTTTATCATTCAAATTCTATGATTAATTTGCCAGTGAGGCCAATGGCAGTGTTTAGATAATTTCATGGGCTTTCCAATTATATAAAATTTACTAAATTTGGTTCAGTAGATTTCAAACTATTTAAATTTGAAGTGGGCACCAGTATTGGATTTGGTTTAAAAGAATTAAACTATATTTCAATTTTTGGGCCGTGCGGGAAAGCAACGTGGGCTAAACGGGCGAAAAGACCGGGCCGGCCCGGCAGCGTGACTCACACGCGCGGGCGCGACATGGTGGGTTCCACTGTCAGCGCCTGTTTCAGCGAACGGTACGGCGCATGAGATGTTGGATTAGAACGCGATCGTGCGGTGCACGATCGTCGTCTTCTCCGGCGAGATGCCGAGGTTCTGGCGGCGAGCCTAGGGGGCCGGAGGGCGTACCGGCGTTCCCACGGGGTTCGGTGGGTGCGAGGCGGCGTTGTCGACGGTGAGGGAGCGTCTGGTAGCAGTGGCGAGGCTCGGGGCGGCTTGAATCGGCGACGCGGATCTGCGGACCCGGCGAGCTTCGCCTTCAAATTCGAGCTGCTCCAGCGATGATTGGAGGTGGGGTTTGGTCGAGGTGAACCAGTGGAGTGAGGCGGTCGTGGTGGTGTGAAGGAGAAGGCCGCGGGAGGTCTCTATTTATAGAGTGGAGGGAGTGCTGTGGGTGCCGTGGGTGATCATCGACGGCGTGGCTGCTCCGGCATGCGAAAGGGCAAGCGAGGTACTGCAATTGATTGGCGACGGCATGGCGATGCTTTTGGTACAGCGGAAGCGTCCAGGGGTCGATGGGAGAGCTCATGCGCTTGGTGATCATGCCGCAGTACCCGCGGCATGGCTTCGACGGTGGCGACGGCGACAGGTCCTCCGGCGATGCTCGAGTGTGGCTAGCGTGTAGAGGTACGGTGGCGATGCTCGGTGCAGGGAATGGGCGAGGGGCATGGGCGCGAGCGATGGTACTATGCCATGCTCGCGCGTCCGGTGCGCGCTCACCGCGTGCACTGGCATGCCGTGGCATGTCCTGGCGCGCATGGGCACGCTTGGTGCGGCCAATGCTGTGGCTGGGCGAGTTTGGGCCATGCTGGATCATGATCGTGGTGTACCAGGCTAGCTCCTAGACATGGTGAGATGGAGTGGATCGAGCCAGAGAGAGAGGAGGCATGGTGGCCGGCATGAGGTTGCCATTGGTAGGTTTAGGGTTTCTCCATGCCTCCACTTGTTCGAGCCAGTACTGGGAATGATGGAGAGGTACAAGATAGGCAATGATCATCAAGATTCACCACTGGTTTAGGCTATGGACTGTTGGATAATGCAAATTTTGATCATATCTGATTTGTGCCTGCCAGGTGTTCGACAGTATGGCCGCAAGAAACTTATTTTGAAAATTTGAAATTCTTTTTGGTGGAGTTCATTTATATATTTATAGTGATGGAATGGTGGTGGTGGAGTTCATTTTGATGAAGTTTGGCAACATTCCAAAATGGGGGTCATCTACACTTTGTTTCAAAGTCTCTTCTTGTCAAACCTATACTGGTCAACCTGGTCAACTTTAGCAGTGGTGGTCAACATGAAAAGTGTTCACTTTGACTTGGTCTTGGATGAGGTGAAAAGAGTTAGGGTTGTTTAGTGTAAGATTCTTCCAAACCAGGGGTGTTAAGAGGGCAACATTTTATAAAGTGGTCATATGACCATTATCATATGTATGTACAATTTGAAATTTCCTTTGATTTGAATCTGGTTTCTTCTATGCATTTATGTTTGTTTTTGTTATATAAGAGTTTTACAAGCATTGGATCAAGCCTTGGTGGCCTTTGTTGAGGATTTGAAAAGTGGGCTTAATGTGTTTGTGAGGGTTTATGGCTATCTTTGCATTTCTTATTTTTCTCTCAAATTGAGATGGTAAGATCATGGTTTAGGGTTTAAGTACAAGTGATCAACACTACTACACTCATCATGGCAATTTCACACAAAAAGCACATACTATGCATGAGAACATGTGTAGCACTATATGAGTAATAAAAGTTTTTGTTTGTTGCAAAAATTGAGTACTTGAATTTTTCCTTTCTTTATTTATTGTTGAAAACTTGAGATGTTACAAGTACTGCTCTGGAGATTGCACTGAAAATGTCCCACAGAACGTGTTACGGTACCTTTACGGTACCTCGAGCGGTAGTACCGCTCCAGAGCGGTAGTACCGCCCGGTACCGCTTCGGTACCGTAACTTAAGTTACGGCAGCCGCTCCGGTACCGCCTTGGTACCGCTTGGCATCCGTAAGCTCGGAGGCCATTACGGTACCTCGAGCGGTAGTACCGCTATGCTTCCACGTGGACAAGTTCTGTGGGGATTTCGAATCCGGAGCGGTAGTACGCTTCCAGAGCGGTAGTACGCGTAGGCGTAAACGCACATAACGATTGGATTTGGAGGGACCTATAAAAAGGCCCCTCTTCCCCAGCTCGTTTTTAGCTCTTCTCTCTCTCTCTCTCCATTGTTGCTGAGCTCAAACTTAGTGGATCTCCCTCCCTACCCAATCAAACTTGCTGATACTTGGAGGAGTGGTGGAGGAGACCCCGATCTATCGTTCTACCGAGAGAAATTTCACCAATTCATGGTAGTCCTTAGTGGATCTTGGTGGTAGAGTTCCTATAGTGGAATCTTGGAAGAAGTGCATCCATGGAGGCTAGCTTGGTGTTGTACTAGCCCCGTGGGTTGTTGGGAGCCTCCTTGTGGTGTGGAGCTCGCCCCAACCTTGTGAAGGAATCACCGCCTCGACCGGTGCCTTAGTGGAGAAGGGGGAGCACCTTTGTGGAGCTCTCTCGAAGAAGAAGGTGAGGCCTTCCTTCGTGGTGTGGCCGTCTAGCCTCTTGTGTGAGGCTAGCACCTCCTCAACGCAGACGTACTCCCTTTTGTGGGAGGAACTGCGACAACAAACCTCGTCTCGTCTCCGCGCCCTCCGGTTGTCCCGCTCCTTACTCTTACTATCTTGTCTTGTTCCTTTGCTTGTTGGACTTGTCTGGGATCATTGTAGGATCACCCCCATCGCTAAAGCTATCACCTTTATCTTCCGTTGCACTAAAAATTGAAAAAGGCTAAAACTTGACGTAGCGCCCATTCACCCCCCTCTTGTTCGCTACGATCCATTCAATTGGTATCAGAGCAAGGTTTTCTTGCTCGGGCTTTACCGCCTAAGAAATGGCCGAACAAGAGAATGGAGAGAATGGGTTCCTTCCCGGTGAGCAATCACCTCCACCATCAATTGTCGATAGCACTCCGGCTACTTTGGATGACCTCAAGAAATTGGAGTCATCCATTGTATCCCAAATGAAGGCTATGATGATGGAGTTGATTGCTCCCAAATCAACCCCCAAGGCAAGTGTCGATGTTCCTCCACCACAAGTCAACACCCTTCCTCTTGTTGATTTTGTCGTGCAATCGACAAAACCACCTCGAGAAGGGGAACTTGAGGACATTGGAACTTCATCAAAAGGGAAGGATGAATCACCGGTTGAGGGACAATTAGGAGGTTATCATGCGGTGCCTCCACCAAGTGATTACTCCCTAAATGTCCCAATACCCATGCCTCGTATCTTGACTCATGGCTCACCACCGCTACTTGATTCCAATACCTTTGAAAATTGGCAATTCTTGATGAAATCTCATGTGCGCAGCGCGTCTACCGAACTTTGGCGCATCATTGAGGAAGGTTATTCACCAAGAGACCCAAAGAACTTGACAAGAAGAGAGGTCGTGGATGATCAACTCAACGCCACCGCCATCAACATGATTCACATGGCCATCACACCCAAGGACCGCGCTCATATCCGCTCGCTCAAGACCGCCAAGGAAGCATGGAATAAACTCGACAAGCTCTTCCTCGGAAATGAGAGCATCCAAAGCTCTCGCTTCGATGAAGTGAACAATATGGCGGACAACTTCGTCATGACTGAAGGAGAATCACCCAAAGAGATGTACCGGCGCCTTATCGCTCTCGCCGTGCAAATGCAAGATCTTGGAGCAACATTTGTGGATGACCCTTGGATCAAGCAAAAGTTCTATAATTCTCTCCTTCCTTATGAGGAAGTGAAGTTGACGGCCATCCGCCAAAATGCCTCCTTCCGTGCTATGACATCCGATGAAGTCCTTAGTGAAGTCATCGCTTTGGACATCTCCAAGAAGAATGCGGAAGATCTTGTTGCTCGTGCCCACAACGTCCGTAAGCCCAATCTTGCGTTGAAGATGAAGGTGCATGAGGCTAGTGAGAGTGATGAGGATCCCATCGAGTGGAGTCCGGATGACCTCAAGGCAAATTATCATGAACACATGGCCCTTGCCGCCAAGAGCTTTTGGAGTGGGAACAAGACACGGGGCTCAAAGCTAAGAAGATACTCTCCCACAAGTCCAAGAGAAGAGCAAAGAGGGAAAGCTTGCTATAATTGTGGTGACACAAGTCACTTTGTTGCTGATTGTATCTTTGAGAGAAGAGAAGAAAATGGTGGAAAGCTTGTACAAAAGGACAAGTTCAAATCTCTCTCAAAAGGTTACTCCAAGTTCTCTTCCAACTCCGGAGACTCCAAGGCCTCCTACACCAAGAAGACTAGAGCTTTCATTGTTCGTGAGGAATATACCTCCGATGAAGGTGAAGAGCACAAAGACAAGGGAATGAACAAGGAGGAAAGGGAAGTGGCCGCCATCGCCATCTCCACTCCCATCACCTCCCTCTTCGACCCTCCAAACGAAAACCTCATCGTCAACAACTTCCATTGTCTTGTGGCAAAGGTATCTTCGGAGACTCATGATGAGGAACTTGTGACTCAAGATCGTGTTGAAGCGGAATTGGAAATTGTCTCTCTCACTCAATCTTATGAGGAAGAATGGTGCATGCACATGTCTCTTGAAACTAGTGCCATTGTTCTTGAAGATTGCAACAATTACTTCATCTCCCGACTTATCGAGGATCAAGATTATGCTCTTGGTTGGTTGAGAATACATAATGCAAGACTCTTGGATATCATCTCTCGCCAAGAGGAAGCCTTGGATGAGCACTTTCGTTTGAGCAAGGAGAAGGTGTCTTGTTGTGATCATGAAGAGGAGATTGCCACACTAAAGAGACACAAGGCCATCCTAGTTGAAGAGATTGATAGACAAAATGAGTCCTTGATGGAGTAATTTCGCTTGAGTAAAGGAAAAGATACTTGTTGTGACCACGAGGACGAAATTGCAACTCTAAAGAGAAGAAATGACAAGCTTATGGTGATCAAGATCATGTATGAGGAAGCCTTGATGGAATGTAAAGGCCTAGGACTCTTGCAATGAAGAAGGAGTGGCTATAAAGCCAAAGGAGAAGAGAAGAAGGAGGATCAAGATAAAGAGGAGCATCAAGATAGGACCCATTGAAAAATGGGTCCCTATCTCCAAAGCTTGATCCATGAAGGTCTTTGCTTCCGGTGGTGCTTTATTGGTGGAAGATTGAAGCCACATCTCTTGACCGGAAGCAAAGAAGGTGTTGTCGCCCTCGAGCTATCTCACTCTATCTCTTCTTATGGCGTCAACACAAGCAAGCTTAAAGGTATTGGGCCTTGACAAGGCGGTGGCAACACCCGGCCTTGTCAAGACCCTTGTTTACAATATTCTTTCCGTTCATTGCTTTACATGCTTGGGTCCTTGTACCTACTATAATGAACATGTGGTGGATCTCTTGTGGAGCTAGTCTCTCCAAGAGACCACATCCTCGGACTAATAGAAAATGCTTCCGTGTGTAGAGATCATGTTTGTAGGAATTGCATTGACGAAAAATGAATGAAGACTCTTACAAGATCAAGTTCAATACAAATTCTATGACATAATCCTTGCAAGAAGAAGCAACAATGGAATGGAGTTGGTGCTCAAGATCTTGGATATCTTCATTGGCAAAGAAGGAATCCATTTTATACTCCTTGCCATACTCTTCCCAACTTCTTGGGGTTGCCGGAATTGAGAGACAAACCTTAGTTGGAGACACTCAAACATGATGATGGAGTTTGAGTCTATTGTGTGATTGTGGTTTTGTGTGATGAGACTCTTTTGATGAAGATGATAGTTCTTTGGAGAGGGTGAAGTGCTTCTTGTTAGAAAGGAGATGCAATTCCCCCGGTTACCGTAGGAAGGATGAGTGTTGGCACTCACCGATCTCAAAAGCTACCTTCTATGAGTACCGGGGAAGGACGAAGTTCCATCTATATGGAGCCATCTACACCACAAGGCCAAGATCCTTTCATTGAACAACCAAGTAAAAGATCACCTCTTTCACAACTTCAAGGTCGGCATCAACAACAATGAGGGTCAAGGCGAGGACCTAAACCATAATGAAGATCAAGGGACCACACAAGAATCGATTCTATTGGTCCATTCTCGCCGGGGTTCTAATGCGTCAAGATTCCTTCATGACTCAAGCAAAGTACATCAAGATATACTCAAGAGCAAGATATGAAGGGGTCCAACGGTATAGAAACCCCAAGCTCATAAAGAAGTTTCAATGAGACCGACAAGCCAATGGACTCATTCTCTACCGACCAACGTCAAGGATCATCTAGGCCCCATGGTGGAGGCAAGGTCAAGCCCTCCTCTCGTCGTCATCGAGAAGATGAAGAGCAAGATGAGATTTTACCGGCAAGGACCACCAAGCGTCAAAGGGATGCAGCAGCAGTGGCAGCGGGCAAAAGGACCGTTCGGGGTCCTCAAGTTTCTATGAAAGATCTCAAGAAAGCCCAATTCTTGCAAGTTCAAGGGGCCAATCCCTACCTTGTGCCAAAGAACTCTCGTCTCTGCCCCAACACCTTCTTCTACCATGCCGATCAAGAGAGGATTTACAATGATGTCTATGGGTCAAAGGAGTTTCGGTGTTGCCCTCAATTCTCCATCAACATGGACAAGCTCCAAGCCAAGCCCGAGTACTTTGGAGAAGCACTCGAGATATGCGAAGAACAAGGTCTTATCCCTTTGATGACTTTCTCTCACGACTACTCCAAGGAGATAATCTGCCAGTTCTATGCCACTGTCGTGTTCCTTGAGGATGAGGGTGGTTTCCGCTCCTTGAAGTGGATGACTAGGGAGCATGTGATGGAAGCCACATGGGAAGAGTTTGCTAGGGGCATTGGATATGAACTTCCCGAGTTTGAAATCAACTTCTTCAAGATCCATCTCCAGGCCAAGTCTATGGCCAAAGAGAAGATGGCCAACCTCTACATCCCCGGAAGAATGTTGTGTGGAAGTGCTTACAACCTCCTTCCCGTCTACGACATCATGAACCGCATCTACCGCAGCACCATCAACCCCAAAGACACCAACCATGATGAGGTGCATGGCTTCCTTGTGAACCTTCTCGTGCGCACACATGAGATGAAGGGTAGTGGGAAACAATTGGATATCATGGACTTCATTTGGCATGAGATGCGTGATTGTGCCTTCCTCCGCAAGCTCCCTCAATATGCGCCCTTCATCATGAGGCTCATTTGCCTAAAGTGGGATCAATATCTTCTCCTGGTTATTCGGAACTTTATTTGTATGTGTGCTCGCTACTCTATTTGTGGATCACCCGGTTTGTATTAAGACTTATTTGTTCGTAGCTTAAAGGTCTTCACTATTTATCCTTTGATTGGCTACATAAAATCCTATGGAGGCTCTCATTATTATGAGTTTGGGTTTTCTCAAGGCAAAGGTATGAAAAGTTTCACCCAAACTCTACTATATGCACTATTCTTGCCTCCATAGTGTGCTTGTGCTATATGATCTTGTCATATGTTCTCCTTAGCACTTGTGCTAGGTTTGTAGAATCTAGGGGGAGTTTCTCTCTAGGATGCATGCATTTGTATACAAATGCATATTTCAAATATGCACGCATCTAGGGGGAGCTCCATCTACTTCTTACAAATCAAGAGCCTTATCATAATATCATATGCTATGTTGCAAATTCTTGTGTTGTCATCAAACACCAAAAAGGGGGAGATTGAAAGAGCAAGATCTATATCCCGTGTTTTGTGTGTTTGATGACAACACTTGAATAATTCTAACCGTGCACAAAGATTATCTTTGATGGATTTGCAGATGTATGGTGCCCTCGCTGAACATACTATGATCGGAAGACTGAAGCGTAGATCTTAGGTTTTCTGGTTTTGTGTGTGTGTCGCGAGGTGACATGGTAGGAGAGGAAAAGAGGAAAAAGCAGTTTCAGCCAAGCCGGTACTATCGGTACCAGGAGCGGTAGACCGCTACCCTACTGGTACCGCTCCAGTACCGCTCCGGAGATTGCACCGAAATGTCCCACGAACGTGTTACGCCTTTACGGTACCTCGAGCGTAGTACCGATAGTACCGCCCTGGTACCGCTTAGGTACCGTAACTTAAGTTACGGCAGTACCGCTCGGTACCGCCTTGGTACCGCTTGGCATCCAAGTAAGCTCTGGAGGCCATTACGGTACCTCGAGCGGTACCGCAAGCGGTAGTACCGCTATGCTTCCACGTGGACAAGTTCTGTGGGGATTTCGAATCCAGAGCGGTAGTACCGCTTAGGCAGAAACTGCACATAACGGTTGGATTTGGAGGGCCCTATAAAAAGGCCCCTTCTTTCCCAGCTCGTTTTGAGCTCTTCTCTCTCTCTCCCCCATTGTTGCTGAGCTCAAACTTAGTGGATCGCCCTCCCTACCCAATCGAACTTGCTGATACTTGGAGGAGTGGTGGAGGAGACCCCGATCTATCGTTCTACCGAGAGAAATTTCACCAATTCGTGGTAGTCCTTAGTGGATCTTGGTGGTAGAGTTCCTATAGTGGAATCTTGGAAGAAGTGCATCCATGGAGGCTAGCTTGGTGTTGTACTAGCCCCGTGGGTTGTTGGGAGCCTCCTTGTGGTGTGGAGCTCGCCCCAACCTTGTGAAGGAATCACCGCCTCGACCGGTGCATTAGTGGAGAAGGGGGAGCACCTTTGTGGAGCTCTCTCGAGGAAGAAGGCGAGGCCTTCCTTCGTGGTGTGGCCGTCTAGCCTCTTGTGTGAGGCTAGAACCTCCTCAACGCAGACGTACTCCCTTTGTGGGAGGAACTGCGACAACAAACCTCGTCTCGTCTCCGCGCCCTCCGGTTGTCCCGCTCCTTACTCTTACTATCTTGTGTTGTTCCTTTGCTTGTTGTACTTGTCTGGGATCATTGTAGGATCACCCCCATTGCTAAAGCTATCACCTTTATCTTCTGTTGCACTAAAAATTGAAAAAGGCTAAAACTTAACGTAGCGCCCATTCACCCCCCCCTCTTGTTCGCTACGATCCATTCACTTACGTTTTTGCTTACCACCCCCGAGCTCTACTTATGAGCTGTACGCAACACAACGCACACCCTCACGGTCGGGACCTCGTGCGATGTTTCGCAACACTCGAAAAGCTTCGCTCGTGGGATAGATCGCAAAAAAAAAGGGCTACAAGGGTACTGCAAGTTATACCTGCGATGGTGGTGATGGTGGTGGTGGTGTTAGTCGAAGGCGCACTCGGGCGCCCCGGTCGGTAGGCCGGTCGGACCGGATATGTGGCCGGATGGCCCGGTCGGTCGGCCGATCAACCGGCTGCTGGGCCGGCTGGTCCGGTATAGGGTCCGGTCAACCGGTTTCTGAACCGGCTGGCCGTGTTCTTCGTTTTCTCTCTCTTGTTCGTCTCCAAACCAAAACCAAAAGATCAAATCGAAAGGAAACGAAGGAATTGGGGGCTAAAAGGTGGGGAAATATTATATCAACACTAGGAACACCAAATCCACGGATCAAAACCTCTCAAAACTCAACAAAATCGCAGATCCATCCAAAGGCAATTTAGGGCTATTTTTGGGGAATTTTTTGGAAATTTTTTAGAGACGAAATTGGGTGGGTGGGGGGTCAAATTCGCGGTAACCAAGAGCTGCTGATACCATATGATGAGGTCTAAGACCTAGTTTGTGGCCCGATCTCGCGATTGACCCATATCCAAAAGGGGGAAAAGAGGGAGAGGAGGAAGAACGCGAAGAACACGAAGAACGAACACACGCACGCCAACCCAATACAATCGAATTCTTACTCTCGTGGCTCGATGGACCACGCCAATAGAATCAACCGGAAGAGACACGAGGTAGAATTCCGGATGAGAGATCGGGGTTGGAGACGAAGACCGGCAAGAGAGAGAGAGTAGAGCACACTAGAATCTCACTCACAAGTATCCAAATCCTCAACAAGAGTAGCCTTGATTACAAAGGGGATCTAACCCTAGGGAGACAAAGCTCAAAAGTAGTTTTAAGCTCAGATTTAGTCTAAAGAGGAAAAGGGGGCGTCCTGGGTCCTTATATAGGCCTACAAGGCGACACATGGCGAAAAGGTACGAAATAAGCGGAATAAACAGTTTTGGTCAAGGCAGCCCGACGAATCCGGTCAGGAGCCCGGTCAGACCGGACCTGGCGCCGGCGCGTCCGGTCCAAACCGGCCCTGGGACCGGCTGACGACCGACGATGGGTTCCGTAGCCCCGGGATGGCGCCCGGTTGGCACAAGCCCCGGAATGGAGCCCGGTGGCCCGGTCAACCGGGTTCTAGGCCGGCCGGCCTCCTCCTTTCCTTGGCGCGCTTCGCATGACGTCGGGTCCAGCTCCACGTCCATCTTCATGTCCAGCTGCTTCTCTCCTTCTCTTGACCATGGTGTGTCCTCCTCTCCGGGGTCTTGATGCGCCACATACCTAATAACACAAAGTGTGTCGGCATGAGGTAGCATTCCATCCAATGGGGTACCGAGATCGAGGGTAGTGAGGAGCGAGTTCACCTTATCATATAGCGCTTTAGCTCGAGCCCGTGTCATTGGTCCACTTGGGGGACTTGGTGGTCTTGGTGAGGAGGTGTCCAAAGGCCACCCCGCATCATCCCCGGTTGCTGATATACAAACTATGGATGATCATTCTCCTTTCCCCTCATGTCTTGCCTTCACTGTCGTTTGGCTATCATGTTCTTCGCTTAGAGTTAATTTCACACGTTTTTAAGGAGTAGTTCTTCCTGCCTATAATTTTATCGATTTCCATTATCTGGAAAACTAACTGGTCACTACTAGAAATTAGCTTATAGCCGCACTTCTTACCGCCGGCAACTACGATTTAAAGATGTCGGCGGTAAGGTCTTCCAGGGTAGACTCACTTTACTGCCGGCGAGCTTGCATCGAAAGTGCCGGGGATACCTATATTATCGCTGGCGAATTGAGCACATAAATGCCGGCGATGTGTTAGGCTGCGAGGCCACCATTGAGCCTCGCATTACCGCTGGCGAATGCAGCTCGTTGGCGCAGGTGGTAAACGGCCTTACCGCAGCCGTCCAGGTTTCGTTTTCGCCGGGGATAAAGGTTCCGTTTTCGTGTCGGGGCACTACCCTAACCCAGTCCCTCTCTGGTCCACACAGTCCCCATCCCCACGGAAGAAAAATCCCCCGCACCCACTCCACGAAAAATCCCCATCGGGGACCGCTCCGAGGCGGCGCTGCTTGGTGGAGATCTGGAGCTCCCCGATCCGGCGGAGGATGCAGACGGGTCCCCGTCCCCGTCCTCGGCGGCGGACCGGTGGCGCGCGGAGGCATCCTGGGCGTTCCAGCACTACCTGGACCGGGCGGCGCCGCACACGGCGGGGCGGTTGGCGGGCACGGTGCTGGCGGCGGCCTCTGCGCTGCGGGTCTACTACGCGCAGGGCTTCTACGTCGTCTCCTACGGGCTCGGCATCTACCTCCTCAACCTCCTCATCGGATTCCTCTCCCCCATGGTCGACCCGGAGCTGGAGGCGCTCGACGCCGCCGGGCCCCCGCTGCCCACCCGCCTCCTCCCCGAGTTCAAGTTCTGGTACGGCGCCCCGTCTCTCATTATTACGCTCTTCCCTAGTCCCCCGCTCTCATTCGTTTACAGGGAGTTTATTCGAGATTAGGCTCTTCTAGCGCCGGATTTGATTGGGAACCAAGCAGCTTGCTTTGGATAGTTAGTCGAGACTCACCACCTACCAGCAAAATGGTTTGCGGGTCTCTCGTCGAGTAGCCCATGGAAGAAAACCAATAAAAGGATAGACTTGACTGATGTAACTTCACATATACTTTGCTAGTAATGCCTCTGCAATAGATAAGCACAAGTATTGCAATTTAATGCAGGAGTTTTATTTTTTGTTCATCGTCCTATAGGAATACAAATATGCTTATTTGCTGAGTAAAGCACGACCAAAATTTGCACTTTCTGCAACTTGTCACACTCCAAATGTTACCGGGACATAGACTTGGATAAGTGTTGGACAAATGAGAATACTCAAGCTATTCTTAGTTAGCTTCAGGAATTGTATACCACGCTTTTCTGTAAATATTCAACATGGATTGATACTTTGTTCATTAAACATGTATATGAATCAAGTGCATTCACATCTTTGTCTTGCTCTTGTTTTTATTGTTTAAAAAGGATCAGAGATCTAGCAAATATGTTTGAACAAGAACCAAGTAGGTTCAGCATCAGAACCAAACTAGCAATGGAATCCTATTTCTCTCGCGTCATTAGCAGAGTGTTTGATAACTGGTTTAGCTAAGCCTATTATTTGAACATTGACTCATGTAGCGATTGTGCTGTATATCCAAAGTTTGTCCTTCACTTTTCCTATTTTTAATTATGTTCTCACATTTTAGTTGAAAGTGTCAGGTTGTTAATGCACAATAGGTTTTAGCAGCAAGATAAGAACTTCTTTTATTGCTGGATTCAATTGTTAGTTAGCGATTTGTTGCTGGTTAATCATTCTAATCAAGCTTGCATCAACAGGATTCTTCCTGCTGGTTATTTGGAGCTCGGAGAGTGCAGCAGAGGGAGCCTCCAGGGAAACTTTGGAAGAAGCTTGTGCAGATGTGGAGATAGTCTTTCCTTTTGCTCAGTTGGACATTTCACTCACTGTGCGTTGTAATATATTACAATACCTGTTCTCTTTAAATAAAATAAAGAGACAACTTGGCCTTTACGTTGACTGTGTGGACCTGCTTTTTTTTAATCCTATACAAACTTACCCCTGGCGAAATGGGAAGGTGCCGGTGGTAACACTTACCACTGGCGATTTTGGGAAAACGCCGACGGTAATGGCCAGTTACCACTGGCGAATCCGAGGACACCGGCGGTAAGCGCTTACCACCGGCGAGGTTATCGCCGGCGAATCCAAAAGTGCCGGCGGTAAGCCTTTTCAGGTCGCCGGCGGTAAGCCTTTTTCTAGTAGTGGGTGTTGTTTGTATTAGCCTTTCAGGACTAACCATGTTTGTTAGTTTTGGATTCCTGTGGTGCTGCTCAGAGGGTGTGCACTGATATATCCATCCAAGACAATGGCTTCCCGCCAGGTACAGGCTCGTTGAAATGAATTTTTAGTTATATAACTAATTCCTTCAGCACAACTAATATCAATTTACGTGGCTATATGATACATCTGAGTACTGGTACAGATTGGTTGTTCTTCCTCATACACGCTTGGCCCCAAGGTCCCCAACAGGCCAACACAGGCATGCTCATCCCAGAGGTGCCCAAGGCCGCAATCTTATGCTTTTTCGGTCCATCTTATTTACTGCTATAGTATCTCTCACAGTCCGGTGTCTTAGGATAGGTTTATCAAATTTTCCTTTACTCGCTTTTCTCTATCTTTGTATCTGTTCTTTTCTAGTGAATTGAGTAGGTCCCACGTCTCCATGTGGCCGCAACGGGAATGCCACATGGAACCCATGTCGGTAGGCCCGACAGATGATGTAGGCTCACCAAGCTCTGATATGTGGGGCCACTGATATTCACACACGCTTCTATTTTTGTAGACAGTGTTGAGCCTCCAAGTGTAGAGATTTGTAGAACAACAGCAAGTTGCACTTAAGTGGATCACCCAAGGTTTATCGAACTCAGGGAGGTAGAGGTCACAGGCCTCCCTCTCAAGCAACCCTGCAATTACGATACAAGAATTCTCTTGTGTCCCAAACACACCCAATACAATTTTCAGATATATAGGTGCACTAGTTCGGCGAAGAGATAGTAAAATGCAAGTAATATGGATGAATATAAGTGGTAATAACAATCTAAAATAAATATGGCAGCAAGTAAACATGCAGTAAAGCAGTAAATAAACGGTGATTCGATATTTGGAAACAAGCAAAGCAAGTGCAACTTCAAAATTTTCAACATATAGAGAGGTGTTTTAGTACCATGAAAACTTCTACAACCATATTTTCCTCTCTCATAATAACTTTCAGTAGCATCTTGAATAAACTCAACAACATAACTATCACATAAAACATTCTTATCATGAGCCACATGCATAAAATAATTATTACTCACCACATAAGTATAGTCATTCTTATTCATTGTAGTGGGTGCAAATTCAACACAGTAGCTATCATTACCATTCTCATCACCATAGTCATCAAATATAGGAGGCATATTGTAATCATAATTAAATTTTTCACAATAGTAGGTGGACTGAAAATAGCATAATAATCATTGTAATCATCATATATTGGAGGCATAGTATCGTCATAGCAAATTTCCTCCTCAAAAGCTGAGGAACTAAAAAGATAATTTTCATAAAAACTAGCTTCCCCAAGCTTATACTTTTCCATAGCATTAGCAATAATGGTGTTCAAAGAATTCATACTAATAACATTGCTACCAGAATGCAAGTAAAGTTCCATAGGTTTTTAATTTTCTCTTTAAACACATCATGTCCTAACTCAAGATAAATACTATAAAGCTCTCTAATTTTGTTGTTTTCCATTAAGCCTACCTAGTGAAAATAAAAACAAGAAACAAAAAGATGTAATTGCAGAATATAAATGAAATAACTTTGATCACTCGCCAGCATCTAAAAGACTTAGTAGCCAGAGGATGTGAGTACCTTTTACCTTACCTCCCCGGCAAAGGCGCCAGAAAAGAGTTTGATGTCTACGCACGGTTCTATTCTTGTAGACAGTGTTGGGCCTTGAAGTGCAGAGGTTTGTAGAATAGCAAAAAGTTTCCTTTAAATGGATCACCCAAGGTTTATCGAACTCAGGGAGGTAGAGGTCAAAGGTATCCCTCTCAATCCCTAAATACTAACCCTAACCCTAAACCCTAAACCTAACCCTAACCAGTAGATCAAGGTAGCTGATGTGATAATGGCTAGCTACGGGTATGCCGGAGGCTACCATATGCCAAAGGGTCCAAAGGTTGGTTTCCATGTGTATATGTCCTAAACAAACCTAAAAAAATTAAAAAGTACATTGGTGGAACCTCATGCGGAGAAATCTAGGGGGTAGACCACCAAATCTTGCATGTGGACCTATGATATGTGTGAAAGTGTGGTGGAAGGTGTAATGATGTAAAAATAGCTCCCCGGTGTGACCTTCCTCACATTTGGGCGATAACACTTAGCAGATTTTCCGAAGCGCGAATTGCTCCGAAACCCTGATATATTTGTGGGGATGAAGATGGAGAGTACTTTTGTATTGCAAATAGTATGGGTATGTACACATTGTCTTAAGTAACACTAATAAATAATCATCAAAAATTAAAACTAATTAAAAAAAATATAAGTATTAGATGAAATAAAATAGAAAGAAAAACAAAGGAAATATCACATGGCACACGGCAAAGGCGAAACGCACGGCAAAGGCTACATTGCCGTGCGTCCTAGCTGCCCCCACGGAAAAGGGTGAGGCACGGCAATTCCCAACGCCTTTGTCCTGCATGGAATCTTTGCCGTGCGGTGTGTTGGGTCATTGCCGTGGTTATTTCTTTGCCATGCGCTATCTACAGACTTTGCCGTGCAATATTTCTTTGTTGTGCGCTCCCCTCAGATGTTGCCGTGCGCCTTTTCTTTGCCGTGAGTTCTGCTTGGTGCGCACGACAAAGAAATATTTGCGGTGCGTGGGCTCACGACAAAGATTTGCTGCACGGCAGCCCCTATTTTTCCCTTAGTGGTCGGTCATGGTGCTCCCTCCCAACTTTTTGGTCAAACGTTTGGGCCACTAGTGGAGAACATGCCTTTCGTCCCAAGCCCCTGGGAGCAACAGTCCCGGTTTTGAACCAAACCGGGTCCAATGAGGGGCACTGGTTCCAGTTCGTTCCGTGCAGGCCGACCCCACCCCTTGGTCCCGGTCCGTTTGGGACCTCTGGTCCCGGTTTGTGTTACAAACCGGGACTAAAGGGCTCGGATGCCTTTATTACAAACCGGGACCAAAGGCCCACCCTTTGGACCTGGTTTGGCTTACCAACCAGGAGAAAGTCCCCATCTGCCTATATAACTTGCCTGCCAAGGTGAGCCACACTTAGCCATTTTTCCACTTCAAATCACAAGAAGGGGTGTATGTTGCTTTGCTCTCTTCACATGCACAAGAGGTGTTCGATGAAATGCCTAAGAGGTTTTGCCACTTGAGTTCACACAAAACAAGCCACACTTAACTGTCTTTTTTCTTCTCCATCGATTAATAATATGCATGTATATATATATATATATATATATATATATATATATATATATATATATATATATATATAGCAAAATAGTGGGCTACCATGGTGGCTAGCTATGCATAGCCATACAACCGTCTGATTCACTATAGAGATAATCGCGAGATCACAAAATTTTAACGGAAAAAGGCAACGCCGTCATATCGAGAGTAGCATATCCGCTCATTTAATCCTCAAGCGCAGTTGCTACTTTGCTAGATCGCGTAGCCATTCTCCACCGCATTCCCAACCCCACCCCATCCCCTTCCCTCTCCTGACCCCATCCACCCACCACGCGAGGTCGCAGACTCCGCCCCTCTCCTTCAGCCGGCCGCTGGCCGCATCCGTGAGCCGTCTCCTTCCCTCCCGCGGCAGCACGGCGACCATGCTCCCCATGCTCGTGCTTGATCCCATCACCGTGACCACCTCGGCGTCTCCTTCCCGCGCATCAACCTGGACGGCCTCGTGCCACCAGCCGCGCTCGCTCCGGCCCCGGCGCGAGAGAGCGGAGGTGGGAAGCCTGACGGTGATGGAGGCGCGGGAAGGTGCTGCGCGTCACGCAGATGGAGGCGGCGCGCGGGTGCGGGCGTCCCGCGTGGGCGCTGTGCCCTACGTCGAGTTCCTCGGGATCTGATGCAACGCCGCGGGGACGGACGCCGGCATCAACCGTCGCGCGCGCGCTCGACGAATCCAGATCCGTCATCGTGCTCGGCAAGACCGTCTTCTGCAGGCCGTCACGGGACGTTGCTTGATCACTCTGTTTTCCCCATCCTTTTTTGGTCTAGTTGTACTTTGCAGTTAGCGCAGACAAAAGATACGAGTTGGTTTCTCTGTTCTGCTCCCTCCCTTGTACTGTTAATTTTATAAATCCGGGCGACTGGTTGCACATTTTAACAAGGCTCGAGGTCTGACGAGATTTTCCGTGTTTTTGCATGTTTCTCCCAACAGGAAAAGAACCAAAGTTTGGGGGGATTTTACCCAACCATTTTCTCCAAGATGTGAGTGTATTTTCTTCTCTCAAAAACCTGAAGGATTGATATACTTTCGACCATTGAGATGTCTTTGGGTTGGCTTATTTCTTGTTATTTTGCCTCATCCAATAAATAATTTTTTTGGGGGAAGTGAGTTCATCTTTGTTTCTTGTTTGTTCTTGTTCAATTGATTTCGAACTTCAAACTCTGCTGTAAGGGAAAAAGGTTGAAATTTGGTTCTCAGACTGTATATTTAGACGTCGCCATAAGACTTCACTTCTTTCGGCACCCCTAGTGGATTAGCAAGCAGCTGGGGCTTTTTTTTTTGTCTTACAAATCATTGTCTAGGCGAGCTTAGGAACATTTGAAAAGACGCGATTCTCTTATGATCAACAATGTGCACCCGACTAGTTTGATTTCAACAAATTTCAGTTCTGCAAGTTTTGATTCTTTTGGTACTATCTACGTTTGCATTTCTGTTCTGGGATTCAAGAAATTAAGCGCGTATTTTGTTGTAGGGGAGTGAAGCTGTTTGTGGAGCTGGCCCCGGCGATGCTGTGCTCGCTGGACATCGACGACTCGCTAGGCTTTTACCCATGTTTTGTTTTGCAGACACTTTAGGCGGAGGTGAATATGAATGCAGAACCACATGTCTGTCGAGGAGGACTACCATCTTCCTGCCGAGGAGGACAAGGGTGGCGCCTCGGCGGAAGGCACTCTGCCATTACCAGGTACATGCTTTTACACGACTTGTTGTTGCCGTCTGCTGACCGCCATCGTCAACACGCACGCAGCTCGATGTGGCCGCCATGTATGTCGAGTTGAAAGAGGAATGGTCATTCGACGAGGAGGACTGCCCGCTAACAGTCGAGGAGGACCAAGGTGGCGCCCCGGCGGAAGCCGGTCTGCCATTACCGGGTACAAACCTTACTGTCGTTTGCCATCGCCGATACACATGCAGCTCGATGCCGCCACCATGTACGACGAGTTGAAAGAGGACTGGTCCGACTTCTACGAGGAGGACTACCCGCCACCAGTCGAGGAGGACCAAGGTGGCACCTGGCGGATGCCACCCTAATTTTACCTGGTTCAGAACCTGATACGCCATCGCTGCTGCCATCCACCGCCACCGACACATGGCTCAACGAGTCGACGCCGCCATGAGAGAGAACTCGACCGAGCAATGGTCCAACTCCGACACGCAGGAGTACAACCTACCTGCCGAGGTGAATGAGGCTGGTGCCCAAAGCGAAGACAAAGATTTTGAGTTGGCCTTGCACGACTCTTTCCGAACAGAGATGGAGGAAGAAGGTCGCCGAGCAAAGCCTGGCGCCATACAGAACACTATGTTCAACCACCGTAGTTCCATCCAAGTTCAATCTTTTCTTTTAATTAGAAGCCATACACATGTATCCTCGAACCATCTGCAATCCACAATGCATGTATGGAAAAAGGAATCTAGAGTGTAGCACAATGTGTACTAAAAGGTTCTGACTGTATTACCAACGCATGCATGTCTTTAATATTGAACGAAGTTCTGACTATATTACCATTTATATTGCAATTACATGTGTACTAAAAAGTGTAGCACAATGTTTTTTCTTTTGAACAAACTGTCGTTTGTATGAACTCTCGTATGTATTACCATCCAAGAAATGACGTTGAAGAGTGCCAAATTTCTCCTAGCAAAAAAATACCAAACACTGAATTTTTCGGTGCCATCTTGTTAGTTTTCCACATGCCTAGTTGAAGATTGCTGGACACACTCTACACAGCAGGTGCCACGCATGGATCACCCTACATATGCTTGTTCAAAATGAGCAATGTCCGATTGAGCAGTAATTTCGGTTGTATTTTTCATTGTACATATGCCTGGATCAATGTCTTGCATATTTCATTGCTCCAACCAGATATAGTAAGCAACAACTTGCTAACGGATACAAACTGCAGCACTCGCATGTATACTATCAAAGACATGCAAATGCCAACTCTTTCCATTCTAGACATGGCAAAATGAACGACAGTGGGTAGCTGTATTTGGAATGTCCATACACTTCGCAATCTGTATTTGGAATGCCCATACACTTCGCATTGCAAATCTGTATTTGGAATGCCCATACACTTCGCATTGCAATCTGTATTTGGAATGCCCATACATTTTGCATTGCAATCTGTATTTTTGAATGAAGTTTCAGCTGGAATACCATGCATGTTACTATTACATTTTCCTTGCTACAGCTAGCAACCTGGCAGCTGGCTAACGTTTGAAAACAATACGATGGCAGCCGTTTGGTTATTCCCATTGCCAGCCATTGCAATCTTGATCCATTGATTTTTTTGCTCACTATATCCAGCGGCCAATAGGGGGTGCATAGCTAGCCACCATGGTAGCAAATCCGCGTCGTATATATATATATATATATATATATATATATATATATATATATATATATATATATATATATATATATATATATATATATATATATATATATATATATACGCGGATTTTCTACCTAGGATGGTAGCTACGGATGAGATCACGTGATTCGTGCTGCTGTTTAATTCCGTTAGTGTTGTCCGTTAGGCCCAACCGTGGCCGTTCAGAATCTTGAAAAGAGGAGAACCGTGGGCGTTCAAAAACTACAAAAAAGAAAACTGTGCCGTGCACAAACGGTAAAATTTGACTTTGTGTTTGTTGTGGCGGTTCGTGTCAGTTCGTGTCAGAGAAAAAGCGTAGCCGTGGCCGTGCAAAAACTTTAAAAGAGTTTGAAAACCGTAAAGAAGTTTAACTGTGCACCGTCCGTTTTAGAAAAAAAAAGATGCAAAAAATTCTATCCTACCGGTGGACGGGAGCCATGCCCGTGATTGATTACGCAAAAAAAATATCCGTGTCCATCCGCTTTACCGAAAGAAACTGCTAAAACAAAAACAAACAAAACATGCCCATGAAAATACATGTTCCTCTAATTTTGGTGTTTTACCGTTATTAGCCTCTATTTTTTAGGAAGATCTTTTTTTATCGTGCCCAAGAAATTTTGCTTGATTATATTATTTCCCAAGGACAAAGAATAATCTTCGACAGAACACAAAAGAGATGAGTTAATTATCTGTCATTTAGCTTCTTTTGGATCTGATCTCACTACACCACAACACTAAATTCCCAACTGACGTTGGTCGGTAAAAGTCACTATTGACGATGGACTGTTGGTCGGGAAAAGTACTAACGAACAGTTGGTCGGCAAAGAAATACTACATCGTCCGTTAGTCGGTCGGTATTCGTCCCGTCGAATTGTTGGTCGGTATTTCCTACATGGGTGTCCAACTATCGGTCGGCAAGTGTATTTCCGACCAATATGTGGCCAGCCATGGGCCTATACGCGGGAAACTGAAAATCTTAGCGCCAAAATGGCCCAGCCCACAAAAATTTCTCTCTTTATTTTTGTTCGGCTCCAAACCCTATTGGCACAGACCGCTCCCAAATTCTCCCCCAAATCGGCCTCACTGGCTCGCTCCGCCGCCACACTCACGCGCTCTCTCCGCCGCCAAGCTTTCGAGCTCTCTCCGTCCATCGGCCAGCGAGGCCGCCGCCGCCTCTCCCAGTCGTCCTCATCGGCCGGCGAGGCCGCCGCCGCATCTCCAGGTCATCCTCCAGTCCCCCCCTCCATCGCCGCCGCTCAATCGATCTCCGCCGGCAGGTGCTCTATACGGCCGACGGTGATACCTGAGCGTCCGGTGAGGCTCCTTCGTCCACAAACTCTGCCGCGGCCGGCCCCTTTCGTCCGAGACGAAGCTCCCCAAGCCGTTTTCTCGAGATCTCCTAGTGGGGACGCAACAACCTAGTGCAGAAACGCCCGGTGAGAAACTCGCAGCCCTAATTGATTCATTCTTATATGTTCAGCTTCGATTCGTGCTTCGTGCTGGCGCTCGCACAATCGCTAAAATTAAACAAGGGCGTTCTTTGATTGTGATGCTCTCGTTTTGGATTTTATGCGCGCGTGGTCGTGATACTCTCGCCGAGGCAAAACGCGTGCTTCCTTCTTATTGTAGATGGGGGCAGGCCTTGGTTTCCTTCTTGTTTTGGATGCAGCAGTACGCACTCGTATTTTTTTTCAGGTGGAGTCGTAGGTCGCGGCCTTGAGACATTGTTTCCGTAGAATCAGCAGTTTTGTACTTCATTAAAATGATCAAGCTGTAGATGCCGCGTCTTGAGATCAATGCAGAGAAGCTCGCTCTATTTTCCTTTCCATCTGACTATGTTTCACAAAGCAGAACATGTAGAGGCCATACAAATAAAATGTTAGGTTCGATTGTATAATTTCTAAACCTGAACAAGGAATTCGTTTTGAGAAAAAAAAACTAAATTTATGAGGAGGCTGCTCCACTTATGTGTGACCACAAATGCATCATGCAATTACAAATATATGATGCCTGGTTTAATCACATCTGAAAAGATTGCTAACCTGAGAACAACATTTGACAACTGTTTGTTGGCCTTTGTCAAAGGCAATTTGTAATTACATCTTGGTTCTGCGCCATGGCATGAATGATTTGTATCCTATTTCTGTTGTTGATTGCTTCTGCACGCCCTTCTTATTTAGCACCGAGGGCATAATTTGGAGACTCCCAGCTCGCAAGATGGTTCTAATTCTCGACAAGTAATGAACTATTTTGCATACGTAATCTGTTCATTGCATTACATATTCATCATGCATGTAGTAAGTTACATATTGTTTTTGGCAGAACTCAAGAATTGAACTTGGGGAAGATAATGACATGGAAGATGATGAAGAGGACGGGGAAGATAACTATCTTCAGAGAAGAGGTGTTGCAAATCTAAAAGACTCTTTGACACACCAAGATGAAAGCCTTGTAATCTTCTCACTCATCCTTGCTGCATATTAAATGTTTCTGGCTTCCATGTTTCTGAAATATTGTTCTTTTCAGATAGGGATGGATGTGCTTCTATACTCTTGGACTGGTCCTGAATCTCCTATTGCTAAGGCAACAGTTCTCTCAGTTGATCCAGACACACTTGTGGGTGGGGAGCCCCTTGGGCCTGCGACTTATGAGGTAATTGTGACTGTTGCGATTAAAAGGGGTGCTACGCTGCCATATCAGTATGATGATTTAAGATACATCGGTGATGCTGTCACAAGGTCCATTGCATGGCCATCTAGCAAGGTAATCGCCATTCATGCATGTGTGTTTTATCCACATCATATGTTTTGTCGTTTGTGTTATGCTGAGCTGCAACATTTTTGATAGATGAAGCCCTACAAACCAGCAGCGTCTGGCTCATCTCGTCGCTGAGGTATTTTGGTTGAAAATCAGTTTCGAGGAGAGAAACTGAAGATGATGTGAGTAAAGCTGACACTTGTGTACTATCTGATCTTCCTCCCTGTAGTATCTGCTTGTTGGTACAATTTAATTAGTTTTTGTAATAATTAAATAATTATGTGTAAAAATATATTTTAGACTTGCAATTTGACATAATACTTCACATATAATGACGTAATGCAACTTGCCATGTCTAAATCTCCCAGCCGCATGTATGCTATTTGGAATTCATGCAAAGCCCACGTTAGTTGTCTTGTTGGTTTGATTTTAAGAGAAACCTCGTGTACTGATTCTTTTCTTTATACTAGCTGTTCTAGTTCAAAGCTTGTTAGTTTTGCACTCTCGGATGATTTTGTTCGTCTAATCTCTTTGAGACAATACTAGCAAAAGTGCCCGTGCGTTGCATCGGGAAAAATACATACTCATTCACTCCTACAAACCATCAGTGTTCAGTGGCGGAGCCCGGACTAAAAACTTATGTAGTTAAACAAAAGTTGTGTAGTCAAATACATCTAATTTTACAAATCTTTAATAATCTTTTGCATGATCATAGTCGGATTGGCCAAAAAAACTATGTAGTTACTTGACTACACGGCTCATACATGGCTCCGTCACTGTGCGTGTTGACACTTCTTTTCTTTGTCACAATCGTCTGATATTTACTAAATATTAGTAAACATACCTATATACTTTGCTACGAGTCGATTTTCATTAAATATTTTTTAGACCAAAAATAATTTAGTATAAGTTTGCTACGAAAGAGCATGTAGTCCTTCCGAAATAAGTCATCAAACATAACACAAATATTGGGTTGACAAACATTTATGGTACAGCTGAACTTTTCTCTATAATAAACGTTATACATGGTGAAACTACCTATTCTCAAGTTATATTGTAGTAACTGAAGTTCTCTCTTTAATAAAACAAAGATAATCCACCAAAATGAAAATGGTGTTGGCTGTTGGACGATGCTCTTTCTCGCTTCCTTTGAGTCAAACTTTTGAGCGGCTGATCATCCTGGCCCTACAAAAACATAAATCTCATGTATAATTTCGGAAATAGCCATAAACCCTTGCACGCTAAGTAATATGAATAACGTAAATGATTTAATTGGCATTGACTCATCCTATTAAAAACTTAGTTATATAGGAGTTGTTTGTTTACCAATAAATCAACAACAGGGACGTGATTTTTGTGTATATCCAAAACTATTAATAAAAAAACCTGAGATGAAATCATAATGTCATGATATAAATCAATAAACTCCCCTAGCCCCTTTTAATTAAATGAAAACATATCAGTGGGCATTCTCGACAAAAAAACATATCAATGGGTTGCACGTACCATTTAAGCCTGCAAACGAAAGCATGAGGAACAAAAAAGAAAAAAAAAACACGAAAGATTGTTATAGCTCCTAAATTGGGGGTGTTTTCTTCATCTCGCTTATGCTCATTAGCCACATTCTCATGGTCCATCACCTCTTAAGTTTCATCCGAAGCTTCAACCATGTTAATATCAGGTTAGGAATTCACAAACACAGCAGAAATTTTGCCAGTGCTCAACACCAACTGTACGAAGTGCTAGAGCTAAATGATACGGCATGTTAGCTTTTGGAGCCTTGCGACTTCTTCAAGTGTCTAAGAGTTCACTATAGCAGAAAAAGTAAAACTCGTTAAATCAAAGTTCATAGCCATATGTATGCAGGAGCACTGTGAGCATGGCACTCGTGCGTGTAAAGGAGCTGCCAGTAGTTGGAAAGCTGACATCTGGGTTACGATGAGCTGCCCGTACGTGGTCCGTCGACGTCTTGACGCCTTCAGCGCGGCAGCTTTCTCCTTGCAAGACGCGGGTTCGTCGTTGGTATGTAGACTTTGTAACTGACAAAAAATGAAATAAAGACAGTTACGACACAATGCATATGATCGACCCATGATGACTGCACTACTTAATCGAGTAACACTAAAGTTTTTTCCGCTTAATTAGCTGAATCGTATCTGTCATGCATGTAGGAGAACCCTCGCCAGCTGAAAAAACAGAGCTACAGCTGAAACTTCCAGCCTTTCTATCATCCCCATTGGTTCCTTCAAGATTGTTGTTGCTCTCAACAGGACGCTGCCTGACTTCACTACTGCTTTCAACACGGACAGGACTTTCGGACAGTGTCGTCGTAAATTCACTACCGGTTATATGCTCACGACTGATCATACTCTGTGTGTTGCTTACACAGGAATCACCCCAGCGCAAGTCTGCATGTTTCGATTGTTGGGCTTCATACGGATCAGATCAGACTTGGTGTTTGGGTGATCATGTATCCTTTCAGATTGGCAAGCTTGCACTTAAATCGTGTGGGCGATTCTTTCCTGGAAGTTAGGGATTTGCAAAAAAAAAAGAAGTAGCTATTCAGATTGGCTAAAGCCTGGGTTCCCTTAGAGATCGGTTTTGCCCGAGCTTGCACGCGAGCATGCGCCAGAAGACATAACACCTGGAAGAGCTGGTCAAAGTCCAGACGGCGGCGCTCGTTGGTTCGATCGAGAGTAGGTCGCGGTCCATGGCTACCGGGACCGCCTTCTTCCATGGGTTTCGACAGTTTCGACGAGAGGAACCAATCGATCTATTGTGTCGCGCAAACTAAGACTCGAGAGATAGAACTTTTTTTTGGGGGCACTTGATTTTCTCCCTGTCGGTTATTTTGTAGATCAACTCTTATAGCACGCAGGGTGTCTTGTATATATTCTGCAGTAGTCCACGCGGAAACAAACTTCACTTTCCCGGATCGTGCCTAGTCCATGTAGAAATAAAGTGATAGAATTGGAAGGCTCCACGCCATACCCCATATCGTAGGAACCCGATGCAATCTCCTCTTTGCCCGATCGTGCATAGTCCAGGTCCAGCAAGCAATCGAACGAAAGTTTTAACTTACGGGTGGCAGTGGTGGGTAATTTGTACCAATTGTTAGGGCAGTTTTAAATTTGACGAACGACCGAGGGAGAAACCCTTTTGCTTTTATTATTAGGTATAGATGTGATGATTTCCTAGTCCTGTGCGGTTCGTAGTAATCTGAATACCAGTGTTCTTCTGTACTGATGATTTTTTAATCAACCACACACATCGTTTGGCACAACTCGCAACTGGCCAGGCAGTCACCCTTGTTCTGTGATGCACTGTTCTAAATAGAATAAAATACAAGACTGTTTCATATACTCTGTAATATGGAAGGAAACAAGAATCAATAGAATGAATTCTGTGTACTTGACAAGAAGCGAACCTAGTCTAGTTGGTTAGCTGTCCTCTCCTGTGTTGCTTTCAAATGTAATGAAATAAAACAAAATATAAGGCAACACCAAAATATAGAAGATTGTAGCTTGCTTCCTTCAGTGAATTGAGGGAAGATGTGAGTGGATTCAGCTGAAGAGGCGGTGCGGGAAGACAGTGCGTATCTAGTCTGTTTTATGCTTCCTTCAGTAGGTGGTTTTTTGATGTGCTACATAGCTCAATCTGATAGTATGTCATGATTACCTCATGTTCATGCTACTAGTCTTAGTATCCAAGTGATCCACCATTTACATGCTTCCTTCACTAGTTTGCTAACTGTATCACTTTGTACTTGTTTGTGCAGATGTCCCATTCAAATATGAATTATCATGCAAAATGATTGCCGCAAACCACCAAGTAGCTGGATGTTTCCCATCAACAAGATGAGTTGTGTAATGGAGTAAATTTGGTCTCATAGGCTACCTTTCTGTTATCATTTTGTAAGCCTGGTTATATGGTAATCATTTGGCTTCCATTTTGTAAACCTGGTTATGCGGCGGCAAGCTCTTATTTTGTAAACTTGATTATGCTGTAATGAGTTGAGAACATATGAACAATCATTGTTGTATGAACTTAATGCATATCATTATTGATGGTTGTGCTTTACCTCCCCATGGCATTTTTTTAGAGGATATGAATGTATACTAGTGTGGATATATGTGAATATAATGATTTTTGCCATTCAATATCTGAAATACCTGAATGTTGGTCGGTAATTTGTATCATGTTGGTTGGCAAAAGCAACACTGTCCAACTGTTGGAGGAAAATCTTTCACGATGAGGGCCAACAGAAAATCGGTCGCCAATGCTTGTGTTGTCCAACCGTTGGTCGGCGAAGAAATGTCGGTCAGAAAAGAAATGTTGGTCGGAAAAAATATGTCGGTCGGGAAAGCTTTGGCAATGGTGTCCAACAGTCGGTCGGCAATTCTATGTCGGTCGGGAAAGAGATATGCCGACCGGACTTACGGTGACCAACAAAATCGGTCGGCAAAACTAATTCCCGACCAACTTTTGGTCGGTAAAAGGGGCTTCCCCGACCAACTTATCTGTTGGGGTTCAAGTGCTGTGGTGTAGTGTCTAGAAAGAAAAAAAGACCTTGCCATTCTTCTTATCGAGAGAAACTGTAAAAAAAAATCAGTGTCAGGTAGTAAGTTGCAAAGCAAGAAGAAAACAGATTCAGAGTTTAGCACATCACTGTGTAGAGCATTTCATCCAACAGGAAAATTCATTGATCAACAACATTTTACAATTTACAGATCGGCACAAACACCTGACGTGAGAGAGCGTCACTCACTGGACATGTGAAAGAGAACTGTAAGCTGCTTCTTCGGATTAGCACTTTTTTTTTTTTGCTACAACCACCATACATCAAGAACAAGCAGACATTGCTTGAAGAGAAAACCATACGAGATTTTGAGCACAACGCAATACACTGAGAAAGGGAGCAGATATTGGGAGTTGTGACTACATAGAACAAAGAAACAAGAAAACACTTGCAAGGCATCGCTTGGTATCAACTTCTATGAATTTGTTTCACGCTCTACATATTTCCACCAAAGGATTGAATGCTAAAAAAGAAGACTCTGCATTTGCAGGCTGCCATGAAAACATTGATAATGGATATTGGATAGTTTTTACTCAAACCACCAACATTCGATTTCTCCAAGTGTCTAAATCTGTGTGTATCCACAAAAGATCCAACAAGAATCTGTAAAGTAGAATGAAAACACATATCCCATAGAATCTGTAGTTTGTGAAGCAAAATGGATCGGGCAAAAAGTACAGAACAAAATTGAATAATCAAATCGGATTTTGGGATGAAATCAGAAAAGATGGGGAGATTCCCGCGCACCACGGCTGACATCGCTCGTCCCCGGTCTGGCTCGGCAGAAACAACGGTTACAGCAGGTCTTGGAGGAGCTCGCCAGCCGCATCGCAGAGGAAGGGGATGCAGGCCGGCAGTGCGCCAGACATCATCGTCCCGACGCGATCCTCAGAGGTGTCCCCGCCCAGCACGACAAGAGAGATAAAAATATAGCATGGGGAAACAGATCAAATCGTCAATAACATTTCTACCGGAAAAAAATAGAATTTATAGAACATACAGAGAGGCGCATGGATCTTGAGCAGTAAAACCTGAAATCACATCCCCGTACGAGATCACAAAAATAGCCAAGATGTGGCTCCAGACCAGGAACATTCTTTTGGATCTCAACAGAATACAAAAACACAAAAAAGGATCTGGAAAAAAAGAGCCATCCGGAATGGAGAGAGAGTCAAGAAGTAGTTGATGATGGCGGCGCCTTGGGAGCCGAGCTCCAGCGCTAGCAGGATGCGGGGCATCCGATCTATAAGGTGAGTGCGTGGAGGACCTCGTTGGAGGCGACGGAAGACCGCAACGCAGGTGGTGGAGCTCGTTGTGGCCACCATGGAAGAAGTCGACTATCAGCGTGTCGACGGACGAGGAAGCACATGGACGAGCCCTGCTGCGCCTCATTCCCTTGCAGCCGCCCACGCCCCCGCGCCGCCACCTGCGGGAGGAAGTTGAGCAACAGGGGCGCCGTGAGGAGCGGAGCAGGGCCCTCGCGCCATGGAGGGAGCGGGGCAAGGCCGTCGGGCCGCCGGACCGTGGAGGGAGGGACACGGGGATGAGCAGCTGCGCCGTGGATGGAGCTGGGGTGGGCGGCGCGTGGTGTGGGGATGAGTTGAAAATGAGAGAGCCGGGGAGACAGGATAAGGAGAGAGAGAGAGAGAGGATAGGGACAAGGTGGAGGGATGGACGGTAACGCCGTCAGTTTAGATGTAGGGTTAAAAATGCTCTATAGGCAGATTTAATGGTTGGATCATATTCACTTGTGTGATTATTTATATATATATATATATATATATATATATATATATATATATATAGACAAAGTTTTCGTAATGTACAAGCGCAGCTATCATTGCCGTCCACTCAGTGCTGAGATCCGTGCTAAGAATAGAAAAACCTTTCAAGAAATAAACAGTTGTAATTTAGTATTCCAAATACTCGATAGTGGAACAGTAGCGTCAGGTCACGGCAGGCCCAGTCTGTCGTGGAGCCGTTGGGCTTGTCATTTACCAGGCGTCGTGTGATGGTGCAGATACTGCCTCTCGTGGAGGATGCTCCCGAGTCCGCGACAGACCTCCCCCTTTCCCCACCAACCGGCCTGCGGCGCCGCCCCTCCTCCTCTACGCCGGCGGCTCGTCGCCTCCCCAACCTGCAGCGCCAACCCGCCTCCATCCCCAGCCTCGTCATCTGCCAACAGTGTCGCCGCGGACTCTCTCCTCCACCTAACGCGCGCGGCTGTGTCCGGCTCCCTGCGCCACCGTCGGCCTCGACAAGGTCACGCGCCGCCCGTCCCTGCTGCTCCCCATCAACGCCAGGGCACCGGAGCCACCTGGTCCTCCCCATCGACGTGAGGGCGCAACGGCGCCGCCCCTGCTCCCGATGGCATCGGCGCCACCTGGTCCTTCCCATCGGCGTGAGGGCACCGGCGCCCTTGCTCCCCCTCCCCCCTCCGGCGCGAGGCCGCCACTCCGTCCCTTTTCATTTTCTCCAGCGCGAGGATGCCGCTCTGGCCCCTGCTTCTCCCCCGCGAGGCGAGCCCGCCGCGCTGCCCATTCTCCTTCCACTCCGGCGCGAGGCCGCCGCTCTGTCCCTTCTCATTTTCTCCAGCGTGAGGATGCCGCTCCGCTCCTGCTTCTCCCCCACCGAGTATGATCCTTTGGTATTTGTAGCATGAATGCTCTAGTTATGGTTTCAGTTATCTTTTGCTTTCAGTTAACGATAGCCTTGATTGGTTTGCTTTCATTATCTCAGTTTCCCCTGTCTTGATGTATTTCTCTTTCTAGCAAACTCTGATACTATATTACAATCAAAATTCTCTTTCTAAATAAAGATATATCTTGATACCATGGATTGTCATGCCCCTGGTATTAAAAAGCCATGTTTATTTATGAAGCTAATTTATGTCCAGCTGTAAACTTAAGAATATGCACTACGGTTATAAGATTGACATTCTGGATGTGTATGACTGACCATGTCATGTTTTAACTAGGGATGTATTTCATATCCAAATATGAGCTAATGAATATCCAGTATTGTTGAAGTATTTACGAATTTGTTAATATACATTTGTTTGACAGCCGAACAATTGGTAGTCTACAAAATCTTAAGACTATTGATTCAGGAAACCCACCAGTTACTGATGAAGTTATGATATCTGTTGTTCAACTGGATTATCAGAATGCTTTCTTTTAATATTATATTTTAGATTAAACCCCATGTTGTGTGGTCTTAGCTGGAGACACACGCTTACTCACTGACGGTATTATTACGTACAGATTGAGACTTTGGTTCCACTGGATTTTTTACTCCTTTTTATCACTCATTTGTATTGCTTCACAGTACGCATATCATGGGTTTTGTTTCATGCTCAATTGTAAGCAATGCTTAAATGAGCTAGATAAGCGATGCAGGTGAATTTAATACGAGGTTCTGGGCCACAAGCCAATAACCACATAGCTTTGGTGTTTCATACCCAACTGTAAGAAATGCTCGCTTTATTTTTCTCACTCTTCTTCAACCGCATCCCCATCGACATCAGTTCAGGTACCATCCGACTGCCGGAGCCTCTGCGTCTCTCCACTATCTCTTGTGTTTCACAGGTGTGCTATCGCGCACTTTGTCCTTACTATCTGTTTCCATCTTGAATTTGCTCGCTATACGCAACTGATTTCCATTCGCACCTGATTTCACCATGGTAGAAATTTTCAGCTGGTTATTCAATTCGCAACTGATTTCACCACGGTGACAGGACTGCAAGCTAACTTGACACTTCACTGCAGGTACAATCTGAAGAAGCTGGCCTAGGATCAGATGAAGGTCAGTCTCTTCAAACGACTCAATGCCCTCAACTCATCTGCTGGTGCTGATGTCGACGAGTGAGGATTGTAGTTGACCTACCATAGCCCCCTACAGTGATATGTTTATGCTTCTAGATGAACTTCTTTTTGATGCCATTTAACAGTAGTTTTGCAAGAGTCTGGCACTCTGCACATTATCCGTGCCTATCGAATTTGAGTATCATGCTGGAGTTCTGGATTATCTTAAACTATACAAGGTGCTGGGTTTTTTCTGTAGCAGGTTGGACTAGTTATTGCAAGTACCCATTTTTTTACTTACTTTCTCATGATTTATTCATTTGGCTTACTGCTGTCCATTCTTTTGGCCTAAATATGTGTACATTTGAATCCTAAGAGAGGCCAACTGCCGATTGAGAGAAATTGTCGTCAGGCTAATTCTTGCTCGACGCTGAACTCAAGTCTAGCACCTATCAGTCTCAATAGCTTTTCTAATTTTCTGTCACACTAGCTGTGTCCATGTTACTCATTTGGTGCACAGTTTTACTCGGATGCCTGGCGTTTTGTTAAGAGGGAGATTGAAAAAATAAGTGATGGTACCGAATAATGTACCTGATTTATAAAATGACTTGTAACACCAGACATGGTGATTTGCAAGTTTGACATAATAGTTTTAACTGGGGTACTTGAGGTATCTTTATGACAGTATTTTATAGGTAAGTGACAATTTCAACTCGAGATGCGAGATCTTACTGCAAGGAGGCTAGGGACAGTGACTTCGGGCTTGGGCATTGTGTGGCTCCCCGGCGCCATGCTGCGCAACGGCAATGGTGTGCTGGTGGTGTGCACCATAGATGGCGGTCTTTCTCTCTCTTGGTGGAAAGGATGACGGGCAGGGCTAGTTACGGAAAGTGCCTCATGGCGACACTGATCTGCGTGACAGCGGGGCTACTAGGGCTTGATGTGGACCACCGTGTCCATTTGAGGCGGCTAGGTATTTGACAATTTCAACGGAGGTGCTAGTTTATACAAGATGGTGCTTGAAAAGTTAAGTTGCGGTGCCGGAATGTTTGCAAGACCTCTTACTTGCGACATTGGACCACAGATTTGGAAGTTTGATTCTTTTTAGTCAATATATATGCACTTTAAAAATTGCAACCAAGGTGTGAGATGTTTTTGTAAGAGATGCTTGGAATGATAGGTTGTGGTGCCGGAATTTTTAGGAGGGTGCTTGGATAGTTAAGTTGTGGTACCAAGTAATTTTACCAGACCTAGAAAATGACAAGCGACATTTTCTTAGTCCGTTTCTAGGTACTTCAAAATTTCAACTGAGGTGCTAAATCTTTCTAGAAGTGGGTGCTCGAAAAAATAAATTGTGGTTGCGAATAATAATTTCTTGACCTACAAAATGACTCGTGACGTCAGAGGTACTGATTTGCATTTTTGATCATCTTTTGAGACCAATTTTAGGTACTTCAAAATTTTGAACGGATGCTAGATGAATTTTAGGAGGGTGCTTGACTATTTTAGGTACCTAAATATGTAACACTTAATCATAAATTGAAAAACCTTACCCCCAACCCTAAATCCTAGGTACTGAATGCTATTTTAGTGAGGTGCGGCATATGCATAAGTTGGAAATTTTTTATGATATTTACCGATGTACTGCTGCACTATAGTCAAGGTACTGATAGCACGTTTTATCAAGGTACGGCTTACCCTTGATGGTAGATGTCGTAGATTAAATAAATTGCAAATGTGGTTGGGGTACCGATTTCACCGTTCGAGAGGTGCGGTATGCATCGGTTGTAGGTGCTTCAAGGAAGAAATGACCGTGTTTTCATATTTTATCTAAGTTCTATAGCATTGAATGAATTGGTAATGTGGTTGGGGTACCGATTTCACCGTTCGAGAGGTGCGGTATGCATCGGCTATAGGTGCTTCAAGGATGAAATGAAGGTGTTTTCACATTTTATCTAAATTCTATAGCATAAATGTGACGGCACCACCTAGGTACCGAAAGGTCTGCTAGCAAGGTACGACACATATATACTTAAGCTGGATGTTGATTTAAGGGTGTCCTGATTTGCATGTTTGATTGTCTTTTGAGACGAATTTTAGGTACTTCAAAATTTTGCAACGGTAATGGTGTGCTGGTGGTGTGCACCATAGATGGCGGCCTTTCTCTCTCTTGGTGGCAAGGACGGCGGGCATGGCTAGTTACGGAAAGCGCCTCGCGGCGACCTTGATCCGTGTGACAACGGGGCTACTAGGGCTTGGTGTGGACCCACGGGTCCATTTGAGGCGAATAGGTATTTGACAATTTCAAGGGAGGTGCCAGATTATTTACAAGATGGTGCTTGAAAAGCTAAGTTGCGAAGCCGGAAAGTTTGCAAGACCTCTTACTTGCGACCTTGGACCACAGATTTGCAAGTTTGATTCTTTTTAGTCAATTTCTAGGCACTTAATAATTTCAACCAAGGTGCGAGATGTTTTTATAAGAGGGTGCTTGAAATGATAGGTTGTGGTGCCGAAATTTTTAGGAAGGTGCTTGAATAGTTAAGTTGTGGTTCCGAGTAATTTTTCGTGACCTACAAAATGACCCGCGACGTTTTTTTAGTTGGTTTCTAGGTACTTAAAATTTCAACCGAGGTGCCGGATCTTTTTAGAAGTGGGTGCTCAATAAGTTAAGTTGCGGTTTCGAATAATATTTTCTTGACCTACAAAATGACTCGCGGTGTAAGAATTATTGATTTGCATGTTTGATCATTGTTTGATATGATTTTTAGGTACTTCAAAATCTTGACCGGGTGCCGGATGAATTTTTAGGAGGGTGCTTGACTATTTTATGTGCTTGTACTGTTAGAGTTGAAGGTAGGACTTACCTCGATGGTATGTGATGTAGGTTAAATCAAGTGTTGATTTGGTCGAGGGTATCGAAAACCCTAGGTACCGATTGTTGTTTTAGCGAGGTGCTACATATGCATAAGTTGGGTGCTTCTTGATGGTTTCTATCGATGTACCGATTTCATTATAGTTGAGGTACCGAAAACCCTTTTTAGGAAGGTACGGCTTACCTAGGTATCACAAGCAGATTTGCATATTTGATTATGTTTTGAGATGAGGATTTTAGGCACTTCAATTTTTTTACCGGGTGCTGGATGCATTTTTGGAGGGTGTTAAATAGTTAGCGATGGTGCCGAACAATTTATCAAGACCTATACAATAAATTGCGCCATCGGTCAAACCGGTTTGCATGTTTTTCGGATGGATTTTAGGTACTTCAAAATTCCGACCGAGTGCCAGAATAGTTAAGTGATGGTGCCGAATAATTTATCCTGTCCTATAAAACGACTCACAATGTCAAACAAGCGGGCTAGGGTTTAGGTCACCCCCATGTCGCCCTCGGGAGATCAGCCGACGCGAAGAGCTACTGCGGGCGAACCTGCTGCCACCGTCAGCCATGTGGGCTTCACCTGACACCTCCATCGCGATAGCGACATGGGGCCGAAGCGGGCTTTAACATGGGGTATAGTTCTTAATTGTTCATACATTAGTGATGAACTTGCACATGAACTCAAAATTCTAAAATCTGAAAGTGCTCTTAATTTTCAATTTGGAGGCATCGTGTTGTTCCTCAAACACATCTCCCCAGGTCCCTTTATTAACGAGACAAATGACCGTAACTAATTAACAACAGCAGAAAAACTAGAACAAGAATCCCTTCTAACTAGCATGCTGAATAGTGAATACACAACAATTCTTGGATTAGATCTGGGTGTTACACCATGCGGAGGTCATCTTGGAGATTACAGATCTCTGAACAGTTACGCCATGAACATAAAGAATTCAGAAAAAGGAAACAGATAAACTCTGCTGCATCTAGTTACACCACGAACTAGTAGAAGGGATCTGCACAAATCGTAGGTGGTCTTGCGCATAGGCCGGTGGGACCGATTGGAGCTGCTGGGCGCCTGGGCCTCTCCTAGCAGAGAACTCATGCTGTCCCCGTCGCCGACGAACGAGCACGAGGAGCACGGCCGGCTGCTTGTGGTGGTCAGGGGATGGGGCGCAGCTCGCCAGGAGGAGCAACCGGCCGAGCAGTTGGGTCACAGGTGGGGACGCGGACGAGAGCTCGCACCACCGTTCGTCCGAGATAGTTAGGCTTTGTCGTCGTCGTTGTCGTGGTTCTCCGGAAGGCGCAGCAAAGATAGGGACGACGGCGGTCGGATAACGGCGTGCCGCCAACGCCACCCTCAGCTGAACTTCCTCTTCCTCCCCCACCCAACAATCGTGGAGGTAGCACTTCGTGAAGGGAAGGTCTTACTGGGCTTTCGGTACCTAACGAAGACGCCATAACAGGAGATGAACGAAATTCAAGTACCGGACCGCGGATGGGTTGAGATGGAATCACAGCTCGAAAATCGGTACCCTGACAACCTGCGGGAAATCCACTACGGTACCGGGCCGAGTGAGCTACCGCTATGTCAACTACAACCGAATACACAGACCAGTTTGAACGATAATTTGCTAAAATGGGAATCGGATCGGACTGCTAGGCCTGGTGCAGCCCAGAGTGCTGACACAGTGTGTTCAAAATATCTGCCGCCCGTGGCCCAGTGCACTGCACAGCGTGTTCAGAAGTAGGTTGTCTTTTGAATTCGAAATGAATGCTCAAAGCACCATGTACCCTAAACTAGAAACCATATTCAAAATTCTGACCAGCACTGGTACACATGTCAGAACTAAGGTGAGAGAAATCCCTTCTCACTTCTTTTCTATGAGTCACACTGAATACTAGTAAGAGAAAAGAAGTACCAATCTCAAAGCATATGAACGGCAATGATAGCATGCACTGGGGTAAGGTTACGTACCAAAACCACGTCCTATATATATATATATATATATATATATATATATCGTTTCACTAATCGTGATTTCTGTAATGGTTTTTGATAAGCTTAATTATATCATGCAGATGAATCAGCAATGGATGTACATTGATCGACGCTTTGACGAGTTCACTTCGGGACTGAGTAATTTTATCGCCATGGCTGAGGCAAACAAACATGGTGGCTTTGTGTTGTCCATGTGTTGACTGTAAGAATATAGTAAATTACGCTCACTCGAGTACCATTCACGGCCACATGCTACGATCCGGATTCATGCCCAGTTACTATTGTTGGACCAAGCACGGAGAAAGAGGGATTATGATGGAAGGAAATGAAGAAGAGGAAGAGGATGATGACAGCTATCCCATGTTCCCTGAATATGGTGATACTGCAGACAATGAAGACAATGAAGCAGAAGATCAAGAGGCACCAGATGAGCCTGCTGATGATGATCTTGGTCGGTCCATTGCTGATGCAAGGATAGCATGTGAAACTGAAAAGGAAAGGTTGGCCTTCGACCAGATGATAGAGGATCACAACAAATTGTTATACCCAACTTGCGAAGATGTCCATAAAAAGCTAAGTACCACACTGGAATTGTTGCAATGGAAGGCAGAGAAGGGTGTCACTAACTCAGGATTTGGAAAGTTGCTGGAAATAATTAAGAGGAAGCTTCCAAGGGGTAACGAATTGCCCGCCAGTATGTACGAAGCGAAGAAGGTTGTCTGCCCTCTAGGATTAGATATGCAAAATATACATGCATGTATTAATGACTGCATCCTCTACCGCGATGAGTACGAGAATTTGGATGCATGCCCGGTGTGCACTGCATTGTGGTATAAGATCAGACGAGATGACCCGGGTGATGTTGAGGGCGAGCGCCCGAGGAAGAGGGTTCCTGCCAAGGTTATGTGGTATGCTCCTATAATTCCACGGTTTGTTCAGAAATAAAAAGCACGCTAGGTTGTTGCGATGGCACAAAGAAGACCGTAAGAAAGACAAGATGTTGAGACACCCTGCTGATGGGTCTTAGTGGAGAAAAATCGATAGAGAGTTCCCGTACTTTGTAGACGATGCAAGAAACAGATGGCATGAATCCTTTTGGAGAGCAGAGCTGCAGCCATAGCACCTGGCCTGTGTTTCTTTGTATATATAACCTTTCTCCTTGGTTGTGCATGAAGCGCAAGTTCATTACGATGCCAGTGCTCATACAAGGCCCGAAGCAACCCGACAACGACATTGATGTGTACCTGAAGCCATTAGTCGAAGAAATTCTACAGCTGTGGTCCATAGCAGGTGTACCTATGTGGGACGAGCACAAGCAGGAGGAATTTGACCTACGAGCGCTGCTTTTCGTAACCATCAATGATTGGCCTGCTCTTGGTAACATTTCAGGACAGTCAAACAAGGGATACAATGCATGCACGCACTATTTACATGAGCTTGAAGCTTATTATTTGGATAAATGTAAGAAGGTTGTGTACCTGGGGCATCGTCGATTTCTTAGGCATATCCATCCCGTAAGAAAGGCAAGCATTACAATGGTGAGGCAGATCACCGGAAGAAGCCTTCCGACCGTAATGGTGCTGATACATTTGGTATGATCAAGCATCTAGAAGTAATATTTGGAAAGGGTCCTAGCGGACGGTCTGTTCCGAATGATGCTGCCGAACACGGGGCCATGTGGAACAAGAATCTATATTTTTGGATCTACCCTATTGGAAAGTCTTAGAGGTCCGCTCTTCAATCGATGTGATGCACGTGACGAAGAATCTTTGCGTGAACCTGCTAGGCTTCCTGGGCGTGTACGGTGTTGATACTCGTTTTGGGCCGATAGCTAATCAAGGATAGAATCCGGCCGTGACAAATGAAAATAGATGAGGCGCAATTGGAAAGATTCACTCGGCGAGTTTTTATTTCTCATTGAGGAGACATAATGTCCACCATGTCAATTTTTCCATGATCCGGCTTGATAGCCGATTATGCTAACAGTCAGAGGTAACCTCGAGGATCAAGATATGAAGGCTTCCACTAGAGTTCCTTTAAGATGACCTCAAATGAAGAAGTGATATAAACAAAAGTTGCGCGTCTCGTTGAAACAAACAACTTTGGTTTTTGAGTCATCACAATCCGAATTAGTATGCAATTTGTGGAACTAAAATACTGCTGGAACTCGAATTACCGGAGGTGGGACGCCCGACCATAGAGGCCTCTAAGGTAGGGCGCGAGCGGAGCTAGAGCACAGACGAAAACGTCGGGATTAATCGTTTTTCTTGCTACCTCGATTGAGCAATCAATATGAACTCAGATCGAAAAGTGGTCAACATGAAAGTTATTCATTTTTTTAGACGAACAACTTTGTTGTGTACGACATTTTGATATGAGGTCGTTTACTTCCTTAAAAAGGTCCCGCAAAGTGCAGATATGTTTCTGACCGAATAGTTATGAAAAGTTCGGGCCAAACCATCCGAGTTAGACCCAAACTAGGGTTTTGGACGTGAATTCAACCCTCTTTCTTGAACGGAAAGTCCAGCCGCTCCTTATATATTTGAGGGGTGCAAGACGATTGAAACAACACCAATCGAACAAATCAATCTACTACTTTTTCGTGTACATATACTTTTATCTCTCTCCCTTGTATCCTTCTTCTCGTTCGTCGTTGTTCTTCAGGATTGGATGCTGCGAATTCATGAGATCCTAGGGGCGGTCAGGCCGACCTAGGGCAGCCCATAGCCGCCGCAAGCCCTGACGGGGTCCCTCCCGGGCGAGCGGGGTTTCGGGTCTACAAAAGAGCCCGCTGGATTGTCTTGCGTATCGCGCTTCCGGCGAGCCTCCCTCGACGCGTGCTGCCGCGCATCGCGCTCGGCGTCGAGGGTACACGGTGACGTGTTCGTGTGCGAACACACTTTTTGGCGACTCCGCTGGGGACGAAGCTTCGAACGGTCTCCAGCCCGTTCTTGCTACGAAAAGAGCGTCATCAAGAGGCTGCAATCTACAACGGTATCATGAATCCCCAATCTCCTTACGTAGATGCAAACAGATCTTATATTGATGTTGCTAAATCCTCTAGTATATATAATGTATCGGCTAACCCTAGATCTTACTATGTGCAAAAGCCGATGCCAAATAATCTACATAATTTTAGCAACTTGCAACATATAAATTCGAGTTCTCATGCATCGGCATCCCCAGAAGTTCATATGTCGATGAACAACATGATGACTTTAGTTAATCAATATGAAACACCCAATGTTAAAAATTTCAGTAGTATGCAAGATAGTGTTTCATCATTTTATTCATCGGTAGATAGTTCACAATATATGGTTTCACCTTTATGCATGCCGATGGATAGGGAAACTGGACATGCTACTACTAGCTATTTGGCCAATTACCCTGAACCATCATATGTTGCACCGTATGATACTAACTTTTCAGCACCATATGCAACTAGAGATACTCATAATTCGGCTACACACTGATACGTCTCCAACGTATCTATAATTTCTTATGTTCCATGCTAGTTTTATGACAATATCAACATGTTTTAGTCATACTTTATAATGTTTTTATGCATTTTCCGAGACTAACCTATTAACAAGATGCCGCAGTGCCAGTTCCTGTTTTTTGCTGTTTTTGATTTCAGAAAAGTTAGTTTACGAATGTTCTTGGAAATGGACGAAACAAAAGCCCACGGCCCTATTTTCCACGGAGTCTTCAGAACACCGAAGAGGAGACGAAGAGGGCCACGAGGCGGCCCCACATGGCGCGGTGGGGCCCCTTGCGCCGGCCTATAGGGTGGGCCCTCGAGCGCCCCCCGCTGCCCCTTCGCCTATTTATTCCTTCCGTCGCGAAAACCCTAGTACCGAGAGCCACGATACGAGAAAGTTCCGAGAGCCGCCGCCGTCAACCCTACCTCGGGGGTTCGGAAGATCGCCTCGGCACCCTGGGAGAGGGGAATCATCACCGGAGGGCTCTACATCACCATGCCCGCCTCCGGACTGATGCGTGAGTAGTTCATCCTTGGACTACGGGTCCATAGCAATAGCTAGATGGTTGTCTTCTCCTCTTGTGCTATCATGTTTAGATCTTGTGAGCTGCCTATCATGATCAATATCATCTATTTGTAATGCTACATGTTGTGTTTGTTGGGATCCGATGAATATGGAATACTATGTCAAGTTGATTATTGATCTATCATATATGTTATTTATGTTCTTGGATACTCTCCGTTGCTAGTAGAGGCTCTGGCCAAGTTGATACTTGTGACTCAAGAGGGAGTATTTATGCTAGATAGTGGGTTCATGTCTCCATTGAATCTGGGAGTGACAGCAACCCCTAAGGTTGTGGATGTGCTGTTGCCACTAGGGATAAAACATCAATGCTTTGTCTAAGGATATTTGTATTGTTTACATTACGCACAGTACTTAATGCAATTGTCTGTTGTTTGCAACTTAATACTAGAAGGGGTGCGGATGCTAACCTGAAGGTGGACTTTTTAGGCATAGATGCATGCTGGATGGCGGTCTATGTTCTTTGTCGTAATGCCCTAAGTAAATCTCATAGTATTCATCATGATATGTATGTGCATCTCTTTTTTTTCAATTGCCCAACTGTAATTTGTTCACCCAACATGCTATTTATCTTATTGGAGAGACACCACTAGTGAACTGTGGACCCTGGTCCATTCTTTTACATCTGAAATACAACCTACTGCAATCATTGTTCTCTTTTGTTTTCTGCAAGCAAACATAATTCTCCATACCATACGTTTAATCTTTAAGTTGGGGAAAAGTAGTTTGATTGTGTTGTGCAGGTTCCACGTTGGCGCCGGAATCCCTGGTGTTGCGCCGCACTACACTCCTTCACCAACAACCTTCACGTGGCCTTCATCTCCTACTGGTTCGATAACCTTGGTTTCTTACTGAGGGAAAACTCGTTGCTGTACTCATCATACCTTCCTCTTGGGGTTCCCAACGGACGTGTGCTTTACCGTCACAAGCAGCTACTTTTCGCGCGTTACACCGAGATTTCTAACTCCCTACATGCCAGCACTACTTTTCTGGCGCCATTGCCGGGGAGATCAAGACACGCCGCAAGGGGAGTCTCTCACACCCAATCTCTTTACTTTGTTTATTGTCTTGCTTTATTTTATTTTCTGTCTTGTTTGCTTTCTTTATATCAAAAACACAAAAAAATTAGTTACTTGTTTTACTTTATTTAATTCGGTTTTGCTTTGTTTTTTTATTATTTCTATGGGTACTCCTGAGAACACTAAGTTGTGTGACTTCACTAGCACAAATAATAATGATTTTATATGCACTCCTATTGCTCCACCTGCTACTACAGCAGAATTTTATGAAATTAAACCTGCTTTACTAAATCTTGTTATGAGAGAGCAATTTTCTGGTGTTAGTACTGATGATGCTGCCGCCCATCTTAATAATTTTGTTGAACTTTGTGAAATGCAAAAGTATAAGGATATAGATGGGGATATTATAAAACTGAAACTGTTTCCTTTCTCCTTAAGAGGAAGAGCTAAAGATTGGTTGCTATCTTTGCCTAAAAATAGTATTGATTCATGGACTAAATGTAAAGATACTTTTATTGGAAAATATTATCCTCCTGCTAAAATTATATCTTTGAGAAGTAGCATTATGAATTTTAAGCAATTGGATAATGAACATGTTGTCCAAGCATGGGAGAGAATGAAATCTTTGGTAAAGAATTGCCCTACCCATGGACTAACTACTTGGATGATCATCCAAACCTTTTATGCAGGATTAAATTTTTCTTCAAGGAACCTATTGGATTCAGCTGCTGGAGGTACTTTTATGTCCATCACTTTGGGTGCTGCAACAAAGCTTCTTGACGATATGATGATCAACTACTCTGAATGGCACACTGAAAGAACTCCTCAAGGTAAGAAGGTAAATTCTGTTGAAGAAACCTCTTCCTTGAGTGATAAGATTGATGTTATTATGTCTATGCTTGTTAATGGTAGATCTCATGTTGATCCTAATAATGCTCCTTTAGCTTCATTGGTTGCTCAAGAAGAGCATGTTGATGTGAATTTCATTAAAAATAATAATTTCAACAAGAATGCTTATAGGAATAATTTTGGTAACAACAACTATAGGCCATATCCTTCTAATAGTGGTAATGGTTATGGTAATTCTTATGGTAATTCTTACAACAATATTAGAAGTGTACCCTCTGATCTTGAAGTCATGCTTAAAGAATTTATTAGTACACAAACTGCTTTTAACAAATCCGTTGAGGAAAAGTTTGGTAAAATTGATGTTCTTGCTTCTAAGGTTGATAGTCTTGCTCTTGATGTTGATCTTTTGAAACTGAAAGTTATGCCTAATGAAGTTAAAGATACTAAGTCATTTGCTAAAACAAATGCTATCCAAGTTCGAATTAATGACAATATTAGAATGATGGCTGAATTGCGTGCTAGGTGGGAAAGAGAAGAAAAACTTGCTAAAGAGAATAATATAGCTAGAGTTTGGACTATTACCACCATTAGTAATGTTGATGCTTCACATGTTGCTAAACCTCCTACTATCAATGGTAAAATAATTGGTGTTGGTAATGTTTCTACTTCTACTACAAAGTGTGCAAAACTGCCTGAAACTGTTTGTGATAAAAGTGCTGAAATTTTTCAGAGTGTTGGGGACAATGGTCCCATTGCTGTAGATCATAATGGTTTTGATTTTGATAATTGTCATATTTCTGAAGTTATTAAGTTTTTACAAAAACTTGCTAGAAGTCCTAATGCTAGTGCTATAAACTTGGCCTTTACAAAACATATTACAAATGCTCTCATTAAAGCTAGGGAAGAGGAATTAAAACTTGAAGCTTCTATCCTTAGGAAGTTGGAAGATGGTTGGGAGCTCATCATTAAGATGAAGGTCAATGATTTTGATTGTAATGATTTATGTGATCTTGGTGCAAGTATTTCTGTTATGCCTAAGAAACTTTATGATATGCTTGACTTGCCACCTTTGAAATGTTGTTATTTGGATGTTAATCTTGCTGATAATTCTATAAAGAGACCTTTGGGGAGAATTGACAATGTTCACATTACGGTTAACAATAACATTGTCCCCGTTGATTTTGTTGTCTTGGATATTGAATGCAATGCATCTTGTCCTATTGTTTTGGGAAGACCCTTTCTTCGAACTGTTGATGCTATTATTGATATGAAAGAAGGAAATATTAAATATCAATTCCCTCTTAAGAAAGGTATGGAACAGAGAAATGAAGATGCCTTTTGATTCTATTATTAGAACAAATTATGATGTTGATGCTTCTTCTCTTGATGTTACTTGATTTCCACTTTCTGCGCCTAGCTGAAAGGCGTTAAAGAAAAGCATGAGAGACAACCCATTGTTTTACTTCTGCAATTTTTGTTTTATATTTGAGTCAAGGTGCTTTTTACTACTGTAGCAATACCTTTGTATCTTTATTTTCTTGCATTGTTGTGCCAAGTAAAGTCTCTGATAGAAAGTTGATACTAGATTTGGATTTCTGCGCAGAAACAGATTTTTAGCTGTCACTAATTTGCGTTTTTTTCTCTGTAGAAGAATCTAAAAATTCTGAAAAAATTCACGCGTGATCCTCAGATATGTACGCAACATGAATTAGTTTTGAGTTTTCTGATTTGATCAAGTTAAGTGCCTCGAAAATTTTTGTCTTTGCGGACTGTTCTGTTTTGACAGATTCTGCCTTTTATTTTGCATTGCCTCTTTTACTGTGTTTGAGTGGATTTCTTTGCTCCATTAAATTTCGGTAGCCTTGGGTAATGTCCAGAAGTGTTGGGAATGATTGTGTCCTTGCTGAACATGTGAATTTTTGATTATGCACTAACCCTCTAATGAGATTGTTTTGAGTTTGGTGTGGAGGAGGTTTCAAGGATCAAGAGAGGAGGATGATATAATATGATCAAGAAGAGTGAAAAGTCTAAGCTTGGGGATGCCCCCATGGTTCATCCCTAAATATTTCAAGAAGACTCAAGCGTCTAAGCTTGGGGATGCCCAAGGCATCCCCTTCTTCATCAAAACTTATCAGGTCACCTCTAGTGAAACTATATTTTAATTCCGTCACATCTTATGTGCTTTACTTGGAGCGTCTGTGTGTTTTTATTTTTGTTTATGTTTGAATAAATTCGGATCCTAGCAATCCTTGTGTTGGAGAGAGACACACTCCGCCTTTTCATTTGAACACTTGTGTTCTTCGTTTTATCTTTCATGTTCATGGCGAAAGCTGAAAGCCGCAGCACTTATATTTATTGTTATTTGGTTGGAAACAGAAAATGCTTCATATTGTCTTGAATAATTTGATACTTGGAAATTGTTTTGAGATCTCAAGTAGATCATCTTTAAGCTCTTGCATCATGTAGTTTAAATCTATAAGTGGAGAACTACCGTAGAGCTTGTTGAAATTTGGTTTGCATGATTGGTCTCTGATACGTCTCCAACGTATCTATAATTTCTGATGTTCCATGCTTGTTTTATGACAATACCTACATGTTTTGTTCACACTTTATATCGTTTTGATGCGTTTTCCGGAACTAACCTATTGACGAGATGCCGAAGTGCCCTTTTCTGCTGTTTTTGGTTTCGAAATCCTAGTAAGGAAATATTCTCGGGTGGACGAAATCAACGCCCAAGATCTTATTTTTCCCGGAGCTTCCGAACATCAAAGAAGAGTCGGAGACGAGCCGGGGGGCCACACCACCAGGCGGCGCGGCCGGGGGCACGGCGTGCCCCCTATGGTCAGTGGCCCCGGGCCCCTCCGAGGCTGCCCCTTCGCCTATATAAAGCCCCTGCCGAAAACCCTAAACGAATAAGCCACGGTACGAGAAAAGTTCTAGAGCCGCCGCCATCGCGAAGCCAAGATCTGGGGGACAGGAGTCTCTGTTCCGGCACGCCGCCAGGACGGGGAAGTGCCCCCGGAAGGCTCCTCCATCGACACCACCGCCATCTTAATCACCGTTGATGTCTCCCATGAGGAGGGAGTAGTTCTCCATCGAGGCTAAGGGCTGTACCGGTAGCTATGTGGTTAATCTCTCTCCTATGTACTTCAATACAATGATCTCATGAGCTGCCTTACATGATTGAGATTCATATGAGCTTTGTATCGCTACTAGTCTATGTGCTACTCATGTGATGTTATTGAAGTAGTCTATTCCTCCTGCATGGTGTAAAGGTGCTAGTGTGTGCACCGTGTGGTTCTTGTCGTAGGCTATGATCATGATGTCTTGTAGGTTGTGGAGTTAATTATCATTATGATAGTATTGATGTGATCTATTCCTCCTTTAATAGCGTAATGTGGACAGTGTGTATGCTATGTTAGTTCTCGGTTTATTTTTCAATGATCTATTATGCTCTAAGGTTACTTAAATATGAATGCCGAATGTTGTGGCGCTTGTTAACTCCGGCTTGAGGGAGCTCTTGTAGCCCTACACAACGAATGGTGTTTGTCATCCAACAAAAGAGTGTATGTAGCACATATGAGAAAGAGTTATTTATTATGCGATCAATGTTGAGAGTGTCCACTAGTGAAAGTATGATCCCTAGGCCTTGTTTCCAATACTGCAAACACCGTTTACTTACTGTTCTACTGCATGTTTACTTGCTGCCATATTTTATTCAGATTGCTATTACCACTCATATACATCCATACTACTTGTATTTCACTATCTCTTCGTCGAACTAGTGCACCTATACATCTGACAAGTGTATTAGGTGTGTTGGGGACACAAGAGACTTCTTGTATCGTGATTGCAGGGGTTGCTTGAGAGGGATATCTTTGACCTCTTCCTCCCCGAGTTCGATAAACCTTGGGTGATCCACTTAAGGGAAAACTTGCTGCTACAAACCCCTCTGCTCTTGGAGGCCCAACACTGTCTACAGGAAAAGAAGCGTGAGTAGACATCAAGCTATTTTCTGGCGCCGTTGCCGGGGAGGAAAGGTAAAAGGCACTCATACTCCGGTCCCAGGTAACTAAGTTATTTTCTGTTTCCGTTGTAAGTGCTCGAAGCTATTTCCTTTAGATCCTGCAATTGCATCTTTTGGTTTCTTGTTTACACTAGTTAGGCATAATGGAAAGCAACAGTGAGCTTTTTATTCTATTTCCTGAGTTAAGACATGGATTGTTTGCGAAAATTAAAAAACCTATGGAATCTTATTTGCATGCTAGTAGCAATGATATTAGTATGAACGCTTTGAACACCATTGTTGTTAATGATATGAAAATTCTAAGCTTGGGGAAGCTGGTTTTGATGAGCATGATATTTTTAGTCCCCAAGCATTGAGGAGAAAATTTTCTTTGATGATACTTTGCCTCCTATTTATGATGATTACAATGATAGTGGTCTTTTGGTGCCGCCTACTATGGAGAGTAAATTTTATTATGATTATACTATGCCTCCTACACTTGATGAGAATAATAATGATAGCTACTTTGTTGAATTTGCTCCCACTACAACTAATAAAATTGATTATGCTTATGTGGAGAGTAATAATTTTATGCATATGGCTCATGACAAGAATGTTTTATGTGATAGTTATATTGTTGAGTTTGTTCATGATGCTACTGAAAGTTATTATGAGAGAGGGAAACATGGTTATATGCATCTTAATAATATTAAGTTTCCCCTCTTTATGTTGAGAATCTTGAAATTGCGCTTGTGTTGCCTTCCTATGCTTGTCACTTTGTTCTCATGAATTTATTTGTGTACAAGATTCCTTTTCATAGGAAGTGGGTTAGGCTTAAATGTGTTTTAAATTTGCTTTTCGATGTTCTCTTTTGCTTCAACTCTTATTTCTTGCGAGAGTATCATTAAAATTACTGAGCCCATCTTAATGGCTATAAAGAAAGCACTTCTTGGGAGATAACCCATGTGTTTATTTTACTACAGCACTTTTGTTTTTGTTGAGTCTTGGAAGTTGTTTACTACTGTAGCAACCTCTCCTTATCATGTTTTTGTGCCAAGTAAAATCTCTATGGTAAAGTTGATGCTAGATTTAGATTGCTGCGCCGAAACAGCATTGCTGTCTGTCACGAATTCGCGCAGAAGTCTCTGTAGGTAACTCATAAAAATCTGCAAATTTACGTGCGTGATCCTCATATATGTACGCAAATTTCATTAGTTTTGAGTTTTTCCATTTGAGCAAGTTAAGTACCCCTGCCAAATTCGTCTTTACGGACTGTTCTGTTTTTGACAGATTCTGCCTTTATTTCGCATTGCCGCTTTTGCTATGTTGAATGAGTTTCTTTGTTCCATTAACTTTCAGAAGCTTTGTGCAATGTCCAGAAGTGTTAAGAATGATTGTGTCACCTCTGAACATGTGAATTTTTATTATGCACTAACCCTCTAATGAGTTTGCTTGAAGTTTGGTGTGGAAGAAGTTTTCAAGGGTCAATAGAAGAGGATGATATACTATGATCAAGAAGAGTGAAAGGTCTAAGTTTGGGGATGCCCCGGTGGTTCATCCTGCATATTTTAAGAAGACTCAAGCATCTAAGCTTGGGGATTCCCAAGGCATCCCCTTCTTCATCGACAACTTATCAGGTCACTTCTAGTGAAACTATATTTTTATTCCGTCACATCTTATGTACTTTACTTGGAGCGTCTGTGTGCTTTTATTTTCGTTTTGTTATTTTCATTCTCTGAATAAATTCATGCTCATGTGTGGGAGAGAGACACGCTCGCTGTTGCGTATGAACACATGTGTTCTTAGCTTTACTTTTAATGTTCAAGGGCGAAAGTTGATCGTTTCACTTGTTTCTATTTGGTTGGAATCAGAAAATGCTTCATATGGTCTTGAATAATTTGATACTTGGCAATTGTTTTGAGCTCTTATAAATCATGTTTAAGCTCTTGCATCATGTAGTTAAATCTAGTAGTGGAGAACTACCGTAGAGCTTGTTGAAATTTGGTTTGCATGATTGGTCTCTCTAAGGTCTAGATATTTTCTGGTAAGAGTGTTTGAGCAACAAGGAAGTGTAGAGTCTTATAATGCTTGCAATATGTTCTTATGTAAGTTTTGCTGTACCGGTTTATACTTGTGTTTGCTTCAAACAACCTTGCTAGCCAAAGCCTTGTACCGAGAGGAAATGCTTCTCGTGCATCCAAACACCTTGAGCCAAAATCCATGCCATTTGTGTCCACCATATCTACATACTATGTGGTATTTTGCCATTCCAAGTAAATACTTCATGTGCTACCTTTAAACAATTCAAAGCTATTATCTCTTATTTGTGTCAATGTTTTATAGCTCATGAGGAAGTATGTGGTGTTTTATCTTTCAATCTTGTCATTTACTTTTGACAGACTTTCACAATGGACTAGTGGCTCATCCGCTTATCCAATAATTTTGCAAAAAGAGCTGGCAATGGGGTTCCCCCCCAATTAATTAACTTGCATTAATAATTCTCTTCACATGTTTTGCTCTGATTTATCAGTAATCAACTTAAATTTGCAAATAGACACTCCTCCATGGTATGTGAATGTTGGAAGGCACCCGAGGATTCGGTTAGCCATGGCTTGTGTAAGCAAAGGTTGGGAGGAGTGTCATCTAATAAATAAAACTAAAGTACATGTGTAAACAAAAGAGAAGAGGGATGATTGATGCGTAAATGTACACGTCCGTTGGGAACCCCAAGAGGAAGGTATGATGCGCACACAAGTTTTCCCTGAAAGAAACCAGGTTGATCGAACCAGGAGGGGCAAGAAGCACGTTGAAGGTTGATGGTCGCGAAATGTGATGCGGCGCAACAACAGGGATTCCGACGCCAACGTGGAATCTGCACAACAAAACCAAAGTACTTTGCCCCAACGAAACAGTGAGGTTGTCAATCTCACCGGCTTGCTGTAACAAAGGATTAAACGTATCGAGTGGAAGATGTTTGCAAAGAAAATAGTAAAACACAATTGCAATAGATTGTATGCTATGTAAAGAATAGGACCGGGGTCCACAGTTCACTAGAGGTGTCTCTCCCATAAGATAAAAGCATGTTGGGTGAACAAATTACAGTCGGCAATTGACAAATAGAGAAAGGCATAACAATGCATATACATGATATGATAAATATAGTGAGATTTAATTGGGCATTACGACAAAGTACATAGACCGCCATCCAAGCTGCATCTATGCCTAAAAAGTCCACCTTCAGGTTATCATCCGAACCCCCTCCAGTATTAAGTTGCAAAGCAACAGACAATTGCATTAAGTATGGTGCGTAATGTAATCGACAACTACATCCTTAGACATAGAATCAATGTTTTATCCCTAGTGGCAACACACATCCACAACCTTAGAACTTTCTGTCACTGTCCCAGATTCAATGGAGGCATGAACCCACTATCGAGCATAAATACTCCCTCTTGGAGTTAAGAGTAAAAACTTGGCCAGAGCCTCTACTAGTAACGGAGAGCATGCAAGATCATAAACAACACATAAACAATAGATTGATAATCACCATAATCATAGTACTCTCTATCCATCGGATCCCGACAAACACAACATATAGAATTACAGATAGATGATCTTGATCATGTTAGGCAGCTCACAAGATCCAACAATGAAGCACAACAAGGAGAAGACGACCATCTAGCTACTGCTATGGACCCATGGTCCAGGGTGAACTACTCACTCATCACTCCGGAGGCGACCATGGCGGTGTAGAGTCCTCCGGGAGATGAATCCCCTCTCCGGCAGGGTGCGGGCGATCTCCTGAATCCCCCGAGATGGGATTCGCGGCGGCGGCGTCTCGGAAGGTTTTCCGTATCGTGGCTCTCGGTCTGGGGGTTTCGCGACGGAGACTTTAAGTAGGCGGAAGGTCAGCGGGGGCCACACGAGGGGCCCAGAGGCAGGTCGGCGCGGCCGGGGCACGGCCGCGCCGCCCTGGCCCCGGCTGCCTCGTGGCCCCACTCGTTATCTCTTCGGTCTTCTGGAAGCTTTGTGCAAAAATAGGACCCTGGCGAAAGTTTCGTCCAATTCCGAGAATATTTCTTTACTAGGATTTCTGAAACCAAAAACAGCAGAAAGCAACTGGCTCTTCGGCATCTTGTTAATAGGTTAGTTCCAGAAAATGCATAAATATGACATATAATGTGCATAAAACATGTAGGTATCATCAATAAAGTAGCATGGAACATAAGAAATTATCGATACGTTGGAGACGTATCAGCATCCCCAAGCTTAGTTCTGCTCGTCCCGAGCAGGTAAAACGATAACAAAGATAATTTCTGAAGTGACATGCCATCATAATCTTGATCATACTATTTGTAAACATATGTAATGAATGCAGCGATCAAAACAAAGGTAATGACATGAGTAAACAAGTGAATCATATGACAAAGACTTTTCATGAATAGTACTTCAAGACAAGCATCAATAAGTATTGCATAAGAGTTAACTCATAAAGCAATAAATCAAAGTAAAGGTGTTGAAGCAACACATAGGAAGATTAAGTTTCAGCGGTTGCTTTCAACTTATAACATGTATATCTCATGGATATTGTCAACATAAAGTAATATAACAAGTGCAATATGCAAGTATGTAGGAATCAATGCACAGTTCACACAAGTGTTTGCTTCTTAAGGTGGAAGGAGATAGGTAAACTGACTCAACAATAAAAGTAAAAGAATGGTCCTTCAAGAGGAAAGCATCGATTGTTGTATTTGTGCTAGAGCTTTTATTTTGAAAACATGAAACAATTTTGTCAACGGTAGTAATAAAGCATATGAGTTATGTAAATTATATCTTATAAGTTGCAAGCCTCATGCATAGTATACTAATAGTGCCCGCACCTCGTCCTACTTAGCTTGGACTACCGGATCTTTGCATGCCATGTTTCAACCAAGTGTCACAAAGGGGTACCTCCATGCCGCCTGTACAAAGGTCTAAGGAGAAAGCTCGCATTTTGGATTTCTCGCTTTTGATTATTCTCAACTTAGACATCCATACCGGGACAACATGGACAACAGATAATGGACTCCTCTTAAATGCATAAGCATGTAGCAATGATTATTATTCTCATATGAGATTGAGGATGTATGTCCAAAACTGAAACTTCAACCATGATTCATGGCTTTAGTTAGCGGCCCAATGTTCTTCTCTAACAATTTTGCATGCTCCAACCACTAAAATGATAGATCCTTCAGACAAGACGGACATGCATAGCAACTCACATGATATTCAACAATAGTTGATGGCGTTCCCCAGGAACATGGTTATCGCACAACAAGCAACTTAATAAAAGATAAAGTGCATAAGTACATATTCAATACTACGATAGTTTTTAAGGCTATTTTGTCCCATGAGCTATATATTGCAAAGGTGAATGATGGAATTTTAAAGGTAGCACTCAAGCAATTTACTTTGGAATGGCGGAGAAATACCATGTAGTAGGTAGGTATGGTGGACACAAATGGCATAGTAGTTGGCTCAAGGATTTTGGATGCATGAGAAGTATTCCCTCTCGATACAAGGTTTAGGCTAGCAAGGTTATTTGAAGCAAACTCAAGTATGAACAGGTGCAGCAAAACTCACATAAAAGACATATTGTAAACATTATAAGACTCTACACCGTCTTCCTTGTTGTTCAAAACTCAATACTAGATATTATCTAGACCTTAGAGAAACCAAATATGCAAATCAAATTTTAGCAAGCTCTATGTATTTCTTCATTAATGGGTGCAAAGTATATGATGCAAGAGCTTAAACATGAGCACAACAATTGCCAAGTATCACATTATCCAAGATATTTTAGAATTACTACATGTAGCATTTTCCAATTCCAACCATATAACAATTTAACGAAGAAGAAACTTCGCCATGAACATTATGAGTAAAGCCTAAGGACACATGTGTCCATATGCAACAGCGGAGCGTGTCTCTCTCCCACAAAGTGAATGCTAGGATCCATTTTATTCAAACAAAAACAAAAACAAAAACAAACCGACGCTCCAAGTAAAGAACACAAGATGTGACTGAATAAAAATATAGTTTCAGGGGAGGAACCTGATGATGTTGTCGATGAAGAAGGGGATGCCTTGGGCATCCCCAAGCTTAGACGCTTGAGTCTTCGTAGAATATGCAGGGGTGAACCACGGGGGCATCCCCAAGCTTAGAGCTTTCACTCCTCTTGATCATAGTATATCATTCTCCTCTCTTGACCCTTGAAAACTTCCTTCACACCAAACTTCAAGCAAACTCATTAGAGGGTTAGTGCACAATTAATAATTCACATGTTCAGAGGTGACACAATCATTATTTTCACTTCTGCACATTGCATAATGCTACTGGACATTAATGGATCAAAGAAATAAATTCAACATAGCAAAAGAGGCAATGCGAAATAAAAGGCAGAATCTGTCAAAAACAGAACAGTCCGTAAAGACGAATTTAAAGCTGGCACTAGACTTGCTCAAATGGAAAAACTCAAAACTAATGAAAGTTGCGTACATATCTGAGGATCACGCTCGTAAATTGGCAGATTTTTTCGAATTTTCTACAGAGAACTGTGCCCAGATTCGTGACAGACAGCAATGCTGTTTCTGCGCAGCGATCCTAAATATAACATCAACTTTGACATAGAAACTTTACTTGGCACAAAAACATGATAAGGAGAGGTTGCTACAGTAGTAAACAACTTCCAAGACTCAACAAAACAAAAAATTGCTGTAGGTAAAAACATGGGTTGTCTCCCATAAGCGCTTTTCTTTAACGCCTTTCAGCTAGGCGCAGAAAGTGCAAATCAAGTAACATCGAGAGTAGAAGCATCAACATCATAGCTTGTTCTAATAATAGAATCAAAAGGCAACTTCATTCTATTTCTAGGGAAGTGTTCCATACCTTTCTTGAGAGGAAATTGATATTTAATATTACCTTCCCTCATATCAATAACAGCACCAACAGTTCGAAGAAAAGGTCTTCCCAACACAATAGGACAAGATGCATTGCATTCGATATCCAAGACAACAAAATCAACGGGGACAAGGTTATTGTTAACCGTAATATGCACATTATCAATCCTCCCCAAAGGTTTCTTTTTAACATTATCAGCAAGATTAACATCCAAATAACAATTCTTCAATGGTGGCAAGTCAAGCATATCATAAATCTTTTTAGGCATAACAGAAATACTTGCACCAAGATCACATAAGGCATTACATTCAAAGTCATTGAATTTCATTTTAATGATGGGCTCCCAACCATCTTCTAACTTTCTAGGAATAGAAGTTTCAAGTTTTAGTTTCTCTTCTCTAGCTTTTATGAGAGCATTTGTAATATGTTTGGTAAAGGCTAAATTTATAGCACTAGCATTAGGACTTTTAGCAAGTTTTTGTAAGAACTTTATAACTTCAGAGATGTGGCAATCATCAAAATCTAAATCATTATGAGCTACAGCAATGGGATCATTGTTCCCAAGGTTGGAAAAAATTTCAGCAGTTTTATCACAAGCAGTTTCAGCAGTTTTAGCAATTTCAGGCAGTTTTGTTCGCTTTGCACTAGGAGTAGAAACATTGCCAACACCAATTATTTTACCATTGATAGTAGGAGGTGCAGCAAAATGTGAAGAATTAGCATTACTAGTGGTGGTAATAGTCCAAACTTTAGCTACATTATTCTCTTTAACTAGTTTTTCATTTTCTTCTCTATCCCACCTAGCACGCAATTCAGCCATTAATCTTATATTCTCATTAATTCTAACTTGGATGGCATTTGCTGTAGTAGTAATCTTATTATCAATATCATTATTGGGCATAACTTTCAATTTTAAAAGATTAACATCAGAGGCAAGTCTATCAACTCTAGAAGCAATAGTATCAATTTTATCAAGCTTTTCCTCAACAGATTTGTTAAAAGCAGTTTGTGTACTAATAAATTCTTTAAGCATAGCTTCAAGACCAGAGGGTACATTCCTATTATTGTTGTAAGAATTCCCATAAGAATTACCATAACCATTACCATTAGCAGAAGGATATGGCCTATAGTTATTACCAGAGTTGTTCCTATAAGCATTGTTGTTGAAATTATTATTTTTAATGAAATTCACATCAACATTTTCTTCTTGAGCAACCAATGAAGCTAAAGGAACATTATTTGGATCAACATTAGATCTACCATTCACAAGCATAGACATAATCACATCAATCTTATCACTCAAGGAAGAGGTTTCTTCAACAGAATTTACCTTCTTACCTTGTGGAGCTCTTTCCGTGTGCCATTCAGAGTAATTTATCATCATATCATCAAGAAGTTTTGTAGCCGCCCCCAATGTGATGGACATAAAGGTACCTCCAGCAGCTGAATCCAATAAATTCCGCGAAGAAAAATTTAGTCCTGCATAAAAGGTTTGGATGATCATCCAAGTAGTCAGTCCATGGGTTGGGCAATTCTTTACCAAAGTTTTCATTCTCTCCCATGCTTGAGCAACATGTTCAGTATCTAATTGCTTAAAATTCATTATGCTACTTCTCAAAGATATAATTTTAGCGGGAGGATAATATCTACCAATAAAAGCATCCTTGCATTTAGTCCATGAATCAATACTATTCTTAGGCAAAGATAGCAACCAATCTTTAGCTCTTCCTCTTAATGAGAAAGGAAACACTTTCAATTTAATAATATCACCATCTACATCCTTATACTTTTGCATTTCACAAAGTTCAACAAAATTATTGAGATGGGCAGCAGCATCATCAGAACTAACACCAGAAAATTGATCTCTCATGACAAGATTTAGTAAAGCAGGTTTAATTTCAAAAATTCTGCTGTAGTAGCAGGTGGAGCAATAGGTGTGCATAGGAAATCATTATTATTTGCATTTGTGAAGTCACACAACTTAGTATTTTCAGGGGTATTCATTTTAGCAACGGTAAATAAAACAAACTAGATAAAGTAAATGCAAGTAACTAATTTTTTGTGTTTTTGATATAGAGAGCAAGACAATAAATAAAGTAAAACTAGCAACTAATTTTTTTGTGTTTTGTTTAGGTGCAGCAAACAAAGTAGTAAATAAAATAAAGCAAGACAAAAACAAAGTAAAGAGATTGAGAAGTGGAGACTCCCCTTGCAGCGTGTCTTGATCTCCAACGGCGCCAGAAAAAGTGCTTGATGCGCGTAAATGTACACGTCCGTTGGGAACCCCAAGAGGAAGGTATGATGCGCACAGGGCAAGTTTTCCCTCAGAAAGAAACCAAGGTTGATCGAACCAGGAGGAGCCAAGAAGCACGTTGAAGGTTGATGGTCGCGAAATGTGATGCGGCGCAACAACAGGGATTCCGACGCCAACGTGGAATCTGCACAACAAAACCAAAGTACTTTGCCCCAACGAAACAGTGAGGTTGTCAATCTCACCGGCTTGCTGTAACAAAGGATTAAACGTATCGAGTGGAAGATGTTTGCAAAGAAAATAGTAAAACACAATTGCAGTAGATTGTATGCTATGTAAAGAATAGGGGTCCACAGTTCACTAGAGGTGTCTCTCCCATAAGATAAAAGCATGTTGGGTGAACAAATTACAGTCGGGCAATTGACAAATAGAGAAAGGCATAACAATGCATATACATGATATGATAAATATAGTGAGATTTAATTGGGCATTACGACAAAGTACATAGACCGCCATCCAACTGCATCTATGCCTAAAAAGTCCACCTTCAGGTTATCATCCGAACCCCCTCCAGTATTAAGTTGCAAAGCAACAGACAATTGCATTAAGTATGGTGCGTAATGTAATCAACAACTACATCCTTAGACATAGAATCAATGTTTTATCCCTAGTGGCAACAGCACATCCACAACCTTAGAACTTTCTGTCACTGTCCCAGATTCAATGGAGGCATGAACCCACTATCGAGCATAAATACTCCCTCTTGGAGTTAAGAGTAAAAACTTGGCCAGAGCCTCTACTAGTAACGGAGAGCATGCAAGATCATAAACAACACATAAACAATAGATTGATAATCACCATAATCATAGTACTCTCTATCCATCGGATCCCGACAAACACAACATATAGAATTACAGATAGATGATCTTGATCATGTTAGGCAGCTCACAAGATCCAACAATGAAGCACAACAAGGAGAAGACGACCATCTAGCTACTGCTATGGACCCATGGTCCAGGGGTGAACTACTCACTCATCACTCCGGAGGCGACCATGGCGGTGTAGAGTCCTCCGGGAGATGAATCCCCTCTCCGGCAGGGTGCCGGAGGCGATCTCCTGAATCCCCCGAGATGGGATTCGCGGCGGCGGCGTCTCGGAAGGTTTTCCGTATCGTGGCTCTCGCATCGGGGTTTCGCGACGGAGACTTTAAGTAGGCGGAAGGTCAACGCGGGGGCCACACGAGGGGCCAGGGAGGCAGGTCGGCGCGGCCGGGGCCTGGGCCGCGCCGCCCTAGCCCCCGGCTGCCTCGTGGCCCCACTCGTTATCTCTTCGGTCTTCTGGAAGCTTCGTGCAAAAATATGACCCTGGCGAAAGTTTCGTCAATTCCGAGAATATTTCTTTACTAGGATTTCTGAAACCAAAAACAGCAGAAAACAACAACTGGCTCTTCGGCATCTTGTTAATAGGTTAGTTCCAGAAAATGCATAAATATGACATATAATGTGCATAAAACATGTAGGTATCATCAATAAAGTAGCATGGAACATAAGAAATTATCGATACGTTGGAGACGTATCAATGATCTACCTTGCTGGTAGAGATAACGTCCTTCATGGGAGCCGCTCTTGAAAGTCTGGTTGATAAGGTAGTTAGAGTACCCATTACCATTCGTTGACAACAACAAACACCTCTCAAAATTTTACTTTTATGCTCTCTATATGATTTCAAAACTTGAAAAGCTCTAGCACATGATTTAATCCTGCTTCCCTCTGCGAAGGGCCTATCTTTTACTTTATGTTGAGTCAGTTTACCTACTTCCTTCCATCTTAGAAGCAAACACTTGTGTCAACTGTGCATTGATTCTTACATACTTGCTTATTTGCATTCATCATATTACTCGTGTTGACAATTATCCATGAGATATGCATGTTGAAAGTTGAAAGCAACTGCTGAAACTTATATCTTCCTTTGTGTTGCTTCGATGCCTTTACTTTGAATTTATTGCTTTATGAGTTAACTCTTATGCAAGACTTTTTGATGCTTGTCTTGAAAGTACTATTCATGAAAAGTTTTGCTATATGTCATCTATTTGTCAAACTATAGATCATTGCTTTGAATCACTCCATTCATGTCATATGCTTTACAATAATGTTGATCAAGATTATGATGGTAGCATGTCACTTTAGAAATTATTTGTTGTTATCGTTTACCTACTCGAGGGCGAGTAGGAACTAAGCTTGGGGATGCTGATACGTCTCCAACGTATCTATAATTTCTGATGTTCCATGCTTGTTTTATGACAATACCTACATGTTTTGTTCACACTTTATATCGTTTTGATGCGTTTTCCGGAACTAACCTATTGACGAGATGCCGAAGTGCCAGTTCCTGTTTTCTGTTTTTGGTTTCAGAAATCCTAGTAAGGAAATATTCTCGGAATTGGACGAAATCAACGCCCAAGATCTTATTTTTCCGGGAGCTTCCAACATCAAAGAAGAGTCGGAGACGAGCCAGGGGGGCCACACCACCAGGCGGCGCGGCCAGGGGCCTGGGCGCGCCCCCCTATGGTCTGGTGGCCCCAGGCCCCCTCCGAGGCTGCCCCTTCGCCTATATAAAGCCCCTGCATCGAAAACCCTAAACGAATAAGCCACGGTACGAGAAAAGTTCCAGAGCCGCCGCCATCGCGAAGCCAAGATCTGGGGGTCAGGAGTCTCTGTTCCGGCACGCCGCCGGGACGGGGAAGTGCCCCCGGAAGGCTCCTCCATCGACACCACCGCCATCTTCATCACCGCTGCTGTCTCCCATGAGGAGGAAGTAGTTCTCCATCGAGGCTAAGGGCTGTACCGGTAGCTATGTTGTTAATCTCTCTCCTATGTACTTCAATACAATGATCTCATGAGCTGCCTTACATGATTGAGATTCATATGAGCTTTGTATCGCTACTAGTCTATGTGCTACTCATGTGATGTTATTAAAGTAGTCTATTCCTCCTGCATGGTGTAAAGGTGCTAGTGTGTGCACCGTGTGGTTCTTGTCGTAGGCTATGATCATGATCTCTTGTAGGTTGTGGAGTTAATTATCATTATGATAGTATTGATGTGATCTATTCCTCCTTTCATAGCGTAATGTGGACAGTGTGTATGCTATGTTAGTTCTCGGTTTATTTTGCAATGATCTATTATGCTCTAAGGTTACTTAAATATGAATGCCGAATGTTGTGGCGCTTGTTAACTCCGGCTTGAGGGAGCTCTTGTAGCCCTACACAACGATGGTGTTTGTCATCCAACAAAAGAGTGTATGTAGCACATATGAGAAAGAGTTATTTATTATGCGATCAATGTTTAGAGTGTCCACTAGTGAAAGTATGATCCTGATGGCGTGTAACTCACACGTTCGTTGGGAACCCCAAGAGGAAGGTATGATGCGCACAGCAGCAAGTTTTCCCTCAGAAAGAAACCAAGGTTTAATCGAACCAGGAGGAGCCAAGAAGAACGTTGAAGGTTGATGGTGGCGAAATGTGATGCGGCGCAACACCAGGGATTCCGGCGCCAACGTGGAACCTGCACAACACAACCAAAGTACTTTGCCCCAACGAAACAGTGAGGTTGTCAATCTCACCGGCTTGCTGTAACAAAGGATTAACCGTATTGTGTGGAAGATGATTGTTTGCAAGAAAACAGTAAAACAAGTATTGCAGTAGATTGTATGCGATGTAAAGAATAGGACCGGGGTCCACAGTTCACTAGAGGTGTCTCTCCCATAAGATAAAAGCATGTTGGGTGAACAAATTACAGTCGGGCAATTGACAAATAGAGAAGGGCATAACAATGCATATACATGATATGATAAATATAGTGAGATTTAATTGGGCATTACGACAAAGTACATAGACCGCCATCCAACTGCATCTATGCCTAAAAAGTCCACCTTCAGGTTATCATCCGAACCCCATTCAGTATTAAGTTGCAAAGCAACAGACAATTGCATTAAGTATGGTGCGTAATGTAATCGACAACTACATCCTTAGACATAGAATCAATGTTTTATCCCTAGTGGCAACAGCACATCCCAACCTTAGAACTTTCTGTCACTGTCCCAGGTGTCAATGAAGGCATGAACCCACTATCGAGCATAAATACTCCCTCTTGGAGTTAAGAGTAAAAACTTGGCCAGAGCCTCTACTAATAACGGAGAGCATGCAAGATCATAAACAACACATAAACAATAGATTGATAATCACCATAACATAGTATTCTCTATCCATCGGATCCCGACAAACACAACATAAAGTATTACAGATAGATGATCTTGATCATGTTAGGCAGCTCACAAGATCCAACAATGAAGCACAATTAGGAGAAGACGACCATCTAGCTACGCTATGGACCCATAGTCCAGGGGTGAACTACTCACTCATCACTCCGGAGGCGATCATGGCGATGAAGAGTCCTCCGGGAGATGAATCCCCTCTCCGGCAGGGTGCCGGAGGCGATCTCCTGAATCCCCCGAGATGGGATTCGCGGCGGCGGCGTCTCTGGAAGGTTTTCCATATCGTGGCTCTCGGACTGGGGTTTCGCGACGGGGCTATAAGTAGGCGAAAGGGCAGGTCAAGAGGCGGCACGAGGGCCCAGATGACAGGGCCGCGCGACCGGGGCTGGGCCGCGCCGCCCTGTCGTCCAGCCTCGTGGCCCCACTTCGACTCTCCTTCGGTCTTCGGAAGCTTCGTGCAAAAATAGGACCCAGGCGTTGATTTCGTCCAATTCCGAGAATATTTCCTTACTAGGATTTCTGAAACCAAAAACAACAACTGGCTCTTCGGCATCTTGTTAATAGGTTAGTTCCAGAAAATGCGTAAATACGACATATAATGTGCATAAAACATGTAGGTATCATCAATAAAGTAGCATGGAACATAAGAAATTATCGATACGTTGGAGATGTATCAAGCATCCCCAAGCTTAGTTCTGCTCGTCCCGAGCAGGTAAAACGATAACAAAGATAATTTCTGAAGTGACATGCCATCATAATCTTGATCATACTATTTGTAAACATATGTAATGAATGCAGCGATCAAAACAATGGTAATGACATGAGTAAACAACTGAATCATAAAGCAAAGACTTTTCATGAATAATACTTCAAGACAAGCATCAATAAGTCTTGCATAAGAGTTAACTCATAAAGCAATAAATCAAAGTAAAGGTATTGAAGCAACACAAAGGAAGATTAAGTTTCAGCGGTTGCTTTCAACTTATAACATGTATATCTCATGGATATTGTCAACATAAAGTAATATAACAAGTGCAATATGCAAGTATGTAGGAATCAATGCACAGTTCACACAAGTGTTTGCTTCCTAAGGTGGAGGGAGATAGGTAAACTGACTCAACAATAAAAGTAAAAGAATGGTCCTTCAAAGAGGAAAGCATCGATTGCTGTATTTGTGCTAGAGCTTTTATTTTGAAAACATGAAACAATTTTGTCAACGGTAGTAATAAAGCATATGAGTTATGTAAATTATATCTTACAAGTTGCAAGCCTCATGCATAGTATACTAATAGTGCCCGCACCTTGTCCTACTTAGCTTGGACTACCGGATCTTTGCAATGCCATGTTTCAACCAAGTGTCACAAAGGGGTACCTCCATGCCGCTGTACAAAGGTCTAAGGAGAAAGCTCGCATTTTGGATTTCTCGCTTTTGATTATTCTCAACTTAGACATCCATACCGGGACAACATGGACAACAGATAATGGACTCCTCTTAAATGCATAAGCATGTAGCAACAATTATTATTCTCATATGAGATTGAGGATATATGTCCAAAACTGAAACTTCAACCATGATTCATGGCTTTAGTTAGCGGCCCAATGTTCTTCTCTAACAATTTGCATGCTCCAATCATTAAGGTGATAGATCCTTCAGACAAGACGGACATGCATAGCAACTCACATGATATTCAACAATAGTTGATGGCGTTCCCCAGAAGCATGGTTATCGCACAACAAGCAACTTAATAAAAGATAAAGTGCATAAGTACATATTCAATACTACGATAGTTTTTAAGGCTATTTTGTCCCATGAGCTATATATTGCAAAGGTGAATGATGGAATTTTAAAGGTAGCACTCAAGCAATTTACTTTGGAATGGCGGGAAATACCATGTAGTAGGTAGGTATGGTGGACACAAATGGCATAGTGGTTGGCTCAAGGATTTTGGATGCATGAGAAGTATTCCCTCTCGATACAAGGTTTAGGCTAGCAAGGTTATTTGAAGCAAACTCAAGGATGAACCGGTGCAGCAAAACTCACATAAAAGACATATTGTAAACATTATAAGACTCTACACCGTCTTCCTTGTTGTTCAAAACTCAATACTAGATATTATCTAGACCTTAGAGAGACCAAATATGCAAATCAAATTTTAGCAAGCTCTATGTATTTCTTCATTAATGGGTGCAAATTATATGATGCAAGAGCTTAAACATGAGCACAACGATTGCCAAGTATCACATTATCCAAGACATTTTAGAATGACTACATGTAGCATTTTCCAATTCCAACCATATAACAATTTAACGAAGAAGAAACTTCGCCTTGAACATTATGAGTAAAGCCTAAGGACATATTTGTCCATATGCAACAGCGGAGCGTGTCTCTCTCCCACAAAGTGAATGCTAGGATCCATTTTATTCAAACAAAAACAAAAACAAAAACAAACCGACGCTCCAAGCAAAGAACACAAGATGTGATTGAATAAAAATATAGTTTCAGGGGAGGAACCTGATGATGTTGTCGATGAAGAAGGGGATGCCTTAGGCATCCCCAAGCTTAGACGCTTGAGTCTTCTTAGAATATGCAGGGATGAACCACGGGGGAATCCCCAAGCTTAGAGCTTTCACTCCTCTTGATCATAGTATATCATACTCCTCTCTTGACCCTTGAAAACTTCCTTCACACCAAACTTCAAGCAAACTCATTAGAGGGTTAGTGAACAATTAATAATTCACACATTCAGAGGTGACACAAACATTCTTTACACTTCTGGACATTGCATAAAGCTACTGGACATTAATGGATCAAAGAAATTCATCCAACATAGCAAAAGAGGCAATGCGAAATAAAAGGCAGAATCTGTCAAAAACAGAACAGTCCGTAAAGACGAATTTTAAAATGGCACCAGACTTGCTCAAATGGAAAAACTCAAAACTAATGAAAGTTGCGTACATATCTGAGGATCACGCTCGTAAATTGGCAGATTTTTTCGAATTTTCTACAGAGACTTGTGCCCAGATTCGTGACAGACAGCAATGCTGTTTCTGCGCAGCGATCCCAAATATAACATCAACTTTGACATAGAAACTTTACTTGGCACAAAAACATGATAAGAAGAGGTTGCTACAGTAGTAAACAACTTCCAAGACTCAAATATAAAATAAAGTACTGTAGTAAAAACATGGGTTGTCTCCCATAAGCGCTTTTCTTTAACGCCTTTCAGCTAGGCGCAGTGCAAATCAAGTAACATCAAGAGATGAAGCATCAACATTATTATTCTTCATGCAAACACAACTTGTTGCAGAGGGTACTTTAGGTGCTCCATTATCTAAATTTTCTATGGTGGTGCTAGGAGTTTTAGCAATTTTAGGCCTATAATAATTCTTTTGTTTAGGCACTTTAGAGGCATACATGAATTTTTGCTCTTTACCCACATAAGCTTTCTCATTATACTTGAGAGAAGAAAAGGTTGAACCCAAGGTTCCCATAGCTTTTTCAAGTTCATCAATCCTATTGGTTTGATTATCATGAACAACACAAGTTCCTAGGACACTAATTCTTTCATCAATTCCTCCTAGGGATTTATCAAGTTCATCAGTTTTATCCAATAACATTTCCATTTTAGTTTCAATACTTGGAAAAATTTTCTCTATGGTTTCCAATTTTTTCATAACATCCTCAAGAGAGATTTCAATTTTAACTTCATTAACAGGTGGTATTCCAACTAGACTCTCAATGATGCAACTAGCTTCTAAAGCGGGAGTACCTAGGAAATTACCTCCCAAAAGAGTATCAAGAACATACCTATTCCAACTAGATAAACCAACATAAAAGTTCCTAAGAAGGATAGTAGTGGAGTGTTTCTTAATGCACCTATGATGAGCATTACTAATTCTATACCAAGCATCTTTAAAACTTTCTCCACCTTGTTGCTTAAAAGAACGAACTTCAACTTCAGGGTTACTCATAATAACAGTAATAAAGTAAACTAGGCAAATAAAGTAAAGACAAATAACTAATTTTTTTGTGTTTTTGATATAGAGAGCAAGACAGTAAATAAAGTAAAACTAGCAACTAATTTTTTTGTGTTTTGTTTAGGTGCAGCAAACAAAGTAGTAAATAAAATAAAGCAAGACAAAAACAAAGTAAAGAGATTGAGAAGTGGAGACTCCCCTTGCAGCGTGTCTTGATCTCCCCGGCAACGGCGCCAGAAAAAGAGCTGCTGGCGTGCAGTTGACGTGGGAGATAGATATTTTTGTGGTGTAACTTTTCTTCAGATCCCCGGCAACGGCGCCAGAAAAAGAGCTTGATGGCGTGTAACTCACACGTTTGTTGGGAACCCCAAGAGGAAGGTATGATGCGCACAGCAGCAAGTTTTCCCTCAGAAAGAAACCAAGGTTTAATCGAACCAGGAGGAGCCAAGAAGCACGTTGAAGGTTGATGGTGGCGAAATGTGATGCGGCGCAACACCAGGGATTCCGGCGCCAACGTGGAACCTGCACAACACAACCAAAGTACTTTGCCCCAACGAAACAGTGAGGTTGTCAATCTCACCGGCTTGCTGTAACAAAGGATTAACCGTATTGTGTGGAAGATGATTGTTTGCAAGAAAACAGTAAAACAAGTATTGCAGTAGATTGTATGCGATGTAAAGAATAGGACCGGGGTCCACAGTTCACTAGAGGTGTCTCTCCCATAAGATAAAAGCATGTTGGGTGAACAAATTACAGTCGGGCAATTGACAAATAGAGAAGGGCATAACAATGCATATACATGATATGATAAATATAGTGAGATTTAATTGGGCATTACGACAAAGTACATAGACCGCCATCCAACTGCATCTATGCCTAAAAAGTCCACCTTCAGGTTATCATCCGAACCCCATTCAGTATTAAGTTGCAAAGCAACAGACAATTGCATTAAGTATGGTGCGTAATGTAATCGACAACTACATCCTTAGACATAGAATCAATGTTTTATCCCTAGTGGCAACAGCACATCACAACCTTAGAACTTTCTGTCACTGTCCCAGGTGTCAATGAAGGCATGAACCCACTATCGAGCATAAATACTCCCTCTTGGAGTTAAGAGTAAAAACTTGGCCAGAGCCTCTACTAATAACGGAGAGCATGCAAGATCATAAACAACACATAAACAATAGATTGATAATCACCATAACATAGTATTCTATATCCATCGGATCCCGACAAACACAACATATAGTATTACAGATAGATGATCTTGATCATGTTAGGCAGCTCACAAGATCCAACAATGAAGCACAATTAGGAGAAGACGACCATCTAGCTACTGCTATGGACCCATAGTCCAGGGGTGAACTACTCACTCATCACTCCGGAGGCGATCATGGCGATGAAGAGTCCTCCGGGAGATGAATCCCCTCTCCGGCAGGGTGCCGGAGGCGATCTCCTGAATCCCCGAGATGGGATTCGCGGTGGCGTCTCTGGAAGGTTTTCCGTATCGTGGCTCTCGGTACTGGGGGTTTCGCGACGAAGGCTATAAGTAGGCGAAAGGGCAGGTCAAGAGGCGGCACGAGGGCCCAGATGACAGGGCCGCGCGGCGAGGGCACAGGCCGCGCCGCCACGTCGTACGGCCACCTCGTGGCCCCACTTCTCTCCTCTTCGGTCTTCTGGAAGCTTCGTGCAAAAATAGGACCCTGGGCGTTGATTTCGTCCAATTCCGAGAATATTTCCTTACTAGGATTTCTGAAACCAAAAACAGCAACTGGCTCTTCGGCATCTTGTTAGGGCATGTACAGTGGTTTAGACAGACGATGTCTGTAGTACTACTACATGTCATCTATAGACAATAGTATAGACAGTGTGTACAACAGTCTGTCTGTAAGTTGCCTATTTTTAGCCATAACCATATGTGAGTATAAGTTACAGACACCCTCCATACAATAGCAAAATCGCAGTCTGTAAGCTGTCTGTAAGAATGCTACAGACTGTCTGTAACTTTACAGACAGCCTCACTCTCTCTCCTCAATCTCTTTCCTCCACATCATCAAAATCACATATAACCACCACTTACAGACAGCTTAGTCAGCACCATTGTACATGCCCTTAATAGGTTAGTTCCAGAAAATGCGTAAATACGACATATAATGTGCATAAAACATGTAGGTATCATCAATAAAGTAGCATGGAACATAAGAAATTATCGATACGTTGGAGACATATCAGATCCCTAGGCCTTGTTTCCAATACTGCAAACACCGTTTACTTACTGTTCTACTGCATGTTTACTCGCTGCCATATTTTATTCAGATTGCTATTACCACTCATATACATCCATACTACTTGTATTTCACTATCTCTTCGCCGAACTAGTGCACCTATACATCTGACAAGTGTATTAGGTGTGTTGGGGACACAAGAGACTTCTTGTATCGTGATTGCGGGGTTGCTTGAGAGGGATATCTTTGACCTCTTCCTCCCTGAGTTCGATAAACCTTGGGTGATCCACTTAAGAGAAAACTTGCTGCTGTTCTACAAACCTCTGCTCTTGGAGGCCCAACACTGTCTACAGGAAAAGAAGCGTGAGTAGACATCAATCTCTCTAAGGTTTAGATATTTTCTGGTAAAAGTGTTTGAACAACAAGGAAGACAGTGTAGAGTCTTATAATGCTTGCAATATGTTCTTGTGTAAGTTTTTGATGTACCGGTTCATACTTGTGTTTGCTTCAAACAACCTTGCTAGCCAAAGCCTTGTACTGAGAGGAATGCTTCTCGTGCATCCAAAACCTTGAGCCAAAACCTATGCCATTTGTGTCCACCATAACTACCTATTATGTGGTATTTTTCTGCCATTCCAAAGTAAATTGCTTGCGTGCTACCTTTAAAAAATTCATTCCTTGTTTTTGCAATACATAGCTCATGGGAAAGTAGCCTAAAAACTATTGTGGTAATGAATATGTCGCTTATGTATCTTAGTTCTTATAAGTTGCTTGTTGAGCGGTAACCATGTTATCTGGGGACGCCATCAACCTGTCACACCTTTGTTAAATATCATGTGAGTTGCTATGCATGTTCGTCTTGTATGAAGTAAGGGAGATTTGCCATGAGAAATGGTTTGAGTATGCATGTTGTTAGAGAAGAACATTGGGCCGCCAACCAAAGCCATGTATCATGGTGGAAGTTTCAGCTTGGACATTAATCCTCGAATCTCTTATGAGAATATTATCTGTTGTTGAATGCTTAAAGAATAAAAGAGGAGTCCATTATCTGTTTCTATGTTGTCCCGGTATGGATGTCCTCAAGTTGAGATCTATCAAAATCGAGAAATCAAATGCGATTTATCTCCTTGGACCTTTGTACAGGTGGCATAGAGGTACCCCTTTGTGACACTTGGTTGAAACATATGTAATGCGATGATAATCCATGGAAATCCAAGCTAATTAGGACAAGGTGCGGGCACTATTAGTATTCGATGCATGAGGCTTGCAACTTATAGGAAGTTTTATGCATAACCCATATGAATTATTACTACCGTTGACACAATTGTTTCCATGTTTTCAAAATAAAAAGCTCTAGCACATGAGTAATCCCTGCTTCCCTCTGCGAAGGGCCTTTCTTTTACTTTATGTTGAGTCAGTTTACCTACTTCTTTCTATCTTAGAAGCAAACACTTGTGTCAACTGTGTGCGTTGATTCTTACATGCTTACTTATTGCACTTATTATATTACTTTGTGTTGACAATTATCCATGAGATATACATGTTGAAAGTTGAAAGCAATTGCTGAAACTTAAATCTTCCTTTGTGTTGCTTCAAAACCTCTTATTAAGAATCTATTGCTTTATGAGTTAACTCTTATGCAAGACTTTTTGATGCTTGTCTTGAAAGTACTATTCATGAAAAGTTTTTGCTATATGATTCAGTTGTTTAGTCATTATCTTTTTGTTAGCAAACTATAGACCATTGCTTTGAGTCACTTCATTCATCTCATATGCTTTACAATAGTATTGATCAAGATTATGTTGGTAGCATGTCACTTCAGAAATTATTCTTTTTATCGTTTACCTACTCGAGGGCGAGTAGGAACTAAGCTTGGGGATGCTTGATACGTCTCCAACGTATCTATAATTTCTTATGTTCCATGCTAGTTTTATGACAATACCAACATGTTTTAGTCATACTTTATAATGTTTTTATGCATTTTCTGAGACTAACCTATTAACAAGATGTCGTAGTGCCAGTTCCTGTTTTCTGCTGTTTTTGATTTCAGGAAAGTTAGTTTACGAATATTCTCGGAATTGGACGAAACAAAAGCCGATGGCCCTATTTTCCACGGAGTCTTCCAGAACACCGAAGAGGAGACGAAGAGGGGCCACGAGGCGGCCACCCCACATGGCGGCGCGGTGGGGCCCCTGGCCGCGCCGGCCAATGGGGTGGGCCTCGGGCGCCCGACGCTGCCTTCGCCTATTTATTCCTTCCGTCGCGAAAACCCTACGAGAGCCACGATACGAAAAGTTCCCGAGAGACGCCGCCATCAACCCTACCTCGGGGTCAGAAGATCGCCTCCGGCACCTGCCGGAGAGGGAATCATCACCGGCTCTACATCACCATGCCCGCCTCCGGACTGATGCGTGAGTAGTTCATCCTTGGACTACGGGTCCATAGCAGTAGCTAGATGGTTGTCTTCTCCTCTTGTGCTATCATGTTTAGATCTTGTGAGCTGCCTATCATGATCAAGATCATCTATTTGTAATGCTACATGTTGTGTTTGTTGGGATCCGATGAATATGGAATACTATGTCAAGTTGATTATTGATCTATCATATATGTTATTTATGTTCTTGCATGCTCTCTGTTGCTAGTAGAGGCTCTGGCCAAGTTGATACTTGTGACTCCAAGAGGGAGTATTTATGCTAGATAGTGGGTTCATGTCTCCATTGAATCTGGGGGAGTGACAACAACCCCTAAGGTTGTGGATGTGCTGTTGCCACTAGGGATAAAACATCAATGCTTTGTCTAAGGATATTTGTATTGTTTACATTACGCACGTACTTAATGCAATTGTCTGTTGTTTGCAACTTAATACTGGAAGGTGCGGATGCTAACCGAAGGTGGACTTTTTAGGCATAGATGCATGCTGGATGGCGATCTATGTTCTTTGTCATAATGCCCTAAGTAAATCTCATAGTAGTCATCATGATATGTATGTGCATCTCTATTTGTCAATTTCCCAACTGTAATTTGTTCACCCAACATGCTATTTATCTTATTGGAGACACACCACTAGTGAACAGTGGACCCCGGTCCATTCTTTTACATCTGAAATACAACCTACTGCAATCATTGTTCTCTTTTGTTTTCTGCAAGCAAACATAATTCTTCACACCATACGTTTAATCCTTTGTTTTCAGCAAGCCGGTGAGATTGACAACCTCACTGTTAAATTGGGGCAAAGTAGTTTGATTGTGTTGTGCAGGTTCCACGTTGGCGCCGGAATCACTGGTGTTGCGCCGCACTACACTCCTTCACCAACAACCCTCACGTGGCCTTCATCTCCTACTGGTTCGATAACCTTGGTTTCTTAGTGAGGGAAAACTCGTTGCTGTACTCATCATACCTTCCTCTTGGGGTTCCCAACGGACGTGTGCTTTACCGTCACGGCTACTTTTAGCCGTTACACCCCAGGGATTTCTAACTCCCTACACGCCAGCACACACCTCCACAATGGTATAGCCGAATAAGTGGAGATTCAATAGAAGCTCAGGTGCCATCATCTATTGGTGTAGCGTATGAGAACAATGATTGGAAGGGAAAACTTGCAGCTGAGTTCAAGAAGCTTAATGCTCTTCACCTAGAACTATAAGAAAGACCACATGATATTGCAGCAATACAAGCGTATGAGGCATACAAAAGAGACGTGAAGAGGAGCGCCAAGCATTCAATATCAAGTTTTGTCCTTACAACACAGATTTCGGCAAGACATCATTGCCGAAAGAAACAAAACACATAGGGGGGCAAACCTATCCAAGTTGGGCTGAGGCAAAAGCAAAATTTATGGCCCATACAAAGAAAGTCAAGCCAATGCTCACAGGTAATAGTGTCGGCGACTTCACCACGCCGACTTTTGAGGAATTGCCAGCAGAATATTGATGCGCGTAGATGTACACGTCCGTTGGGAACCCCAAGAGGAAGGTGTGATGCGCACAGCAGCAAGTTTTCCCTCGAAAGAAACCAAGGTTATCGAACCAGTAGGAGCCAAGAAGCACGTGAAGGTTGTTGGTGGAGGAATGTAGTGCGGCGCAACACCAGTGAAACCGGCGCCAACGTGGAACCTGCACACCACAATCAAAGTACTTTGCCCCAACGTAACAATGAGGTTGTCAATCTCATCGGCTTGCTGAAAACAAAGGATTAAACGTATCGAGTGGAAGATGGTGTTTGTTTGCAAAGAACAGTAAAAACGATTGCGGTAGAATGTATTCAGATGTAAAAGAATGGACCGGGGTCCACAGTTCACTAGAGGTGTCTCTCCAATAAGATAACTAACATGTTGGGTGAACAAATTACAGGCGGGCAATTGACAAATAAAGATTCAATACATATCAACGATGATTACTATGTGATTTAATTAGGGCATTACGACAAAGTACATAGACCGCTATCCAGCATGCATCTATGCCTAAATAATCCACCTTCAGGTTATCATCCGAACCCCTTCCAGTATTAAGTTGTAAACAACAGATAATTGCATTAAGTATGGTGCGTAATGTAATCAACACAAATATCCTTAGACAAAGCATCGATGTTTTATCCCTAGTAGCAACACATCCACAACCTTAGAACTTTCTGTCACTGTCCCAGATTCAATGGAGGCATGAACCCACTATCGAGCATAAATACTCCCTCTTGGAGTTACAAGTATCAACTTGGCCAGAGCCTCTACTAGCAACGGAGAGCATGCAAGAACATAAACAACACATATATGATAGATTGATAATCAACTTAACATAATATTCTATATTCATCGGATCCCGCCAAACACAACATGTAGCATTACAAATAGATGATCTTGATCATGTTAGGCAGCTCACAAGATCTAAACAATGATAGCACAAGCGGAGAAGACAACCATCTAGCTACTGCTATGGACCCATAGTCCAAGGATGAACTACTCACGCATCAATCCGGAGACGGGCATGATGATGTAGAGCCCCTCCGTGATGATTCCCCTCTCCGGTGCCGGAGGCGATCTCCTGAATCCCCCGATGGGATTCGCGACGGCGGCGTCTCTGGAAGGTTTTACGTATCGTGGCTCTCGGTACGGGGGTTTCGCGAAAGGCTATTTGTAGGCGGAAGGGTAGGTCGGGCGTCACGAGGGGCCCACACACTATGCCGGCGCGCCAGAGCACAGGCCACGCCGCCCTAGTGTCTGGCCACCTCGTGGCCCACTTCGTCTCCCTTTCTTCTGGAAGCTTCGTGCAAAAATAGGACCCTGGGCGTTGATTTCGTCCAATTCCGAGAATATTTCCTTACTAGGATTTCTGAAACCAAAAACAGCAGAAAACAGGAACTGGCACTTCGGCATCTTGTTAATAGGTTAGTGCCGGAAAATGTATAATAATGCTGTAAAGTATGTATAAAACATTCAAGTATTGTAATAAAAGTAGCATGGAACATAAGAAATTATAGATATGTTGAGACGTATCAAGCATCCCCAAGCTTAGTTCCTACTCGTCCTCGAGTAGGTAAACGATAACACAAATAATTTCTGAAGTGACATGCTACCAACATAATCTTGATCAACATTATTGTAAAGCATATGAGATGAATGGAGTGATCTGAACAAAAGATTGCTAACAAAGATAATGACTAAACAAATGAATCATATAGCAAAACTTTTCATGAATAGTACTTTCAAACAAGTATTAATAAGAGTTGCATAAGAGCTAACTCATAAGCAATAAATTCTAAGTAGAATGAATTGAAGCAACATAAAGGATGATTAAGTTTCAGCAATTGCTTTCAACTTGTAACATGTATATCTCATGGATATTTGTCAACATAGAGTAATATAACAGGTGCAATAAGTAAACATGTAAGAATCAATGCACACAGTTAACACAAGTGTTTGCTTCTAAGATAGAAAGAAGTGGGTAAACTGACTCAACATAAAGTAAAAGATTGGCCCTTCGCAGAGGGAAGCATGGATTACTATTTTTGTGCTAGAGCTTTTGTTTTGAAAAAATAGAAACAATTTTGTCAACGGTAGTAATAATTCATATGTGCTATGCATAATACTTCCTACAAGTTGCATTTCTCATGCATAGAGTACTAATAGTGCTCGCACCTTGTCCTACTTAGCTCGGAAGACACGGATTATCATCGCATAACATATGTTTCAACCAAGTGTCACAAAGGGGTACCTCTATGCCGCCTGTACAAGTGTCTAAGGAGAAATCACGCATTGGATTTCTCGCTTTTGATTATTCTCAACTTAGACATCCATACCGGGACAACATAGACAACAGATAATGGACTCCTCTTTTAATGCTTAAGCATTCAACAACAATTAATATTCTCATAAGAGATTGAGGTTGTATGTCCAAACTGAAACTTCCACCATGATACATGGCTTTAGTTAGCGGCCCAATGTTCTTCTCTAACATATGCATACTCAAACCATTTGATCATGAAATCGCACTTACTTCAGACAAGACGAACATGCATAGCATCTCACATGATATCCAACAAAGATAAAGTTGATGGCGTCCCCAGAAACATGGTTACCGCTCAACAAGCAACTTATAAGAATTAAGACACATAACTACATATTCATCACCACAATAGTTTTTAAGCTATTTGTCCCATGAGCTATATATTGTAAAGGTAAAGGAATGAAATTTTAAAGGTAGCACTCAAGTAATTTACTTTGGAATGGCAGAAAAATACCACATAGTAGGTAGATATGGTGGACACAAATAGCATGGGATTTGGCTCAAGGTGTTTGGATGTACGAGAAGCATTTCCTCTCAGTACAAGGTTTGGGCTAGCAAGGTTGTTTGAAGCAAACACAAGTATGAACAGGTACAGCAAAACTCACAGAAGAACATATTGCAAGCATTATAAGGCTCTACACTGTCTTCCTTGTTGTTCAAACACTTTACCCGAAAATATCTAGACTTAGAGAGAACAATCATGCAAACCAAATTAAACAAGCTCTACGGTAGTTCTTCATTAATAGATTAAAATACATGATGCAAGAGCTTAAACATGATCTATGAGAGCTCAAACAATTGCCAAATTTCCAAACCATATGCATCATTTTTCGATTCCAACCAAATAGCAATTTAACGAAGCAATTTAGCCTTCGCCATGAACATTAAAGCACAATTAAGAACACAAGTGTTCCATAAGAAAAAGCGGAGCGTAATATCTCCAATATAAGAATGATGGGATCCAACTTTATTCAAAACAAAAACAAAAATAAAAACAAACCGACGCTCCAAGTAAATGACATAGGATGTGAAGGAATAAAAATATAGTTTCACTAGAACTGACCTGATAATGTTGTTGATGAAGAAGGGGATGCCTTGGGCATCCCCAAGCTTAGATGCTTGAGTCTTATTAAAATATGCAGGGATGAACCACCGGGGCATCCCCAAGCTTAGACCTTTCACTCTTCTTGATCATAGTATATCATCCTCTTCTCTTGACCCTTAAAAACTTCCTTCACACAAACTTCAAGCAAACTCATTAGAGGGTTAGTGCATAACCAAAAATTCACATATTCAGAGGTGACACAATCATTCTAAACACTTCTGGACATTGCACAAAGCTTCTGAAAGTTAATGGAACAAAGAAACTCATTCAACATAGCAAAAGCGGCAATGCGAAATAAAAGACAGAATCTGTCAAAAACAGAACAGTCCGTAAAGATGAATCTGGCAGGGGCACTTAACCTGCTCAAATGGAAAAACTCAAAACTAATGAAAGTTGCGTACATATATGAGGACCATGCTCGTAAATTTGCAGATTTTTTCGATTTTTTTACAGAGACTTCTGCGAGAATTCGTGACAGACAGCAATGCTGTTTATGCGCAGCAATCCAAATCTATCATCAACTTTAACATAAAAACTTTACTTGGCACAAAAACATGATAAGGAGAGGTTGCTACAGTAGTAAACAACTTCCAAGACTCAACAATACAGTAAAAAAAATGAAACTTGGGTTATCTCCCAAGAAGTGCTTTTCTTTAACGCCTTTAGGCGCAGAAAGTGCAAATCAAGTAACATCAAGAGAAGAAGCATCAACATCATTATTTTTCTTGCAAACACAACTTGTTGCAGAGGGTACCTTAGATGCTCCATTATCTAAATTTCCTATGGTGGTGCTAGGGGTTTTATCAATTTTAGGCCTATAATAATTCTTTTGTTTAGACACCTTAGAGGCATACATGAATTTTTGCTCTTTACCCACATAAGCTTTCTCCTTATACTTGAGAGAAGAAAAGGTTGAACCCAAGGTTCCCATAGCTTTTTCAAGTTCATCAATCCTATTGGTTTGATTATCATGGACAACACAAGTTCCTAGGACACTAATTCTTTCATCGATTCCTCCTAGGGATTTATCAAGTTCATCAGTTTTATCAAATAACATTTCCAATTTAGTTTCAATACTTGGAAAATTTTTCTCTATGGTTTCCAATTTTTTCATAACATCCTCAAGAGAGATTTCAATTTTAACTTCATTAACAGGTGGTATTCCAACTAGACTCTCAATGATGCAACTAGCTTCTAAAGCGGGAGTACCTAGGAAATTACCTCCCGAAAGAGTATCAAGAACATACCTATTCCAACTAGATAAGCCAACATAAAAGTTCCTAAGAAGGATAATAGTGGAGTGTTTCTTAATGCACCTATGATGAGCATTACTAATTCTGTACCAATCATCTTTAAAACTTTCTCCACCTTGTTGCTTAAAAGAACGAACTTCAACTTCAGGATTACTCATTATAACAGCAATAAAAGTAAACTAGGCAAATAAAGTAAAGACAAGTAACTAATTTTTTTGTGTTTTGATATAGAACAAGTAAACAAGACAATAAGTAAAGTAACTAATTTTTTTGTGTTTTTAATATGAAGCAAACAAGACAGTAAATAAAATAAAGTAAAGCAACACAAAAACAAAGTAAAGAGACTGGAAGTGGGGACTCCCCTTGCAGCGTGTCTTGATCTCCCCGGCAACGGAGCCAGAAAAAGAGCTTGATGCGCGTAGATGTACACGTCCGTTGGGAACCCCAAGAGGAAGGTGTGATGCGCACAGCAGCAAGTTTTCCCTCAGAAAAAAACCAAGGTTATCGAACCAGTAGGAGCCAAGAAGCACGTGAAGGTTGTTGGTGGAGGAATGTAGTGTGGCGCAACACCAGTGAAACCGGCGCCAACGTGGAACCTGCACAACACAATCAAAGTATTTTGCCCCAACGTAACAGTGAGGTTGTCAATCTCACCGGCTTGCTGAAAACAAAGGATTAAACGTATCGAGTGGAAGATGATGTTTGTTTGCAAAGAACAGTAAAAACAGAGATTGCAGTAGAATGTATTCAGATGTAAAAGAATGGACCGGGGTCCACAGTTCACTAGAGGTGTCTCTCCAATAAGATAACTAAAATGCTGGGTGAACAAATTACAGGCAGGCAATTGAAAAATAAAGATTCAATACATATCAACGATGATTACTATGTGATTTAATCAGGGCATTAAGACAAAGTACATAGACCGCTATCCAGCATGCATCTATGCCTAAATAATCCACCTTCAGGTTATCATCCGAACCCCTTCCGGTATTAAGTTGTAAACAACAGATAATTGCATTAAGTATGGTGCGTAATGTAATCAACACAAATATCCTTAGACAAAGCATCGATGTTTTATCCCTAGTAGCAACAGCACATCCACCACCTTAGAACTTTCTGTCACTGTCCCAGATTCAATGGAGGCATGAACCCACTATCGAGCCTAAATACTCCCTCTTGGAGTTACAAGTATCAACTTGGCCAGAGCCTCTACTAGCAACGGAGAGCATGCAAGAACATAAACAACACATATATGATAGATTGATAATCAACTTAACATAATATTCTATATTCATCGGATCCCGCCAAACACAACATGTAGCATTACAAATAGATGATCTTGATCATGTTAGGCAGCTCACAAGATCTAAACAATGATAGCACAAGCGGAGAAGACAACCATCTAGCTACTGCTATGGACCCATAGTCCAAGGATGAACTACTCACGCATCAATCGGGAGGCGGGCATGATGACGTAGAGCCCCTCCGGTGATGATTCCCCTCTTGGCGGGTGTCGGAGGCGATCTCCTGAATCCCCAGAGATGGGATTCGCGACGGCGGCGTCTGGAAGGTTTTCCGTATCGTGGCTCTCGGTACAGGGGTTTCGCGACAAAGGCTATTTGTAGGCGGAAGGGTAGGTCGGGGCGTCACGACACACACTAGGCCGGCGCGGCCAGGGCTGCGCCGCCCTAGTGTCCGCCACCTCGTGGCCCCACTCGTCTCCCGGTCTGGAAGCTTCGTGCAAAAATAGGACCCTGGGCGTTGATTTCGTCCAATTCCGAGAATATTTCCTTACTAGGATTTCTGAAACCAAAAACAAAACAGCAACTGGCACTTCGGCATCTTGTTAATAGGTTAGTGCCAGAAAATGTATAATAATGTTGTAAAGTATGTATAAAACATTCAAGTATTGTAATAAAAGTAGCATGGAACATAAGAAATTATAGACACGTTTGAGACGTATCAAATATCGCCAAGCCTATGAAGTACTAAGAAAGAGGCGCAACGAGGAATTTGAGGACCGTAAGAGGAAACTTGAGAAAAAGTATGAAGAGAAAGATATTCATGCAAGATTAAGAAGAATCCTCAGGATAATGTTACCCTGGTTGAAGAAACCAAATCCTCTCCTCCATGCAGCAATCAAGTTGAACCCTCTGAAATATCGAAGCAAGAAGAAGAAGCTTTGCATAGTAATAAGATCCATGAAGAAAATAAGAATGACTCAGCTAGTATGGTTAATTCGGTTATAGAAGCCGAATCAAAAAGTACATGTGCTGAATCTATTGAATCAAGAGATGCCAGCTTCAGTGAAAAAGATCATGGTGCAACCATGCTTGATTTTTATGGATGCACAGGAGCTTACATGTTGCCCTATGAATTTTGTTCCAATGAAATGAGCGTAAGAGCATCAAAATGAAGAGGTACAAAATTCAGAACAGCAAGAAGACAAGACATTGGAGAATAATCCAAAGGTGGGTAAATATATTGTTCGGGTCATTCGACTATCATACTCTCCCAATGTCTTTAAAGAGGTATATCCAGCAAATAATTTACTTATTTTTCGATTTGGTCAAAACCATATTGTTAATGCATCTATTAGCAAGATTTTCATAAGAAACTTTGAAAGACCAATGAGGAGAAGTAATTTATTTGTTAGAAATATAATTGCTACACAACATATCGGTCAACATGTTGTACCATTTAGAAAGACCGATAGTGAAAAATTATTACAGCCAAGGCTTTCCACATTGTTTCATTTGAATTTTATATCTACATGGGTAGCTTTGCTTACTTCATACTTGGCTTACATTTGGTCTCAAGTGAGACATGTGTGTTATAACTATTTTGGTTTCAGAAATTCAAAGCCAAGGTTAGTGTCTTGTGATAAAGCCGATGATACAATAACAACTTATTCAAACACATCGGAAAAAGAGTGTAAAAATCAACACATAGCTGAATGGGGTGATGTAAAATCTGAACCATTCGGTTGCTTAATTTCAAAGCCGTTCTCACAGCAAGATCGGCTGGAAAATAAAATGTGTACCTTTAGTTTGAGCATGTGTGATCATATCTTTGATGTATTGCTGAAGAGTGATTATATTAGAATTCTTGATCACAATGTTGAGCCATTAGCACAAGGACGAATCTATTGCAAGTTGCATGATTCGTTTGAGCATAGTACTTATAATTGCACCATGTTTCATAAAATAGTACAATCGGCTGTAGATAAAGGACGATTGCAATTTGTTGAAACACAAACAGATAGCCAATCTATTTCGATTGGTATGGATGGTCAAAAGTTATTGGATCGGTTATCTGTAGCCGATTCATATGATGATGAGAAGGTACACATGGAAGATAATGGGATCAAGCTTTCAAGTGAAGAAATTATTGAAGAGCATGTTGAAGACATTCTTGAAGCTGGGTGTTCCATTGAAGCTACACCAAGGACATCAAGCACTGGGGGGCAACAACAAAATTCAAAGATCGATGGACGCAAAACGAAACAGGACAAAGGCCGTGATAAGCACAAGGGTAAGAAAACTAAAGTCACTTTCGCAGAGTTATTGGAGAAATATAAGAAGGAGAGTGAAGCAAGGAGTTCTTATCGGCCAAGTATTGCAAAGTCATCGAGATCACCCCCAAGGCGAAAGTCTAAAGACCGGGATTGGCAATGGGAGAAGTTCAATGCAGCAGCTTCGTATCCTCCCTTTAGGCCACCAATGCCAATGTCATGGATACCTTCCTATGGTGATTGTTATCCATATCCATCATGGGATCACAGGTATGACCCAAGGGCACGTTATCCGTCTTACTATAGATCATCTAACCCAAATTATGCAGCTCCAAGAAGGTCAAAATCTGAACAACAATCACATGTCAAAGACCGTTTCAATAAAAAGGAATCGGTTAGGAGCTCAAGGAAGAAGAAGGAGGTGGTCAAGCAAGTTTATCAAGTGAAAAAGGATAACCGTAAGTGTGATGTTTCAGATTCGATCTCAAATAAAAAAGAGCCGGTCAAGTTGACCTTGGCTACAGAAGACAAAGAGATGAAGCAAGTAAATGCTGGAGCTCGAAGTGCCAAATCTGAACAAGTAAAGTTGAAAGTGCCAGAGGCTAAGGAAGAAACGCTAATGTGCAAAACTAAATCACAGCCGGGATGCCCACTCGGCTTAACAAGCTGGCAAGAGAGAAAGCTGAAACGGCTTAGTGCCGCAAAGCTGAAGACAAAGAACATGGCATGGGTCCCTAAGGAAGGACCTCAAAGTAAGGAGGATGTGCAAGTTCCTATTGCAAGAATAGCGATAAGGATGAAGGAAGAAAAGACCGAGGCTAGCAAACGATCAAGAAAGAATTTTCTATCATATACTAAGAGGTTTCGGTCAGCACATCATACATATTATTCAGCCATGCCATTTATGCCTATGCCATGTAGCATATCCTCAGGTATGATCAGTTACCCTCCATGGTCTTATTTTAATCCGTGGATGCATTATAATTCTTTACATCATCAAAGGGTATTACCAAAACGTTATTCGTTTGGTTAGTTGCAATTTTGTTGCTAATCTGAGAGGCCGAAATGTTTGGAGTTCATAATCAGAGTTGTTTTATTTTGTTTATTTCGGCTATACATACTTTGGTGGATGAATTATACAGGCCTTTGAGGCAAACAACACATGGCCGATACTTATCCTATCGCCCTGAGAGAATTATCTAATCATGGACGATGTGGCGTGTTAACATCGTCCCTAGTCCTATTGAAACTCAAGTACCATGGAGATAGTATGATGATGCTTCAGTTTTTGAAAGCAATAGCCAATTCTTTGGTATTGTTTATTTATCTCCTAATGGTTCTGTTTTCGAAGCCTCATGCCGCTTAGATTATCTTAGGCCGAATATGAAGCTTTTATATGTGCTAGATTATTTTGTTATAGATGGTACACATATAGATTCTTCTAGTGATTCGTTGTTTGTAGTATAACACAAATCCAATGTTCTCCAATGTTTTGACGAATCACTTGTTGTTTATCTTGATAAATGTCTAGATATTCTTGCTACCTTGGATTACTTTATATTGCTCATATATCTAGGCAAGATAATTGGAATGCAAATGAGTTAGCACAACAAGCATCTGGCTACCATGTTGATCGTGGTGTTTTTCATATATCTCATAAGCCGATGTTTGTCTGCGGGTAAGGACCGATTATTCCCAGATGGCTACTAATAAGTGTGCAAATGAAATTTATCGTTGAATAGTTGACGGAATTCTTATGAAAAAAGTGGAAATGTTCGTCGATGGTTTCTATGAGAGATGTACATGAAGGCATTTTTTATATCCATCAATCGTCAAGATAAAGTGGTTGTTCTCAAAGGCAATTATTTGAAGAAAGTTCTACCAAAATGGCAGCCAACCTGAACATAAAAGGCCGATACAGAATTATCGCCCTTTGAACCAATGGCCGATGGAGTGTTGACATCGTCCTTAGCTAAAGATGGAGCAAGTTATTTTCTGGCACACAAGCTCTGCTAGAAAACAGGGGGCATGTGTTGATACTCGTTTTGGGCCGATAGCTAATCAAGGATAGAATTCCGCCGTGACAAATAAAAATAGATGAGGCAAAATTGGAAAGATTCACTCGGCGAGTTTTTATTTCTCTTGCACGGAAAGTCCAGCCGCCCTTTATATACATGAGGGGTGAGGCCGATTGAAACAACACCAATCGAACAAATCAATCTACTACTTTTTCGTGTTCATCTACTTTTATCTCTCTCCCCTTGTATCTTTCTTCTCGTTCTTCGTTGTTCTTCAGGATTGGAGGCTGCGAATCCACGAGGTCCTAGGGGCGGTCAGGCCGACCTAGGGCAGCCCATAGCCGCCGCAAGCCCTGACGGGGTCCCTCCCGGGCGAGCGGGGTTTCGGGTCTACAAAAGAGCCCGCCGGATTGTCTTGCGTATCGCGCTTCCGGCGAGCCTCCCTCGGCGCGTGCTGCCGCGCATCGCGCTCGGCGTCGAGGGTACACGGTGATGTGTTCGTGTGCGAACATACGGGAAGACAAAGATACACCAGAAGCACGGGAAGACAACAACGTGTGAAAGACCCCGACAAACTGCATGAGACAGATAAAGGACGTCATTACTCTAGCTACGCTCTTACAAAAGCAGAGAAGGAAATCTTTTTTGAATGTCTGAGCAGCATCAAGGTCCCGTCTGGCTTCTCCTCCAATATAAAGGGAATAATAAATATGGCAGAGAAAAAATTCCAGAACCTGAAGTCTCATGACTGCCACGTGATAATGACGCAGTTGCTTCCGATTGCATTGAGGGGGCTTCTACCAGAAAATGTTCGACTGCCATTGTGAAGATATGTGCATTCCTCAATGCAATTTCTCAGAAGGTAATAAATCCAGAAATTCTACCGAGGTTGCAGAATGATGTGGTCCAATGTCTTGTTAGTTTTGAGCTGGTGTTCCCACCATCCTTCTTCAATATTATGACGCATCTCCTCGTTCACCTGGTCGATGAGATTTCCATTCTCGGTCCTGTATTTCTACACAATATGTTCCCCTTCGAGAGGTTCATGGGAGTCTTAAAGAAATATGTTCATAACTGTGCTAGGCCAGAAGGAAGCATCTCCAAGGGCTATGGAACAGAGGAGGTCATTGAGTTCTGTGTTGACTTTATTCCTAACCTTAAGCCGATTGGTGTTCCTGAATCGCGGCATGAGGGGAGACTAAGTGGAAAAGGCACGCTAGGAAGGAAATCAATGATATGTAGGGACTGGATTTCTTTCACTCAAGCACACTACACAAGAATTTTGTACGCTCCCAGAACCCGAGTGATGGCGTGTAACTCACACGTTCGTTGGGAACCCCAAGAGGAAGGTATGATGCGCACAGTAGCAAGTTTTCCCTCAGAAAGAAACCAAGGTTTAATCGAACCAGGAGGAGCCAAGAAGCACGTTGAAGGTTGATGGTGGCGAAATGTGATGCGGCGCAACAACAGGGATTCCGGCGCCAACGTGGAACCTGCACAACACAACCCAAGTACTTTGCCCCAACGAAACAGTGAGGTTGTCAATCTCACCGGCTTGCTGTAACAAAGGATTAACCGTATTGTGTGGAAGATGATTGTTTGCAAGAAAACAGTAAAACAAGTATTGCAGTAGATTGTATGCGATGTAAAGAATAGGACCGGGGTCCACAGTTCACTAGAGGTGTCTCTCCCATAAGATAAAAGCATGTTGGGTGAACAAATTACAGTCGGGCAATTGACAAATAGAGAAGGGCATAACAATGCATATACATGATATGATAAATATAGTGAGATTTAATTGGGCATTACGACAAAGTACATAGACCGCCATCCAACTGCATCTATGCCTAAAAAGTCCACCTTCAGGTTATCATCCGAACCCCATTCAGTATTAAGTTGCAAAGCAACAGACAATTGCATTAAGTATGGTGCGTAATGTAATCGACAACTACATCCTTAGACATAGAATCAATGTTTTATCCCTAGTGGCAACAGCACATCACAACCTTAGAACTTTCTGTCACTGTCCCAGGTGTCAATGAAGGCATGAACCCACTATCGAGCATAAATACTCCCTCTTGGAGTTAAGAGCAAAAACTTGGCCAGAGCCTCTACTAATAACGAAGAGCATGCAAGATCATAAACAACACATAAACAATAGATTGATAATCACCATAACATAGTATTCTCTATCCATCGGATCCCGACAAACACAACATATAGAATTACAGATAGATGATCTTGATCATGTTAGGCAGCTCACAAGATCCAACAATGAAGCACAATTAGGAGAAGACGACCATCTAGCTACTGCTATGGACCCATAGTCCAGGGGTGAACTACTCACTCATCACTCCGGAGGCGACCATGGCGGTGTAGAGTCCTCCGGGAGATGAATCCCCTCTCCGGCAGGGTGCCGGAGGCGATCTCCTGAATCCCCGAGATGGGATTCGCGGCGGCGGCGTCTCTGGAAGGTATCGTGGCTCTCGGTCCTGGGGGTTTCGCGACGGAGGCTATAAGTAGGCGGAAGGGCGAGTCGGAGGGCGACGAGGGCCCACACCATAGGGCGGCGCGGGCCCCCTCGGCCGCGCGGCCCTATGGTGGCGGCGCCTCGTCGCCCACTTCGTTATCCCTTCGGTCTTCTGGAAGCTTCGTGCAAAAATAGGACCCTGGGCGTTGATTTCGTCCAATTCCGAGAATATTTCGTTACTAGGATTTCTGAAACCAAAAACAGCAGAAAACAGGAACTGGCATCTTGTTAATAGGTTAGTTCCATAAAATGCGTAAATACGACATATAATGTGCATAAAACATGTAGGTATCATCAATAAAGTAGCATGGAACATAAGAAATTATCGATACGTTGGAGACGTATCAGCATCCCCAAGTTAGTTCCTCCCGAGCAGGTAAAACGATAACAAAGATAATTTCTGAAGTGACATGCCATCATAATCTTGATCATACTATTTGTAAACATATGTAATGAATGCAGCGATCAAAACAATGGTAAATGACATGAGTAAACAACTGAATCATAAAGCAAAGACTTTTCATGAATAGTACTTCAAGACAAGCATAAATAAGTCTTGCATAAGAGTTAACTCATAAAGCAATAAATCAAAGTAAAGGTATTGAAGCAACACAAAGGAAGATTAAGTTTCAGCGGTTGCTTTCAACTTATAACATGTATATCTCATGGATATTGTCAACATAAAGTAGTATAACAAGTGCAATATGCAAGTATGTAGGAATCAATGCACAGTTCACACAAGTGTTTGCTTCTTAAGGTGGAGGGAGATAGGTAAACTGACTCAACAATAAAAGTAAAAGAATGGTCCTTCAAAGAGGAAAGCATCGATTGTTGTATTTGTGCTAGAGCTTTTATTTTGAAAACATGAAACAATTTTGTCAACGGTAGTAATAAAGCATATGAGTTATGTAAATTATATCTTACAAGTTGCAAGCCTCATGCATAGTATACTAATAGTGCCCGCACCTTGTCCTACTTAGCTTGGACTACCGGATCTTCGCAATGCCATGTTTCAACCAAGTGTCACAAAGGGGTACCTCCATGCCGCCTGTACAAAGGTCTAAGGAGAAAGCTCGCATTTTGGATTTCTCGCTTTTGATTATTCTCAACTTAGACATCCATACCGGGACAACATGGACAACAGATAATGGACTCCTCTTAAATGCATAAGCATGTGGCAACAATTGTTATTCTCATATGAGATTGAGGATATATGTCCAAAACTGAAACTTCAACCATGATTCATGGCTTTAGTTAGCGGCCCAATGTTCTTCTCTAACAATTTGCATGCTCCAACCATTAAGGTGGTAGATCCTTCAGACAAGACGGACATGCATAGCAACTCACATGATATTCAACAAAGAATAGTTGATGGCGTTCCCCAGAAGCATGGTTATCGCACAACAAGCAACTTAATAAGAGATAAAGTGCATAAGTACATATTCAATACTACGATAGTTTTTAAGGCTATTTTGTCCCATGAGCTATATATTGCAAAGGTAAATGATGGAATTTTAAAGGTAGCAATCAAGCAATTTACTTTGGAATGGCGGAGAAATACCATGTAGTAGGTAGGTATGGTGGACACAAATGGCGTAGTGGTTGGCTCAAGGATTTTGGATGCATGAGAAGTATTCCCTCTCGATACAAGGTTTAGGCTAGAAAGGTTATTTGAAGCAAACTCAAGGATGAACCGGTGCAGCAAAACTCACATAAAAGACATATTGTAAACATTATAAGACTCTACACCGTCTTCCTTGTTGTTCAAAACTCAATACTAGATATTATCTAGACCTTAGAGAGACCAAATATGCAAACCACATTTTAGCAAGCTCTATGTATTTCTTCATTAATGGGTGCAAAGCATATGATGCAAGAGCTTAAACATGAGCACAACAATTGCCAAGTATCACATTATCCAAGACATTTTAGAATTACTACATGTAGCATTTTCCAATTCCAACCATATAACAATTTAATGAAGAAGAAACTTCGCCTTGAATATTATGAGTAAAGCCTAAGGACATATTTGTCCATATGCAACAGCGGAGCGTGTCTCTCTCCCACAAAGTGAATGCTAGGATCCATTTTATTCAAACAAAAACAAAAACAAAAACAAACCGACGCTCCACGTAAAGAACACAAGATGTGACTGAATAAAAATATAGTTTCAGGGGAGGAACCTGATGATGTTGTCGATGAAGAAGGGGATGCCTTGGGCATCCCCAAGCTTAGACGCTTGAGTCTTCTTAAAATATGCAGGGATGAACCACGGGGCATCCCCAAGCTTAGAGCTTTCACTCCTCTTGATCATAGTATATCATTCTCCTCTCTTGACCCTTGAAAACTTCCTTCACATCAAACTTCAAGCAAACTCATTAGAGGGTTAGTGCACAATAAATAATTCACATATTCAGAGGTGACACAATCATTCTTTACACTTCTGGACATTGCATAAAGCTACTGGACATTAATGGATCAAAGAAATTCATCCAACATAGCAAAAGAGGCAATGCGAAATAAAAGGCAGAATCTGTCAAAAACAGAACAGTCCGTAAAGACGAATTTTAAAGTGGCACCAGACTTGCTCAAATGGAAAAAACTCAAAACTAATGAAAGTTGCGTACATATCTGAGGATCACGCTCGTAAATTGGCAGATTTTTCGAATTTTCTACAGAGACTTGTGCCCAGATTCGTGACAGACAGCAATGCTGTTTCTGCGCAGCGATCCCAAATATAACATCAACTTTGACATAGAAACTTTACTTGGCACAAAAACATGATAAGGAGAGGTTGCTACAGTAGTAAACAACTTCCAAGACTCAAATATAAAACAAAGTACTGTAGTAAAAACATGGGTTGTCTCCCATAAGCGCTTTTCTTTAACGCCTTTCAGCTAGGCGCAGAAAGTGCAAATCAAGTAACATCGAGAGATGAAACATTGACATTACCTTGGGTTTTACCTTTACCTTTCTTGTCCTCTTTCTTACTCTTTGGCTTAGGGAATGTATGGCTACCCCCGGGTGTAGAGGTGAATTTTAAGGTGCCTTCTCTCACGTCTATGACTGCTCCCAATAGTTTCAGCAGGGATCTTCCGAGTGTGATTTGTCCTGTTCCTGCGCATTCAATGACAAGGTAATCAATGGATATTGTTATCCCAAGAATGGTTGTATGCACACCCGCAGCTATCCCTTTGGGAATTATAACAGAGTTATCAATAAGAGTTATTCCTTCTCCCCCTTCAGAGAATTCCCAAAGTTTCAATGATTTATGAATACTCTTAGGCATTAGGCAAAATTCAGTCATAATATCACAATTAGCATGAAGAGTTTGATTACCTATGACAATTTTAATAGTAGGATTCCACAATGAAGGTTCAGAGTTCACTAAAACTTGATCAAGACGGTTACAAATATATCCATAATTTTCATTTAGGCGAGATGCACTTGTTTCAAGAGTGTTTAATCTATTATAAATGCTAATAAGGGCTGAATCAAAGTTATTAGCTGAATCATGTGATGCAACCAATTTCTTTATGGCATTAAAAGCTTGATCCCCATTACAATGAAGGAAATCTCCTCCCACTAGAGCATCCAAGGCATATCTATAGCGAATCATAAGACCAAAATAAAAATTACTAAGGAGCAAACTTAGAGTCATTTGAGGTTCAGTTTTACGATAAGAAGTAAAAATCCTAGACCAAGCATCTTTAAAACTTTCCTCATCCCCTTGTTTAAAAGTAAAAACTAATTCCTCAGGTGAAGAAGTAACAAGTACAGAACTAGACATGATAACAAAAGTAAACTAAATGCAAGTAACTAATTTTTTTGTGTTTTTGATATAGAGAGCAAGACAGTAAATAAAGTAAAACTAGCAACTAATTTTGTGTGTGTTTTGTTTAGGTGCAGCAAACAAAGTAGTAAATAAAATAAAGCAAGACAAAAACAAAGTAAAGAGATTGAGAAGTGGAGACTCCCCTTGCAGCGTGTCTTGATCTCCCCGGCAACGGCGCCAGAAAAAGAGCTTGATGGCGTGTAACTCACACGTTCGTTGGGAACCCCAAGAGGAAGGTATGATGCGCACGGTAGCAAGTTTTCCCTCAGAAAGAAACCAAGGTTTAATCGAACCAGGAGGAGCCAAGAAGCACGTTGAAGGTTGATGGTGGCGAAATGTGATGCGGCGCAACAACAGGGATTCCGGCGCCAACGTGGAACCTGCACAACACAACCCAAGTACTTTGCCCCAACGAAACAGTGAGGTTGTCAATCTCACCGGCTTGCTGTAACAAAGGATTAACCGCATTGTGTGGAAGATGATTGTTTGCAAGAAAACAGTAAAACAAGTATTGCAGTAGATTGTATGCGATGTAAAGAATAGGACCGGGGTCCACAGTTCACTAGAGGTGTCTCTCCCATAAGATAAAAGCATGTTGGGTGAACAAATTACAGTCGGGCAATTGACAAATAGAGAAGGGCATAACAATGCATATACATGATATGATAAATATAGTGAGATTTAATTGGGCATTACGACAAAGTACATAGACCGCCATCCAACTGCATCTATGCCTAAAAAGTCCACCTTCAGGTTATCATCCGAACCCCATTCAGTATTAAGTTGCAAAGCAACAGACAATTGCATTAAGTATGGTGCGTAATGTAATCGACAACTACATCCTTAGACATAGAATCAATGTTTTATCCCTAGTGACAACAACACATCACAACCTTAGAACTTTCTGTCACTGTCCCAGGTGTCAATGAAGGCATGAACCCACTATCGAGCATAAATACTCCCTCTTGGAGTTAAGAGCAAAAACTTGGCCAGAGCCTCTACTAATAACGGAGAGAATGCAAGATCATAAACAACACATAAACAATAGATTGATAATCACCATAACATAGTATTCTCTATCCATCGGTTCCCGACAAACACAAATATAGATTACAGATGAAGATGGGCTTGAAGGACGTACACGTGGAGCATCTTCGAAGCGGCCTTGCGCTAAGAGTTTGGGCTAAATGGCCCGTATATCTGTAATTTTATTAGATCGTATCGTGTTTAGAATTAACAGATAGAGTCTGGCCCGTGCACGGTTAGGTGCACGCCTCAATTAGAAAGTCCCTTGGACTATAAATATGTATCTAGGGTTATCGGAAAACAAGGACAATCACGTTCACAACAAACACAAATCAGGCGCATCGCCACCCCTTTCTTCGAGGGTTTCTTCCGGGTAAGCATCATGCTGCCTAGATTGCATCTTGCGATCTAGGCAGTACACGTTTATTCGTCTACCTTGTACTGCTCGTGCTGAAGCGTTGTTGATGGCGAGCAGTACTACTTATCATTAGGTGTTTAGGGGCTTGCATTGATGCTTTCTCGTGCATATCTGCGTGGCAATGCCGTCCCTCGACACCTAGCTGCCCTTACACCTATTTGGGTGTAAGGGCAGCATCTTGCTTGTTCGTTACTTAGTAGATCCGATCTGTTATAGTTGCTCCTTGCTCCGCAGGATTAGTTTAATATCTGCATAGTTAGGCCTTATGCTGGGGTCGGACGATCCGGTAGTGCGTTAGGTGTTGTTCACCGTCCCTGCAAGGGATGATCCGGGAATCAACGTTATGTTGGTTTTTAGGCCTCTTCTAGGGGTAGTTTGCATCATCTTCCGTAGCTGCTAGGCCCGATCACACGTAGGACGTTCCGGTTATGCGGTGAAAACCCTAAATTGTCGTAGATCGGTTTAGCTTTGTTTTGATCAAGCAGGATCCCCATGTCATTGCAAATCCAACGTGAACCATGGGGCGATCGGCTCTTTGAGCCGATCCACGGGGCAACCTGAGAGCCGATAGGGCTCGTATTTAATGTTTACGTGTCTACCATGCAGGAACAATCGAAGCACTCTAACACCTTCCTGATCGGGTCTAGGTCAGGTGGCACGCCCTAGCAACCGCCAGGACGTGGCTGGAAGATTTGCGGGACGACGCGAGGTGCCAGGGTCCACTAAGCGGCCTTGGGAGCCTCCCGGCTCTTCGTGTTGCTTAACCATTGCCCGTCGGTGGGTTTTGGAGGGTAACACATTCTGGCACGCCCGGTGGGACATCTTCTGCAACATCCACGTCAACACCGACACCCGAGATGGCAGAGGAACAGATCACATACGAGGATCTCCCTGCGGATCACAAGAAGAAATTCGATGAGCTGAAGGCCATCTGTGAAGCCGAGCTCATCGGCTCCTTTGAGAAGACCCGTTCGCACGGCATCAGGTTCAAAGGATTTACGCCACAAGGCGTCCTTGAAGGGGTGGATCTGTCTCTCCCTTCACAGGAACGTACCAGAGCCCTGCGACAGGAAATCAACTACGTGGTGGCTCACTCGCTGCATCGGCATTCTGAGAGCCTGGTAAATTCTTTGGAGCGCGTTGCGCTCCGTGTGGTGCAAGAGATCATGGAGCGTCGGTACTCCCCTTCAGGACCTGTTCTAGGAACTCACCAGGGAGAGGTGCAACTCCACACCAGGCCACCATTGCCGTACGCGATGGCAGCTCCACAGCAACAAGGTTCACCGGCATACGTTGTCTACAAGGTTGGAGGTGATCCGGGCGACTATCAGTTCTTGTATGAACCGCCCAAGGAGATCCCACACGGATACGTGTGCACGTTTGTGCCGGACTGCTGGACGCGGGCGATCCAGGCTCCAACAGGAGGGATTGCCGGAGCAGGAGCAATTGTTCCGGCAGGAGGGACGACTGCAGCGGCGGGGAGTTTGGGAGCAGATGCTGAAACAGGCGTGGCTATCCAAGTATGCCACTGCACCAATCCATGAAAGCTCAGCTGCTACTGCCTCCACCGCGGATCAGATCAGTGCGGTCTTGAGAGACCAGTTCGGCATCCTGCCGAAGAAGAAGATAATCGGCTATTCCAAGCCGTACCCCAATGAGTTCGACCTGATCCCACTGCCACCTAAGTACCGGCTTCCGGACTTCACCAAATTCAGTGGGTCAGAAGGATCTAGCTCCATCGAGCACGTGAGCCGATACTTGGCCCAGTTGGGCATGGTTTCGGCATCGGATCAGCTACGGGTGAGGTTCTTTTCGCAATCCCTCACCGGTTCAGCTTTTGGATGGTACACCTCGTTGCAGCCAAATTCGGTGCGATCATGGAAGCAGCTAGAGGAACAGTTTCACACACAATACCATTCAGAGGCTACTGAAGCTGGCATTGCCGAACTAGCACAGGTTCGGCAAAGGCGAGGAGAGACATGTCGAGTACATCCAACGTTTCAGAACTGTCAAGAACCGATGCTATTCGGTTCACTTAACTGAGAAAGAAGCAGTCGAGCTGGCCGTGGCAGGCCTTGCAGCGTCATTCAAGGATCTGACGTTCCAAGTGGAGTACAACTCGCTGGCGCACATGGTCCAGAGACTGACCTTATATGAACAGCGCCATCCAGTGTACCAGGACAAGTTCAAGCGCGCGATAACCCTGGTCAATGCTGATGAGGATGAAGATTCTGCGGAAGATCAGGAAGTCGCAGTAGCCGAATGGACTCGGACGCCGGTACTGTGTCCTGCAAATGGGTGAACCCACGGGGCCTCCAAGAGGGTTGGACTTTGATGTGAGCAAAACTGAACAGATCTTCGATCTGCTACTGAAAGAGAAACAGTTGAAGCTACCCGAAGGCCACAAGATCCCTACGGCACAAGAGATGAACAAAAGGCCATACTGCAAATGGCATCATACGTTCACGCACGCCACCAATGACTGCAAAGTATTGCGCGCACAAATTCAGATGGCGATAGAATCGGGCCGATTAACTTTCGGACAGTTTGCCATGAAGGTAGACATGCGTCCGTTTCCGGACGTCAACATGGTGGACCTAAGCCACTCCATAAGGGAGCCAGGGTTCTCTTTCGATGTCAATATGGCAGGGCTCGTGAGCCGCCATGGCAAGGATAAAGCAGAGAGCAGCCACTCCCGTGGCAAAGATAAAGAGGAGGCCGTTCCACGCGACCGGCCCCAAGATGATGATAGACGGTACCTAACCGAGGAGGAGGTGAGAAGCATACGGTATCAGCGCCCACTCTCCGTGCATCTCCTCAACAAATATGAGCAGCAGTACGACCGACGTCGGCGCTACGAAAGACGATGAAAATATCGTCGGTCTGATGCGAAAACAGGAGGTATCGTCAGCATGATGGAAACAACGACGGGTACGAGCGTCGCGCTAGAGGGAGGTCAAGGGAGCAAGACAACGTGGATAAGCACTGGGACTGTCCTTTCTTCAAACATTGCGGGGACTCGGAATGAGCCGATTGCCAACAATCGAGAATTGCCCAGAATGCAAACAACAAAGGAGGAGGACAAATGAAGTTTCAGTGTTCGAACGTCTAGGGCCTCTCCCACCTCGAACAACGAGCTGAGTCATCTCAAGAAGAAGACTTTGAGGAGTCGGATGAAGAAGATAGGTATCACCGACCAAGGTGGTGCCCTGATGGACTCAGCCATTCTCGAGCGTAGGGTGCGGCTGCGGGACTTGGAAGAAGCCGAGGCACACACCACACGTTGAGAAGAGCACGGCCCGATCTGCCGTGAAGATTCAGCAAACATTGGAGGCGAAGGCGCGCCCGCCAAAGAAAGTATGGCGCCCCAAACAGGCGATGCAGAGGCATCGGCTGATACAAACATGGTATCCATGATCCGGACGGAGTAGCAGGTCCAAGACATTGGACGTACGTGGCAAGGCCGATCCCTGAGATCGGCCCTCAAAAAATGAAAAGCAAAGGATCTTATCTCCAGCATGCCACGTAGCTACGGTGGAAATCCGAGAAGTTGCAAACCATCGTCAAGCATTGCAATGAAAAGGGAGGCCGATTCCCGCAATCGGCCAAAATTATCCTCGACATACGTTTTGTCTATGTTCAGCATTGATCCGACAGATGCCTGAAGAGCCGATACCATCAAGTACTTGACAGAATCGGCTCGGGGGGCATATAGATGGACAAAACACGAGGATACAAAGCTTGGAGTGGACGTCAAATGCCCAGCAGAACAGCTCAAGTATGGGGGGCCGATGCAATCGGCCAATAAAAAAAACGAAAATACAGAAATTTTTGGGCACAGCCGATGCGTAGACATCGACTTAAGAATTCAAAGCCGATGCACGGCCATCGACTCAAGGGATACAACTGTTACAAGCGGAAGCCTAATGGAGCAGTCATCAAGTTACGTGGCGAGGCTCTACTGGAGGAACCCCTCATTGGGATTGCTTGGTGACTCAGGCCCTCTCTTCAAGGACTTCCAACTCCTTCTGCAAGACTTCAAGCTCGGCAGTACCAGCAGAAGCATCAGTTCGGGCGTCCAAGACGGCCCTTTTTCTCATTTAAGCTGTTGGTATTTGCCGGCAAGTTTGAGGATCGCAGCCCTGGCCAACAGCAAGAACAGCATGAACGTGCAGATCAGGCTAGGATCATGAGAACAACCGACGATCGTCCAGTTGGACTGAACTGCATTCTCACCGGAGGTTGCATCATTGGACTGAAGAAGCTCGGGGGGCAGCTCACTTTGAAGGTTCTCTGCTTTTGAAAGCCGATTTGGTTAGAATCGGCTGATGCTGCACTACAATTGGGAAGCCGATGATGGCCCATTCGGTGGATACACTTTTATCCTCGCCTTGACTGAGGCTCGGGGGGCAGCTCGCCCTCAAGGTTCTGGTTGCTGCATATGAACAGAACATCACAGGGGAAGCTGTGAACAAATAGCACCTGTTTACAAGAGTATCAGCTTCAACATCAAGGTTGGCAGCAACGGGCCAAGAAGCTTTCCTGGGAGCATTAACCCAGGAGTTTTGCCGTCAGGACCAACATCACGATCGGATGATTTTGGAATCCAAAGATCTGAGGGTCTCAAAGCTGTGGGCTGGACGTGTTCGATTGGGAGTTTTGATCTGAATTTCAAGGATTACAAGTTACCATCTGAGGAGGTGATTAGATTGATCGGTCTGGCAATTTATTATAAGAGCTGATGCATTGCCATCGGCTCATTGAACATCGATCAAGGTGACAATCGGCAAAATCAGGGTAGGGGAAAATCGGCTAGATCAATATGGAAGAAATCGACAGAATCAAATTTGGGAAATTCCTTCATTGATAGTCAGGTTTCTTACATAGAAGGAGCCGATTGCTCTCAAAAGGAACTGCTGGGGGATACATTGCCCTCATCTATTACTCCTAGCTCTATCCTATCTAAGGGCCGCTGCTGCCCTCATCGTCGCCGTCGCCGCTGTCGGTGCTGCTCCCGGCTGGTTCTTCGTCGCTGCTGTAGCGACCTCCGGCGGGACCTTCATTGTCCTCGTCTTCTTCGTCGGCGTCGGCATCATCGCTGTCGAAGTCGCTCATGTTGCCCGGCCAAGGGCAGAGACGCTTGGCCGGCGGCTCGTCAGAGGAGGCGTCGTCCTCCTCCTCTTCCTCCTCCTTCACCTCCTCAGCGGAGGAGAGACCATCCCAGGAGAAGCCGTCGTCGTGCTTTCCTCCTCCGATTGCCCAATGGCGAGGAAGCGAAGGTCGCTCTCCCCGTCCGTTAAGGACTGGTCATCTTCGGACCAGACGGAGGAGTCGTGGGTCGACTCGTCCCCGTCGGCTATGGCGCGGCGGATGTTGGCCGCGTGGGCCTCCCGCGGGTCCCATTCCGGCGTCGGCTCGCGGGAGGGGGGGATTGGGTGGAAAGACCCGATGAGGGAGAAGAAGAGGAAGAAGACATGTTGGCCGAGGAGGGCTTTTGGAAGTGCTGATGCAAGGGGATGAAGAGGAGAACTGTTCGATGCGGTTAAATAAAGGGGGATATATTGGAGATCAATGCTCGAACAGTTTCCGAGGACATGGTGCCAACATTGTCAAATCGTGCAGAGAAGTTGAGAAGGCAAGACGTCATCATGGAGAATATTGCGACGGTTCTGCTCTGCCATGACATGACCTCTCGAAGAAAAGACAGATGGTTTTGCAATTACCATTATCAAAACCAGGGGGCATGTGTTACCACCCGATTTTGGCCAAATCAGGAGATGGGCCGTAAGTGAAGATGGGCTTGAAGGACGTACACGTGGAGCATCTTCGAAGCGGCCTTGCGCTAAGAGTTTGGGCTAAATGGCCCGTATATCTGTAATTTTATTAGATCGTATCGTGTTTAGAATTAACAGATAGAGTCTGGCCCGTGCACGGTTAGGTGCACGCCTCAATTAGAAAGTCCCTTGGACTATAAATATGTATCTAGGGTTATCGGAAAACAAGGACAATCACGTTCACAACAAACACAAATCAGGCGCATCGCCACCCCTTTCTTCGAGGGTTTCTTCCGGGTAAGCATCATGCTGCCTAGATCGCATCTTGCGATCTAGGCGTACACGTTTATTCGTCTACCTTGTACTGCTCGTGCTGAAGCGTTGTTGATGGCGAGCAGTACTACTTATCATTAGGTGTTTAGGGGCTTGCATTGATGCTTTCTCGTGCATATCTGCGTGGCAATACCGTCCCTCGACACCTAGCTGCCCTTACACCTATTTGGGTGTAAGGGCAGCATCTTGCTTGTTCGTTACTTAGTAGATCCGATCTGTTATAGTTGCTCCTTGCTCAGCAGGGATTAGTTTAATATATGCATAGTTAGGCCTTATGCTGGGGTCGGACGATCCGGTAGTGCGTTAGGTGTTGTTCACCGTCCCTGCAAGGGATGATCCGGGAATCAACGTTATGTTGGTTTTTAGGCCTCTTGTAGGGGTAGTTTGCATCATCTTCCGTAGCTGCTAGGCCCGATCACACGTAGGACGTTCCGGTTATGCGGTGAAAACCCTAAATGTCATAGATCGGTTTAGCTTTGTTTTGATCAAGCAGGATCCCCATGTCATTGCAAATCCAATGTGAACCATGGGGCGATCGGCTCTTTGAGCCGATCCACAGGGCAACCTGAGAGCCGATAGGGCTCGTATTTAATGTTTACGTGTCTACCATGCAGGAACAATCGAAGCACTCTAACACCTTCCTGATCGGGTCTAGGTCAGGTGGCACGCCCTAGCAACCGCCAGGACGTGGCTGGAAGATTTGCGGGACGACGCGAGGTGCCAGGGTCCACTAAGCGGCCTTGGGAGCCTCCCGACTCTTCGTGTTGCTTAACCATTGCCCGTCGGTGGGTTTTGGAGGGTAACAATCGGATCCCGACAAACACAACATATAGAATTACAGATAGATGATCTTGATCATGTTAGGCAGCTCACAAGATCCAACAATGAAGCACAATTAGGAGAAGACGACCATCTAGCTACTGCTATGGACCCATAGTCCAGGGGTGAACTACTCACTCATCACTCGGAGGCGACCATGGCGGTGTAGAGTCCTCCGGGAGATGAATCCCCTCTCCGGCAGGGTGCCGGAGGCGATCTCCTGAATCCCCCGAGATGGTATTCGCGGCGGCGGCGTCTGGAAGGTTTTCCGTATCGTGGCTCTCGGTCCTGGGGTTTCGCGACGGAGGCTATAAGTAGGCGGAAGGGCGAGTCGGAGGGCTGACGAGGGCCCACACCCTAGGCGGCGCGGGCCCCCTCGCCGCGCGCCCTATGGTGGCGGCGCCTCGTCGCCCCACTTCGTTATCCCTTCGGTCTTCGGAAGCTTCGTGCAAAAATAGGACCCTGGCGTTGATTTCGTCCAATTCCGAGAATATTTCGTTACTAGGATTTCTGAAACCAAAAACAGTAGAAAACAACAATGGCTCTTCGGCATCTTGTTAATAGGTTAGTTCCAGAAAATGCGTAAATACGACATATAATGTGCATAAAACATGTAGGTATCATCAATAAAGTAGCATGGAACATAAGAAATTATCGATACGTTGGAGACGTATCACCGAGGCAGTCGGACGATTGGATTAGACGTGAACACATGTCGACATTCGGTGGTTGGTTGCAAAAACATCTCATGAATAACAACACTATTGAAGATCAGCTGTACTTGTTGGCCCAGAAACCATCTTCGACTGTATTGACTTTCCAAGGGTACGAGATAAATGGGAATACATTTTACACGATCACCCAAGATAAAAAGAGCACCAACCAAAACAGCGGTGTCCGCTTTGATGCAATAAACAACAATGGCCCAAATGACACATATTATGGTTACATAGAGGATATATGGGAACTTGACTATGGACCTTCTTTTAAGGTCCCTTTGTTTAGGTGCAAATGGGTCAACAAAACAGGAGGCGGGGTTCAGGTAGACAAGTTGTATGGAATGACAACAGTGGATCTCAACAATCTTGGGTATAGAGACGAACCATTCGTCCTAGCCAAGGATGTGGCCCAGGTTTTCTATGTGAAGGATATGTCTACCAAACCAAGAAAAAGGAAACATAAGGAAACGAATACATCATACGATGAGCCAAAGCGCCACATAGTTCTTTCTGGAAAAATAAACATCGTGGGAGTGGAGGACAAGACAGACATGTCAGAAGATTATAATAAGTTTGATGAAATTCCACCCTTCACAGTGAACATTGACCCAAGCATCAAGTTAAATGATGAAGATGCTCCATGGTTACGGCCGAAGAAGATTAAATGATGAAGATGCTCCATCATCAAGTTAATTGAAGAATGTTCATGGCACAAATGAGTATCTCAACATGGCAATCAATTTCCCATTTATTTTTGTGTAATCATAACTGTATGTAAGATATTAAAAGTGGAGATGGTTGGCTTTTTGTACCATATATATAGAGGAGATGTAGTCGTTCACGGGCTTGCAGGAAAAAAATTCGAGGCGCAACTTCCGAAGATGTCGTAGGGCGTGTGCACCAACGACATCTTCGAGAAGCTACGCCACGGGAAATTTCCCAACCCTTTCCCCAACACTGTTAGAGGAGATGTAGTCGTTCACGGGCTTGCAGGGAAAAAGGCGCAGCTTCCAAAGATGCCGTAGGGCGTGTGCACCAACGACATCTTCGAGAAGCTGCGCCACGGGAGATTTCCCAACCCTTTCCCCAACACTGTTAGAGGAGATGTAGTCGTTCACGGGCTTGCAGGAAAAAATTCCGAGGCGCAACTTCCGAAGATGTCGTAGGGCGTGTGCACCAACGACATCATCGAGAAGCTGCGCCACAGGAGATTTCCCAATCCTTTCCCCAACACGGTTAGAGGAGATGTGGTCGTTCACGGGCTTGCAGAAAAAATTTCCGAGGCGCAACTTCCGAAGATGTCGTAGGGCGTGTGCACCAACGACATCTTCGAGAAGCTGCGCCACAACCCTTTCCTTCATCCATGGGAATGAAACTCTCCCTACCTGCTAGGTTGGCTTGTTGATCTGCTTGGCAAGGCGTATCGATGCTCCTTTTATAGGCACGGCACCGCTTCTACTTTGTCTTGTTCCTTCGACAGGGTGTCGTGCGCTACATGCTTTATCTCATCGAGCAGTGCGTCCACCCATGCGTTCTTATCCTGCCGACATCTTTAGTCCCGGTTGCACCCACCAGCCGGGACTAAAGGTTACCCACACGTCCTTATCCCACCGACAGTTTTGTTAGATGACAAAAAAACCATCTTTAGTCCCGGTTGTACCCACCAGCCGGGACTAATGTTTGCCTGACTAATCCTCCCCAAGTAAGCCCCCCCCCGATAAGCAAAAACCAGATAAGCCCCCATCTTTTGTCCCGGTTTGAGCCCCCACCCGGGATGAAAGTTTCCCGCGCCACTGCGTTCCCGCCTATTTTCTTCCCGCGCTTTCCACCGCTTCCCGCCTCCGTCTTCCCGCCATTTTTTCACTATATATATGTAGGCTTGGCCTCCATTTACATATCACATCTAGACTCATATCTGCAAACCTCATCACTCTGTCCCATGGCTTCCATCGTATCTCTAACCCCCCGGGAGGCGGAGGCGCTTTGCACCTCGAACTACCCCTGCCCGCCGGGCTACCGCGTCCCGACCGGCTGGTTGCTGAGCGTCGGAGGCGTACCGGTCCCTCCTGTCCCTCTAGGTGTGGCGCGCGAGATGGCCATCACGAACCACTACTACTTCGAGCTCACGCCAGAGTAGCGGAGGAATCCCCAGTGGCATCCCGACTACAGCCCGACTTGGGAAAGCTTCTTCATCAATCGGCGTGAGAGTGCGCTTGCCAGGCACGAGGAGGACGGCCCGCCTCGTTCGAACTTCAACGAGGCCGGCCGTCGGCTATGGTGGCGCGGCCGGACTCTCCAGAGCGTCATGGCCTACCGTGGCCCCCGCCTGCGCTACCCTCAGTCCCAGCCCACGCGTGCTCACCCACCGAGGTTCGACTACCACGACCCCGAAGCCAGCGACGACAATGCCGGCGACTACTATAGGGCTAGGCACGAGTATGACTGAATGACTCCAACAGTCGAATCTGGCCATGTATCTTAATTTTCGGCTGAGCTCTGTACTTTAATTCCAGTTCAATCGTAATAAAATTTTATTCCCGCCCATTGTTTCCCGCCCTTTTCCTCCCGTGCGCCGTCGTGGCGGGAAACTTTCTCATCATCAGCGTCAGCCACGATGAAGCCACCAGCTCTGGGATAAAAGGGGTATATAAACTAAATTTAAACTAAAACAATCGACAACGACTTTATTGAAAATACAATTAAAATAGATAAACAACTAGTCTAGTCGATCTACTCGTCGTCGGAGGTTGTCTCGGTCCAAATGTCGTCCCACCGAGGGTCGTTGTCGGCCCAAGTTGTATTCGGGTTGTCGAGCTCGAACTCGGCGACGGCCCGACGGTGGCGCCTGTCGGACCTGCGTTGTGCCCTGAGGTCAGCGAAGAACGCGTCGGTGTTGTCGACGTCGTTGGGGAACTGCGCCCTCCACTGGCGCATCAACTCCTCGTCGTGCTCGATGGCGATCCGGCGCTGCACCTGGCGGTGGCGGCGACGGTCCTCGTCGTCGACGAGGCACGGCGTTTGCGCGAGGAACTCCGCCTCCTCTAGCGATTCGACATCCGGGAAGTTCATGTCGCGCCGTGGCCGCCGAAATCGCCACGCGGCCGCGTCGTAAGCGCGCGCCGCCAGCTCCGGCGTGTTGTACGTGCCGAGGGTGAGGCGGAAGCCACCGGCGCGCATCTCGGCGTAGAACCTACCGTTCGGACGCGCTCGGACGCCACGGAAACCGGACGAGCCGCGACGGCGCGGCGGCATCCCGGAGACGAATGAGCGGAGGCGACGGCGACGTGTGGTTGCGCGCGCACGCGCCGCTTTATAGCACTGATACGTCCAAAACATATCTACTTTCCCGAACACTTTTGCTATTGTTTTGCCTCTAATTTTTGTATTTTGGATACAACTAACACGGACTAACGCTGTTTTCAGCAGAATTGCCCTGGTGTCTTATTTTTGTGCAGAAAATCAACTTTTAGGAAAATCCCCGGAAATAATTGCAATGGGCCTATTTTTACAGAAGACCCACGGAGCCAGATATGTGACGGAGGGGTGCAACGAGGCGCGCACACCACGTGGCGGCGCAGTGGGCCCATGCCCGCACCGCCATATGGTGAGGCTGCCTCGGCCAGCCCCCGACGCTCTCCTCTGGACTACTTAAAGCCCTTGACCTAAAAACGCACGGGGGTTCGACCATTTTTCCAGAAGACATCCAGAACTCCGCCGCCATTGCGAAACCCAATCTCAGAATCAGAAACTCCGTTCTGGCACCCTGCCGGGACGAGGAATTGGAGGAGAACATCGCCATCATCGCCACCGACACCTCTCCATCGACCATCCATGTTTCCCCCATCCATGTGTGAGTAAATCCCCGCTGTAGGCTGAAGGGGATGGTAGGGATTGTATGAGATTGTTCATGTAATAGCCATAAGATTGTTAGGGCATGGTGCCTAGTATCCGTTGATGGTACTTTTATGATATTGTTGCAACTTGTTATGCTTAATGCTTGTCACTCGGGCCCGAGTGCCATGATTTCAGATCTGAACATGTTATTGATTCATGATGATATTTATTGTTTTATAATCTTACCTACAAGTTGTATACACATATTGTTGTCCGGAACCCGAGACCCCAAAATGACATAAATTGGAACAACCGGAGGGGAAGGCTGTGATATGAGGATCACATGTGTTCACGGAGTGTTAATGCTTTGCTCCGATACTCTATTAAAAGGAGTACCTTAATCTTTACTATTAAATCTAAATCCGTTGGTACGTACGTCCCTGGTATGGTCTTTACTATTAAATCTAAATCCGTTGGTACGTACGTCCCTGGTATGGTCCGATATTTTTCTCCCGGTTTTACCCCTACGTCCTAGGCTCGGCTGAAAAATATTACGTGTCCTGCTACCGGCAAGTCAAACGGCCGGTTCGGTGAAATAAGAACAGAGGGAAGTCATGGGGCCCGGCCTGCATCACATCCTCTCGCTCGAGCCGCCGCCCACCCCCCTTCTCCCAAACGTCCGAATTTTGGAAGAGACTGGTCTCCTCGACGGAGGATAGCTCGATGAGTGGCGGTTGGGCGTCACAGACTACCACGGGCGCCGACGCGCTCTGCCTTGGTCTCCTAGGCCTCGCTGAAGGGGAACGCTTGGCCTCTCCGGAATAGCCTTGGCGATACCTCGTGGCAACCATGTAACTCAAATCGACTAGCCTAATGACAAGGCCGAGCTTCCTGGCCAGACCCGGCGACCACAGCGAGCTTCACGATGACAAAATCAACCAGATCGAGCACTCAACCAGATCAAGCACCTGCACCTCATGGCCAGATCGAGCTATCATGTTCGTCGAGCTTCGGTCACGGTTACCATGGCGCCTTCTAGCTCTCCATCATCGGACGTCCCTGGGCACGAACCTCTACGCCGACAGCCCCGCGGTGAGCTCCGTAGTTCCTCCCGCTCTTCCTCGCTGTAGCCGGTGTTGTAGCGTCGGTTCATCGTCGTCCGCGCGTACACACGCCACGGCCGTCACCTGGACAAAATCTTCCGTGTCAATCTGGCGTCGTTGATTGACCAGGACGCGTGCAGCATATACGTAGACGACCTGACAGTTGAGTATTCTGCCGATGCAGAGCTTCACATCTAATGCATGCAGGTAAAAGTGATGAAACGCACCAATTCTATATTCGAGCTACTAGCGGCAAAATAAATGTTTCCAACCTGGTTGTTATCAGGGTGTTTTGCAATCAATTAGATGGAAGCAACCCGCGTTCCAAGTTACAACATGTCCAGTTTTCATCACAAGGCAGTCGGAGCTGTTAGCCAGATTTTTATCCCTGCCACGCGGCAGTGCGATGGTCGGCGTCATGAGCCATGCCGCGCTGGCAGTGCGTTCAAGCGAATTCCGCAACATCTGGTGGTGTCAGAGGTTGTCGGTGGCTGGCCGGTGATGGAGATGGCGGCGCGGGCGTGAGGACGTGGTTGGCGTGGTTAAAGGTCGACTGTCGTCACCGTGCTAGAGGTCGAGGGTCCTCCTGTGAGGACGGTAATGCGGTGTAGGAGGTAGAATGGGTTGTCGCGGGCTGGTATGCAATGCATTAGGTGGCCTATACCTGGCCAAAATATGGGCCAGGCCAGGCCAAAAAAGCTCGAGGCAGAAAATCTAGGCCCGAGCCAGACCGAACCGTTGGGCTTAAATATCAGGCTCAAGCCTGGTTTGAAGCCCCAAAAAGCCCGACCCAACACAACTTTGGGTGGCCCCTTGAAGAGAAGAATACTGATAATCTGCAGCGATACCGTGATGCCATGTCGAGTGATGTAGAATTGTAGATCAACTAAAGTTCACGTACATATGACTATGGCCATCAAGCGACTCACATGGACAACACTAAGTGCAGATTAAATGAATATCGATGCTATGTCTGAAAGTGTAGAGATTTATTTCGCTTGTTTGCTCATCAAGGGACAACCAGCACCATGAGTCTCTTCCCCACACACGGTTCGATGGTGATTGATCTCATTATGAATATTCCATGTGCTTATAATTTCAAGCAACAAGTAATACTGGTGCTACCGCCCAACACTTGCTGAGCATTAAAAAAAGTTACACAGATTGTTGCATCGAGGCATGTCTTCGATCAATTTCCGACATGCTACCAATTTCTAACATTTTTTTTTATAATAACCCGTAGCAACGCACGGGTATTGTGCTAGTTACCAGTAGTTTCCCTAGAGGCTCGGCTGCCACCGGCTGGTAGGACAAAAGATATTGTGCAAGTTTCTCATTGCGAGCACGTACGACTATATACGGAACACATGCCTATGGTTGTTTAGTACTTGGATACTGTTTTATTATTATCTGCAAATGCCTAGTCTTGATTATTACATGAGTTATCTTATCCATGCAGCGCCCGTTCATCCATCCCTATGCCTACAGTATTTTAATCCTGTTGTTTACTAAAATTACTACTGTTGTCTTTATTACACTGCTACTTATATTTCACTACTGCTACTGCTATAAAACTGTTGCTACTGGTAACTATTGCGAGCAAGTCTGTTTCCAGGTGCAGCTGAATTGACAACTCCGCTGTTAAGGCTTACAAATATTCTCCCCTTGTGTCGAATCAATAAATTGGGTTTTACTTCCCTCAAAGACTGTTGCGATCCCCTAAACTTGTGGGTCATCAAGACTATTTCTGGCGCCGTTGCCGGGGAGCATAGCTTTATTTGCAAGTTCACCTGAATTGATATTGTTCGCTGCAAATCCTCCATCATGGGTAAAACTCGCGATGCTAAAGTCGCCATATTACCATCTGATGACCCACAAGTATAGGGTGTATCGTATTACTTTCGATAAATAAGAGTGTCGAACCCAACGAGGAGCAGAAGGTGTTGACAAGCAGTTTCGATGAAGGATTCACTGTAAATGCTCACAGACAAGTATTCAGGGGGTTTTGATATTGCAGATAAATAAACTACAAGTAAATAAAATGCGAGAGAAATAATTGCAGCGAGTGGCCCAATCCTTTTTAGCACAAAGGACAAGCCGGTTTGTTTACTTATAATGACCAAACGTTCTTGAGGACACACGGGGATTTTAGTCTAGTGCTTTCGCTTCATACGGCTGATTAATCTTCATTGTTTTGATAAGTGTTGTGTGGGTGAACCTATGCTAATGCACCGCCCTTCCTAGGACTAATACATACTTGTGATTATACCCCTTGCAAGCATCCGCAAATACAAGAAAGTAATTAAGATAAATCTAACCACAGCCTTAAACTCTGAGATCCTGCTATCCCTCCTGCACCGATATACTAACGGGGGTTTAGGTTTCTGTCACTCCGGCAACCCCAAATTAGCAAACGAATACAAGATGCACTCCCCTAGGCCCATAAAGGTGAAGTATCATGTAGTCGACGTTCACATGACACCACTAGAAGAGTAACACCACAACTTAAATATCATAACATTGAATACTACTCAACAATAATTCACTACTAACATTTAGACTTCACCCATGTCCTCAAGAACTAAACGAACTACTCACGAGACATCATATGGAACATGATCAGAGGTGATATGATGATGAATAACAATCTGAACATAAACCTTGGTTCAAAGGTTTCACTCAATAGCATCAATAACAAGTAGTAATCAACACCGGGAGAGTTTCCCCTATCAAACAATCAAGATCCAACCCAAATCGTTACAGCGGTGACGAGATGCAGCGGTGGTGATGGCGGTGTAGATGATGACGATGATGATGGAGATGATGTCCAGCTCGATGACGATGGCGATGGCGTCGATTTCCCCCTCCGGGAGGGAATTTCCCCGGCGGATTCCTGCCCGCCGGAGAGCTCTTTTCTCTCTGGTGTTTTCCACCCCGCAGAGGCGGCTCTGTCAATTCTCCGTAACTCCCCGGGCTTAGGTTTCGGGGCGAAGAAGTACGCGAAGGAGAGGCGGCCAGAGGGGGCTGTGGGCCCCCTACCCACAAGGCGGCGCGGCCAGGCCTGGGCCCGCGCCGGCCTATGGGGGGCCCATGGTGGCTCCTCCCGGCTCCTCCTTTTGGCTCCCTTCGTCTTCTGGAAAAATAGGATTTTCCGTATAAATTCCGTCAATTGTTGATCTTCAGAAATATGGTGTCCTGACGGTGCTTTTTCCAGCAGAATCCTGACTCCGGTGAATAATTCTCCAATGATCACGAAACATGCAAAATAGATGAAATAACATAAGTATCATCTCTAAATATGAAATATATCAATGAATAACAACAAATTATGATATAAAATAGTGATGCAAAATGGACGTATCAACTCCCCCCAAGCTTAGACCTCGCTTGTCCCCAAGCGAAACTGAGCTCGATAAACAAGACCACATGTTTATGGAGTGAAGAGTCGATAAATAAAATACGGACAAGAAGCATCATATTGATTCACACAAGATATTCTAATACACATTCTCTTCATATAACTCAACTTGAAATAAGTAAAGAGAAATCACAAGTAAAGGTGCATAGGAAATCATAAATGGTTATGGCAAACTTTGTTCTTGGTCAGAGAACTACTAACGGATTGCTCTTATTTTATAAGCAAGGCTTTCCTCAATCATAACAGTCTCCTCATAATCATTGATAACTTTCAAAGTCATATTCATTCAGATAAAATTTGTACTAAACAAGAAAGTATAAAAGACATGATTAACTGAATCATAGCATAAATGGTTGGTTCACAACAACTCAATTGCTTGCTTGAGATAGAGGGAAATAGGTTTACTGACTCAACATAAAAGTAAAAGATAGGCCCTTCGCAGAGGGAAGCAGGGATTAAATCATGTGCTAGAGATTTTCAAGTTTTGAAATCATATAAAGAGCATAAAAGTAAGATTTTGGGTGGTGTTTGTTGTTGTCAACGAATGGTAGCGGGCACTCTAACCCCCTTGCCAAACACACCTTCCAAGAGCGGCTCCCATGGAGGACGGCATCCCTACCAGCAAGGTAGATCATCCCCCTTCTCTTTTGTTTACACATGTATTTTAGTTTTATTATGGATGACACTCCCCCAACCTTTGCTTTCACAAGCCATGGCTAACCGAATCCTCGGGTGCCTTCCAACATTCACATACCATGGAGGAGTGTCTATTGCAAAATTAAGTTGCTTACTGATAAATCAGGGCAAAACATGTGAAGAGAATTATTAATTGGGGCTGGGAACCCCGTTGCCAGCTCTTATTGCAAAATTATTGGATAAGCGGATGTGCCGCTAGTCCATTGGTGAAAGTCCGCCCAACAAGATTGAAAGATAAAACACCACATACTTCCTCATGAGCTATAAACCATTGACACAAATAAAGAGTAATATAGTTTGAATTATTTAAAGGTAGCACATGAAGTATTTACTTGGAGTGGCGCAAAATACCACATAGTAGGTAGATATGGTGGACACAAATGGCATGGGTTTGGTCTAAGGTTATGGATGTATGAGAAGCATTCCCTCTCAATACAGGTCTTTGGCTAGCAAGGTTTGATAGCAAGCATAAAGGTTGAGGGAAACAAACAAATATACATATGATAGAAACAATCATGCATCTTTCTCATAAGCACAAGCAATTTTAACTTCAGAATACTAAACTCATTAACATAGAGTAATATATCTAAATGTATTTCCCTTTTTTACTTAAACATCATGGTGTTGTTGCTATTGACCAATGCTAAGTTTGCCAAAACCAAATAGATTTACTTGATGCTCCCAAAGTGATATCCAATGTCAAGAGTGATCATATAATAGAGATTGCAAACTAAAATAAGGTGTGCAAAAAGTAAATGACAAGACTTCTCATTAATATTCCATAACGATACCTCACACCAACGGATACATAGATAACCAACTAAGAGAGATACTTCCACATTGCAAACTATTCCATATGATAACTTCCCTACTCATGATATGACACTACTTGATAGTAAAAGATAAAGGTAGTGATGATGTGATACCGCGGCACTCCCCCAAGCTTGGAACAAACCAAGGGGATGCCAATACCGATGATGAATTACTCCTTCGGTGGCGATGGTGGATTCTTCTCGTCCTCAGACTTCCAGGGAAGAGGCTCTCCATCAACAAACGATGTCTTGGTCTCGGGAATCCTGAAACTAGCAGCATCGCTAATGCGTTTAAACCTGTTTTCATACTCACAGTTTTGATTCCAAGCATCATAAAGTTGCGCCTGAAGTTGGTTGGTGGTGTTGTGAAGTGAGAGGATATCGCTCCATAGCTTTGCAGTCTCCTTCTCGTGTTCACCAATGAGCTCGGACACAATTCTGTGGAAGATGTCCACTTCACGCTCAGCCATCTTCTTGTAGGTGAAGACCTCTTGTTCTAGTTTCTCCATCCTGTCCTCCAAGCTTCCTTCTCCCTTAGGTCCACGAACATCTTCTATCTGCAACTCTCCATCCACGAGCAGCAACTCCTTGGGATGCATCTTCAACTCGCTTATGTACGGGTTGACGACATTCTCAAAGAAGTTGTCCTTCGGAGGCTCCGACGAAGACATGGTGGCTCTAGATCTGAAAACAATATCTGGCAGAAAACAGCTCGAAACAAAACACGACGAGAAAACGATATACGGACCTCCAGGGGTCCGGGGGATTATATAGCAAATATTTTTACGACAAAAGGAAGGTTCCAGGCCGAAAACGAGTGGAAACGGGACGCCGAGGGGCTGTCCCATAGGGCGGCGCGGCCAGGGTGGGGCCCGCGCCGGCCTATGGTGACGGGCCCTCGCGCGTCTCCTCCACTCCGTTTCGATCCCGTAATTTTTCATATTTTCCAAAAACAGCAGAAATATTGTTCGGAAAGCTAAACGCGGACTTTTTATTACTAAAACTGTTACCTATTCAAAGTCGGACTCTGCAGAACTGTCAATTTGATCTTTGATGAAAGCTTCCGGAGTTATCACTTGGATAATATCAATATCTTCATTATAAGAATCTCCAGAAATATAATGCTTGAGTCTTTGCCCATTCACTACTTGTGTGGCGTTACCTTCCAAAGAGCTAATTTTTATTGCTCCTGAACGGTATACTTCCTCAATAACATATGGTCCTTCCCATTTTGAGAGTAATTTCCCTGCAAAAAATCTGAGACGAGACCGATACAATAGGACTTTATCTCCAACATTAAATTCTCTTTTAATAATTCTTCTATCATGCCACTTCTTAACTTTCTCCTTAAAAAGTTTAGCATTTTCATAAGCTTCATTTCTCCATTCATCTAAAGAACTCAATTGTAGCAACCTCTTCTTACCGGCAAGTTTAAAATCTTTATTAAGTTCTCTTACAGCCCAATAAGCTTTGTGCTCTAGTTCTAAAGGTAAATGACAAGCTTTTCCATAAACCATTTTATAAGGAGACATTCCCATAGGATTTTTATAAGCAGTTCTATAAGCCCACAATGCTTCCTTTAACTTACTAGCCCAATTCTTTCTAGATTTATTAACAGTCTTTCCCAAGATAGCTTTAATTTCTCTATTTGATAATTCTACTTGCCCACTAGTTTGAGGATGATAAGCTGAAGCAATTCTATGATTAATACCATATTTGGCAAGAGTTTTTCTAAAACCACCATGAATAAAATGAGAACCTCCATCAGTCATAATATATCTAGGTACTCCAAATCTAGGAAATATAATATCTACAAGCATTTTTATAGAGGTCTCACCATCAGCACTTTTTGTAGGTATAGCTTCTACCCATTTAGTAACATAATCAACAGCGACAAGTATATGAGTGTTACCTTCTGAAGAAGGGAAAGGACCCATGAAGTCAAATCCCCAACAATCAAATGGTTCAATAACAAGAGTATAATTCATAGGCATTTCATTGCGTCTAGAGATATTACCAACTCTTTGACATTCATCACAAGATAAGATAAACTTCCTTGCATCTTTGAAAAGTGTTGGCCAATAAAAACCTGATTGTAGAACCTTTTGTGCGGTTCTATCTCCGGCGTGATGTCCTCCATAAACACTACCATGGCATTTACTCAATATCTCTTGTTGTTCATATTCTGGAACACATCTTCGCATAATACCATCCACTCCTTCTTTATATAAGTGTGGGTCATCCCAGAAATAATGCCTCAAATCATAAAAGAATTTCCTCCTTTGCTGAGCTGAAAAGGTTGGAGGCAAATACTTCGAAACAATAAAGTTAGCATAATCAGCATACCAAGGGCTCTCTCGCGAGCTCACCTTTATTACAGCCAATTGTTCATTTGGAAAACTATCATTAACAGGAACAGGATCATAAGTAATATTTTCCAATCTAGACAAATTATCAGCAACAGGATTATCAGCACCTTTCCTATCTACAATATGTAAATCAAATTCTTGCAAAAGAAGCACCCATCTAATAAGCCTTGGCTTAGCATCTTTCTTTTCCATAAGGTACCTAATTGCAGCATGATCAGTATGAATTGTGACTTTTGAATCAACAATATAGGGTCTAAACTTGTCACATGCAAAAACTACGGCTAATAATTCTTTCTCAGTTGTAGCATAATTTGTTTGAGCAGCATCTAGAGTTTTACTAGCATAATGAATAACATTTAATTTTTTATCTACTCGCTGTCCAAGGACAGCACCTACAGCAAAATCACTAGCATCACACATAATTTCAAAAGGTAAGTTCCAATCAGGCGGTTCAACTATAGGAGCAGTTGTTAAGGCTTTCTTTAGAGTTTCAAAAGCTTCCTTACAATCATCATCAAAAACGAAAGGTACATCTTTTTGAAGAAGATTAGTAAGAGGCTTTGAAATTTTAGAGAAATCTTTAATAAACCTCCTATAAAAACCAGCATGACCAAGAATACTACGAATACCTTTAACATCCCTAGGATAGGGCATCTTCTCAATTGCTTCAACTTTAGCTCTATCAACTTCAATACCTCTTTCAGAAATTTTATGTCCCAATACAATTCCTTCATTAACCATAAAGTGACATTTCTCCCAATTAAGAACAAGGTTAGTTTCTTCACATCTCTGCAAAACTTTATCAAGGTTTCGCAAGCAATTATCAAATGAATTCCCATAGACAGAAAAATCATCCATGAATACCTCAACAATCTTTTCACAAAAGCCATGAAAAATAGCAGACATGCATCTTTGAAAAGTAGCAGGAGCATTACATAAACCAAAAGGCATACGCCTATAAGCATAAGTTCCATAGGGACAAGTGAAAGTGGTTTTCTCTTGATCTTTAGCTCTAACAGCAATTTGTGAAAACCCAGAATATCCATCAAGAAAACAGAAATGTGTATTTTTAGACAACCTCTCTAACATTTGATCAATAAAAGGTAAAGGGTAATGATCTTTCTTAGTAACTTTATTAACTTTTCTAAAATCAATGCACATTCTATACCCTACAACTACTCTTTGAGGAATAAGCTCATCATTATCATTAGGCACAACAGTTATACCTCCTTTCTTAGGAACACAATGCACAGGACTAACCCATCTACTATCAGCAATAGGATATATAATACCTGCTTCAAGGAGTTTTAATACCTCATTTCTTACCACATCCTTCATCTTGGGAATTAGACGACGCTGATGTTCAACAACAGGTTTTGCACCATCTTCTATATTAATAGCATGTTGGCAAATAGCAGGAGAAATCCCCTTCAAATCATCAAGAGTATAGCCAATAGCTCCTCGGTGCTTCTTCAGTATTTCCAATAACCTTTCTTCCTCGATATCTGAAAGCTTAGCACTAATAATAACAGGATATGTTTTCTTCTCATCAATATAAGCATACTTAAGATTATCAGGTAATGGTTTCAGATCAAATACATGATCTTCTTTTGGTGGTGGTGTAACACCTAAATCTTCAACCGGTAAGTCATGTTTAAGAATAGGTTGACGAAGGAAAATTTCATCAAGCTCATCCCTTTCTTCCCTAAAAACTTCACTCTCACTATTCTCCAAATGTTGCTGCAAAGGATTACTAGGAGCAAGAGCAATAGATGCACATTGTTCAACTCTAAAATCTTCATTAGGAAAATCAGCTTTATAAGGAGTTTTGGCAAATTTAGAGAAGTTAAACTCATAAGATTCACCAGCAAATTTAGTAACAATTTTCTCTTTCTTGCAATCTATAATAGCTCCACATGTATTTAGAAAAGGTCTACCAAAAATAATAGGACAAAACTTACTAGCAGCAGAACCAAGTACCAAAAAGTCAGCATGATATTTAATCTTACCACATAGAACTTCAACATCTCGAACAATACCAATGGGAGAGATAGTTTCTCTATTAGCTAGCCGAATAACCACATCAATATATTCAAGTTCACAAGAACCAATTTCATGCATAATTTCCGTGTAGAGCTCATAAGGAATGGCACTAATACTTGCACCAATATCACATAAACCATAATAGCAATGATCACCAATTCGAACAGAGAGCACAGGAACACTGGCTTTCATAGACTTATTAGGATGCGAAACAATATTAGAAGCATCTTCACAAAAAATAATATGACCATCTTCCACATTTTCAGTAACAAGATCTTTAACTATTGCAACAGCAGGTTCAACTTTTATTTGTTCTTCAGGTTCTATAGGTTTCTTTGCACTTTTATTAACTACACTAGTTATAACAGAATACTCCTTCATTTTAGCAGGGAAAGGAGTTTTTTCAATATAAGCTTCAGGAAGAACATGATCAACAGTTTTAATTTCAATACATTTACCTTTAGGTGAATCAACTTTATCTTTATATGGTTCATGATACTTATCAAAATTCTTCCTAGGCAATTCAAAATGAGAGGCAAAGGCTTTATAAATATTTGCAACAACTTGAGAGTCAAGACCATATGTAGCACTCATATTACGATATTCATCAGTATCCATAAAAGTTTCAATGCATTCATAATTATAATTTATACCTGACACTCTACCTTTGTCGTTCTCCCATCCTTCAGTATTTTCTTGGATTCGATCAAGAAGGTCCCATTTAAACTCTTCTTTATTGCGCGTGAATGATCCAGAACAAGAAGTATCCAGCAAGGTTTTATCTTGAAAAGACAGTCTTGCATAGAAATTATCAATAATAATATTACCAGGAAGCTCATGAATGGGGCATTTGAGCATTAAAGACTTCAATCTCCCCCACGCTTGGGCAATACTCTCTCCATCATGAGGCCAAAAATTATATATACGGTTGCGGTCTTTGTGAATTTCACTTGGAGGATAGAATTTAGAGTAAAATACAGGCACAATATCCTTCCAATCAAGAGAACGCCCATCCTTCAGCAGTTTATACCAATGCGCCGCTTTACCAGATAGCGACATAACAAATAATTTCTTCCTAACTTCATCCATTGAAATACCTGCACATTTGAATAACCCGCATAATTCATGTAAAAACAGTAAATGATCTCCAGGATGAACAGTTCCATCCCCTTCATAGCGGTTATCCACAACACGTTCAATAATTTTCATAGGTATTTTATATGGTATTACTTCCTCACCTGGCGCCTCATCCACTACCGTTGCAGTAGTAGTAGATTTTCCAAATAGAAATTCAAGGGAGGATCTCTCCATAATGACTTATAGTAGCAAGCAGAAACAAAATCAGCACGTACAGTAAAAGTTTCCTTACCAATAGCGCTTCACTCCCCGGCAACGGCGCCAGAAAATAGTCTTGATGACCCACAAGTATAGGGGTGTATCGTATTACTTTCGATAAATAAGAGTGTCGAACCCAACGAGGAGCAGAAGGTGTTGACAAGCAGTTTCGATGAAGGATTCACTGTAAATGCTCACAAACAAGTATTCAGGGGTTTTGATATTGCAGATAAATAAAGTACAAGTAAATAAAATGCGAGAGAAATAATTGCAGCGAGTGGCCCAATCCTTTTAGCACAAAGGACAAGCCGGTTTGTTTACTTATAATGACCAAACGTTCTTGAGGACACACGGGATTTTAGTCTAGTGCTTTCGCTTCATACATGATTAATCTTCATTGTTTTGATAAGTGTTGTGTGGGTGAACCTATGCTAATGCACCGCCCTTCCTAGGACTAATACATACTTGTGATTATACCCCTTGCAAGCATCCGCAAATACAAGAAAGTAATTAAGATAAATCTAACCACAGCCTTAAACTCTGAGATCCTGCTATCCCTCCTGCACCGATATACTAACGGGGTTTAGGTTTCTGTCACTCCGGCAACCCCATAATTAGCAAACGAATACAAGATGCACTCCCTAGGCCCATAAAGGTGAAGTATCATGTAGTCGACGTTCACATGACACCACTAGAAGAGTAACACCACAACTTAAATATCATAACATTGAATACTACTCAACAATAATTCACTACTAACATTTAGACTTCACCCATGTCCTCAAGAACTAAACGAACTACTCACGAGACATCATATGGAACATGATCAGAGGTGATATGATGATGAATAACAATCTGAACATAAACCTTGGTTCAAAGGTTTCACTCAATAGCATCAATAACAAGTAGTAATCAACACCGGGAGAGTTTCCCCTATCAAACAATCAAGATCCAACCCAAATCGTTACAGCGGTGACGAGATGCAGCGGTGGTGATGGTGGAGATGATGACGATGATGATGGAGATGATGTCCAGCTCGATGACGATGGCGATGGCGTCGATTTCCCCCTCCGGGAGGAATTTCCCGGCGGATTCTGCCCGCCGGAGAGCTCTTTTCTCTCTGGTGTTTTCCGCCCCGCAGAGCGGCTCTGTCAATTCTCCGTAACTCCCCGGGGCTTAGGTTTTCGGGCGAAGAAGTACGCGAAGGAGAGGCGGCCAGAGGGGGCTGTGGGCCCCCAAGGCGGCGCGGCCAGGCCAGGGCCGCGCCGGCCTATGGGGGGGGCCCCATGGTGGCTCCTCCCGGCTCCTCCTTTTGGCTCCCTTCATCTTCTGGAAAAATAGTATTTTCCGTATAAATTCCGTCAATTGTTGATCTTCAAAAATATGGTGTCCTGACGGTGCTTTTTCCAGCAGAATCCTGACTCCGGTGAATAATTCTCCAATGATCACGAAACATGCAAAATAGATGAAATAACATAAGTATCATATCTAAATATGAAATATATCAATGAATAACAGCAAATTATGATATAAAATAGTGATGCAAAATGGACGTATCACCATCCACTACAAGAAAAGGTACAACTCTGAGTACCTCTGCTGCTCTTGATTCACCATCTGTGATAAGTCAACTTGTTTCACCACCACAAGCTTCACGTGTTGGTACTTCTGCTGAATCTGAAAATTCCTCTGATAATTTTGATGATGCTTCTACTGTGCTTGATGATAATGGTTCATTAGGTCCTTTTCTAGATGCTAAAATTGCTAGGTCTAGACAAATTGAAAATACTGAAATTCCTAATGAAAATACTGTTACACCTGTTAATTCACCTGAGTCTGTTGAACACTCTAGTGATGATCCTGATGAAGATTATGTGGAACTTGATGATGATTTTATTGATAAATATAATGCTACTACTGGTGTAAGTAACCTTAAAAAGCTTCTTGCACAACATGTTGTTAGATATAAACTGTCTCCCGATCCTAAATTTGCCACATCTCCTATAAACATTAAGGATAAAGATTATGATTTTTCTCTTGATTTATCTCATATATCTATTGTTGAGAAAACACCTTTTTGTGGTACTGAAAAAGAAAGTGCTGTAGAGCACATGAATGAGCTTTCTACTTTGAGTAGCTTGTTTTCTGATGATATTAAGAAGCGTACTTATTTTGTTGCTAAATTTTTTCCTTTCTCATTAAAGGATGATGCTAAAATTTGGTATAATAGTTTGCCTCCTGATTCTATTGATAGTCCAAGTTGTTTGCTTGATGTTTTCTTTCGAAAATATTTTCCTGCTAGTGCTCAACATATTTCTTTGCAGAAAATTTATAATTTTGACCAGGAAGATGGGGAGAAATTGCCTGAAGCTTGGGCAAGGTTTTGCTCTCTTCTTAGAGCTCGGCCTGGACATGATTTGGAAAAGCATGACTTACTTGATATATTTTATAGTGGACTAACCATTGAGTCTAGGGCATACCTGGATAGTTGTGCTGGTTGTGTTTTCAGGAAAAGAACTCCAGACGAAGCTGAAGAATTATTGGCTAGAATAAGCCAAAATCATGATGATTGGACTACACCTGAACCAACCCCAACACCAATATTGAAGAAGAGGGGTATGATTGAATTAAATGATGAAGATATGAGGGAAGTGATACGTCTCCAACGTATCTATAATTTCTTATGTTCCATGCTAGTTTTATGACAATACCAACATGTTTTAGTCATACTTTATATTGTTTTTATGCATTTTCCGGGACTAACCTATTAACAAGATGCCGCAGTGCCAGTTCCTGTTTTCTGCTGTTTTTGATTTCAGAAAAGTTAGTTTACGAATATTCTCGGAATTGGACGAAACAAAATCCCACGGTCCTATTTTCCACGGAGTCTTCCAGAACACCGAAGAGGAGACGAAGAGGGGCCACGAGGCGGCCACACCATAGGGCGGCGCGGTGGGGCCCCTGGCCGCGCCGGCCTATGGGGTGGGCCCTCGGGCGCCCCCGCTGCCCCTCGCCTATTTATTCTTTCCGTCGCGAAAACCCTAGTACCGAGAGCCATGATACGAGAAAATTTCCAGAGACGCCGCCACCATCAACCCCATCTCGGGGTTCAGAAGATCGCCTCCGGCACCTGCCGGAGAGGGGAATCATCACCGGAGGGCTCTACATCACCATGCCCGCCTCCGGACTGATGCGTGAGTAGTTCATCCTTGGACTACGGTTCCATAGCAGTAGCTAGATGGTTGTCTTCTTGATGTCTACGGGTGCTTCTATTCTTGTAGACAGTGTTGGGCCTCCAAGAGCAGAGGTTTGTAGAACAACAGCAAGTTTTCCCTTAAGTGGATCACCCAAGGTTTATCGAACTCAGGGAGGAAGAGGTCAAAGATATCCCTCTCAAGCAACCCTGCAATTAAGATACAAGAAGTCTTTTGTGTCCCCAACACACCTAATACACTTGTCAGATGTATAGGCGCACTAGTTCGGCGAAGAGATAGTAAAACACAGGTGGTATAGATGAATATAAGTGGTAATAACAATCTGAAATAAATATGGCAGCGAGTAAACATGCAGTAGAACAGTAAGTAAGCGGTGTTTGCAGTATTGGAAACAAGGCCTAGGGATCATACTTTCTCTAGTGGACACTCTCAACATTGATCACATAATAAATTAATAACTTCTCTCATTTGTGCTACATACACTCTTTTGTTGGATGACAAACACCATTCGTTGTGTAGGGCTACAAGAGCTCCCTCAAGCCGGAGTTAACAAGCGCCACAACATTCGGCATTCATATTTAAGTAACCTTAGAGCATAATAGATCTTTGCAAAATAAACCGAGAACTAACATAGCATACACACTTTCACCATTACACTATGAAAGGGGGAATAGATCACATCAATACTATCATAGTGATAATTAACTCCATAACCTACAAGAGATTATGATCATAACCTACGACAAGAACTACACGGTGCACACACTGTCGCCTTTACACCATGCAGGAGGAATAGACTACTTTAATAACATCACATCAGTAGCACATAGACTAGTAGCGATACAAAGCTCATCATACGGATCTCAATTATGCAAAGCAATTCATGAGATCATTGTATTGGGGTACAGAGAGAGAGATTAACCACATAGCTACCGGTACAGCCCTTAGCCTCGGGGGAGAACTACTCCCTCCTCATCATAGGAGACAGCGATGGCGATGAAGATGGCGGTGGTGTCGATGGAGATGGCTCCGGGAGCAATTCCCCGTCCCGGCAGGTGCCGGAACAGAGACTTCTGTCCCCGAATTGGATTTTCGCGATGGCGGCGCGCCTGGAGCTTTTATGGAGTTTCGTCAATCGGTGTCGATGTTTTAGGTCAGGACGGCTTAAATAGGCGAAGAGTCGGAGTCGCAGGGGCCACGGGGCCTCCTCACACTAGGGGGCGCGCCCACCCCTTGGGCCACGCCGCCACCACGTGTGGGGCCCCCAGGGCTCCCCTCTGGTCCCACTCTGACTTTCTGGAAGGTTCCGGGAAAAATAAGATGTTGGGTCTTTGTTTCGTCGAATTCCGAGAATATTGCCCGAACAGCCTTTCTGGAACCAAAAACAACACAAAACAGCAACTGGCCCTTCGGCATCTCGTTAATAGGTTAGTTTCGGAAAACGCATCAAAACGATATAAAGTGTGAACAAAACATGTAGGTATTGTCATAAAACTAGCATGGAACATCATAAATTATAGATACGTTTGAGACGTATCAAGCATCCCCAAGCTTAGTTTCTACTCGCCCTCTAGTAGGTAAACGATAACAAGAATAATTTCTGAAGTGACATGCTACCAACGTAACCTTGATCAACATTATTGTAAAGCATATGACATGGATGTAGTGATTCGAAGCAAAAGATTGCTAACAAAAGATAATGACTAAACAAATGAATCATATAGCAAAACTTTTCATGAATAGTACTTTCAAGACAAGCATCAACAAGACTTGCATAAGAGCTAACTCATAAGCAATAATTTCAAAGTAGAATGCATTGAAGCAACACAAAGGATGATTAAGTTTCAGCAATTGCTTTCAACTTGTAACATGTATATCTCATGGATATTTGTCAACATAGAGTAATATAACAAGTTCAATAAGTAAACATGTAAGAATCAATGCACACAGTTAACACAAGTGTTTGCTTCTAAGATAGAAAGAAGTGGGTAAACTGACTCAACATAAAGTAAAAGAATGGCCCTTCGCAGAGGGAAGCATGGATTACTATTTTTGTGCTAGAGCTTTTATTTTGAAAACATAGAAACAATTTTGTCAACGGTAGTAATAATTCATATGTGTTATGCATAATACTTCCTACAAGTTGCAAGTCTCATGCATAGAGTACTAATAGTGCTCGCACCTTATCCTAATCAGCTCGGATAACACGGATTATCATTGCATGACATATGTTTCAACCAAGTGTCACAAAGGGGTACCTCTATGCCTGTACAAAGGTCTAAGGAGAAAGCACGCATTGGATTTCTCGCTTTTGATTATTCTCAACTTAGACATCCATACCGGGACAACATAGACAACAGATAATGGACTCCTCTTTTAATGCTTAAGCATTCAACAACAGATAATATTCTCATAAGAGATTGAGGTTGTATGTCCAAACTGAAACTTCCACCATGATACATGGCTTTAGTTAGCGGCCCAATGTTCTTCTCTAACAATATGCATACTCAAACCATTTGATCATGAAATCACACTTACTTCAGACAAGACGAACATGCATAGCATCTCACATGATATCCAACAAAGGTAAAAAGTTGATGGCGTCCCCGGAAACATGGTTACCGCTCAACAAGCAACTTATAAGAACTAAGACACATAACTACATATTCATCACCACAATAGTTTTTAAGCAATTTGTCCCATGAGCTATATATTGCAAAGATAAAGGAATGAAATTTTAAAGGTAGCACTCAAGTAATTTACTTTGGAATGGCAGAAAAATACCACATAGTAGGTAGATATGGTGGACACAAATGGCATGGGTTTTGACTCAAGGTGTTTGGATGCACGAGAAGCATTTCCTCTCGGTTCAAGGCTTTGGCTAGCAAGGTTATTTGAAGCAAACACAAACAGGTACAGCAAAACTTACACAAGAACATATTGCAAGCATTATAAGACTCTACACTGTCTTCCTTGTTGTTCAAACACATTACCAGAAAATATCTAGACTTAGAGAGACCAATCATGCAAACCAAATTTTAACAAGCTCTGCGGTAGTTCTCCACTAATAGATTAAACTACATGATGCAAGAGCTTAAACATGATCTATGAGAGCTCAAAACAATTGCCAAGTTTCAAGTTATTCCAAACCATATGAAACATTTTCTGATTCCAACCAAATAGCAACAAGTGAAGCGATCAACTTTCGCCCTTGAACATTAAAAGTAAGAATGAAAAACACTAGTGTTCATATGAAAAAGCGGAGCGTGTATCTCCCCCACATGAGCATGAATTTATTCAGAGAATGAAAATAACAAAACGAAAATAAAAGCACACATACGCTCCAAGTAAAGTACATAAGATGTGATGGAATAAAAATATAGTTTCACTAGAAGTGACCTGATAAGTTGTCGATGAAGAAGGGGATGCCTTGGGCATCCCCAAGCTTAGATGCTTGAGTCTTCTTAAAATATGCAGGGATGAACCACCGGGGCATCCCCAAGCTTAGAATTTTCACTCTTCTTAATCATAGTATATCATCCTCTTCTCTTGACCCTTGAAAACTTCCTCCACACCAAACTTAAAGCAAACTCATTAGAGGGTTAGTGCATAATCAAAAATTCATATATTCAGAGGTGACACAATCATTCTTAACACTTCTGGACATTGCACAAAGCTTCTGAAAGTTAATGGAACAAAGAAACTCATTCAACATAGTAAAAGCGGCAATGCGAAATAAAAGGCAGAATCTGTCAAAACAGAAAAGTCCGTAAAGACGAATTTTGCAGGGGCACTTAACTTTCTCAAACGGAAAAACTCAAAACTAATGAAAGTTACGTACATATCTGGGGAACACGCACGTAAATTGGCAGATTTTTTTGACTCTTCTACAGAGAAATCTATGCAAATTCGTGACAGACAGCAATTCTGTTTCTGCGCAGCAATCCAAATCTAGCATCAACTTTACCATAGAGACTTCACTTGGCACAAAAAACATGATAAGGAGAGGTTGCTACAGTAGTAACAACTTCCAAGACACAACAAAACAGTAGCAAAATAAACACATGGGTTATCTTCCAAGAAGTGCTTTTTTTATAGCCATTAAGATGGGCTCAGTAATTTTAATGATGATGCTCTCATAAGAATGAGAGTTGAAGCAAAGAGAGCATCAAAAAGCAAGTAGGAAACAAATTTAAGCCTAACCCTCTTCCTATGAAAAGGAATCTTGTACACAAATAAATTCATGAAGAACAAAGTGACAAGCATAAGAAGATAAGACACGAGTAACTTTAAGATTCTCAACATAAAGAGGGGAAACTTAATATTATTAAGATGCATGTAACCATGTTTCCCTCTCTCATAATAACTTTCAGTAGCATCATTAATGAAATCCACAATATAACCATCACTTAAAACATTCTTATCATGGTTCATATGCATAAAAGTATCATTATTTTTGACATAAGAAAAACTCTTCTCATTAATAGTAATTGGAGCAGGATCATTATCAAGAATTTGAACATGGTAAACAAGTTGCATACTAAGGGAATGGTTTTTGGCAATCCCATTATAACTATGACAAGTTTCATAAGGATAATTGTAACATGTGTCATATTCATCTCTATAGCGATTATCTAAACCAGAATATGTAATATCATCATTTTTACTAAAAGTAAAGGTCTCAAATATAGGATCTTCAAGCACAACATCCCCAAGCTTAGAGCTTTCAATATCATCATTTGAGGGAACATGAATAGTGCTATCATCATTACTTTCATAATCAGTACCAAAGAGATTTCCAATATCAAAGGTAGTGTGCTCTTCCAAATCATGATCACTAATATGGGTAAAGGGCATAGGAAGATCATTGTACTCAGATTCATTATCATAATAATCATTGGGAGCAACATACTTACGGTTACCTATTGTTACCTCATACACGCGGGGATATGCCGTTGCCTCTTTCTTCTTATTCCCCCTCTTCTTCTTCTTCTTCTTCTTCTTCTTCTTCTTCTTCTTCTTCTTCTTCTTCTTCTTCTTCTTCTTCTTCTTCTTCTTCTTCTTCTTCTTCTTCTTCTTCTTCTTCTTCTTCTTCTTCTTCTTCTTCTTCTTCTTCTTCTTCTTCTTCTTCTTCTTCTTCTTCTTCTTCTTCTTCCCTTCTTCTTCTTCTTTTCCTTCTCCTCGTTCCCTTCTTTAGGAGGAAGAGGCTTGAAGGGAGGCTTCTCCACATAACCTGATTTATTTCCAGAAACAATAGAAGAAACTTGGGAGGATTCCTCCTTTTCATTAATAAGTTTGAAACACACAGCGGTCCTATCATATTTTGGCAAAGTGTCATCTTCTAAAATATTTTGTATGTAAGTATTTGTATGGCAATTATTAATGCAATAAGAAAGACACCCATGCAGGACATCATCAATATCAAGATCGTTAATATCTAACAAAGAAATTTTTCTTGATAACTCTTCATACTTCAAAAATAAGGTAAGTTCATCATGCTGATTAGGAATAATTTCATCATCACAATACAAATTTTCAGCACTCATGGGGTTTGAATTATCATTGGAGGAACATTGAAAATTAAAATGACCAACTCTATGGCAAAGTTCACAAATAAAAGGATAGAGGGCACACACTTTTTCACCAAGATCATCTAGAGCCCTAGACCACTTTCTAGTTTTTTCATTCCTATGATGGATACAATATTCATCTTCGATTTGATTAATTCCACAAGGTCTATGTATTCCACAAAAATTAACATGCTTATAGGAAATAGCATTTTCAGAAGTTTGAACATGTTCATTGCAATCATTAATAACAGTTTCATCCTTCATGCAAGTGTCTTTAAAAGGTTCATGATACTTATCAAAATTCTTTCTAGGCAATTCAATGTGAGAAGCAAAAGCTTTATAAAAATTTGCAACAACTTGAGAGTCAAGACCATAAGTAGCACTCATATTTCGAAATTTATCCGTATCCATAAAAGTTTCAATGCATTCATAATCATAATTTATACCTGACTCTCTACCTTTGTCGTTCTCCCAATCTTCAGCGTTCTCCTCAATCCGATCAAGAAGATCCCATCTAGCTTCAACCTCCTTGCTTGTGAAAGATCCCTCCAAACAGGCATCTAGATAGTCCTTGTGATGTCCTGAAAGCCTTGCATAAAAATTATTAATAATAACATTACGGGGAGCTCATGAATGGGACATTTGAGCATTAGTGACTTCAATCTCCCCCATGCTTGGGAAATACTCTCTCCATCACGAGGATAAAAGTTATAAATATAATTCCTATCAATATGCACTTCATGAGGAGGATAAAATTTAGAATAAAAGAGAGATACAATTTCCTCCCAACCAAGAGAATGACTATTCTTCAGCAATTTATACCAATGCGCCGCTTTACCAGACAGCGAAATAGAGAATAGTTTCTTCCTCACTTCATCCATAGAGATACCCGCACACTTGAATAACCCGCATAATTCATGCAAAAACAGTAAATGATCTTCAGGACGGGCAGTTCCATCCCCTTCATAGAGGTTATCCATAACACGTTCAATAATTTTCATAGGTATCTTGAAAGGAATATTTTCAGTAGGTGGATTTAAAATATCACAAGCATCATTAGAGTTATCGCATATGGGAGATAAAGTATTATCAGAGCAAATTTTCTCCCCTAAAACTGGGAAGCTACAAAGATCATAAAAACTAGCTTCCCCAAGCTTAGACTTTTCCATAACATTAGCAGTAATTGCGTTCATACTAATAACATCGCTACTAGCATGCAAATAAGGTTCCATGGGTTTTTTAATTTTCGCATCAAACAATTCTAAATCAGGAAAAAGATTAAAAAGCTCACTAATTTTTTTGTTGTTTTCCATTATGCCTAACTAGTGAAAATAAAAACAAGAGACAAAAAGATAAAATTGCAGAATCTAAAGGAGATAGCTTCGAGCACTCACACACCGGCAACAGTGCTAGGAAATAACTTAGTAGTCGGAGGATGTGAATACCTTTTACCTTACCTCCCCGGCAACGGCGCCCGAAAATAGCTTGATGTTTACGGGTGCTTCTATTCTTGTAGACAGTGTTGGGCCTCCAAGAGCAGAGGTTTGTAGAACAGCAGCAAGGTTTCCCTTAAGTGGATCACCCAAGGTTTATCGAACTCAGGGAGGAAGAGGTCAAAGATATCCCTCTCAAGCAACCCTGCAATTAAGATACAAGAAGTCTCTAGTGTCCCCAACACACCTAATACACTTGTCAGATGTATAGGCGCACTAGTTCGCGAAGAGATAGTAAAACACAGGTGGTATAGATGAATATAAGTGGTAATAACAATCTGAAATAAATATGGCAGCGAGTAAACATGCAGTAGAACAGTAAGTAAGCGGTGTTTGCAGTATTGGAAACAAGGCCTAGGGATCATACTTTCACTAGTGGACACTCTCAACATTGATCACATAATAAATTAATAACTTCTCTCATTTGTGCTACATACACTCTTTTGTTGGATGACAAACACCATTCGTTGTGTAGGGCTACAAGAGCTCCCTCAAGCCGGAGTTAACAAGCGCCACAACATTCGGCATTCATATTTAAGTAACCTTAGAGCATAATAGATCTTTGCAAAATAAACCGAGAACTAACATAGCATACACACTTTCACCATTACACTATGAAAGGGGGAATAGATCACATCAATACTATCATAGTGATAATTAACTCCATAACCTACAAGAGATTATGATCATAACCTACGACAAGAACTACACGGTGCACACACTGTCGCCTTTACACCATGCAGGAGGAATAGACTACTTTAATAACATCACATGAGTAGCACATAGACTAGTAGCGATACAAAGCTCATCATATGGATCTCAATTATGCAAAGCAATTCATGAGATCATTGTATTGGGGTACAGAGAGAGATTAACCACATACAGCCCCAGCCTCGGGGAGAACTACTCCCTCCTCATCATAGGAGACAGCGATGGCGATGAAGATGGCGGTGGTGTCGATGGAGATGGCTCCGACGGCAATTCCCCATCCCGGCAGGGTGCCGGAACAGAGTCTTCTGTCCCCCGAATTGGAGTTTCGTGATGGCGGCGGCGCCCCTGGAGCTTTTGGAGTTTCATCAATCGGTGTCGATGTTTTAGGTCAGGACGGCTTAAATAGGCGAAGAGTCGGAGTCGGAGGGGCCACGGGGCCTCCTCACAATAGGAGGGCGCGCCTACCCCTTGGGCCGTGCCGCCACCATGTGTGGGGCCCCCGGGCTCCCTCGGTCCCACTCGACTTTCTGGAAGGTTCGGGAAAAATATGATGTTGGGTCTTTTTTTCGTCGAATTCCGAGAATATTGCCCGAGCAGCCTTTCTGGAACCAAAAACAACAGAAAACAGCAACTGGCCCTTCGGCATCTCGTTAATAGGTTAGTTCCGGAAAACGCATCAAAACGATATAAAGTGTGAACAAAAGATGTAGGTATTGTCATAAAACTAGCATGGAGCATCAGAAATTATAGATACGTTTGAGACGTATCACTTCTCCTCTTGTGCTATCATGTTTAGATCTTGTGAGCTGTCTATCATGATCAAGATCATCTATTTGTAATGCTACATGTTGTGTTTGCTGGGATCCGATGAATATGGAATACTATGTCAAGTTGATTATTGATCTATCATATATGTTACTTATGTTCTTGCATGCTCTCCGTTGCTAGTAGAGGCTCTGGCCAAGTTGATACTTGTGACTCCCAGAGGGAGTGTTTATGCTAGATAGTGGGTTCATGTCTCCATTGAATCTGGGGGAGTGACAACAACCCCTAAGGTTGTGGATGTGTTGTTGCCACTAGGGATAAAACATCAATGCTTTGTCTAAGGATATTTGTATTGTTTACATTAAGCACAGTACTTAATGCAATTGTCTGTTGTTTGCAACTTAATAATGGAAGGGGTTCGGATGCTAACCTGAAGGTGGACTTTTTAGACATAGATGCATGCTGGATGGCGGTCTATGTTCTTTGTTGTAATGCCCTAAGTAAATCTCATAGTAGTCATCATGATATGTATATGCTTCTCTATTTGTCAATTGCCCAACTGTAATTTGTTCACCCAACATGCTATTTATCTTATTGGAGAGACACCACTAGTGAACTGTGGACCCCGGTCCATTCTTTTACATCTGAAATACAACCTACTGCAAACATTGTTCTCTTTTGTTTTCTGCAAGCAAACATCATTCTCCACACCATACGTTTAATCCTTTGTTTTCAGCAAGCCGGTGAGATTGACAACCTCACTGTTAAGTTGGGGCAAAGTAGTTTGATTGTGTTGTGCAGGTTCGACGTTGGCGCCGGAATCACTGGTGTTGCGCCGCACTACACTCCTTCACCAACAACCTTCACGTGGCCTTCATCTCCTACGGTTCGATAAACCTTGGTTTCTTACTGAGGGAAAACTCGCTGCTGTACTCATCATACCTTCCTCTTGGGGTTCCCAACGGACGTGTGCTTTACCGTCACAAGGAGTTGCTTTTCTGGCGCCGTTACACCCCAGGGATTTCTAACTCCTACACGCCAGCATCAACTTTTCTGGCGCCGTTGCCGGGGAGATCAAGACACGTTGCAAGGGGAGTCTCTCACATCCAATCTCTTTACTTTGTTTATTGTCTTGCTTTATTTTATTTTCTGTCTTGTTTGCTTTCTTTATATCAAAAACACAAAAAAGTTACTTGTTTTACTATATTTAATTCAGTTTTGCTTAGTTTATTTTTATTATTGCTAAAATGGGTACTCCTGAGAACACTAAGTTGTGTGATTTCACTAGCACAAATAATAATGATTTTATATGCACTCCTATTGCTCCACCTGCTACTACAGCAGAATTTTATGAAATTAAACCTGCTTTACTAAATCTTGTTATGAGAGAGCAATTTTCTGGTGTTAGTACTGATGATGCTGCTGCCCATCTTAATAATTTTGTTGAACTTTGTGAAATGCAAAAGTATAAGGATATAGATGGGGATATTATAAAACTGAAATTGTTTCCTTTCTCCTTAAGAGGAAGAGCTAAAGATTGGTTGCTTTCTTAGCCTAAAAATAGTATTGATTCATGGACTAAATATAAAGATGCTTTTATTGGAAAATATTATCCTCCTGCTAAGATTATATATTTGAGAAGTAGCATTATGAATTTTAAGCAATTGGATAATGAACATGTTGCCCAAGCATGAGAGAGAATGAAATCTTTGGTAAAGAATTGCCCTACCCATGGACTAACTACTTGGATGATCATCCAAACCTTTTATGCAGGATTGAATTTTTCTTCAAGGAACCTATTGGATTCAGCTGCTGGAGATACTTTTATGTCCATCACTTTGGGTGCTGCAACAAAGCTTCTTGATTATATGATGATCAACTACTCTTAATGGCACACTGAAAGAACTCCTCAAGGTAAGAAGGTAAATTCTGTTGAAGAAACCTCTTCCTTGAGTGATAAGATTGATGTTATTATGTCTATGCTTGTTAATGGTAGGTCTCATGTTGATCCTAACAATGTTACTTTAGCTTCATTGGTTGCTCAAGAAGAGCATGTTGATGTGAATTTCATTAAAAATAATAATTTCAACAACAATGCTTATAGGAATAATTTTGGCAACAACAACTATAGGCCATATCCTTCTAATAGTGGTAATGGTTATGGTAATTCTTACAACAATAGTAGAAGTGTACCCTCTGATCTTGAAGTCATGCTTAAAGAATTTATTAGTACACAAACTGCTTTTAACAAATCTGTTGAGGAAAAGTTTGGTAAAATTGATGTTCTTGCTTCTAAGGTTGATAGTCTTGCTCTTGATGTTGATCTTTTGAAACTGAAAGTTATGCCTAATGAAGTTAAAGATACTAAGTCATTTGCTAAAACAAATGCTATCCAAGTTTGAATTAATGACAATATTAGAATGATGGCTGAATTGCATGCTAGGTGGGAAAGAGAAGAAAAACTTGCTAAAGAGAATAATATAGCTAGAGTTTGGACTATTACCACCACTAGTAATGTTGATGATTCACATGTTTCTAAACTTCCTACTATCAATGGTAAAATAATTGGTGTTGGCAATGTTTCTACTTCTACTACAAAGTGTGCAAAACTGCCTGAAACTGTTGAAACTGTTTGTGATAAAAGTGCTGAAATTTTTCAGAATGTTGGGACAATGGTCCCATTGCTGTAGATCATAATGTTTTTGATTTTGATAATTCTCATATTTCTGAAGTTATTAAGTTCTTGTAAAAACTTGCTAGAAGTCCTAATGCTAGTGCTATAAACTTGGCTTTTACAAAACATATTACAAATGCTCTCATTAAAGCTAGGGAAGAGGAATTAAAACTTGAAGCTTCTATCCCTAGGAAGTTGGAAGATGGTTGGGAGCCCATCATTAAGATGAAATTCAATGATTTTGATTGTAGTGCTTTATGTGATCTTGGTGCAAGTATTTATGTTATGCCTAAGAAACTTTATGATATGCTTGACTTGCCACCTTTGGAATGTTGTTATTTGGATGTTAATCTTGCTGATAATTCTATAAAGAGACCTGTGGGTGACAATGTTCACATTACGGTTAACAATAACCTTGTCCCCGTTGATTTTGTTGTCTTGGATATTAAATGCAATGCATCTTGTCCTATTGTTTTGGGAAGACCCTTTCTTCGAACTGTTGGTGCTATTATTGATATGAAAGAAGGAAATATTAAATATCAATTCCCTCTTAAGAAAGGTATGGAACACTTCCCTAGAAAGAGAATGAAGATGCCTTTTGATTCTATTATTAGAACAAATTATGATGTTGAAGTTTCTTCTCTTGATGTTACTTGATATACACTTTCTGCGCCTAGCTGAAAGGCGTTAAAGAAAAGCGCTTATGGGAGACAACCCATTATTTTGTGTTGACAATTATCCATGAGATATACATGTTACAAGTTGAAAGCAATTGCAAAACTTAAATCTTCCTTTGTGTTGCTTCAATGCCTTTTACTTTTAATCTATTGCTTTATGAGTTAACTCTTATGCAAGTCTTTTTGATACTTGTCTTGAAAGTACTATTCATGAAAAGTTTTTGCTATATGATTCACTTGTTTAGTCATTATCTTTTTGTTAGCAAACTATATACCATTTCTTTGAGTCACTTCTTTCATCTCATATGCTTTACAATAATGTTGATCAAGATTATGTTGGTAGCATGTCACTTTAGAAATTATTGTTTTTATCGTTTACCTACTCGAGGGCGAGTAGGAACTAAGCTTGGGGATGCTTGATACGTATCCAACGTATCTATAACTTCTTATATTCCATGCTAGTTTTATGACAATACCAACATGTTTTAGTCATACTTTATAATGTTTTTATGCATTTTCCGGACTAACCTATTAACAAGATGTCGCAGTGCAGTTCCTGTTTTTGTTTTTGATTTCAGAAAAGTTAGTTTACGAATATTCTCGGAATTGGACGAAACAAAAGCCCACGGTCCTATTTTCCATGGAGTCTTCCAGAACACCGAAGAGGAGACGAAGAGGGGCCACGAGGCGGCCACACCATAGGGCGGCGCGGTGGGGCCCTGGCCGCGCCGGCCTATGGGGTGGGCCCCTCGGGCGCCCCCTGACGCTGCCCCTTCGCCTATTTATTCCTTCCGTCGCGAAAACCCTAGTACCGACAGCCACGATACGAGAAAAGTTCCAGAGACGCCGCCGTCATCAACCCCATCTCGGGCGGTTCAGAAGATCGCCTCCGGCACTCTGCCGGAGAGGGGAATCATCACCGAAGGGCTCTACATCACCATGCCCGCCTCCGGACTGATGTGTGAGTAGTTCATCCTTGGACTACGGGTCCATAGCAGTAGCTAGATGGTTGTCTTCTCCTCTTGTGCTATCATGTTTAGATCTTGTGAGCTGCCTATCATGATCAAGATCATCTATTTGTAATGCTACATGTTGTGTTTGTTGGGATCCGATGAATATGGAATACTATGTCAAGTTGATTATTGATCTATCATATATGTTATTTATGTTCTTGCATGCTCTCCGTTGCTAGTAGAGGCTCGGCCAAGTTGATACTTGTGACTCCAAGAGGGAGTATTTATGCTAGATAGTGGGTTCATGTCTCCATTGAATCTGGGGGACACAACCCCTAAGGTTGTGGATGTGTTGTTGCCACTAGGGATAAAACATCAATGCTTTGTCTAAGGATATTTGTATTGTTTACATTACGCACGTACTTAATGCAATTGTCTGTTGTTTGCAACTTAATACTGGAAGGGTGCGGATGCTAACTGAAGGTGGACATAGATGCATGCTGGATGGCGGTCTATGTTCTTTGTCGTAATGCCCTAAGTAAATCTCATAGTAGTCATCATGATATGTATATGCAACCTCACTGTTAAGTTGGGGCAAAGTAGTTTGATTGTGTTGTGCAGGTTCGACATTGGCGCCGGAATCACTGGTGTTGCGCCGCACTACACTCCTTCACCAACAACCTTCACGTGGCCTTCATCTCCTACGGTTCGATAAACCTTGGTTTCTTCTGAGGGAAAACTTGCTGCTGTACTCATCATACCTTCCTCTTGGGGTTCCCAACGGACGTGTGCTTTACCGTCACAAGGAGCTTTTACAGGTTGTTGAATTAAATATACACGCCAGAGGAAGCCAAGAAATCTCTTATAGAGAAAGGTATTAAATCTGAAGATGTGAAGAATTTACCTCCCATAGAAGATTTATGTAAGATAACTCCCCCTTCATCCACGATTGAGGTACATTCTCTTCAACGCTTTGATAAAGGAGACATTCCTTACTCAAAACCTCCTGATCAATGTTTAGATGAATTTGATAATTATGTTGTTAAGCAAGATAACTTTAATATGAGAGTAGAGAATCATCTAATGGAAAATTCTCAAGCTATTAGTAAATTGCATGATATTGTGGAGAGAACCTCCAATGATGTTAAGATGCTTGTTAAACATTTTCATATGGTTCAAACTCAAATTGATCAACTCACTAAAGTGTAAAATGACTTGTTAAAAAATACTCATAAAGAAAAACATGCTTATGAAGTAACAACTAGAGGTGGTGTTTCTACTCAGGATCCTCTATATCCTGAGGGGCATCCCAAAAGAGTTGAACAATATTCTCAACGAACTAAAGAAACTAGTGGTCCTTCTAAGAAAAAGAAGAAGAAACATAAAACTGTTGTAGAATCTTCTGAACCTGTTATTGATCCTAATAGTATTTCTATTTATGATGCTGAAACTGAAAGTGGTAATGAACATGATAAAGATAATGATAAGAATGATGTTTCTGATAAAGAAGAGATTGAAAATGAACCTGAAAAGCATGCTAAAAATAAAAAGTACACTAAATAAGATTTTATTGCTAAGAAACATGGTAATGAAAGAGAACCTTGGGTTCAAAAGCAAATGCCTTTTCCTGTTAAGAAACTAAAATCAAAGGAGGAAGAACACTATAATAAATTTTGTGATTGGATGAAACCTTTGTTTTTGCAAATCCCTTTGATTGATGCTATTAAATTGCCTCCTTATTCAAAGTATATGAAAGATATTGTCTCTAACAAATGGAAAATTCCTAATGAGGAGATTTACACTATGCTTGCTAATTATTCTTTTAATGGAAAGGTTCCAAAGAAGCTGGGAGACCCAGGTATACCAACTATCCCTTGTTCCATCAAGAATAATTATGTTAGAACTGCTCTATGTGATTTGGGAGCAGGAGTTAGTGTGATGTCTTTTTCTCTTTACAAGAGACTTGATTTAGATAAGTTGATACCAACTGATATATCTTTGCAAATGGCTGATAAATCTACTGCTGTTCCTGTTGGTATATGTGAAGATGTTCCTGTTCAAGTTACTCATAATTGCTTAATATTAACTGATTTTGTTGTGTTGGAAATGCCTGAAGATGATAATATGTCTATTATTCTTGGAAGACCTTTTCTTAACACTGCAGGGGATGTTATTGATTGCAATAAAGGAAAAGTCACTTTCAATGTTGATGACAAGGAACATACTGTTTATTTTCCCAAGAGGATTGATAAAGTATATGGAGTTAATACAATTTCTAATTTGAGAACTATCAAAGTGGGAATTATTGATTGTCCTATATATGAGCCTAAAGAAGGATATCAAAGTATTATGATTGGATCCATATCAATACAATATAAGGTAACATGATTGATTTGAGGTTTATTTCTTCTTATGTCATGTAAAATTTATTTGGTGGCAAGACTTGATCAACCTTGTTAACAAGTATATTTTAAATGCATGGAAGAGCTAAACAACATTTCTTTCTTTCTCCACTTGTTTTACTTGCTGTAGTACTACTTGTTTTGCAAGATGCTTTAGTTGTTTAAAATTTTGAAAATCTTTTTCTGCCCTGAAACAGTTATTTTAACACCTAGAAATGTGCATTTTTCGAAATTTTCAAAAAATTTAAAAAATTATACCACTAGTCCTATTTTTTAATTTGCAACCTGGGAGTGCCTGGGGCTGACCAGTGGGGCACCCCAGGGCTGCACCCCATGTGCTGGCGCGGCCAGCAAGGGGGGCGCGCCGCCCTGTGGTGAGGGCCCCACCTGGCCCTCCACTCACTCATCCACCTACCACTCCACTCTCTTCCACGGGAAAACACGACACCATTGTTCAAACCCGAGTTTCTTGCTGTTCTTGCTCGAAATTTTCGATCTCCTTGCTCAGCCCATCTTTGCTGCTGAGATTTGGAGCATTTGTTCTCCGGTATGTGACTCCTCCGATTATCCAAATATAATTTTGAATAGTTGAGTATATCTTGAGTAATTTGCTGCTGTAGGTGACATGTTAAGTGAGTTTGCATGCTTGATTCAAGTTGTAGAAATTAGTTTTGATGCATGTTTAGTACTCTATCAAGTTCCTATAGTAGTCTCCCTCATTTATATGTCTCAAAATCAACTTTTATAATGTTTGTTGAAAAATTTCAGAAAAGGAAAATGCATAACCACACCTTTGGAGAAGTGTTTGAGAGGGATACGCCAAGAGTGACAAGGCCTTCAAGGGCAGCTACTCGTGTTAGGCGATCCTATGATGAGGATGTCATTGCACCTAGCTTTGAAGTTGAAGAGGACAATGGGATTCCTAATGCTTCATCCTTTCCGTGCATTGACTTTTTGCGTAATGCAGGGCTACTTGATGACTTCTTGTTTCTCATTAATCGGGTGGGCTTGTCTACCTATATGGAAGATGAGAGTGATCAATTTTATAGGCTAACTAAAATCTTTGTTGAAAGCTTCAAATTCAGCAACACACCTTTCACACCATCAGTTAAATTTAGGATTTATGATAGGCCTGTTACTATGAAATTGGGTGATTTTTGTACTGCACTGGACATTACTCCTATAGGTACAGCGAAGAAGATCGAGAACCGCCCCAAAGCTTTGATGGAACTCTATCGAGAAGTTACCAACGATGATGACCGTACCATTCAGCGCGGCAAGATAAGGAACATTCAGCTCCCTGCCATTAGATATTTCACTTACTATCTGGCTACTAGCATTCTTGGTAGGGAGAACACTAGTGCTGGCGTGTAGTCAACAACTTCCTTGTGACGGTAAAGCACACGTCCATTGGGAACCCCAAGAGGAAGGTATGATGTGCACAGCAGTAAGTTTTCCCTCAGAAAGAAACCAAGGTTTATCGAACCAGTAGGAGCCAAGAAGCACGTGAAGGTTGTTGGTGGAGGAATGTAGTGCGGCGCAACACCAGTGAAACCGGCGCCAACGTGGAACCTGCACAACACAATCAAAGTACTTTGTCCCAACGTAACAGTGAGGTTGTCAATCTCACCGGCTTGCTGAAAACAAAGGATTAAGCGTATCGAGTGGAAGATGGTGTTTGTTTGCAAAGAACAGTAAAAGCAGTAGAATGTATTCAGATGTAAAAGAATGGACCGGGGTCCACAGTTCACTAGTGGTGTCTCTCCAATAAGATAACTAACATGTTGGGTGAACAAATTACAGGCGAGCAATTGACAAATAAAGATTCAATACATATCAACGAGGATTACTATGTGATTTAATCAGGGCATTACGACAAAGTACATAGACCGCTATCCAGCATGCATCTATGCCTAAATAATCCACCTTCGGGTTATCATCCGAACCCCTTCCAGTATTAAGTTGTTAACAACAGATAATTGCATTAAGTATGGTGCGTAATGTAATCAACACAAATATCGTTAGACAAAGCATCAATGTTTTATCCCTAGTAGGAACAGCACATCCACAACCTTAGAACTTTATGTCACTGTCCCAGATTTAATGGAGGCATGAACCCACTATCGAGCATAATTACCCCCTCTTGGAGTTACAAGTATCAACTTGGCCAGAGCCTCTACTAGCAACGGAGAGCATGCAAGAACATAAACAACACATATATGATAGATTGATAATCAACTTAACATAATATTCTATATTCATCGGATCTCGCCAAACACAACATGTAGCATTACAAATAGATGATCTTGATCATGTTAGGCAGCTCACAAGATCTAATACAATGATAGCACAAGCGGAGAAGACAACCATCTAGCTACTGCTTTGGACCCATAGTCCAAGGATGAACTACTCACGCATCAATCCGGAGGCGGGCATGATGATGTAGAGCCCCTCCGGTGATGATTCCCCTCTCCGGCAGGGTGCCAGAGGCGATCTCCTGAATCCCCCGAGATGGGATTCGCGACAGCGGCGTCTCTGGAAGGTTTTCCGTATCGTGGCTCTCGGTACTGGGGGTTTCGCGACGGAGGCTTTAAGTAGGCGAAAGGGTAGGTCAGGGGGCGTCACGAGGTGGCGACACAACAGGGCCGCGCGGCCCAGGCTGCGCCGCCCTAGCGTGTCGTCGCCTCGTGGCCCCACTTCGTTTCCTCTTCGGACTTCTGGAAGCTTCGTGTAAAAATAGGCCCCTGGCGTTGATTTCGTCAATTCGAGAATATTTCCTTACTAGGATTTCTGAAACCAAAAACAGAGAAAACAGCAACTAGCACTTCGGCATCTTGTTAATAGGTTAGTGCCAGAAAATGTATAATAATGCTGTAAAGTGTGTATAAAACATTCAAGTATTGTAATAAAAGTAGCATGGAACATAAGAAATTATAGATACGTTTGCGACGTATCAAGCATCCCCAAGCTTAGTTCCTACTCGTCCTCGAGTAGGTAAACGATAACACAAATAATTTCTGAAGTGACATGCTACCAACATAATCTTGATCAACATTATTGTAAAGCATATGAGATGAATGGAGTGATCTGAACAAAAGATTGCTAACAAAGATAATGACTAAACAAATGAATCATATAGCAAAACTTTTCATGAATAGTACTTTCAAACAAGTATCAATATGACTTGCATAAGAGCTAACTCATAAGCAATAAATTCAAAGTAGAATGAATTGAAGCAACACAAAGGATGATTAAGTTTCAGCGAATGCTTTCAACTTGTAACATGTATATCTCATGGATATTTGTCAACATAGAGTAATATAACAGGTGCAATAAGTAAACATGTAAGAATCAATGCACACAGTTAACACAAGTGTTTGCTTCTAAGATAGAAAGAAGTGGGTAAACTAACTCAACAATAAAGTAAAAGATTGGCCCTTCGCAGAGGGAAGCATGGATTACTATTTTTGTGCTAGAGCTTTTGTTTTGAAAACATAGAAACAATTTTGTCAACGGTAGTAATGATTCATATGTGCTATGCATAATACTTCCTACAAGTTGCATGTCTCATGCATAGAGTACTAATAGTGCTCGCACCTTGTCCTACTTAGCTCGGAAACACGGATTATCATCGCATAACATATGTTTCAACCAAGTGTCACAAAGGGGTACCTCTATGCCGCCTGTACAAAGGTCTAAGGAGAAAGCACGCATTGGATTTCTCGCTTTTGATTATTCTCAACTTAGACATCCATACCGGGACAACATAGACAACAGATAATGGACTCCTCTTTTAATGCTTAAGCATTCAACAATAGTTAATATACTCATAAGAGATTGAGGTTGTATGTCCAAACTGAAACTTCCACCATGATACATGGCTTTAGTTAGCGTCCCAATGTTCTTCTCTAATATATGCATACTCAAACCATTTGATCATGAAGTCCACTTACTTCAGACAAGACGAACATGCATAGCATCTCACATGATATCCAACAAAGTTGATGGCGTCCCCAGAAAACATGGTTACCGCTCAACAAGCAACTTATAAGAATTAAGACACATAACTACATATTCATCACCACAATAGTTTTTAAGCTATTTGTCCCATGAGCTATATATTGTAAAGGTAGAGGAATGAAATTTTAAAGGTAGCACTCAAGTAATTTACTTTGGAATGGCAGGAAATACCACATAGTAGGTAGATATGGTGGACACAAATGGCATGGAGTTTGGCTCAAGGTGTTTGGATGCACGAGAAGCATTTCCTCTCAGTACAAGGTTTGGGCTAGCAAGGTTGTTTGAAGCAAACGCAAGTATGAACAGGTACAGCAAAACTCACACAAGAACATATTGCAAGTATTATAAGGCTCTACACTGTCTTCCTTGTTGGTCAAACACTTTACCCGAAAATATCTAGACTTAGAGAGACCAATCATGCAAACCAAATTAAACAAGATCTACAGTAGTTCTTCATTAATAGATTAAACTACATGATGCAAGAGCTTAAACATGATCTATGAGAGCTCAAACAATTACCAAATTGCCAAACCATATGCAGCACTTTCCAATTCCAACCAAATAGCAATCTAACGAAGCAATTAGACTTCGCCATGAACATTAAAGCACAATTAAGAACACAAGTGTTCCATAAGAAAAAGCGGAGCGTAATATCTCCAATATAAGAATGGCGGGATCCAACTTTATTCAAAACAAAACAAAAATAAAAACAAACCGACGCTCCAAGTAAAGAACATAAGAATGTGACGGAATAAAAATATAGTTTCACTAGAAGTGACCTGATAATGTTGTCGATGAAGAAGGGGATGCCTTGGGCATCCCCAAGCTTAGATGCTTGAGTCTTCTTAAAATATGCAGGGATGAACCACCGGGGCATCCCCAAGCTTAGACCTTTCACTCTTCTTGATCATAGTATATCATCCTCTTCTCTTGACCCTTGAAAACTTCCTTCACACAAACTTCAAGCAAACTCATTAGAGGGTTAGTACATAACCACAAATTCATATATTCAGAGGTAACACAATCATTCTTAACACTTCTGGACATTGCACAAAGCTTCTGAAAGTTAATGGAACAAAGAAACTCATTCAACATAGCAAAAGCGGCAATGCGAAATAAAAGACAGAATCTATCAAAAACAGAACAGTCCGTAAAGATGCATCTGAAAGGGGCACTTAACTTGCTCAAATGGAAAAACTCAAAACTAATGAAAGTTGCGTACATATCTGAGGATCACGCTCGTAAATTTGCAGATTTTGTCGATTTTTTTACAGAGACTTATGCCAGAATTCGTGACAGACAGCAATGCTGTTTCTGCGCAGCGATCCCAAATATAACATCAACTTAGCATAGAAACTTTACTTGGCACAAAAACATGATAAGGAGAGGTTGCTACAGTAGTAAAAAACTTCCAAGACTCAACAAAACAAAAATTGCTGTAGTAAAATAAACACATGGGTTATCTCCCAAGAAGTGCTTTTCTTTAACGCCTTTCAGCTAGGCGCAGAAAGTGCAAATCAAGTATTTTCAAGAGATGGAGCATCAACATTACCTCGGGCCTTACGCTTACCCTTCTTGTTCTTTTTCTTACTCTTTGGTTTAGGGAATACATGTCGGCCTCCTAGTGGGATTTTTAGGGTGCCTTCTCCCGTATTTATGATTGCTCCCAATAGTTTCAGCAGGGATCTTCCAAGTGTGATTTGTCATGTTCCTACACATTCAATAACAAGATAATCAGTGGATACTGTTCTTCCAAGAATGGTTGTGTGCACACCCTCGGCTATTCCCTTAGGAATTATAACGGAGTTATCAATAAGAGTTATTCCTTCTCCCCCTTCAACAAGCCCCCAAAGTGTCAAAGATTTATAAATACTCTCAGGCATAAGACAAAATTCAGACATAATATCACAACGGGCATGAAAAGTTTCACCACCAATAGTAACTTTGATAGTAGGATTCCACATTGAGGGTTCAGAGTTCACTAAAACTTCATCAAGATGGTTTCGAACATAACCACAACTTTCCTTCAAGTAAGATGCATTTGTCTCAAGAGTGTTTAATCTATTATAAATGCTAATAAGAGCTGAATCAAAGTTATTAGCTGAACTATGTGATGCAACCAATTTTTTTATGGCATTAAAAGCTTGATCACCGTTGCAATGAAGGAAATCTCCTCCCACTATAGCATCTAAGGCATATCTATAGCGAATCATAAGCCCAAAATAAAAATTACTAAGGAGCAAACTTAGAGTCATTTGAGGTTCAACTTTACGATAAGCATCAAAAATTCTAGACCAAGCATCTTTAAAACTCTCCTCATCCCCTTGTTTAAAAGTAAAGACTAATTCTTCAGGTGAAGAAGTAACAAGTACGGAACTAGACATGATAACAAAAGTAAACTAAGTGCAAGTAACTAATTTTTTTGTGTTTTAATATTGAGCTAGTAAATAAGACAATAAGTAAAGTAACTAATTTTTTTGTGTTTTTGATATAGAGAACAAGACAGTAAATAAAGTAAAGCTAGCAACTATTTTTTGTGTGTTTTGTTTAAGTGCAGCAAACAAAGTAGTAAATAAAATAAAGCAAGACAAAACAAAGTAAAGAGATTGGAAGTGGAGACTCCCCTTGCAGCGTGTCTTGATCTCCCGGCAACGGCGCCAGAAAAAGTTCTGTTGCCGTGGGAGGCAATTCTCTGTGGTGTAACTTTTCTTTAGTTCCCCGGCAACGGCGCCAGAAAAAGTTGCTGCTGGCGTGTAGTCAACAACTTCCTTGTGACGGTAAAGCACACGTCCGTTGGGAACCCCAAGAGGAAGGTATGATGTGCACAGTAAGTTTTCCCTCAGAAAAGAAACCAAGGTTTATCGAACCAGTAGGAGCCAAGAAGCACGTGAAGGTTGTTGGTGGAGGAATGTAGTGCGGCGCAACACCAGTGAAACCGGCACCAACGTGGAACCTACACAACACAATCAAAGTACTTTGTCCCAACGTAACAGTGAGGTTGTCAATCTCACCGGCTTGCTGAAAACAAAGGATTAAGCGTATCGAGTGGAAGATGGTGTTTGTTTGGAAAGAACAGTAAAAGCAGTAGAATGTATTCAGATGTAAAAGAATGGACCGGGGTCCACAGTTCACTAGTGGTGTCTCTCCAATAAGATAACTAACATGCTGGGTGAACAAATTACAGAGCAATTGACAAATAAAGATTCAATACATATCAACGATGATTACTATGTGATTTAATCAGGCATTACGACAAAGTACATAGACCGCTATCCAGCATGCATCCTAAATAATCCACCTCTGATATCCAAAACCTGTCGCGACCCCGGAGGTCGGGGCTAGACAAACCCAGATATCACATCTGGCATAAGCCTAACCTAGATCTCTAGGGCCTACAGGGTGAGAATCGGTAACACAACAGTGACTCTACGACTGAAAGAAAATATATTACAACTCTTAACAGAGTTAAGATCCAAATTTATTACACGCAGAGGTCACTGACCACAAATCAACAAGCAACGGAAAGCAAATTATGTTATCTAGATAACAAGACTGCAAAGGGCCTAAGAGGCCATAACATAAGGCGACGTCCCAGCCCATAAGTCTCAGGCTGCCGCCTGAGGAACTCCGAACTACTCGTCGACGTCAAGGTAGAAGCCACCATCTGTTGGAAGGACTTCGTCTGAAACAAAGCATGCAAGGCTGAGTACAGGGACTCAGCAAGACTTAGTACAACCTGTTAGCAAAGCGGGTATGCGAGGCTTTATGTGGAGCTTATTTTGCGCAAAGCCAGTTTTCCTTTGTAAACAGGAGGGAGCAGAAGTTCGTCTATTCAGACCATTTTAAAAAGGGGTAAGAGAGCGATATCAATTCTAGCTCTAATATTATCATGTTGAATCCACCGAATCTTCATCATCACCTGAACCTATCACCTAGGATCACCCCTCGACACCCTGAGAAGGGATCCTTATCACACATTGACAGCAAGTTTTACGATTAGGTTCAAGTTGTCTATGATCATCACGTCCTTTCCCAAGTCGTCCATAACCGTGGACACGGCTTTTCGAAAAGATTTACCCTGCAGGGGTGTACAATTTTATCCACACGCGCCGACCGACTCTTAGTGCCACTAGTATAACACACTTCCTTGGTGTGCTGGCAGAGGGTGGTCGACCAAAACCTTTCCCTTACTTCGCCTATTCCATGAGTCAAACTAACTGGGGAGCTCCGTCATCGTAGGTAGCCACTCTCCGAGGCGGTCCCGGTCATTGTGTGCAGGGGATCCAGTTCAATGCCTACAGCATCCTTCACCCCGGCCACGCCCTGTATGATGCACTTTGAAAACCTTTTCCACCTTTTCCCCATGCGTATGGCAAATGGAACTCGCAAACTAATTGACTCATGGGTAAGCTAGGCAAGTTCGGGCCAAGGGGTTCCCATGGGCCCCGTGTGGTTGTACGCTCAGTCTTGGTTCCAGAGGCAAGAACTCAGGTCCTAGTATCGGCGAGAATGAGTCAAATCACCACATCCCCATGTGGCGGCCCATCCAAGCCTTTAACATATTTATTAACAACATCACTGATCTTACCACGTCATCCTGTTAAACTAGGTTCATTCGTAGCTCTGATTCATCAACCGGATGGATCAGACTTCAACAGCTAAGCATGGCTAAGCATAACACATATATGGCTCTAGCGATGCGAACAAGCTCAGACCTAGTTTTGCTGGGAGCGGTGGATCAGGAACTCTGGGCTACAAGGATGGAATATGCACACATAGGATATCTACAACTGCCGATAAAACATATTTGAAGCGGATGCAATATGTAAGAACCAGAAGTAAAAGCATTTCGAAACCATATATGAACCAGGTTAGGGCTTGCCTTGTCCCTCGTTGTTCTGGTGCTGCTCTTCGGTGGCGTTGGTCTCACGCTCGCGTTCGGTCCCTATCGAGAAGAACCAAATACCGGAAAGGAAGAGCACAATCAAGACAAGGTACAATGCAATGCACATACAATATGATGACATGTCATATTAAAGGGGTTTGGGTAACCCTAGGTGCATCGACATAAATTAAAGGGGGTTCGGCATCGATCCCGACATATGAGAGGGGTCAAATAAGGGTTTCTACTAAGGCTCATATTTAATTGGTTCAAAGATGTATGAAACATGGATAAACAACTAGGATTTGTTTTTCTGATCATTTTGATATATTATTTGTATTTTTCTGATTTAAAATGAATTAGTTATGAATTTTCCAAGTTTAATTCATTTTAAATCAATTTCTAAAAATTCTATAAAAATAATAAAAGTTGGACCCACATGTCATAATTTTATTCTTTTCTAAACATTTATGAAATTATTAAATATCTGACAATAGGGCCCACATGTCATATTATTTTCTATTTAAAGAAATACAGAAATGAATTACTGGAAAAACAGAAAAATAAGGAAATTGATTAATGACGTCACGCTGACGTCATGCTGACGTCAGCGGCGCCATTGCTCACAGTGAGCTCCGGTGAGGTTGCAATCGGGCGGTCGGCCCGCGATTGCGCGTAGGGGGAAAGGGGCAGGGCGACGCGGGACCGAATGGTGGCGGCGCCGCCCGCTATTGGCCACCGGAGCGTGGCCGGCGGCGAGGTGCGGCGGCGGCGGGCAGGCGTGGCGGCGGCGCTGAGCGGGATAGGGAGAGCCGAGCCATGGGGAGAGAGAGGAGCTCACCGCGGAGCTCGTGCGGTGGTCTGCGATGGCGGGGGGCCTCGCCGGCGAATCGACCGGAGGCCGGCCCGCGTGAGTAGGCTAGGGTTAGGGATTTAGCGCCGGAGAGAGCGCGGGGAGAGAAATGGGGGTTAGGGTTCGTCGGAGGCGCGGTGCGGCTACTTGTAGGCCGCCGGGGCGGCGGGAGCATCGTGGCCGGCACCATCGGGTGGCCGGGCGGCTGCCGAGCTTGGCTCCGGGGAAGAAAGGGATTTTTGCAAAAATCCCCCGCGGGAGTTGGGCTGGTGGGCTGTTGGCTGGGCTGACTTGGGCCGTTCGGCCAGAGAGAGGGAGGATGGAGGGAAGTGGGCTGAGCCCAGGGAGAGGGAGAGAGAGAGGTTTCTCCCCTTTTTTCTTTTCTAGTTTTTATTTCTCCAAAACAAAACAAATTCAAATCTGTTTTTGAATATAGTTTGAGAACTCAAATTTTCAGAGAACAATAAACACACACATGGGTTTTATTGAAAACAACAAAACCATGTGACTTATTTTATAAAATCTTGAGAGAATTTGAGACAAACAATTAGAGAAGGATTTGCATATTAGAAAATGGAGATGCAAATTTTGCTCAAATGCAAACTATATGCATGCAATGCTGATGAACACCCATTTATTTATAAACACAAGGTTGGGATGTTACAACTCTACCCCCTTACAAGAATCTCGTCCTCGAGATTCCTAGATTTTAGAAAAGAAGGAAGGGTACTCAGATCGTAAACGATCTTCTCGTTCCCAGGTTGCTTCTTGCTCAGAATGATTAGACCACTGAACTTTCAGGAACTTGATGCTCTGACGTCGAGTTTTACGCTCGGCTTCATCAAGGATACGAACAGGATGTTCTCGATAAGTTAGATCCTCTTGAAGGTCAAGAGTCTCGTGATCAACACCACGGATAGGATCTTTGAAGCAACGCTTGAGTTGGGACACATGGAAGACATCATGAACTTCAGGAAAGTTGGAAGGTAACTCCAACTTGTAAGAAACATTACCACGCTTGGCAAGGACGCGGAAAGGACCAACATAGCGAGGAGCTAGTTTGCCTTTGATACCGAAACGACGGACACCCTTGAGAGGAGTGACTCGAAGATAAGCTTGATCACCAATTTCATACTTCACTTCTTGATGATGGCGATCATAATAGCTCTTTTGGCGTGACTGAGCAGTTTTCAGACGCTCGCGAATGATGCGAACTTGATCTTCTGCTTCATTGATTATATCTGGTCCAAAGAACTTTCTTTCTCCGGTTTCGGACCAGTTCAAAGGAGTTCTACACCTTCTGCCATACAAAGCTTCAAAAGGTGCCATGCCAAGGCTAGATTGGAAGCTGTTGTTATAGGTGAACTCGGCAAATGGAAGGCACTTTTCCCAATCTTTACCGAAGGATATAACACAGGCTCTGAGCATGTCTTCAAGAATTTGATTCACTCTTTCGGTTTGACCACCGGTTTGAGGATGATAGGCGGTGCTGAAGGAAAGACGAGTTCCCATAGCTTTCTGAAAACTTTCCCAAAATTTGGAGGTAAACAAGCTTCCACGATCAGAGATGATCTTCTTGGGAACACCATGAAGAGTGACTATCCGGGACGTGTATAGATCGGCCAGTTGATTAGCACGAATATCTTCCCGAACAGGAAGGAAATGAGCAACCTTGGATAGACGGTCAACCACTACCCATATAGCATCTTTTCCATTTTTAGTCTTGGGGAGACCAGTAATGAAATCCATGCCAATTTCATCCCATTTCCACTCTGGAATTGATAGAGGTTGGAGAGTGCCAGCAGGTCTTTGATGTTCAGCCTTCACACGACGACAAACGTCGCATTCAGCAACAAACTTAGCGATCTCTTGCTTCATCCCGGACCACCAGAATCTTTGGCGAAGATCCCGATACATCTTGGTACTACCAGGATGGATGGAGAGGGGTGATTCATGAGCTTCTTTAAGGATTAGCTCTTTGAGATCCGATTTATCCGGCACGACTAGACGTTTACCGAAATAAACGGTACCTTGATCATCAATGGAGAAACATTTAGCAACTCCGCTAGCAATGTTCTTCTTGATCTCGGTAATGCCAGAATCTTGCTTCTGAGCCTTATTGATCTGGTCTTCAAGAGAGGGCTTCACCTCTAGATTAGCAAGGAATCCACTAGGAACAATCTCAAGGTTGAGTTTTGCAAGTTCCTCATAGAGAGAAGGTTGTGCTTGCTTAACCATCAGATTGTTGCAATAGGACTTCCGACTTAGCGCGTCAGCAACGACATTGGCTTTGCCGGGTTTATAGTTGAGACCCAAGTCATAATCTTTTATGACTTCCAACCATCTTCTCTGTCTGTTATTCAGATCCGGCTGGGTGAAAAGATACTTCAGACTTTGATGATCCGAGTACAACTCGCAACGATTACCATAAAGGTAGGGTCGCCATTGCTTAAGAGCATGGATCACAGCTGCAAGCTCGAGATCATGAGTAGGATAATTGAGCTCATGTGGTTTCAACTGTCGAGAGGCATAGGCCACTACATGGCCATCTTGCATCAACACACATCCGAGCCCTTGGAGAGAGGCATCGCAATAGACAACGAAGTCTTTGCTTGTGTCCGGAAGGACGAGCACAGGAGCAGTAGTCAGCTTGGTTTTCAAAACCTGGAAACTTTCTTCAGCCTTTTCTGACCATTCGAACTTCTTGTCTTTCTTGAGAAGATCGGTCATTGGCTTTGCAATCTTGGAGAAATTTTCAATGAATCGGCGGTAATAACCCGCCAGACCGAGAAAACTTCGAATCTCCTTAGCTGACTTAGGTGTCTTCCAGTCAAGAACGGCTTGAACTTTATCTGGAATGACTGCAACACCTTTTTCAGAGATAACATGACCCAGGAATATGAGCTCTTTTAACCAGAACTCACATTTAGAAAACTTGGCGTAGAGACGGTGCTCACGAAGTTTGGTTAGCACCAGACGAAGATGTTCATCATGTTCATCTTCGGTTTTGGAGTAGATCAGAATATCGTCGATGTAGACCACGACGAACTTGTCAAGATACTCCATGAAAACAGAGTTCATGAGCCGCATAAAAGTGGCAGGAGCATTTGTAAGACCAAAGGACATGACAGTGTACTCGTAAAGACCATAACGAGTTGTGAACGCTGTCTTTGGAATGTCCTCCTTTCGGATTTTGATTTGATGGTACCCTGATCTCAAATCCATCTTGGAGAAGACTGTGGCACCGGACAACTGATCAAAAAGATCATTGATTATAGGAAGAGGGTATTTGTTCTTGATGGTCACTGCGTTGAGCGGACGGTAATCAATAACCAGCCGCGGAATGTTTGTATCTCTCTTCTTGACAAAGAGGGTAGGGCATCCCCAGGAAGAAGTACTAGGTTGGATGAAGTTCTTCTCTTCTAACTCCTCTAACTGCTTCTTCAGTTCAACCAACTCTTCCGGAGGCATACGATATGGTCTCCGGGAAACAGGAGCAGTTCCGGGAACCAACTCAATGACAAAGTCCACACTTCGATCAGGTGGCATGCCAGGTAACTCTTCAGGGAAGACATCTGGAAAGTCACGGACCACCCAGACATCAGAGATTTCTGGTTTAGGTAGGACTTCAACGGCATACAACTCGGCTTCAGGGGTAAACCTTGCCGATGGAGGTATTGCGGATGGAGCCCAATACAGAATGCTTTTACCAGAAAGATCGGTCAGAACAATAGACCTAGCTGCGCAATCAATGACAGCCTTATGTTTTACTAGCCAATCCATGCCCAAGATGACATCAATGTCAGTTGACTTGAGGGCAATGAGAGAGGTGGGGAACAAAAGATGCCCTATACTGATTATGACCTCACGGGTAATCCAAATGGTTTGCCAACGAGACCCAGGAGTTGTGATCTCTAGAGGGGAGGGCATTGTCTCGAAGGGTATATCATGCTTTTGTGCAAACTCTTGAGATATGAATGTATGCGATGCTCCGGAATCAAACAGAACTGTAGCTAGGATTGAGTTTATATAGAGCGTACCCATTAGGACGCTTGGATCCTCTTCAGCCTCATCAGCAGAGACATGGGTCAGACGAGCACGACCAGAGGGATATTTGTCATCCTTCTTGGGCTGAGAATATCCACGACCAGCAGACTTCTGGGGGCACTCCTTTGAGTAGTGGCCAGGCTGACCACAAGAGTAGCAGGCACCACTAGGCACAGTACCCATGGCAGGACGATAGCTTGAACCACCAGAGGGTGGCTTAGAGTTATTGCCAGAAGACCTTGGTGCATAGGGAGCACGAGGTACAGCACTGTAAGGGATCCAGACACGGCGCTTCTTGTTGTTAGAGGAAGACGCACGAGAATCACCTTCTTCACGCCTCTTGGATTTTTCCAGATCCTTTCTTCCGTTCTCCATCAGAAGAGCACGGTTATGCAGGTCTTGGAATGACTGGAAGGTGAAAGGCAGCATCTCATAGCGAAGCTCAGGGTTAAGTCCCTTGCGGAACAGATCTTGCTTATCAGCATCATCAACCACATCACGGGGTGCATAGCGAGACAGTTGAGTGAACTCACGTCCATATGTCTCCACATCCAGCTTCCCCTGAGTGAAGTCCAGGAATTCCCTCCTTTTGATGTCCATGACAGTCTTGGGGATATAGGCTGCACGGAAAGCTGTGACAAACTCCTCCCAGGTAACATCATGTCCTGGCGCTTGAAGAGCCAGAAAACCTTCCCACCAAGAACCAGCTGCTCCCTCTAACTGGTAGGTGGCGAAGTTCACGCGTTCACCTGGTGGAACATGAAGAGCGTTGAACTTGCGCTCGATGGTGCGAAGCCAATCATCAGCATCAAGAGGCTCCTTGGGGTGGGTGAAGACAGGAGGCAATGCACGGATGAAGTCCCCAAGTGTGACACAGTTGTCGGGACGACGTTCTGTGTTTTGAGCTACACGCTCTAGGAGTTGTTCATTCCTCAGGCGGTTGGTCTCAATGTTGTTAAGAACCTGCGCCATTGTGGGAGGTGGCGGCAGTTCCGGTTCAGCATTGTGTTGTCCACGTCGGTTACGACCACGACCACGACCAGCCATCCTGAAGAGAAAGACAAGGACCATGAGAAACAGATTCCTCAAAAAGGATTCAAAGGAATGATAACATCAACTGAATGGAAGGAACAAGATTCAGATCAGCTGATGTAACTTTAGGAACACTGAGCTAAGCAACCAAGTACGGAGTACTTTTTAGAGAAAACAACCCAAACCCGTAGATCCTAGATGTTTGGAAATAACAGGGTAGAGGTAAAACCTTTGAAATCAAAACAAGGTAAGATGACTCAGCATTAGAGTGACACCAGGTAAGGAGTAAAAAGAATCCTATTCAGATGTTTTTGCAAATACTTTTAACTTTCAAATAGTTTTCACAACTACTAGACTCAACATCGACCAGTCGAAAGGGTTTCCTATAGGCAGTCCGGCTCTGATACCAAAACCTGTCGCGACCCCGGAGGTCAGGGCTAGACAAACCCAGATATCACATCTGGCATAAGCCTAACCTAGATCTCTAGGGCCTACAGGGTGAGAATCGGTAACACAACAGTGACTCTACGACTGAAAGAAAATATATTACAACTCTTAACAGAGTTAAGATCCAAATTTATTACACGCAGAGGTCACTGACCACAAATCAACAAGCAACGGAAAGCAAATTATGTTATCTAGATAACAAGACTGCAAAGGGCCTAAGAGGCCATAACATAAGGCGACGTCCCAGCCCATAAGTCTCAGGCTGCCGCCTGAGGAACTCCGAACTACTCGTCGACGTCAAGGTAGAAGCCACCATCTGTTGGAAGGACTTCGTCTGAAACAAAGCATGCAAGGCTGAGTACAGGGACTCAGCAAGACTTAGTACAACCTGTTAGCAAAGCGGGTATGCGAGGCTTTATGTGGAGCTTATTTTGCGCAAAGCCAGTTTTCCTTTGTAAACAGGAGGGAGCAGAAGTTCGTCTATTCAGACCATTTTAAAAAGGGGTAAGAGAGCGATATCAATTCTAGCTCTAATATTATCATGTTGAATCCACCGAATCTTCATCATCACCTGAACCTATCACCTAGGATCACCCCCTCGACAACCTGAGAAGGGATCCTTATCACACATTGACAGCAAGTTTTACGATTAGGTTCAAGTTGTCTATGATCATCACGTCCTTTCCCAAGTCGTCCATAACCGTGGACACGGCTTTTCGAAAAGATTTACCCTGCAGGGGTGTACAATTTTATCCACACGCGCCGACCGACTCTTAGTGCCACTAGTATAACACACTTCCTTGGTGTGCTGGCAGAGGGTGGTCGACCAAAACCTTTCCCTTACTTCGCCTATTCCATGAGTCAAACTAACTGGGGAGCTCCGTCATCGTAGGTAGCCACTCTCCGAGGCGGTCCCGGTCATTGTGTGCAGGGGATCCAGTTCAATGCCTACAGCATCCTTCACCCCGGCCACGCCCTGTATGATGCACTTTGAAAACCTTTTCCACCTTTTCCCCATGCGTATGGCAAATGGAACTGGCAAACTAATTGACTCATGGGTAAGCTAGGCAAGTTCGGGCCAAGGGGTTCCCATGGGCCCCGTGTGGCTGTACGCTCAGTCTTGGTTCCAGAGGCAAGAACTCAGGTCCTAGTATCGGCGAGAATGAGTCAAATCACCACATCCCCATGTGGCGGCCCATCCAAGCCTTTAACATATTTATTAACAACATCACTGATCTTACCACGTCATCCTGTTAAACTAGGTTCATTCGTAGCTCTGATTCATCAACCGGATGGATCAGACTTCAACAGCTAAGCATGGCTAAGCATAACACATATATGGCTCTAGCGATGCGAACAAGCTCAGACCTAGTTTTGCTGGGAGCGGTGGATCAGGAACTCTGGGCTACAAGGATGGAATATGCACACATAGGATATCTACAACTGCCGATAAAACATATTTGAAGCGGATGCAATATGTAAGAACCAGAAGTAAAAGCATTTCGAAACCATATATGAACCAGGTTAGGGCTTGCCTTGTCCCTCGTTGTTCTGGTGCTGCTCTTCGGTGGCGTTGGTCTCACGCTCGCGTTCGGTCCCTATCGAGAAGAACCAAATACCGGAAAGGAAGAGCACAATCAAGACAAGGTACAATGCAATGCACATACAATATGATGACATGTCATATTAAAGGGGTTTGGGTAACCCTAGGTGCATCGACATAAATTAGAGGGGTTTCGGCATCGATCCCGACATATAAGAGGGGGTCAAATAAGGGTTTCTACTAAGGCTCATATTTAATTGGTTCAAAGATGTATGAAACATGGATAAACAACTAGGATTTGTTTTTCTGATCATTTTGATATATTATTTGTATTTTTCTGATTTAAAATGAATTAGTTATGAATTTTCCAAGTTTAATTCATTTTAAATCAATTTCTGAAAATTCTATAAAAATAATAAAAGTTGGACCCACATGTCATAATTTTATTCTTTTCTAAACATTTATGAAATTATTAAATATCTGACAATAGGGCCCACATGTCATATTATTTTCTATTTAAAGAAATACAAAATGAATTCTGGAAAACAGAAAAATGAAATTGATTAATGACGTCACGCTGACGTCATGCTGACAGCGGCGCCATTGCTCATGAGCTCCGGTGAGGTTGCAATCGAGCGATCGGCCGCGATTGCACGCGCGCGTAGGGAAAGGGGCAGGGCGCGGGCGACCGAATGGTAGCGGCGCCGCCCGCTATTGGCCACCGGAGCGTGGCCGGCGGCGAGGTGCGGCGGCCGGGGCAGGTGCTGCGCGGCGGCGGCGCTACAGGGCGGGATAGGGAGAGCCGAGGCCATGGGGAGAGAGAGGAGCTCACCGCGGAGCTCGTGCAGTGGTCTGCGATGGCCGGGGGGCCTCGCCGGCGGCGAATCGACCGGAGGCCGGCCCGCAGTAGGTAGGCTAGGGTTAGGGATTTAGCGCCGGAGAGAGCGCGGGGAGAGAAATGGGGGTTAGGGTTCGTCGGAGGCGGCGGTGCGGGTAGGCCGCCGGGGCGCGGGGAGCATCGTGGCCGGCACCATCGGGTGGGCGGCTGCGGCCGGCAGCTTGGCTCCGCGGGGAAGAAAGGGATTTTTGCAAAAATCCCCCCCGCGGGAGTTGCTGGGCTGGTGGGCTGTTGGCTGGGCTGACTTGGGCCGTTCGGCCAGAGAGAGGGAGGATGGAGGGAAGTGGGCTGAGCCCAGGGAGAGGGAGAGAGAGAGGTTTCTCCCCTTTTTTCTTTTCTAGTTTTTTATTTCTCCAAAACAAAACAAATTCAAATCTGTTTTTGAATATAGTTTGAGAACTCAAATTTTCAGAGAACAATAAACACACACATGGGTTTTATTGAAAACAACAAAACCATGTGACTTATTTTATAAAATCTTGAGAGAATTTGAGACAAACAATTAGAGAAGGATTTGCATATTAGAAAATGGAAATGCAAATTTTGCTCAAATGCAAACTATATGCATGCAATGCTGATGAACACCCATTTATTTATAAACACAAGGTTGGGATGTTACACGAACCCCTTCCGGTATTAAGTTGTAAACAACAGATAATTGCATTAAGTATGGTGCGTAATGTAATCAACACAAATATCCTTAGACAAAGCATCAATGTTTTATCCCTAGTAGCAACAGCACATCCACAACCTTAGAACTTTCTGTCACTGTCCCAGATGGAGGCACCCACTATCGAGCATAATTACCCCCTCTTGGAGTTACAAGTATCAACTTGGCTAGAGCCTCTACTAGCAACGGAGAGCATGCAAGAACATAAACAACACATATATGATAGACCGATAATCAACTTAACATAATATTCTATATTTATCGGATCTCGCCAAACACAACATGTAGCATTACAAATAGATGATCTTGATCATGTTAGGCAGCTCACAAGATCTAATACAATGATAGCACAAGCGGAGAAGACAACCATCTAGCTACTGCTATGGACCCATAGTCCAAGGATGAACTACTCACGCATCAATCCGGAGGCGGGCATGATGATGTAGAGCCCCTCCGGTGATGATTCCCTCTCCGGCAGGGTGCCGGAGGCGATCTCCTGAATCCCCGAGATGGGATTCGCGATGGCGGCATCTCTGGAAGGTTTTCCGTATCGTGGCTCTCGGTACAGGGGGTTTCGCGACGAGGCTTTAAGTAGGCGAAAGGGTAGGTCAGGGGGCGTCACGAGGTGGCGACACAACAGGCCGGCGCGGCCCAGGCCCAGGCCGCGCCACCCTAGCGTGTCGTCGCCTCGTGGCCCCACTTTGTTTCCTCTTCGGACTTCTGGAAGCTTTGTGTAAAAATAGGCCCCTGGGTGTTGATTTCGTCCAATTCCGAGAATATTTCCTTACTAGGATTTCTGAAACCAAAAACAACAGCAACTGGCACTTCGGCATCTTGTTAATAGGTTAGTGCCGGAAAATGTATAATAATGCTGTAAAGTATGTATAAAACATTCAAGTATTGTAATAAAAGTAGCATGGAACATAAGAAATTATAGATACGTTTGCGACGTATCACTAGCAACATTTCTAGTTATCATCTTGCTTTTCTGGTTGCTGCACTGACTGGAAGTACACCTTATCATCTTGGTGCTCTCATTGCTCGTCGCTTATCTAATAAGGGACCTATTTATGGAGGAATTGTTGCTTCACGTATTGTTGCACATCTAGGTCTTTCTATTGATCCAAGTGATGAGAAATTAACTCCTGTTAAGCTTGATATTGCTGCTATGAAGGGTCACCAATTTGTCACAACTAACTCTAATTTAGAAAATATTGTCTATAGAATGTTGTTTATTGACGGGGATGAGAGAGAAATCCCTTTGCCGCAGGCCGATTTGTTCAGTGTTCGCAGGAGGCCGTGGTCGCGCTCCAAGGAGGAGGTGGATGAGCAGCTGAGGATACTTGGCTTTCACCAGCAGCACGACTCCGAGGACGCCGAGCCCTCTGATGGGTACACTGTCACGTATCCTGGTGCGTCCTCCAATTTGTACCAAGGACATGATCCTCCTTCATCATATTACGGAGGCGCCACCTCATGGGCACCGTGGGATTGACCTCCACTTAGGCCAAAAGCCTAAGCTTGGGGGGAGGTACGCCGGCATCACTCATTCATTGCATATTACAATTGCCGGTCATTTGTATATACTTGTTTCGCTTCTTTTGGTTGTTTCTCTTTCGGTTATTTTTATTTTAGTAGGTTCTTATTTTAGTTTTTGAAGGTTGTTACTACTGTAGTAACCTTTACTTTTACTTTTTATTTCATTTGTGTGCCGATGGTTGCCTCTAATATGAGGAAGATGATATTTGGGGAAGTGCTGTCTAAAAAACAGATTCTGGACTGATACTAAAAAATAATTTTTGTGCAATTTTGAGCTGCCAATTTTTGTGCATGCTCCCTAGTTTATTATCTAACTTTCATTAGTTGAGCACTTTTCAAGTTGAACAGCAAAAGAATTTCGAAAAAAATAATTACTGTACTGCTGTCAAGTTTTGGCAGATTTCTGCCACTCTGCTTTTGTGTGACTCCTTTAGTTTTCATTCTCTTGTTTTTGCTTTGTTTCTTTTCTAAAACACAAAAAGACCAAAAATATTTTTGTTGTTTCTCTTTATCATTTGTTTATTTGGTTTCTTGTTCCTATTTTGCTTTATTTACTATCGTTGGTTTGCTATGAGAAAATCCAAAAAGATTTTACTTTCGTTCGGTGACTCTAATATCGAAAACGCCAAAAATATTTGTTGTTCTTCTTCGGTTTTGTAAAGTTTATTAGGGAGTTCAGCGGTCTTCGGTGGTTGGAGCTTGGTTTTCATTTCATATTATTCAAGCCACACAAGTGAAAGGCAATAATGACGATCTACGACAACTCGACTGTGGTGAGAGGCTGGTATGAACTCTATTTGTTTTCATTTTTGTACATATACTCATCCATGTGAGCATACTTAGTTGGTTCATGTGAGGTATATGTCATTTAATTAAAGTCCAGTAGTTCATGATCTCTCATGTTTAGCTCCAATTTATTAATAATGAGTAGCATGTCATAAATATCTGCTTGCATTGTTTTATTCATAGATAGGTATGACATTGTGGTATCCTCCTCTGAATAATTCATTTGGATTGACTTGGCACATGCTCACGCATGCATATGACTGAAAAACAAAAGGTCAATTAAGCCTCGATGATTTACTTTGCTTCAGAGTTCTTGTATCACTTTTATGCCTCCGTTAATTTTATTCTGTCGCAAGCATGATTATGACAGTTATTGCTCTCTTGATTGTCGCTTCCCAATCTATTGCTAGCCTTCACTTGTACTGAGCGGGAATGCTGCTCGTGCTTCCAAATCCATGAAAACCAAGTTATTCCAAAGTGTCCACCATAAATACCTATGCATGGCATTTCAAACCATTCCAAGTAAATTTTCATGTGCTACCTTTAAAACCTTCAAAGTATTTCTCAATTTGTGTCAATGTTTTATAGCTCACGAGGAAGTATGTGGTGTTTTATCTTTCAATCTTGTTGGGCAGACTTTCACCAATGGACTAGTGGCATATACATCCGCTTATCCAATAATTTTGCAAAAAGAGCTGGCAACGGGGTGCCCAGCCCCAATTAATTACAACTTTCATTAATAATTCTCTTCACATGTTTTGCCCTGATTTATCAGTAAGCAACTTAACTTGCAAATAGACACTCCTCCATGGTATGTGAATGTTGGAAGGCACCCGAGGATTCGGTTAGCCACGGCTTGTGTAAGCAAAGGTTGGGAGGAGTGTCATCCATAATGAAACTAAAATACATGTGTAAAAAAGAAGAGGGATGATCTACCTTGCTGGTAGAGATAACGTCCTTCATGGGAGCCGCTCTTGAAAGTCTGGTTGACAAGGTAGTTAGAGTACCCACTATCATTCGTTTACAACAACAAACACTTCTCAAAACAATTTTACTTCTGTTTTAAAAGTGAAAAGCTCTAGCACATGTTAATCCCTCCTTCCCTCCGCGAAGGGTCAATCTTTTACTTTTATGTTGAGTCACCATCCTTTCTTTGAGCACCTTTTTGAGAGTATAATTGTCATTCTTAGTGTAATATGTTTGTCCCAGAATATGGTTAACTGTGGTATAACTTTGATGCTTTTATCTTTGATAGTCTTTACTTCTAGTCTTCCCATGAATTTCAGAGGTGCCTGGGAATTTATGTTTTGATGTACAAATACGGGCAAGCGAGATACCACTTTATCATATCTTTTTATGAGCATTGCAATCCTGCTTATAGAAGTGTTTCATGATGCTTATTATTAGTTTGTTGGTATCTTTTTCATGATTGACATAACTGTTAGATGACTTTATTTGCATTTATCTTATTATGAATTGCCTAAGTACTCGTCCATATAATGAGAATATTTACATCATATGAGCAAATGTGTTCATGAAAGTTCTTTTATCGCACTCAGTTGTTAACTGAATTGCTTGAGGACAAGCAATAAGCTAAGCTTGGGGGGAGTTGATACGTCCAAAACGTATCTACTTTCCCGAACACTTTTGCTATTGTTTTGCCTCTAATTTGTGTATTTTGGATACAACTAACACGAACTAACGCTGTTTTCAGCAGAATTGCCCTGGTGTCTTATTTTTGTGCAGAAAATCAACTTTTAGGAAAATCCCCGGAAATAATTGCAATGGGCCTATTTCTACAGAAGACCCACGGAGCCAGAAGATGTGACGGAGGGGGGCAACGAGGCGCGCACACCACGTGGCGGCGCGGTGGGCCCATGGCCGCGCCGCCATATGGTGAGGCCGCCTCGGCCAGCCCCCGACGCTCCCCTCTAGACTACTTAAAGCCCTTGACCTAAAAACGCACGGGGGTTCGACCACTTTTCTAGAAGACATCCAAAACTCCGCCGCCATTGCGAAACCCAATCTCGGGATCAGAAACTCCGTTCTGGCACCCTGCCGGGACGGGGAATTGGAGGAGATCATCGCCATCATCGCCACCGACGCCTCTCCATCGACCATCCATGTTTCCCCCATCCATGTGTGAGTAAATCCCCGCTGTAGGCTGAAGGGGATGGTAGGGATTGTATGAGATTGTTCATGTAATAGCCATAAGATTGTTAGGGCATGGTGCCTAGTATCCGTGGATGGTACTTTTATGATATTGTTGCAACTTGTTATGCTTAATGCTTGTCACTAGGGCCCGAGTGCCATGATTTCAGATCTGAACATGTTATTGATTCATGATGATATTCATTGTTTTATGATCTTACCTGCAAGTTGTATACACATATTGCTGTCCGGAACCCGAGGCCCCAAAGTGATAGAAATTGGGACAACCGGAGGGGAAGGTTGTGATATGAGGATCACATGTGTTCACGGAGTGTTAATGCTTTGCTCCGGTACTCTATTAAAAGGAGTACCTTAATTACCAGTAGTTTCCCTAGAGGCCCGGCTGCCACCGGCTGGTAGGACAAAAGATGTTGTGCAAGTTTCTCATTGCGAGCACGTACGACTATATACGAACACATGCCTATGGTTGTTTAGTACTTGGATACTGTTTTATTATTATCTGCAAATGCCTAGTCTTGATTATTACATGAGTTATCTTATCCATGCAGCGCACGTTCATCCATCCCTATGCCTACATTATTTTAATCCTCCTGTTTACTAAAATCACTACTGCTGTCTTTATTACACTGCTGCTTATATTTCACTACTGCTACTGCTATAAAACTTGCTACTGATAAACTGTTGCGAGCAAGTCCGTTTTCAGGTGCAGCTGAATTGACAAATCCGCTGTTAAGGTTTACAAATATTCTTTGGATCCCCTTGTGTCGAATCAATAAATTGGGTTTTACTTCCCTCGAAGACTGTTGCGATCCCCTATACTTGTGGGTCATCAAGCACGCGAAGCGACCCTGCAAGTTTGGCGACACGTGGCGCGGGGAAGCGGCGGGGCATGGCACGTGGAAACGGCATCTACACGCCGCACGCCAGCGGCAGCGGGGCGAGGCACGTGGAAGCGGCGGCGACATGTGGCACGGGGAAGGGACACGTGTGGCACGGCGGTGGCCAGTACATGGCTTCAAATTCAAATTCATAAGTTATGTCAATTTATATTCAAATTCATATGTAAATTATACTTTTATTAGATACTTTTTTTCTGAACATTTTGATATATCATAGCCCTTTTTTCGATTTGAAGTAAGGCGGGAACAAAAAAAATTAAAAAATTGGCCTTTGGACCCGGTTTGTGCCACGAACCAGGACGAAAGGCCGTATTTTGCGCGCAGCCAAAAATACAGCAAAATAGGCCTTCGGTCCGGTTCGTGGCACAAACAGGGACCAAAGAGGGGCCTTTGGTCCCGGTTCATGCCACGAACTGGGACCAAAGGGGGGGATATAACTGCTACCGCTTCGTCTCCGTGGAGATCAATCCCGCAGAGGCGAAGTAAACGACGCCGCCAGGCTGCCCAACTGCGCCGCGCCCGCCGCTCGCTATCGCCGTGCGCCGCCGCGTGCGCCACCGCCTCCGCCGCCGCGTGCGCCACCGCCTCCGCCGCCGCCCCCTCCTACCGCCGCCCCCTCTCCGTCCGCAAAATCTCCCGGCCGCGCGCACGCCGTGCGTGTCCCGCCGTTGCCCGCCGTCGCGCACGTCGCGTCCGCAGCCGAGTGCGCCACCGCCTACGCCCCCGCCGGTAAGGCGCACCCTCTCCTACTCCGACCGGCCGACCGGACAGCCAAGTTAATCCTTAAATTTTTTTGTTTTATTTAATTTTTTGGTTAGATTAATTAGTGTAGTGAATTAGTAGTATTGGTAAATTCGTTAGAAAAATAGAATTTTTTTGTTAGATTAGTGTAGTGAATTTAGTAGTAGTGCAAAATAGTTAGAAAAATAGTTAGTGTTATGTATGTTAGAAAAAAGTAGTATTTGTTAGATAAATTTTATTAGTTAGAAATAGTTAGAAATAATTTGTTAGTTAGAAATAATATATTTATAGTAATGTTAGTGAAAATTGTTAGTTAGAATTGTTAGTGAAATTTGTTAGTTAGAAATAATTTTAGAAATAGTGGTTAAGTAAAAATAATATTAGGGTTAGTATGTATATATAGTTATTTTATTTAGCGCAATATTATGTTTTATTTATTTATGTTAGTACATATACGATTTAGTTTCGTAGCAACGATGCCACGCCAGCCGCCGCATCGTGGAGGGTCCATTCTGGAGCAGATGTTGTCGATGGGGGAGGTCCGGGACTGGGCTCCGCCGGGGTGGCACTGGAGGTGTTATCTTCCGGGGCGCGCACCTTGGTGCGGAATCCGGGTCCCGTCGTTGGCCCGGATATTCTCTGGTGGAGGTCGCGTGGGCCACGGTCGTTTCAGAGGGAGCCGGACCCGCAGGAGGTGGTAGCTCAGCGCATTATAGAGGAGGACGAGCACGTTCGCCGTTACATGTATGCGTTAGACACCATGTATAGGACCGGATGGTCAGTTATGCAGGGATCTCACATTAGCTATGACCCTGTTACTGTTCCGTGGCTTTGGGTGTTCAGCCGGCGCGGTTCAACACCCGGTCGGCGCCGTTGAGAGGTTCTAGTAGTGATCGATGTATTAGGGTTAAATAAGATCTATGTATGCATGTAACTGCACAATCTGCTTTCATCACTACATTATCGATCCTTAATTAATAACTATATATGTGATCATATGATGGTTCCTGCCTATACCTTGCAAGTCGTTGCAGAAAGCATGGAGGGACACAGAGACGAAGCCGAAGAAGAATTCATGGCTAACCTCATAGCCAACGGTACTCTGGATGATGGCGACGACGGTATTCCGGATGATGGCGGTGACGATATCACCGCATCTTTTTTGAATGACTCCGGTGAGGGAGCGGAGAATATTGACCGAAGAGAAGATGGCTCCGGTGAGGAAGAAGATCATAATGGCTCCGGTGATGGAACCGTAGTTATCACCGAGGTATATAAATTAAGCCGCTGCTGACTAGATGCATTAACTAATTTGTACTGACAATGAATTATTTATTTTTTAGCCCTCTGGATCGAGCACTTCTTCTATAAAGTCAAAGCGAGGCCCGGCCAGAATGTTGACGACGGTGTTAGGCGCGACATCACCGAGATCGATGTGGTAAACCGATTGCTCCCGAGAAGCATGCAAAGTTATTTATAAGTCAATGCGGAGTGCTTGTTAGGGACTGCATCCCGATCACCGTTCGAGAATGGCACAAGCCGAAGGGACTAGAGCTGTCTGCAGATCAAGCAGCTCAAGGTCTTTATATCGATGATGTAGCCAAACGCAGCCTTCTGACGAGGCTCATGGCACATTTCAACCTAGTACCTGCAGAGGAGGATGCCGATAAAAAGGCAGAGATGGAGGAGGCAGTGAAGAACTTTGCTTTGAAGAAGATGGCCGAACTATTCAAGAACCACAAGAAAAGATTGTGCGCCCTTATCAAGGAAAAGAAGACTCCGGACAGTGAGAAGGTAAAAGATCACTGGGACGAATTCGTGAAGTACAACACGGAGTCAGAAGAATTTAAGAAAAGGTCGGCAACAAATAAGGAAAATGCTGCGTTGAAGAAATATCACCAAATTATGGGTCCAGGTGGCTACAGGGCTAACCGTCCTAAGTGGCAGGCAGCTGAGGCGGAACTGATCAGGAAAGGGATCCGATTAGGGACACACGGTTGGACCGAACGGTCAAAGGAGTGGTTCTACGGGATTGGGGGAAGGTTAGACCCAGAAACAGGGAAGTGTATCTATAAGAAAGAACATCTGAAGCACCCCATTGAAGCACTGGAAAAAGAACATAAGGACGTGCAGGAGGGGAGGTTCCAGCCCGATAGAGATGACGATGAGCTGACACACGCCCTTGGGAACAAAGAACACGGCGGGCGAACACGTGGCACAGAAGGTTGCGTTCCGTGGAAGTATGTATTTGCTTCGAAAAGGAAGAGATTTCCTGATAAAAGCCATGAGAGGAGAAAGGCAAGGGAAACAGACCGCATAGCGTCCTTAGAGAGTTCTATGAGCGTCCTGCAAGCCCAATTTGCCAAAGTAACCGAAGTACTTACATCCCAGATGGCTCAGGGGCAGCATGTAGATGCTGCATTGCTCGATGCTATCGTTCCGCTGCAATCTCAACACCGGAAAAGCAGCGTAGCTTCCACTCAGCAGGATAATGATGATGACCAGGTGATCGAGCCTCCTCGCTACCCCCCCGTGGATGATCTCACTGAGAGCCGTCCTTGTGAGCTGTATGTTAAATGTTTCAACCTATCCTTCAAGGCGGCGGTCGGCATTCTCTTACCTACAAGGACTTACCATTGCCGTCCGGTCCAAGACGACTTTGCTGTTGTGATGGTGGATGAAGTGATGGTAGATTATGAGCAGTTGGTCCTTGAGCAACCTGCAGGTGAAGATGGGGAAATCAAAGAACTGGGAGAAGCCCGTAGAACCACCGTTCAATGGCGGAAGGAGAACATTGTGTTTCCAGGTTCGAAGCCAAGCATGCCACCTCCATCTCATTCTCCGCCTCCTCCGCGTGAGAATACTCCGCCGCAGTCTCCTCCGCGTCATGATTCTCCTCTGAACGATGATGATTCTCCTGTGCGTGATGATTGTCTTGTGCATGAGCAGTCTCCTCAGGCTTCGCCGTCTCCTCCGCATGAGAATACTCCGCCGCCTCCTCCTCGTCAGGAGACTCCTCCAAGTATGCAACCACCTAAGAAAAAGAGGAAGAGTATCGCGGCAAGTATTAAAGCTCCAAAGAGATCATCAACTCCGAAGAGGTCCAAGACTCCAGAGTTGTTACCATATGAGATGACTGTTGAGCAAAACAACGCAGTCGTAGCCACCGAGGTGAAGGCGTTTCTTGCGCCGAAGAAGCCTCCACCAAAGTTGTTTATATCATTGAATACAGTGAAGCACTTTGCCGAGAAGAGAATAAAGAGAGTTGAGCTGTCAAGTGATCATGACCGCTCTCTTGGACAGTCCTCTAGAGTGAGAAAAGCGAAAAAATCGCCCAGCTTGGACAACAGGACAATCAGTCCATACCCCACTTCGTCTTGCAGTCCTATGATGATCCAGAGACGGCATCGATGATCGAACGGGAGGCTAGAGGTCAGGGAGCAGATGTTCAGTACGAAGATTACTATCCAATGGCTCAAGTCGTAAACAAGTATAGATACGGACATGATCTCGTCAAACCTGGCCAGCTCGCGCGTCTAGGGACTCAGATGCGAAGGTTGCATGAATGGTACCTGCAAGCCTGTCGAAATCTGAACGCTACCTCACGGTCTCACTTAGAGATGAGCATTACTTCCGGGGGAAGGAGGAGATAAACCTTGAGCTTGAAGAACTATTTCAGTTATTCAATCAAGACGCCCTCGACAAAGCTATCATCAGTTGCTACTGCCTATAAGTGATTTATTTATGTAATTAAGTCTGTAGCTCAGCTCATTCATTTGCACTAACAATTATCCTCACTATATTCTTTGTGTACGCTATATATTAATTATGCAGAATGAAGAAGCTCGAATGCAAAAGAGGCAAGCTCCATGACATCGGGTTCATTGACCCAAACACAGTTCATGAAGTTACGGTTCGACAGTACCCCAAGGACACAGAGGACAACATGCTAATGTTTTTACAGAAGCAAGCAAACAAAGAGGATATATTCTTTCCCTACAACTTCAAGTGAGTGTTATAACATACATTATGCTTGTGCAGCTTCCACTTTATTCTCGTAATCATTGAGCTATGCTTGTGCAGATTCCACTTTATTCTCCTAATCATTGATCTTAGGAAAGGATTCGTACTTGTCATGTACTCGAAACGTAAAGAACATGCGGAATGGGCAAACATGGCTGCCATGCTCCAGAGGTAATTTCAATCAATTTCGTATCGGCGTCTTCATCTGTTCTAATTTGACGATATCATCAACTAATCAATAACTCATTTACTCATTTTTTCTTTGCCGGGCAGGGCTTGGAAACGGTTCATCAATACTGTTCCGGGTAAATGGAAACCGGAGCTTACATTTAAAGATTACCCTGTAAGTAGTACTATATATATAGCTATGTCCGTGAATCTCTTTGATATTTTGTTTCAATACGATGCTTGATTATTAGTTTGATCGAACTATTTTTTCGTAAAGTGTATGAGGCAGGAACCCGGGAATAACTTATGTGGATACTACGTCTGCGACTTCATTCGTGAGATGGCCACAGGGATGCGGAGGAAGCTATACACCACACTCGTGTACGTGAACAATATTTCACAATTAATCTTATTTTATTACCATCAATTGTATTGAGTTCCATTCATATATATTGATCTCCTTTTTTTAATATAGATGATACGCCTGCGGGACACTCTCATAACGGAGGATCGCATACGAGCAATTCAAGAGGAACTCGCGGGATTCTTTCTTGACGAGGCCATTGCCCGAAATGGAGAGTACTATCGGGAGTTCGTAGATCTTGAACGACATCTTCGTCGTCGTTAGGCATATATGAGATAGATATAGTAAAGAGGTCCGACTTTATATTGTAAACATGCATTACATGTACTGTATTTGATGACAATGTCTATGTATTCATGACGATGCTCGGTAAAAATGCTGACTCCCGCAGTGCAAATTTCTCTTAATTACTTTGGTATGATGTGAATACATTTTTCTTGATAAAGGGAACATATTAATATCGTGAAAATATAAGTTACATTCATCCTTCACACACAACCATAAAAGATAGAAGAATTCCATACAAAACAATATTTTCGATAACAGCAAACCAAACAAAAGTTGTATATGCCATATATCTTTTCGATACAGATTGAAGCAGGCCGTCCAGATATGATTACCTGCTCCGATTCAGGAGATAAGATCACTCAATGATGAGGCGTCGACAACAAGTAATAAAATGGCAAGGGTCACAAATGGCGTGCAAATTCATCTAGTAATTCTAGCTCGTGCGACTTCCAAGCATCAATTGTATGTGAACACAAGAAAACCATTTTATAAATGATAGTTTTCATATGATGCTTCTAATTTTCTGGAAGATGCTGATATATAGGAACCGTCCCATCGAAACTTCGGGTGCAACTTCCACAAGTCAAGTTGTACATCGGTGAGTGGTGAGAACGGTGTGTCCGTGTCACACCATATGTCATTTTCAATGACTGTTCTTCTTGTCAAATGGCTCCATTTGACAGTTTCTTTTTCGACAAGGATAAACCACCGGAGCTCAGTATTCTAGATGCATAGAGCCAAAAAAAAAAATCAAATCTGATGCAACGCAATACAGGCAAACTCAACAAACAATACTGGAGAACAAACCTGAGGTTGGGTCGTGAGTTTTGCTGCACCGGTTCATCCTTGAGTTTGCTTTAAATAACCTTGCTAGCCCAAACCTTGTATCGAGAGGGAATACTTCTCATGCATCCAAAATCCTTGAGCCAACCACTATGCCATTCGTGTCCATCATACCTACCTACTGCATGGTATTTCTCCGCCATTCCAAAGTAAATTGCTTGAGTGCTACCTTTAAAATTCCATCATTCGCCTTTGCAATATATAGCTCATGGGACAAAATAGCCTTAAAAACTATTGTGGTATTGAATATGTACTTATGCACTTTATCTCTTATTAAGTCGCTTGTTGTGCGATAACCATGCTTCTGGGGACGCCATCAACTCTTTGTTGAATATCATGTGAGTTGCTATGCATGTCCGTCTTGTCTGAAGTAAGAGAGATCTACCACCTTAATGGTTAGAGCATGCATATTGTTAGAGAAGAACATTGGGCCGCTAACTAAAGCCATGAATCATGGTGGAAGTTTCAGTTTTGGACATATATCCTCAATCTCATATGAGAACACTAATTGTTGCCACATGCTTATGCATTAAAGAGGAGTCCATTATCTGTTGTCCATGTTGTCCCGGTATGGATGTCTAAGTTGAGAATAATCAAAAGCGAGAAATCCAAAATGCGAGCTTTCTCCTTAGACCTTTGTACAGGCGGCATGGAGGTACCCCTTTGTGACACTTGGTTAAAACATGTGTATTGCGATGATCCGGTAGTCCAAGCTAATTAGGACAAGGTGCGGGCACTATTAGTATACTATGCATGAGGCTTGCAACTTGTAAGATATAATTTACATAATACATATGCTTTATTACTACCATTGACAAAATTGTTTCATGTTTTCAAAATAAAAGCTCTAGCACAAATATAGCAATCGATGCTTTCCTCTTTGAAGGACCTTTCTTTTACTTTTATTGTTGAGTCAGTTTACCTATCTCTCTCCACCTTATGAAGCAAACACTTGTGTGAACTGTGCATTGATTCCTATATTACTTCACATTGACACTGTCCATGAGATATACATGTTATAAGTTGAAATCAACCGCTGAAACTTAATCTTCCTTTGTGTTGCTTCAATACCTTTACTTTGATTTATTGTTTTATGAGTTAACTCTTATGCAAGACTTATTGATGCTTGTCTTGAAGTACTATTCATGAAAATTCTTTGCTTTATGATTCATTTGTTTACTCATGTCATTACCATTGTTTTGATCGCTGCATTCATTACATATGCTTACAATAGTATGATCAAGGTTATGATGGCATGTCACTCCAGAAATTATCCTTGTTATCGTTTACCTGCTCGGGACGAGCAGAACTAAGCTTGGGGATGCTGATACGTCTCCGACGTATCGATAATTTCTTATGTTCCATGCTACATTATTGATGATATCTACATGTTTTATACACATTATATGTCGTATTTACGCATTTTTGGCACTTTCATAAATCCTAGTAAGGAAATATTCTCGGAATTGGACGAAATCAACGCCCAGGGTCCTATTTTTGCACGAAGCTTCCAGAAGACCGAGGGGAAAGGAAGTGGGGCCACGAGGCGCCGCCACACTAGGGCGGCACGGCCCAGGCCTTGGCCGCGCGGCCCTAGCGTGTGGGGCCCTCGTGTGGCCCCCCGCGTTGACTTTCCGCCTACTTAAAGTCTTCGTCGCGAAACCCTCTGTACCGAGAGCCACGATACGGAAAACCTTCCGAGACGCCGCCGCCGAATCCCATCTTGGGGGATTCAGGAGATCGCTTCCGGCACCCTGCCGGAGGGGAATCATCTCCCGGAGGACTCTTCATCGCCATGATCGCCTCCGAGTGATGAGTGAGTAGTTCACCCCTGGACTATGGGTCCATAGCAGTAGCTAGATGGTTGTCTTCTCCTAATTGTTCTTCATTGTTGGATCTTGTGAGCTGCCTAACATGATCAAGATCATCTATCGTAATACTATATGTTGTGTTTGTCGGGATCCGATGGATAGAGAATACTATGTTATGGTGATTATCAATCTATTACCTATGTGTTGTTTATGATCTTGCATGCTCTCCGTTATTAGTAGAGGCTCTGGCCAAGTTTTTGCTCTTAACTCCAAGAGGGAGTATTTATGCTCGATAGTGGGTTCATGCCTCCATTAAATCTGGGACAGTGACAGAAAGTTCTAAGGTTGTGGATGTGCTGTTGCCACTAGGGATAAAACATTGATGCTATGTCTAAGGATGTAGTTGTTGATTACATTACGCACCATACTTAATGCAATTGTCTGTTGCTTGCAACTTAATACTGGAAGGGGTTCGGATGATAACCTGAAGGTGGACTTTTTAGGCATAGATGCATGCTAGATGGCGGTCTATGTACTTTGTCGTAATGCCCTGATTAAATCTCACTATATTTATCATATCATGTATGTGCAATGTTATGCCATTTCTATTTGTCAATTGCCCGACTGTAATTTGTTCACCCAACATGCTTTTATCTTATGGGAGAGACACCTCTAGTGAACTGTGGACCCCGGTCCTATTCTTTACATCGCATACAATCTACTGCAATTGTTCTTTACTGTTTTCTTCGCAAACAATCATCTTCCACACAATACGGTTAATCCTTTGTTACAGCAAGCCGGTGAGATTGACAACCTCACTGTTTCGTTGGGGCAAAGTACTTTGGTTGTGTTGTGCAGGTTCCACGTTGGCGCCGGAATCCCTGGTGTTGCGCCGCATCACATTTCGCCACCATCAACCTTCAACGTGCTTCTTGGCTCCTCCTGGTTCGATTAAACCTTGGTTTCTTTCTGAGGGAAAACTTGCCACTGTGCGCATCATACCTTCCTCTTGGGGTTCCCAACGGACGTGTACATCTACGCGCATCAGCAGGCGCCAATGGAGGCAGAAGTTGCGCGTTCGCTGACTCCACACTCCATAGCGCCAGCCACCTACGCCCGCGGGTATAGACGGTTAACCGGAGCGACCTCCGAGGACGTCCTGCTCCGGCAGGTTGGAGCGAACCGGAGCGTCCAAGAATGGCATGCTCCCGGAGTGGATGATGCCCCTTTCAACCTCTTTCCTGAATGGTAATTCCTTGCCCACCTTGTTCTCGGTTTATTCTTGATTCCTCCCAGAAAATTGATTATTGTACAATAGTTTGTAGTTACTGAAAGCAATGGATTAGCTAAATTCCTCCATTCCGTTTTGAATAGACTTTGATTCTCCAAAATCAAATTTTATGTTGCTCATGATTGCTTGATACAAAGAACAGAGGCATTCATCGGTTTAGTACCATAGGTATGAGTAAGCATTTTAGGTACACTTGTTTCCTTCTTTCATCAAGTAGATTGGAGTCCGTATGCACTGTTTTCTTTTCCTTTGAAAGTGTACAGTATATGGTACTCATAGATGGCCATGATTGAGCGATGACATGTGAAACAAACTAAGGGCAGCAAACTATACTTTTGATTTAGTAAATTATCACCTACAGAGTAGAAGGTTGCAGCTGATGTAAAACTCAAAGATCAATATGCCTATGTTGCAAACTGAAAAATCATCCATTTGGTTCACGAACTCAAACCAGTGAAGTTAAAAGATCACAAGCATTACAAAATTTTACAGTGATTAATTCCATCATCCTATAACATGAATTGCTACCAAACATCAGAAATTTCAGAACATAATACTCTATCTTACAATAGAATTTTTTATACATGGGCATAAGGACATTCTGCAGCTGCTATCTGCAACCTGTGATATTCCTAGTGCTATTTTTGCTGACAAGAAATTCAGCATCGTCCTTGAGCAGATCACGAAACCTGTAGGTGCCCAACTGAAATTCACCAGAGTTCTCGGTAGTAGTGGTCACAAGTTATCTGTTGGTCTGGGGCAAAGACATGATTTGTTTGATTCCTGCAATAGTTTACTTAGTAAATTAGGATTTATCTAAACCAATGTAGAGGTGTGACAATATCAGTAGCCTGGTTGGCTCTTTTAATTAAGATATTGACGGAAAGATAATTTAAGTAATACAGTTATATGTATATTGCTATTCAGCTCTAGGTAAAAGGTAATATTATAATAGCAAAGTATTGTTAGCATTACTCAGAGCCGCGACACATTTAAAGACCACCAGATGAGTTTTGGACAGTTGACATGTAACAAACAAGTACATCATCACACTGAAAAACGACATCAGTATAGAGAGTTGAGCTCACATGGACATCATTCTTCTTTCATGCTTATATAGTCTCATCTGATCAGAAACTGCAAGTAATAAAAAATGAAAAATGTTATGTCCAATAGTAGTTAGATAGATACAAAAGCATAGGTGCAAACAAATCATGGAAGCACGCACCTGCCTCTTCCCTCCAACACATCTCTATAAACAATGTTCTTGGTGCTTCTCCCAGATTTATCAACCTCCTTGTTCGGTTTGGCCAAAATTCGTGTCGTCTTCCTTGAGACGCCCCTTGACAATGCAACATACAACTGACCATGGGAGAACACGGGCTCAGGAAGGTAAATACCGACGTTCGGGATGGTCTGACCCTGTGCCTTGTTAATGGTCATCGCAAAACTCAGGCGGATCGGGAACTGTTTTCTCTTAAACTTGAAGGGAAGTGAGGTATCCTCCGAGGGCGACATAGGGATCCTAGGTATGAACACCCTCTTTCCAGCATGCTGACCACCAACAATCTCTGCGTCAATTGCATTATCCTGGAAGGCTCTGATCATGAGCCGTGTTCCATTGCACAAGCCATTATGAGGGTCTAGGTTACGTAGCAAAATGACCGGGCAGTTGACCTTTACCTTCAAGGTATGCGGGGGCAAGCCATTTGGTGTGATCGAGTTCAAAAAGTCAATCGTGTAATTATTCTGCAAGTCATCCTCGATTGAGTCGAAGCTATGGTATACCTTTTCCTCGCCTGGAAACCTGGAGATCATTTTGTCATTGAGGTCATCCACATGCTCGTTCTTGGTTGAAAGAATTGCACGTGTGCTCATGTACTCCCTTGAGGTAGCATTGGCGTGCAGTGATGGGAAGACATCTTCGATGAGTTTGTTAATTGCTTTCCCATCCTCGGTATAGCCGATCACAATATCATCTGGGAGACGCACATAGTCGTCGCTAATTGTCTCTTCTGTTCCATTGCCGATCCTTAGGAGGTATTCAGAAAACCAAGGGTCGGTCTGTGCACGCATATTGCGTGTGAGGCGAATCTTGCGGATCTTCTCCCACAGATAGGATTTCAGCAGTGTTGCATCGATGATCTGTGTTCTTGTCCCTCGTGTGACAACAGGAAGGACCTGCCTAAAATCCCCACCAAAGACAACAACCTTCCCCCCAAATGGCAAAGGACATCCCATTATATCTTGGAGTGATCTATCAAGCGTCTCAACTGCTTGACGCTTTGTCATAGCGACTTCGTCCCAAATTATCAAGGACGCTTGTTTAAGCAACTCTGCTGTACCACTCTGCTTTGTGAAACCACACATGCTGTAGTCAGTGAGCTTGATTGGAATTTTAAACCTGGAGTGTGCAGTTCGGCCTCCAGGCATTATTGACGCAGCTATACCTGATGTAGCAGTTGCAATTGCTATTAGGCCCATGTCACGCACCTTCGCAAGCAAAGCCTTGTACAAGTACGTCTTCCCAGTGCCTCCTGGACCATCAACAAAAAATATCTGGCCTTTTTGGTTCCTCACATGATCCAATATGTCATTGAAACCAGCTAGCTGCTCACTATTTAAACGTTCAATTAGATCTAGATGTTCTTGGTCTGCGGTGACTTGTCTCTCCTCATATACCTCTCTATAATCAGCGTTAGAAGAACCGTCTGTCTCCACCAGATCCGGAAGTCCATAGCTTTTAATATCCTTTCCCATAGATTGCACAAGATCCCTGATATCTCTAAGGACCATCTGCTCAAGTGCCGCCTCATTGGATTGATTGCGGCGGTAATCCTCAGACATCGATGCTAGATGTTTGTCCCACAGTTGTCGGATTTCTGTTGCCTCGCAGAATACCAGTATAGTTGCAAACAACCGTCGAAGAGCATAAGGCATCTGAAATGTGGCTGCCTCCGTCATGCAATCATCAATGGACTTGTCGTGCTCAATAAGGCCTAAGTGCTCACACGCCTCTCTGAAGGAACCACATAGCTTGCCATTTACTGTTTTTAAGTCATCAAACGAAGTGGAACCTCGCACATGACTTAGGAGCACCCACAAGTAGTACCTCTCTCCTTCGGCCGGGTGTGCATACACCAATCGTCCGATCTGTGATCTCTTATTTTTTCTCTTCTGCCACTTCTTATCTCCGTCAATCCACCTATAGTGTTCTGGAAACTCTCTATAAAGCCATTTTCGTGCCTCTGCATACTTATGGTTCATATCAAAGTACTCGGTAAGCATGGATTTAGAAGACGATGGTTTAGCAACAACATCCTCCAAATTATCACATGCTTTGAAGGCAACAGTATGCATGTTCTCCAAATGAAGCTGGAGTTGCAGAACAGACGGACTAACACCAAACATGTGAAAACAGAAAATCCTATAAATAGCCTCTGGAGGAGATATATAGCGTGCATCCCTATACTGACGAATTTCATTGATGATTCCCCCGGCATTGATGACATCCTTCTCGAATGCAAATGATGTTCTATCATGTCCTTTGTAGATGTACTTGAACAAATACTTGACCGCCTTGATGCTCGAGCAAGCTTCAACATTAATGTGGCAGTTGTATCGCATGAGAAGAAAAGGGTTGTAAGGGACCACCCATCTATTGTCCAATTCTGCTCCTCTGATCTTAACTACACACCCGTCGTCCCTCCTTCTGTAGATGGGATATGAATCTTTTCCTTGCTGTGTATGGCTGCAAAATTGTCGAGGATAATGGAAACGACATTGTCCATCAATCATGCAAGGACAACTTTTCTTCAACGCACCACAGGGTCCATGCAACATGTGTTTGACTACCAGATCATGTAGAACAGGGAAACTTCTCTTTGTCAGGTATCTCTGCAGATATCACCCGATCATAGTCATCTGGGGTTTTAAACTTGCTATCTGATTTCATAATAAGAAGGATATGCTCATGCGGCAAACCTCTTTTTTGAAACTCGGTCACATGTACATAAGCTGCGACTGCTCCAAAATGCTTACCCTTGATCAACAAATCCATCATATCTCGCTGCTTAGCCTTGTAAACTCTTGCCACCAGATCTGGACGATCTTGTGGCAGCTGACCGGGCAATAGTTTCTCTGTTATTTCCTCCCAATACGGGTTGCAAGTCATGGTGATAAAATAATCAGGTTTACCCCAACGTTGGACTATAGCCATAGCATCAAGGAACCTCCTCTGCATGTCTCTGTCACCGCCTGGAAAAGTACGTGGGAGCACGATTCTTTTGCCAATCCGATCCCCACGTGCCTCGCCAGCATCAATGGTGTCAACCAGACCCTGTACAATAGAAAAACCTCACAAATGAGGACATTTTTTTCTGAAACATTGATAATACCCTTCATATATGCATGTTATTACCTGGTAGAGGTCAGCTCGTATGGTCTTTTGATTGCTCAGCTTCGAGTAACAGTCAAGCCTCATAGTTTGTATCTTGATGTACATATCAACAGCCCATTGTTGGAAGAGGCGCCCCCCGAACAAGATGATGTTAAAGAGCCCCTTCCGGATTTGCAACTTGAAACAGTAGTACTCCCTCGCGCTAACGAATTTACTGGACTGTGCTAGGTCGATAAGATCCTCATATTGGTTGCCATTGATATCATCTACACATTCAAATGGTTACAAAACATAATAAGTTTGGTTGTTGTTTGTTAAATGATTTAAAATTATCAATGATGACCATGCCTGTTGGATCGGTAGCATGTTCTTCATATTGTCCAGGTGCCTCAGTAGCATGTTCTTCATCTTGTCCAGGTGCCTCAGTAGCATGTTCTTCATATTGTCTAGGTGCCTCAGTAGCATGTTCTTCATCTTGTCCAGGTAAATCAGTAGTATGGTTTTCATCTCGTCTAGGTAAATCACTGGCTTGGTCTTCATCTTGTCCGGGTAAATCACTTGACTGGACTTCTTGTCGTGTAGACGTACCAACTGGAGCTGAAATAAAGTAATCTGTTAATTATAATGTCATGAGGAAAATCATATTTGCTCGTAAGTATTCTCAAAGAATAGTAAGTAAAAAGTGAGGCGTTATACAGACACACCTGTTGCTAAATCAGAATTGTCCGCTAAATCCTTAGGAGGCTCAAGATATGGCATCTTACGATTCCAGCCGGTCTCCCCACCCGGAAAAAATAATGGATATGCCAAGGGATCATAGCACCCATAGTAAGCTCTAATATACAAGGGATCACCTCCTTTTCCATGCACGACAACACTCCTATCGAAGCAGTTCATCGGGTCGTTTCCTTCAACCCATATCGCAGCCACTTCAGATGCCGTGGGGGCATTGTACCGACGCTGGTCCAGGGTTATATCTGTGTTGAGCTCAATCTTGTACTCATCTAGATTCGAAAATGACCCAACACTCTTGAAAGTCTGCACATAAGGATTGTTCTCAAGTATTTTCAGAATTTTCCGAATGAGATCTACATTAAGATCAGGAGACCTCTGGACCCTATGAGACAAGGATTCATCGCTATCATAAATATAAAGCTGCAGGTGTCGTGGCCCATTATCACCCGGTACCAGATCATCCATTTTATAGTACAATATGCCATGTGCCCGAAATGTATAGTTGCCAGTTCCTTTCGCAGTGCTAACTTGGCAGTCAAGTGTAACCCCAAGACTCGTAAATGAAAAGTGGGAGTTGAAATAGCGGATATTCTTTCTGAAATATTTAGCATCCTCATCTTCCTGACTTGTCCACAAACGTTTCAACTCCTCGGAACATCCGGAATGAACACACCGACTCTTCCTTTTCTACAGCAAAATGCAGGCCCCTCGAACTGAAAACGCATTGCTCCACAGTGGTCACAGTCTTCTGCCTTTTTGAGGACATGGTGTTTTTTTGGTAAGCTTTGGTAGATAACATCAGCAATATTATTATTTATTGGTATTCCTTCAGTAGTATGTCGTTCTCCATGGTACGTTTCGTATTCAACACCTAGAAATTGCAATATATGAACAATAAATCATGAACACTTGATTAAAAATATTAGTAATAAATTTGGGAATGATAAGAGTGTTATTTTTGAAATGATAGAAGGCAGAAATGTTCTTACGTTGTCCACTAAATATTCTTGCTTCCTCGTCAAGCTCATCGTCTGGAGCTTCACCATGGTGTACTGCGATCGGGCATCCATGTAGGCAAGATTTTGATTGAGAAATAGATGAAGATATAAAAATAGAAACAATAGTTGTGCATTTATGTACCTTCAAACTGTGTTACTTGATCAGCAGGATCAAATAAACCGTATGAATCATCTAATTGGTCATTTCCTTGTAGGTAAAGTAATAATTAAACTGTAAGAAATGGTAAGCTATAATAATCTAGATGTACAATGCACTTATGTTGTATGCACTATACCTGGAGACGTCTCAACAGTACAGTTTGATGGTCTAGTGCTTCTCCTCCTAACATTGTAATCTCTTCTTTTCTTGAGGAGAGCATCCATTTGATCGGGACTCATTGAAGTGTATCGGCCTCTCTCTCGCATCCTTTTTGTTTCTGCTGCAGTTAGCTTAGGAGAATCTTGAAGTACAAATCTCCCAGGTGATTGTTGATCTGTTGAGAAGTTAGGAAACATTAAATAAATATGTACTGGGTAAGCATATGAAAACTATAAACCATATATATAAAGTGTTTACCTGGGCTGGCGCATCCAGATTGAAAGCTTGGTAGCAAGTTCCGGACAAATTTATCACTTTGAATTGCACTCATATTGGACTGATACAACCGGGTATTGATGTTTATGGTGTTAGGTGTGGCAGGAGAGTAATGCATTGACCCATTGAAACGTGGATCGTTTTTCCCTATAATATTTTCATGTGAGTATCGCTCAGTAATACAGTTCGGGGTCGTTTTCCTAGATAAGTTGGAGATGATTGCACAGTTTGCTTGGGAGTTCCAATCAAATTTGTTACAGTGCCTAGCAATGACAAGACAAAAACCATGTTATTGGCTTGAAAAAATGGATAATATTTATAGGAGAAACACTATTGAAGTAAAAGGATGACAAATGTCTTCTCACCAATATCATAGGTGAAAGGATGAGACTAAATATGTAATGTGATTATGTATGTGTGTACCTCGCGTGACATTGGACTGCTGCGTGGTAGTAATTGTACTATCCCTCATAGTGCTCACAGTGGGGTATTCAGGTTTGGAAACAACTACAGATTTGTGGACAAAAAAACATAAATACCGCGACGGTGAATTAGGTAGATTAAGACATTTGTAATACCAGATTACCAGATGGCCTATTTTTTATGGACTCTGCAAGATCACGTTTCCGTTGTCTTGCTTCACGCTGTTTGACTAGGTACTGCGCTCTTTGTTGTTCAGTCATTCGTCCATACCATCCTTGACCCCTCTGTTTTTTTGGAGCAGATTGATCAACCTGTGAAGTATCTCCGGCACCTGTGGACGTTGCAACTTCGTTGGTGGTCCGGCCTGTTTCAGCATGTCAACAGTCAGCCGAAGTGAAGATCTGGCGGCTAATGTAAGCCCATAAGAATACCTGATGGCGATATGTTTGTTATATCTTGAAATGGAGAGCGTCTCCCCCTCTGTTTTTTTGGAGCAGGTTGATGAACCTGCGAAATATCTCCGGCACCTGGGGGCGTTGCAACTTCCTCATTGGTCGTCTGGCCTGTTTCAGCATGCCAACAGTTAGCCGAAGATACGGTAGATATGTAATGTAAGCCAATAACAGTACCTGATGGCGATGTATTCGTTATGTCTTGAAATGGGGAACGTTTTCGCCGGGGAAAGACTAAACCATTTGATTGATGAGCCATCTAGTAAGAGCAAAAAATGCAATTCCATGTCCTGAAAGTTTGCTTTGACCAGCACATGAGTGTAGGAAGATCATCATAGTTAAATTTTAGATATTGTTTTGACCTGATGCACGGTTGCGACATAACAACTCATCTGATGATTTAGAAATACCTAAATTTTTGTGTTGCATAATTAATTTATTCACTATCCAGAACGTCTCACCTTGCAGGCCTGGAAATCGCTCCAGTGCAGTTGAAGAAGGTGCTCTCGTCCGAGGCTGAGGTGATACTCACGGAGTGGCGGTGGTGGTGAATTTCTGGTGGCACGTCGGATCGTGCGATGTCGTGGTTTGGCGGTTGCGACTGCGGCGACAGATCACAGCGGAGACGGCATGGGGGTGTTGGCGCAATGGTCGTAGAAGGCGGCGACGGAGCAGAACTGAGGCGAACACGGATGGCCCATGCACTATCCGCGATGATGGCGTTGCAGTTGCAGAATTATTTGCGTGACATGGAATGAAATCGCGAAATTGATACGGAATTCCGTGAATTATGCATGCATGCAATCATGGAATTATTTTCGTGACATGGAATGCAATCGCGAAATTGATGCACAGCGTGTAAATAAGGGAGTTATTTTGAGATGATGGGCGTGTGAATTGGATAGTTGGTGGTGGCGTTGTGCAATGCCATTGGAGTCATGTGTGCCGTTTGATTAGATGGAATAGAAGGCTATGATTGGATGTTTCTGCCAACTTCGTGCCTTTATAAGTAGTTTTATTAAGTTTTATTATTAGAAGTTTTAGATGCAAGTCTTTTTGATGCTTGTCTTGAAAGTACTATTCATGAAAAGTTTTTGCTATATGATTCAGTTGTTTAGTCATTATCTTTTTGTTAGCAAATCATTGCTTTGAATCACTTCATTCATCTCATATGCTTTACAATATTGTTGATCAAGATTATGTTGGTAGCATGTCACTTCAGAAATTATCGTTTTTATCGTTTACCTACTCGAGGCGAGTAGGAACTAAGCTTGGGGATGCTTGATACGTCTCCAACGTATCTATAATTTCTTATGTTTCATGCTAGTTTTATGACAATACCAATATGTTTTAGTCATACTTTATAATGTTTTTATGCATTTTCCGGAACTAACCTATTAACAAGATGCCGAAGCGCCAGTTCTGTTTTCTGCTGTTTTTGGTTTCAGAAATCCTACACATGAAATATTCTCGGAATTGGACGAAACAAAAGCCCACGGTCTTATTTTCCACGGAGCCTTCCAGAACACTGAAGAGGAGACAGAGTGGGGCCACGAGGCGTCCACCCCATAGGGCGGCGCGGCCCCACCCCTGGCCGCGCCGCCATGTGGGGTGGGCCTCTCGGGTGTGATGGGGTTCGTTGCATAGAAAACAAAAAATTTCCTACCGCAAGACGAATAAAACCAACAGATCTAATCTACAAGATCGAAGCAACGAGATGGAGATGAGACTAACCCTCGAAGATTCCAAAGCCTACGAGATTAATCTCGTTGTTGGTGTAGACGATCGTCCCCGGTGCTGCAATCCGGCAGCACTTCGTACTCGGTCGCGCGTACGGTGTCGATGAAGCTCCTTCCTCTCCCGTTCCAGCGGGAAGCGGAGGTGTGGTAGATCTCCTCCAAGTTCCAGCAGCACGGGCGTGGTGGTAGTGGAGGAAGAAAGAAAGCTTCGCAGGCCTTCGCCTAGGTGGAGGAGCGTATGGTGGAGGGGAGAGGGGGCCGGCCACCTCCCCTCTTTATATAGGGGGCCAGCCGGCCAGGGTGGCCCCCTTCCCATCTAGGGTTAAGGGGGGCGGCGGCCAAAGGGGGGAGAGGGCTTTCCCCTCCCCAAGTTGATCCCCCCAGGGAAACCCTAGGGGGTTGGCCGGCCTGGGCCTTGGGGGGCATGTGCCCCTAGCCCATTAGGCCAGGGAGCATCCCCTCGGCCCATGCTAGGCCTCCTAGGTCGTGGGCCCCATGGTGGACCCCTCCGGAACCTTCTAGAACCTTCAGTCAACCACCGGAAAAATCCCGAACATTTCCGAAACCCAGAAATCAACGTCCCTTATATAAATCTTATTCTCCAGACTATTTCGGACCTCCTCGTGACATCCTCGATCACATTCGAGACTCCGAACAAACTTCGTCTCCATACCATATTCAAATCTACTTATGCGACATCGAACCTTAAGCGCGTGTTATCACCAGAATTTGACCAAGTCAGAGGTGGGCCGCGATCAAGATGGACTTGAAGATATACATATAGAAGAGATATGTGAATCGGCCTTGTTTACCAAGTTTGGGCTAGTTAGCCCGTGTATCTTTATAGTAGGCTTCGTAGAAGTTAGAATTTATCTCGTGCACGGTGGTGCACGCCCACGTTAGAAAGTCCCCTGGACTATAAATATGTACCTAGGGTTTATGGAATAAACAACAACCAACGTTCAACACAAACCAATCTCGGCGCATCGCCAACTCCTTCGTCTCGAGGGTTCCTCCGGTAAGCACCATGCTGCCTAGATCGCATCTCGCGATCTAGGCACGAGCCTGCCTAGTTGTTCATGCGTTGCTCGTACTGAAGCCTTTTTGATGGCGAGCAACGTAGTTATCATAGATGTGTTAGGGTTAGCATTGTTCCTAGTATCATATGCTGTCGTAGTGCAACCCTTGCGCATCTAGCCGTCCCTGTACCTCATCATGGGTGCAGGGCGGCACCCCGCTTGATCGTTATTTAGTAGATCTGATCCGTTACGGTCGCTCCTTGATTCATCAAGGATTAGTTTAATATCTGCAATAGTTAGGCCTTACAAAGGGTTGGAGGATCCAGCGGCATGCAGGGTGTAGTTTGCTGCCCCTAGACAGGACGTTCCGAGGATCAACCTAGTGTTGGTTTTTAGGCCTTGTCTAGGGCTGGCTTACGTTTACCGTGCGTGAGTGCGAGGCCCAATCGTGAGTAGGATGATCCGATTATGCGGTGAAAACCCCAGATCGTCGTGGATCTCATATGCTTTATCATGATCAAGCAGGACCACCATATTCGGCCACCTCGGACGAATCATGGGTGGATCGGCTCCATGAGCCGATTCACAGACAACCTGAGAGCCGATCGAGGCTCGTATTTAACGTGTACGTGTGTGCCCTGCAGGAAACTAAGCGAGGCATCATCCACACCTTCGACCAGGTATAGGTCAGGTGGCACGCCCTGCGACCCGCATCGGCGCGCGACCAGGAGGCTTTGCGGGCCGTCGCTCGAGGGACCGGGGCCAGCCGCAGCCCTAGTCGTTCCGGCTCTACGGTGTTGACCACGCCCGCCGGTGGGTTTCTGACGTCAACACATTCTGGCACGCCCGGTGGGACCATCTTCAACGACAACCACCTCGCCATCCACATCAGAGATGGCGAAAAACACCCCGGTCGAGTACGAGGATCGGAATGGCGAAGTCAAGGTCCTCCGCGAAGCCGACCTCATCGGCTCTTCCCACGACGCCCGCTCCCATGGCGGCAGCGCCAATGTGGTGGAACTTGGGTACCACCCTGGTGAGGGCAATGATGAGGGCGGCTGCTCTCACAGCAAGGATGAAGAAGAAGCCGATCCCAGCAATCGGACCACATTGCACGCACCACCAGCTCTCCCAGTATTCGGCGTCGACCTCACAGGTGACGGAAAGTTGGGGTTTGGGTTCACCTCGGCTGACGAGCTAGAGGAAGTCGACATCGGCCCCGGGGATAAGCCGCGGCCGACTTTTATCAGCAGGAAGTTAGACCCACAGCTCAGGGGTCAGATGGTGGCTCTATTGAAAGAATATCCAGATTGCTTCGCATGGGACTACACGGAGATGCCTGGGCTGGACAGGAGCATCATCGAACATCGACTCCCCCTGAAGAAAGGATTTCGGCCCTTCCAGCAACGAGCACGACAAATGAAGGCCGAAATCCTAGAGGAGGTCAAAAAAGAGATCGAGAAGATGTTGGCTGCCGGATTCATCAGGCCATGCAGGTATGCGGAATGGATATCCAGTATCGTTCCGGTAGAAAAGAAGGACGGCCGTTGGCGTGTGGCTATCGACTTCCGAGACCTTAACAGAGCTACTCCAAAAGATGAATATCCGATGCCTGTGGCAGAGACTTTGATCAATGCAGCTGCTGGCCACAAGGTTTTAAGCTTCATGGATGGCAACGCCGGCTACAACCAGATCTTCATGGCCCCAGAAGACATACACAAGACTGCATTCAGAGTACCAGGGGCAGTAGGCTTGTTTGAATATGTGGTCATGACCTTCGGGTTGAAGAATGCCGGCGCGACGTATCAAAGAGCCATGAATTATATATTCCACGATCTGATCGGCAAGCTGGTGGAGATCTACATTGATGATGTGGTGGTCAAATCTGTCTCCATGAAGGGACACTTGGAAGATTTACGACATGTACTAGACCGAACTCGAAAGTTCGGACTGAGAATGAACCCAAAGAAGTGTGCCTTTGGGGTGACGGCCGGCCAGTTCCTAGGATTTTTGGTCCATGAGCGAGGAATTGAGATCGGCCTGAAGAGTCAGGAGGCAGTGCGCACCATGCAGCCGCCCACTACGAAGAAGGAACTACAACGTCTTATCGGCAAGATCAACTTCGTTCGCCGATTCATCTCTAACCTGTCAGGACGGATCGAGCCGTTCATGGGTTTGGTGAAGACTAAGTCCGATGACGAATTTCACTGGGGGGCAGAACAGCAGCAGGCGTTCGATGACATCAAACGGTATCTGACGACACCGCCCGTGCTAGTGCCGCCCCAACAAGACAGGCCGTTCTACATTTACTTGTCAGTAGCGGACACATCCATCGCCTCGGTGGTGGTGCAACTCTACGACGGCGTTGAGAGGGTCGTTTTCTACCTCAGCAGAAGGATGTTGGACGCGGAGACAAGGTACCCTGAGGTCGAGAAATTGTGCCTCTGTCTGTTCTTCACCTGTACCAAGCTGCACCATATCCTTTTGACGGCAGAGATCTTCGTCATATGCAAGTCCGACGTTGTCAAGCACATGTTGTCGGCCCCCGTGTTGAAAGGACGATTGGGTAAATGGATGCTGGCGTTGTCAGAATTCGACCTGCGGTATCAGCCTGCGAAAGCAGTCAAAGGACAAGCATTAGCCGATCTCATAGCTGAGCGAATCAATACCAATATAGCAGCACTATCCATACGTGCATGGGCTATGTTCTTCGATGGATCGGCTTGCGACGGTGGTTGCGGCATCGGCATTCTGCTCGTATCGCCTAGAGGGACGGAATACTCCTTCTCCATCAGGTTGTCGACCCCCTGCACCAACAACGTGGCGGAGTATGAAGCGATACGAAAGGGGATGGAGTTGCTACTAGAAGCTGGAGCGGAAGCAGTAGAACTGTTTGGAGATTCCAAGTTGGTGATCAACCAGCTCACGGATGAATATAAGTGCGAGAGTGAATCGCTTTTCCCATATTGGATGGAATGCCGTGAGCTAATGACACAGTTTCGATACATCAACTTCAATTGGGTTCCAAGATCCCAGAATACCGAGGCCAACAACCTCGCGCAAATGGCGTCAGGCTACATAGATACACCTGAGGGGTCAGAAGTTCAGGTCCAATTCCTGGAACAAGATGATTGGAGAGCCGAAATCTTCAAATACTTAAAAGATTCGGCTCGGGGGGCACCTAAGCGGGTAAGATACAAAGCCATGAAGTATGTCCTCATAGGAGACGACATGTTTTACAGGACGTTGGAAGGGTTACTACTCAAGTGCCTGGGACCAACTGAGTCTAATCGGCTCTTACATGAGGTGCATGAAGGCGCCTGTGGAACTCATCAGTCGGCTCACAAAATGAAGTGGCTAATTAGGCGTTCAGGGTTCTATTGGCCCACCATGCTTGAGGATTGCTTCAATTACTACAAAGGATGCCAGGCATGCCAGATGTTCGGAAAGATTCAGATGGTACCGGCATCAGCAATGAACCCGATCATCAAACCTTGGCCATTCCGAGGGTGGGGCATGGACATGATTGGAAAAATCCATCCGGCTTCGAGTAAGAAACATGAATTTATCTTGGCCATCACAGATTACTTCACCAAGTGGGTGGAGGCCGTCCCTATGAAAAAGGTAAAATCAGAAGATGTGATTAAGTTCGTGAAAGAACACGTGATTCATAGGTTCGGGATTCCCCAAACCATCACGACCGATGGAGGCTCGGTCTTTGTGTCTAAAGAGTTCAGGGGATTCTGCGATGACATGGGGATTAAGCTGATCCGATCATCTCCGTACTATGCTCAGGCGAACGGGCAAGCTGAGGCGTCCAATCAGAGTTTAATCAAGCTGATCAAGAGAAAGATTGAAGAAAACCCAAGGGATTGGCATGAGAAGTTATCAGAGGCATTGTGGGCCTACCGCATGTCATGCCATGGAGCTATAAAAACTTCGCCGTACCAGCTTGTTTATGGGCAAGAAGCCGTATTACCTTGGGAGATTACGGCTGGATCAAGACGTGTCACGTTTCAGGACGACCTGACGGCAGACGAATATGCAACTTTGATGAGTGACACCATTGAAGACGCAACAGAGCTTAGGCTTTGGTCGTTGGAAAAGATCAAGGAAAACAAGGCCCGGGTAGCTCGGGCCTACAATAAGAAGGTTAGGCCAAAGGAGTTCCAGGTTGGCGACCTGGTATGGGAAGCTGTGTTGCCGTTAGGAACCAGGGACAAGGCATATGGCAAGTGGTCTCCTAATTGGCACGGTCCGTACAAAGTCGTCCAAGCCTTGAAGGGTAATGCATACATGTTGGAAGAATTGGACGGGCAGAAGTTCCCAGTGGCCGTAAACGGTCAACACCTCAAGAAATATTTCCCGAGCATGTGGGATGATGGGCACTAAGGTAGGGAGGCCGATTAGAATCGGCCAGCAAAAGGGAACGATCCAAAGTATGGGGGATGCAATCGTAAAAAAAACAAAAGCCGATGTCGCCGCCATCGACTCCAGAACAATTATGGTGTTCAGTTTAGCCTCACGAGTGCCCTGGAGCACGTCTTTGCTGGTGTCCTCGCCTTGACTAAGGCTCGGGGGGCAGCTGATCTAGTGGATGCTCCATATTCTCAAGAGCCGATTGGGGATTGCTGCAAGAAAGGGAAGGAGACTGGTTGCTCAGGTTAGCCGATGAACAATCATCGGCTGTGGAATTGCAAAAGACCATGGTCAGAAAAATGATAATCCGATTCGTTTGCTATCGGTCCTGGTGTGGTGAGCAGGAAGATGGAGATTGAATTAATGAAAGAAAGATCGAACGAGCAATTCTTATTAATTCAAAGATACGGCTTTACAAGAAGAGCCGAGGGCTCCCAAAAGAGGGATCTGGTGCCTAGTGCACTACTAACTGCTAGTCCTACTCCACTAGTCGTCGCTGTCTTCATCATCGCCGTCATCGTCGGCGCTGCTCCCCGGAAGCTCCTCGCCATCGCTGTCCCAGCTGTCGGCTGGAGCTTCCTCCTCCTCCTCGTCATCATCATCATCCTCGCTATCCGCCCAGGTGCGGAGGCGCTTCGTTGGAGGATATCCCGCGGAGGAGGAATCGTCTTCCTCCTCCTCATCCTCCTCTTCCTCGTCATCATCGTCGTCCTCGCTGTCCGCCCACATGCGGGAGCGCTTCTTCGGCGGGAGCTTGGTGGAGGGGGAAACCTCAGTCCCTTCCGCTCTTTTTTCTTCCTTCTCCTTGTCGGAGGGAATGGGGTTCGCCCCGGAGCGAGGATCGTCCTCTTCCTTGTTCTTCGGCGCCGATTGGATGGAGAAGCTGGAAGCGGAGGAGGAAGAGGAAGACATTGCTACAGAAGGCGAGGGTTTTTTGGTGTCGACCGCTAGAGCAGAGGAAGGGGATGAAGAGAACTGGTCAGTTGGCATGGTTAAATAATGAGGAGCCTAGTGGGGATTCAATGCCATTGCAGTTTCCGAGGAAGTGATGTTAAAGCTGTCAAATTTCACAGAGAAGTGGGGAAGACAAGGCGTCATGATGACGGTTGCTGCAACAGTTCTGCCACGACATGACCCGGCGAAAGAAAGCGTAATGATTTTGGAAATGTCATTTCCAAAACCAGGGGGCATGTGTTATCACCGGAATTTAACCAAGTCAGAGGTGGGCCGCGATCAAGATGGACTTGAAGATATACATATAGAAGAGATATGTGAATCGGCCTTGTTTACCAAGTTTGGGCTAGTTAGCCCGTGTATCTTTATAGTAGGCTTCGTAGAAGTTAGAATTTATCTCGTGCACGGTGTGGTGCACGCCCACGTTAGAAAGTCCCCTGGACTATAAATATGTACCTAGGGTTTATGGAATAAACAACAACCAACGTTCAACACAAACCAATCTCGGCGCATCGCCAACTCCTTCGTCTCGAGGGTTCCTCCGGTAAGCACCATGCTGCCTAGATCGCATCTCGCGATCTAGGCAGCACGAGCCTGCCTAGTTGTTCATGCGTTGCTCGTACTGAAGCCTTTTTGATGGCGAGCAACGTAGTTATCATAGATGTGTTAGGGTTAGCATTGTTCCTAGTATCATATGCTGTCGTAGTGCAACCCTTGCGCATCTAGCCGTCCCTGTACCTCATCATGGGTGCAGGGGCGGCCCCTTGATCGTTATTTAGTAGATCTGATCCGTTACGGTCGCTCCTTGATTCATCAAGGATTAGTTTAATATCTGCAATAGTTAGGCCTTACAAAGGGTTGGAGGATCCAGCGGCATGCGGGGTGTAGTTTGCTGCCCCTAGACAGGACGTTCCGAGGATCAACCTAGTGTTGGTTTTTAGGCCTTGTCTAGGGCTGGCTTACGTTTACCCTGCGTGAGCGCGAGGCCCAATCGTGAGTAGGATGATCCGATTATGCGGTGAAAACCCCAGATCGTCGTGGATCTCATATGCTTTATCATGATCAAGCAGGACCACCATATATTCGGCCACCTCGGACGAATCATGGTGGATCGGCTCCATGAGCCGATTCACAGGACAACCCGAGAGCCGATCGAGGCTCGTATTTAACGTGTACGTGTGTGCCTGCAGAAACTAAGCGAGGCATCATCCACACCTTCCGACGGTATAGGTCGGGTGGCACGCCCTTGCGACCCGCATCGGCGCGCGACCAGAGGCTTTGCGGGCCGTCGCTCAGGGTGGGGCCAGCCGCAGCCCTAGTCGTTCCCGGCTCTACGGTGTTGACCAGTCACTGCCCGCCGGTGGGTTTCTGACGTCAACAGCGCGTCACCCTACGGTTCGCGAACTATGCAGACATGGTCGAGACTCCTCTCCGAGAAATAACCAATAGCGGGATCTGGAGATCCATAATGGCTCCCACATATTCAACGGTGACTTAGTGATCGATTGAACCATTTACATACGATGCCAATTCCCTTTGTCTCGCGATATTTTACTTGTTCGAGGTTTGATCATCGGTATCTGATACGTCTCCGACGTATCGATAATTTCTTATGTTCCATGCTACTTTATTGATGATACCTACATGTTTTATACACATTATATGTCATATTTATGCGTTTTCGAACTAACCTATTAACGAGATGCCGAAGTGCCAGTTCCTGTTTTCTGTTGTTTTTGGTTTCAGAAATCCTAGTAAGGAAATATTCTCGGAATTGGACGAAATCAACGCCCAGGTTCCTATTTTGCCCGGAAGCATCCAGAACACCCGAGAGCCACCAGAGGAGGGCCCTGTGGGCCCCAGACGATAGGGTGGCGCGGCCTGGGCCCTGGCCGCGCCAGCCTATGGTGTCGTCGCCCCTTCGACCTTCTGACGCTGCCCTTTCGCCTATATAAAGCCCCTGCATCGAAAACCCTTACGGAATAAGCCACGGTACGCGAAACCTTCCAGAGCCGCCGCCATCGCAAAGCCAAGATCTGGGGACAGGAGTCTCTGTTCCGCACGCCGCCGGACGGGGAAGTGCCCCGGAAGGCTTCTCCATCGACACCGCTGCCATCTCCACCGCCATCTTCATCACCGCTGCTGCTCCCATGAGGAGGGAGTAGTTCTCCATCGAGGCTCGGGGCTGTACCGGTAGCTATGTGGTTCATCTCTCTCCTATGTGCTTCAATACAATAATCTCATGAGCTGCCTTACATGATTGAGATTCATATGATGATGCTTGTAATCTAGATGTCATTGTGCTAGTCAAATGAGTTTTACTTATGTGATCTCCGGAGACTCCTTGTCCCACGTGTGTAAAGGTGACAGTGTGTGCACCGTGTGGGTCTCTTAGGCTATATTTCACAGAATACTTATTCACTGTTATGAATGGCATAGTGAAGTGCTTATTTATATCTCTTTATGATTGCAATGTATTTTGTATCACAATTTATCTATGTGCTACTCTAGCAATGTTATTAAAGTAGTTTTATTCCTCCTGCACGATGTAATGGTGACAGTGTGTGCATCCGTGTTAGTACTTGGTTTATGCTATGATCATGATCTCTTGTAGATTGCGAAGTTAACTATTGCTATGATAGTATTGATGTGTATTATTCCTCCTACATAAGCATGAAGGTGACAGTGTGCATGCTATGCTAGTACTTGGTTTAGTCGTATCGATCTTTCACTACTAGGAAAAGGCTTATAGCCGCACTCCTTACCACCGGCGAGTTCGATTTGAAGATGCCGGCGGTAAAGCCTTCCAGGGTGGCCTAACCCTACCGCCGGCGAGTTGAAAGGAAGATGCCGGGGGTACAAGCTTTACCGCCGGCGAGTCGATTTGAAGATGCCGGCGGTAAATGGGCGGGCGGGCCTCCCGCTGGCCTTACCGCCGGCGAATTCGCCAATAACGCCGGGGGTAGCGGGCTTACCGCCGGCAAACCCGACTTCGGAAGCCGGGGGTAACGAGTGGATTGGTTGGCCACCCATCCTGACTTAGCCGGGTTTTACGTAGTCTCGAAGGTTTAAGCCTACCGCGGAAAACTAGGGTTATGTTGGGTAGATTCGATCTTTCTTTGTCCCTCGACTCCCCCTTATATAGGAGGTGGAGCCGAGGGTTTCGTTTTGTACAAGTTACAGAGTCCGGGACGGTTTCTAACTCATCCCGCCAGATTACAAATAACTCTTCCTATTACAACTCTAGCTTTCCTTAACATATCTTGGACTCCCGAATCTTCCTATTACAAGATGTATGCTTGTGTTGCCATGTATCCTGCCTCTGGCGTTTTTGGGATGATATTTCCTCTTTCGTCGATCGACATAAAGGACATGTCGAGATTTTGGATTATGTTTCCTCTTTCTGCTTCAGGTATGTTTTGCAGTCGAGACATTGCTCTCCTCCGAGCTTCTCTGTGACTATCTCCTGTATTTCCTGAAAGGCGACTTAAATCTGCTCGGCGTCTGCTTGATGCAGAAGCTGCTTCTTTCCTTCTATTCAGGGATGTTGTTTGTTTTTCTAACTCTCTGCTAACTCGAGCGAGTCTATATTGATATGCTTGAAGTTCTTGTGCAGTAGCAGTGGTGGTCATAGGCTCTGAACCATCCATGGCTCTCGCAGCCCTATCCCACGCTTCTTGTGGGAGCTGTACTCTTGCGCGAGTTGAAGATCCAGGATATTTGGTGCCTAAGCCATGTCTGAGATCAGCGGGATCGACGTATGGATTTCCCAATTCGTCGAAAGCCTCTGAAGTTTGCGGGTCTGATGTGCCTGCCCCTTCTACCACATAGATCTGATGATATTTTGCGCATTGATTTTTGTCGGGATTGGTGACACCATCATATAGAGTGGTGAAGACCTTTCCGATGGCAGCAGACTTGTCGATGAAGTTGAAGCTGTCGACGCTGTCGGAGTCGCTGCTTATAAAGGAGTCCGCAGACGACTCGAAGGATGTGTTGCTGAAGATCTTGGCGAGCTTTCCGCTTGCCTTGTTGTCGACGAAGTATGTCGACGAAAACTCCTCATCACTCGACGAAAAGTTGGAGTCGACCGCTGAAAATTCCGGCGAGATCGGAACTTCGAGACGGTAGGATCCTTCCTTGTTGACGCCAAATCGGAATTCTCCGAACGTCATGACGATGGGCTCCTCCAGATAGGCACATGCATCCATACGGGAGGGCGGGTGAGGAATAAAATTGAATAGATCAGTTTTTCCCTTGTTACCTCGATCCATCGCGTTGCTTGCTGTTGACGATGTCGAAGATCTTGAACGTGCCATCGAGATCAGATCCTTGCAGCCTCTAATTCCCACAGACGGCGCCAATTGACAAAGGATTAACTTGTCAATGCCTACAGATTGTAGACTAGGGTTTTGCTAGAAGTAGAGGGCAAGTAGATCTCGAAGGTTTAGGCGAAAAGTACTCGGCGATTATGAAAACTAGGGTTATGTTGACAGTAGATTTCGATTCTTTCTCCCTCGACTCCCCCTTATATAGGAGGTGGAGCCGAGGGTTTCGTTTTGTACAAGTTACAGAGTCCGGGACGGTTTCTAACTCATCCCGCCAGATTACAAATAACTCTTCCTATTACAACTCTAGCTTTCCTTAACATATCTTGGACTCCCGAATCTTCTTATTCTTCGGGTAGTGGGCCTTCAGTAAACTCCGGGTACTATCTTTGGCAGGCCCATTTGGGATGCCTATGTCAGAGCCCCCGAGATTTTGCTTGAATCGTAGAGTCAAGGGAAATCTCATCTGTTTATATTTTTTCGAGAACTCTTATTTATGCTTCTTCACATAAAATTCTATATTGTACAGGGATAATGGTAGTTGGGGCTAGTTCATCTGACGGATCAGGTACTAGTTAACTGCTCTAGTGGCAATCCGCAAAAACCTACTTCAAGATCACGTCCCTGGACATGATCTCGGGATACTGGTGTAAACTTCGACAGGTGCCGCTTAAGGTCTTACCATTCTGTCGAGTCCCAGTCAAATTTATCGGGTACCTAACGCGTCCGTTAGGATTTTTCTTCGTATCTGTTGATACGGATAAAAGTAGCAGAGCGCAGTCTTTGGCGATGCCACGCCCAGCAGAACGGATCTGGGGTCTTACCTTCGCAAATTTGCGGCATTCAGAAATTGATCGCAACTTTGGCGTTCTAAGAATATATTGTCGAGTGCTTTTCGCCTTTGGAATAGCACATTTTATCGAGTCATATTTGATGACTTATTTTGTCTTCCCGATGGGAGTATATGTAGAGTTATCTTTGTAACTCGAAATATACTCACTTCTGTTTTATTTTGATAAAATTCATCGGGCACGCGAACAGCGTTCCCGATGGGAGTAGCCCAGGGCTACAGCCAAGAGCTTGTGCTTGGGTGTAGGCTCCACAGATTAATATCCTTTGTCGCTATTTTTATAATTCTTCTCGATATTTTCATATTTATCGGGTGCGCTACCAGCGCTCCCGATGGGAGTAGCCCCCGAGGCTATGAACAAATTCTTGGATTTGGTCATAGGCTCTCGCCATTTCTATATTGTCATACTCGAAATTTTCTATTTTTCCAAAGTAGCCCCCGAGCATTTGGGCAAAAACTTGTATTTGATCAAAGGCTCCAAGAGTATTCGAATGTTTTACCCTGTCGCCATTCTCTTTTTATTTTTCTTGTCGACATATTTTCCCTTGTCAAATTCTCTTCATCTCTGTCAATAATTGGGATTTTTCTGCCTTGTGGGTCCATTGTTCCCACCACGTTGACACGTCGTGCAAGTGGGGGACACACGTCCTCCGCTTTTCCTGGCGCACGTACGGTAACGCCTGTTCCATTCCTTCTCAGTAAAAATACCTTTTTACCCTTGTATCTACGAGATCCTTTTTTCACCACACGATTTCTTCATCCAACGGTGCACTGCTTCGTCCGAACCCTATATAAACCTTTCTTCAACCTCGGTCCAGTCCTTCGCTTGCGCCGCACTGTTTCCCTCTGCAAAAACTTCCCTTGCGCCCAACTCTGTTTGATCTTCCGCACGCCCAAGCATTGCTTTGTCCACTGCCGTTGATGCCACCACGCACGCGTCTCACTCGCCACAGCACGCCTGATTCATCAATGGCCGCCGCGGATCTAGGAACCGTGGAGTGGGAGAGGTCCAAGGTCACGAACCAGGACCTAAATCTTCTGAAGAAGCTGGGGATCACCAAGAAGCCCAAAGCGGTTTGCTTCCCTAGTGAAGAAAGCTACCCAGCCCCTCCAATGGGGTACCGGGTAAGTTTTGTCGACCATCTCATCCGTGGTTTATCCGCCCCCATTCATCCTTTTCTCCGCGGATTGCTTTTTGTCTACGGTCTTCAACTTCACCACCTCACGCCAAACTCAATCCTCCATATTTCCATTTTTATTACTCTCTGCGAAGCCTTCCTTGGCGTCTCGCCCAATTGGGCGCTATGGAAGCGCATTTTCTTCTGTCGCCGCAATGGCTCTCACAATGTCGCCTATAATATAGGCGGCGTTGTTATCTCTATCCGCTCCACTGCCAATTACTTCGATGTCAAACTCCCTGACTCCGTTCAAGGGTGGCGTAAGAGGTGGTTGTACATTCGCGAGGAGAACCATGGATGCGCAGAGGACAACATCCCTCCGTTCGATGGTGACGAGAAAATTCTTCGTCGCCGTTCTTGGGATGCAGAGGCTACCGAAGAAGAAAAAGCGTCGACTGAAGCTTTGATGACTCGCATCCGCGAGTTGCAAAATACTCGCGGCAAAGAGTTGTCAGGTATCCAAATTATAGTGTATTTTCTTAAGAGTAGAGTTCAGCCTCTTCAAGCTCGCAAATTTCCTCTTTGGAAATATACTGGCGACGAAGATGTGGATCGGCTGTCGACAGATTTGGAGGTGAAGGACTTGGAAAAACTTGTCCGAAAAATCACCTCCCTCAGCAAAAAAGATTCTATCCCTTCTTCTTGTCGCGTGAAACCATACAGCGCCGCCCATGCACTTCCTAAGGTAAACTTTGTCGCGTAATTTCTTACTGCCTTGCTTTTTGCATTGTGTGCTCCTTCCTGATATTCTTCCCTCTTTTTATACAGGACCACCCAAATCTTGTTTCACTTCCTCCTCTTCCTGAAGGTGGGGAAGTCGAAGAAAGGGCCGTTATTTCTGATGATAACCAAGAGGCTCCTTCTTTTGTGAATGAACCCGCAGATTCTCGAAAATCTGCGGGATCTGCTGAAAAGGACGCTGCCTCTGAAGGCACTACATCGGCCCAATCTCCTCCTCTTGCTGTTTCTCCAAAGAACAAAAGGAAGAGGGATGATGTCGAAGATTCCGGGACTTCTAAACCCGAAGAAGCTGATCCTTCGTCGCAAAAGGCAGCTTATGATCCATATCTCGGGACCCTTATCAGTTCGTAAGTCCTTTTTCTATCTTTTTCTTGTATTTGAACATTCGTATCTATCTTGCTGTTTATATTGTCGACATTTTACTTGTAGTGATGAGGAAGAAGAGGTACCAACCGCTGATGTGGCTGCTCGAACGAGTACGTCACATACATTAGTTGCCTCGGAGACACCAGTTGAAGGAGAAGAAACTTCGCCTCCTCGGCAGAATGTCAACACTGCTACTCCTCCTTCAAGCCCCCGAGCCCCTTTGTCGAAAAGGGCGAGGACGGAAATCATCCCGGAGCCTACTCTTCAATTGAGTAGCTCCTCTAACCCTCTCTTGGAGGATGTAAGTTCTTAACTTTCTTGTCATTGTTCATGTTTTCTTTGTTGATTTCTGTACCATTATATTTTTCTCATACCGCCATTTCCTTTTATCCCCTTTTTTAACAGCCTCTTATAAAGGATCTTCTTCGCATTGGTACCCAATTTGTCGGGTACCGTGAATATGCTAGTAAAGCTGAAGGTAATGCTTTACTCCTTTTGCTTCTGCCCTTTTGCTCCTTTGTTGTCGAAGTTTTTAACTATATTTTTCTTCCTTGCCAGAAAAACTGGCGGAAGCCAATGAGCGTGCCAACACACTTGCTCAACATTAGAGCAAAGTGAACAGGCTCGCAAAAAGGCTGAGTCAGATGCTGTTGGTGCTCGAGCAGAGGCTGATAAAGCCAAGTCTGATGCTGCTGGTGTCGAAGATCTCCGGAAGAGACTTCATGATGCCGAAACTTCGCTGAGTGAACATATAACCGCTCAATCTGCTCGCGAAGAAGCCATCCTCAAGCGCATAAGGACCCAGAATCGTCGCTTTGTCTGTAAGTATCTACCCCAATTCGAATCTTTTGGATCTTCTTTCCTTTACTCGTTTGTTGCTAAATGGATGTTCATTGTTGCAGCTAGAACGGCTCAAGAATATGAACTTGAAGATCCCGATAATGATCCTCTGCTTGACGCCGTTTCATTCCTCGAGTTTCACGGGACGGAAGCACGTGAAGGTATCGACGAAGCTAAAGCAGGACTGTTGCGGCTCTTCCCCTATTTCTTCCCAAAGAAAGAGGCACCTGCAACTTTCCTTAATCTAGCCAAGTGCTTTAATCCTCCCGAAGATCTCGGGCTGAAGATGCGCCATGAAAACCAGAAGGTTGCCGTTGAGAGCACTGTTGCCCTGGTCGCTGACAGTCAACAAACTATTGACTGGACCAAGGTTGGCGACACGGATCAAATTGAGCAACTCAAGTGGCGATCCTTGGTTAAGGCGGCGAAACCCAACACGAAGAAAATCCTGGCGTATCTTGGGGTCAAGCCAGCTTCGACTCCTAGTTCATCGAGGCCGGAGGTCTAGTTGCATGCCTCTGTCTTTTCTATTTTTTGCTTTCTTTACTTCTTTTGCTATTGTCGCCACTTTAGCCTTGGCGACAATTACCCTGCTAATCCCTTAGGAGAACTTCTTTTGTAATGATGGTGTAAACTTTTTAGAAGTAATGAAATTCCTCTTGGTGCTGTCATTGATCCGAAGATTTTATTTTCCAGTTAATATTTGACAATTATTCGACCAATCCTTGCTCTCCCAATGCTGCTCCTGCATCTTCCTTGTCGAAGAAAGTAGAAACCGATGACAATTTCCGTGAAGGTCCCTCAAGCACACCTTTGTCGGAAGATTTGCAAGAACTTCGACAGCAACTTCAGTTCACGAAGAAACAATCGCTAAAACTCATGGAACAAAGTCGAGAATCTTCTCAGAGGGAGGAAATTGCGCTCCAACAAGCTCAAGATGCCATGACTGAAAAGGACGCTGCTGTTGCTGAAGCTGCTGCAGCTACGTCTCGAGAAAATTCCATGCTCCAACTATTAATAGATGCTAGTTTGGATATGGCGGGTAAGTTTCATTGTCTTCGTCTTGCTTCTTCTTTTCCTTTGCTGCTTGCCTTTTTACTCTCCTCTGATTTGTTTTATGAACAATAGGTGCTTTTTTGGATACTGCAACTGAAAATGAACGTGTCGAGGCTCGTTCCAATGTCCTTCTTCGACTTGCACATGAACATGGGTCGACTTTTTGGGGCACGCCTGAACGGACTCGCCAAATCGTGAGGTTTCAAGATCGCGCGCTTCAGGTTCGCGGGTATCTTGACTTCTGTACCAAGACCCTCTCTATGGTTTATAACTCTATGTTTCCTCGGAACATTCAACCAAAAACTCTTCCCGAGTTAATGGAGAAGTTCAAGGATGCCCACAGGATCCATCACTTTGTCAGAGCGCAACTGGTAGCTGGCGCCAGATTTGCCCTTATAATGCTTCAGATCTGCCATTCAAAACTTGATCTGACCCAAGTCGTTGAGAAGGTTCACGAGAAGGTACGGCGCCGAAGAGTTGGTATCGATCGTATTAACACGAAGGTTTCACCTATAGCCGAAGAAATGATTGAAGACCTTCTTCGGATGGATGCCGACTTTTTTGCAGACGGTCATTATGCTGATTTTCTTGGCGCTGCTCCTGAGGAAAACAGAGTTACTCTTGATGATATATTGAATCAGGACTGATTTTTTTCTCTTGATAGATAATTTTTCCTTGTAAATCATGAACATGACTATGTTGTGAAGTACACATTATATTTCTATATTTTGTCTAGCCCCCGAGTATTTTTCGGTGGCTACTCGCTGTATTTGTATAATGCGAGGTTTTGACCCAAGGCAAGATAATATACGTTGTATACTATTTTTGTGGGTGTAAGCCCCCGAGTCTTTTGTTGATCACTATTTTGTCTGTATCTCTTTTTATTTTGGCGAGGTATTTTTACCAAGGCGAAATGCTTCTTTTGTCGATACTGTATTTATATATATATTGTATCATGTAGGGGAGGAACCCCTGATCTTGTCGAGAAGAAGATATATAATTCCACTATCTTTATTATATTGCAGCACCGCGAGTCCGCCTCATTAAAAACCTTCTCCGGCCCCACTCGGTGCCCCGAAAAAGGAAAAGAGTGCGTCTGAAAACTCGCGGGCGTTTCAGTACATTGTAGCTTTACAAAGGAGACTATATTTTCGACATCTAGGCGTAGAAACGCCTGAGCTGTGCCACGTTCCAGGGATTTGGCTCTTCAATCCCTGTCTTCTTGTCTTTAATCTGTATGCTCCTCCTTCTATTACTTCTGTGACGATGTATGGTCCTAGCCAGGGTGACTCGAGTTTTTCATGGCTTTTTTGATTGAGTCGTAAAACCAGGTCACCCACTTGGAAAGATCTTGGCCGCAATCGTCGACTGTGGTAGTTTTTCAGGTCCTGCTGATATTTAGCGACTCGTGACAGGACCTCGTCTCGAGCTTCATCGAGTGCGTCGACATCATCTTCCAAAGCTTTTCTCGAAGTTTCTTCGTCATATTCTACGACTCGTGGAGAATCGTGTTCTATTTCTATCGGCAAGACTGCTTCAGCTCCGTGGACCAAAAAGAACGGCGTTTCCTGCGTCGCTGTATTTGGCGTTGTTCGGATACTCCACAAAACACTTGGTAGCTCCTCTGGCCAAGTATGCCTAGCTTTTTCCAAGGGTCCTAGCAGGCGCTTCTTGATGCCATTGCAGATGATGCCATTGGCCTTTTCGACTTGACCATTGGTTTGTGGATGTGCGACAGACGCAAAACTTAGTTTTATGCCCACTTCTGCACAATATGCTTTGAACTCCTTGGAAGTAAAGTTACTGCCGTTATCTGTGACGATGCTGTGAGGTACTCCAAAGCGAAAGACAATGCTCTTCACAAACTTTATTGCGGATGCTGCATCTGGTGAATTTATTGGCTTCGCCTCTATCCACTTGGTAAATTTGTCGACAGCCACTAGCAGGTACTCATATCCTCCTGGCGAAGCTTTGTGCAATTTTCCCACCATGTCGAGACCCCATTGAGCAAAGGGCCAAGACAGTGGGATTGGCATAAGTTCCGCTGCTGGTGAGTGAGGTCTTGCCGCAAATCTTTGGCACGCATCGCAAGTTCGCACTATTTCCTTCGCATCCTTGATTGCTGTGAGCCAATAAAATCCTGCTCTGAAGACTTTGGTTGCAATGGCTCGGCTACTTGCGTGATGCCCGCATATTCCTTCATGCACGTCCTTTAGAATGATCCTTCCTTCTTCGGGTGTAACACACCGTTGTAGCACACCCGAGATACTGCGTTTGTACAACTCCCCTTTTACCACAGTAAAAGCTTTTGATCGCCTAATTACTCGCCTTGCTTCGACTGGATCGTCGGGTATAGTTTTCCTTAGGATATATGATATGTAAGCATGCATCCATGGAATTTGCACCATCATGACTAGATCTTGCTCTTCTTCTTCTTCTTCTACTGTGTCTTTGGCGATACTCGAAGTTTTCTCTTTTTTCTCCTTCGTTTTTGCTGGCTTTGTTGATCTCTCGCTAATCTCTTCCCAGAACACACCAGGAGGAATCGCGAGGCATTGTGACCCAATGTTTGCGAGAACGTCGGCTTCATCGTTGCTCATCCTGCTGATGTGGTTTACCTCACAACCATCGAATAACTTCTCCAGCTCGTTGTACACTTCTTTGTATGCTATCATGCTTTCGTTGACGGCATCGCATTGGTTCATGACTTGCTGTGCTACCAACTGTGAGTCGCCGAAAATTTTCACGGGTTGCACCGCAAGCTTTCGCCATCTTCATGTATGAGAGCTTCATATTCTGCTTCATTGTTAGATGCGTTTGGGAACGTCATCCGCAGAACATACTTCAACTTGTCGCCTTCAGGTGAAACTAATATCACGCCTGCTCCAGCACCTTCCAATCTCTTAGACCCGTCGAAGTTCATGGTCCAAGTTCTCGATAAATCTGGGGGTCCCGTGTTTTGTAGCTCCATCCATTCTGCAATGAAATCTGGTAAGACCTGCGATTTTATTGCTTTTCTTTTTCATACGTGATGTCCCGAGGGGAAAGTTCTATTCCCCAAGGGAGACACGACCCGTAGCTTCGGGTTGTTCAGTATATTTGATAAGGGAGCCTCATTGACCACTATTATCGGGTGCGCCGAAAAATAGTGTCGCAATTTTCTTGCTGTCGTGAATACTCCATATGCTAGCTTTTGATATTGCGGGTACCGCTGTTTTGACGGCGACAGTACTTCGCTGATAAAATATACTGGCCTTTGAACTCCATGAAGCTTGCCTTCTTCTTCCCTTTCGACTACTAGGGCCGTGCTGACCACCTGAGGTGTAGCTGCGATGTACAAGAGGAGAGGTTCTTTCTCTTTTGGCGCCACCAATATCGGCGGTGTCGAAATTGCTCGCTTGAGATTCTCGAAAGCTCTGTGCCTTCCTCGTTCCATTGAAATTTTTCCCCTTGCTTGATCAATGCATAGAATGGTAGCGCCTTTTCTCCTAGCCTGGCGACGAATCTGCTTAAAGCTGCGACTCGCCCCGTTAGCTGTTGTATTTCTTTCAACTTTGTTGGCTTTCTCATAGTAACGATGGCCTGTATTTTTTCGGGATTAGCTTCAATCCCCCTTGCTGATACTAAGAACCCGAGAAGTTCTCCTGCGGGAACTCCAAAAGAGCACTTTGTCGGGTTCAGCTTGAGGCAGAACTTGTCGAGGTTGTCGAAGGTTTCCTTCAAGTCTTCGATCAAAGTCGACCCTTTCTTGGATGTTATTACGACATCATCGATGTAAACTTGTACATTTTTTCCGATCTGTGTTGCTAGGCACTTCTGCATCATCCGCTGATATGTTGCTCCCGCGTTTTTCAAACCAAAGGGCATTGTTTTGTAACAAAACACGCCATAAGGTGTGATGAACGCTGTCTTGGCTTCATCTTCTTCTTTTAGTCTAATCTGGTTATAACCAGAATATGCGTCTAGGAAGGAAAGACGTTCGCATCCTGCCGTGGAGTCGATGATTTGATCGATCCTTGGGAGGGGAAAGTGATCCTTGGGACAATGTTTATTGAGACACGTGAAGTCGACGCACATGCGAAGGACTATTGTGTGTTTCTTCGGCACCATCACTGGGTTAGCTACCCATGTGGCTTCTGTAGATATTTCTCTGATAAACCCAGCATCTTTGAGTCGATCTATTTCTGATAACATGGCTTTGCGGCTAGGCTCCGAAAACGCCGCAAAGGTTGCTTTACTGGTCGTGCGAGAGGATCCAAATTGAGGTGGTGCTCGGCAAGTTCCCTGGGTACTCCTGGCATGTCAGCTGGACACCATGCGAAGATTCTCCAGTGCTCACGGAGGAACTCGACGAGCGCGCTTTCCTATGCGACATCCATGTTTGCGGCAATGGACGTCGTTTTCTTTGGATCTGTCGGGTGGATCTGTACCTCTTTTGAATCCTTATTTATATTGAAAGTTGGCTCCTTAGAAGGTCTTCCTACCTCTGGCAGCACATCATAATCAGTGAACCTAGGTGCCGCATATTCTGCTTGCATCCCGAAAGTTTCTGACAGCCGATGAAAATCTTTGTCGCATTTATCGGACAGTGCAAAGCTTCCTTTGATTGTGATAGGTCCCTTAGGCCCAGGCAACCTCCACAACAGATATGTATAATGCGGCACTGCCATGAACCTGGCGTACGCTGGTCGTCCTAACAAAGCGTGATATTGCGACGGGAAATCCACCACTTCGAACTCCAGGTTCTCTATTCTGTAATTTTCTCGGGTGCCAAACTGAACGTCGAGGTTGATCTTGCCCAATGGGTAACTTGGCTTCTCTGGTGTAATCCCGTGGAAACGTGTGTCAGTTGGCTTCAGATTTGCTAGGGATATGTTCATCTTCCTCAATGTATCTGCATACATGAGGTTTAAGCTGCTGCCGCCATCTATGAAAACTCTCGACACGTCGAAACCAGCGATTACAGCGGGTAAGATGAGCGCCGATTGTCCTGGTCGAGGGACTTGCTGCGGATGGTCTGCGATTGTGAAGCCGATATCTTGCCCCGACCAATTTAAGTACTCGACTGTTGGTGGAGGCATCTTCTCTGCCATGAACACTTGTCGAGATATTACCTTCTGCGCCCTGTTGGACGGCCTAGCTTTCTGAATCATCGAGACCACACCGTTAGAGTTGGGGTCAACATATGGAGGTGGATGTGGTGCTGCCGCAATTCTAAGCTGGTGTCGATTTTCTTCGGTAATTGCGGGAGGAGGTGGGAGGTGAATCTCGCTCCTTGGCTCCCGAGGATTTCTGTTATTTGCTTGAGCGTTTGCGATTCCTGCGGCTCGCAGCATTGCCTGAAAATTGCGGCAGTCTTTCTGTAGATGTCCCGACTGCCTCTTTCCATTGTTGTCGAGGTAAAAGTGCATTTGACACGGACCGTTCATCATTTCCTCGGGAGACACATAAGGTCTTTGAATCCTTGGTCCACTATTTTGTCTGTTGCCGCGAAAATCAACTCTATTGTCGCCTTGTTGCTCGTTGCTCCTTTGATAATCATCTCGACTATTTCCTCCAGGATTTCCCCGAAAACCAGCCGATATATGGCCGGGAGCATCGTTGTTGTAGAACTGGCGAGAAAATCGCCTTCTATTTTGATAATTTCGACCACGATCTTCCTCTGGCGACCTGTGTCGCTTGTTGTATATTGCGTCTTCTCCATCTGCCCACTTATTAGCGATTTCCATCAACGCTGAGATTGTCTTGGGATTAGTTCTCCCCAAGTCCTCGACGAAGTCTGCTCGTCGGATTCCTGCCACGAACGCATCTATTGCCCTCTCGTCAGATATGTCTTCTGCCGAGTTCTTGATAATGTTCCACCGCTGTATATATTTTCTCATCGACTCGTCATGTTTTTGTCGACACGCCCGTAATTCTTCCAACGACGCAGGTTTCTTGCAGGTGGATCGGAAGTTTTTCACGAAGATGTCCTCAAAGGTTTCCCAGCTGTCGATGGAGTTCAAGGGGAGTTTCTTTATCCAAGATCTTGCGGCACCACTCAGGTGAACTTGGATACTTTGCATAGCTGTTGCTCTGGTTCCTCCTACCAGCTTTACCATCTCGAGATAATCCACGAGCCAATCCTCGGGATCTTGCAGGCCGTCGAACTTCTTGAAATTCTCGGGTAACTTGAACCCTTTTGGGACTCGAGTTTTTCGCACTCTTCTCGTAAAGCATGGGAGCCCACACATATCTTCGTCGGCAAGCTCTGGCGAGTGCTGACGCTCCCTTCTTTCTTGTCGCGCTCTGTCCACTCTTACTTGGACTGCTGTATCTCTTGCTCCACTTGCTCTTGGTGGGTCTTGAACTGCTGCGGTGGGTCGTGGACTATTTTGTCTGGGATTTTCTTCGGGAGGCGTTGTTGCAAACGCTGTTCCCATAACCCTACTCCAGCCATTGCCATATTGAACAATGGTTCTCTCGGGTCCCCAGGAGGTGGTCTGGACGCCAAGATGTATGCTTGTGTTGCCATGTATCCTGCCTCTGGCGTTTTTGGGATGATATTTCCTCTTTCGTCGATCGACATAAAGGACATGTCGAGATTTTGGATTATGTTTCCTCTTTCTGCTTCAGGTATGTTTTGCAGTCGAGACATTGCTCTCCTCCGAGCTTCTCTGTGACTATCTCCGTATTTCCTGAAAGGCGACTTAAATCTGCTCGGCGTCTGCTTGATGCGAGCTGCTTCTTTCCTTCTATTCAGGGATGCTGTTTGTGTTTTCTAACTCTCTGCTAACTCGAGCGAGTCTATATTGATATGCTTGAAGTTCTTGTGCAGTAGCAGTGGTGGTCATAGGCTCTGAACCATCCATGGCTCTCGCAGCCCTATCCCACGCTTCTTGTGGGAGCTGTACTCTTGCGCGAGTTGAAGATCCAGGATATTTGGTGCCTAAGCCATGTCTGAGATCAGCGGGATCGACGTATGGATTTCCCAATTCGTCGAAAGCCTCTGATGTTTGCGGGTCTGATGTGCCTGCCCCTTCTACCACATAGATCTGATGATATTTTGCGCATTGATTTTTGTCGGGATTGGTGACACCATCATATAGAGTGGTGAAGACCTTTCCGATGGCAGCAGACTTGTCGATGAAGTTGAAGCTGTCGACGCTGTCGGAGTCGCTGCTTATAACGGAGTCCGCAGACGACTCGAAGGATGTGTTGCTGAAGATCTTGGCGAGCTTTCCGCTTGCCTTGTTGTCGACGAAGTATGTCGACGAAAACTCCTCATCACTCGACGAAAAGTTGGAGTCGACCGCTGAAAATTCCGGCGAGATCGGAACTTCGAGACGGTAGGATCCTTCCTTGTTGACGCCAAATCGGAATTCTCCGAACGTCATGACGATGGGCTCCTCCAGATAGGCACATGCATCCATACGGGAGGGCGGGTGAGGAATAAAATTGAATAGATCAGTTTTTCCCTTGTTACCTCGATCCATCGCGTTGCTTGCTGTTGACGATGTCGAAGATCTTGAACGTGCCATCGAGATCAGATCCTTGCAGCCTCTAATTCCCACAGACGGCGCCAATTGACAAAGGATTAACTTGTCAATGCCTACAGATTGTAGACTAGGGTTTTGCTAGAAGTAGAGGGCAAGTAGATCTCGAAGGTTTAGGCGAAAAGTACTCGGCGATTATGAAAACTAGGGTTATGTTGACAATAGATTCGATTCTTTCTTTGTCCCTCGACTCCCCCTTATATAGGAGGTGGAGCCGAGGGTTTCGTTTTGTACAAGTTACAGAGTCCGGGACGGTTTCTAACTCATCCCGCCAGATTACAAATAACTCTTCCTATTACAACTCTAGCTTTCCTTAACATATCTTGGACTCCCGAATCTTCTTATTCTTCGGGTAGTGGGCCTTCAGTAAACTCCGGGTACTCTCTTTGGCAGGCCCATTTGGGATGCCTATGTCAGGTACCACCCCTTCCACCTCCCACCTACCGCCCACGATCCAACCCTCACCGCACCCACACATCACACACCCACGACTCCATTCTCGATCTCCTCCCTCACCTCTCAACTCGCCGGCCGGCCGGCCGTCGCCCTCTCCTCCGCCCGCCCTCCTCCCCTCGACCCCTAGCGCGCCCTACTGGACCAAATCGACGCCGCATCCGCCTCCTTCCCCACGACCTCGCCCCAGCAGCCCAGCTCCGGCGCTCCATCCTGGCCGCCTACCGACCCACCCCGACCTCACCACCGCACCCCTGCCGAATCGCTCGCCAACCCGCCTCCAATCGACCCTCAAACCGCGCCGCCGCCGGCCGTGTTGCGCCCTTCAGTCGTCGCCCTAATTTGATGCAATCAATCCATGCCCGCTCCATCTCCCTCCGGCCGCCCGGCCGTCTCACCCGTCGATTCGCTCCTTCTCGTGCAGACCGCGACCAGTGGCCGCTGGAGGCCAGGTTCATCGAGGCCGCCCACGACGGCGACGTCCGCAGCATCAAGAGTAAACTCCGCCCGCTCCTCCCTAGCTCTCCCTTTCCCCGGCGGCGCTTCACTAGATCTGGGGGCTCACGGTTTACTTCAGCGTGCGGGTTCCGACCTGGTCGCGGATCCCCGGCGGGATTCTCGACTTCGTTTGCGATTTACTACTCTGAAGCGCTCGATTCGTCGGGGGGATTTTATTTTTCCTCGTCGCAGTCAAATTGTGCCATATTTTCTTTGCTCTGTTCAGTTAGGACACTGGACATTGTTAGCTTGAATTTAGGGCAGCATAGTACTAGCTTTAGTTCTAGGATTTTGATGTCGAACATATCTGTTAGAGATTTTATATCCCTCAACAAGTTTGATGTTAACTGTTCAAGTGTGTTTAGCTTTCCAAATATTTTAGCCGGTAGTTCAAGTTAAAATACGAGTGATTCTTCAGAAATCGTACAGCTTGGTGCTAACCAAAAATTCATTCAGTCATCTCAGAAATCATCTAAATATTCTAGTCTTTGACTTCTCAGCTATGCCAATTCAAAGACAGGTGCTATCCTAGCTACATCAGTATCGGTAGATTTCAGTTTGGTTTTCCAAGGCAGGGAAGCAGATTTTGTGTTAGTTAGACTGCTTGGTGAAAGACAATCAGGTTATAACATACTTGCTCATTTCCTTTGGAAGTAATTGTTTCTTCTACCAATGTTGGTTGGCATCACATATACAGCTAAACAAGTGTTCCTCTTTGCTGCAGGATCTCATACACATCTGAGACATAACTCATAGCGGTACCCTTGCAGCAAGGAGGAGGCCGCGGCTCCACTAGGCCGTCGCCGTCAAGAGCGAGGATATGGCTCTTCCCTTGCGCCGGGCCGCGGTTGAGCGACGCAGAGACGCCTCCGCTAGCCAGCCGCTGGTGAGCCCGAGGAGGAGGCGCGAGGCACGGAGGGCTCCAGCAGGACGATGCGTCAAGCGCGAGGAAAGGGTTCCTCCCTTGCATGTGGTCGCCACCGACGACGAGCGACGGCACCAACACGGCCGCACCGCCGAGCACGCAGCGGGTAAGAGCACTGCTACCGTCGAGCTCGAGGAGGCTGGTCACAGGCCTAGCGAGCGCGAGGAGAGAGCTTCCGCGCCATAGCACGCGGACGCCGTAGTGGGAGATAATCTTTGCATTCGGATCGAGGACAAGGTTGCCGCCGTCGAGCTCGAGGACGTGGCCGGCGCAGATGCAAGAGCAACCACGGCGCCGGCATAGAGGCGGGAGCCCCACATCTCTGCCCAGGCGACACCAACTCCGCCGCCATTCGATCAAGTCGCTGGGGTATGAGCCCGTCGCCGCTCGCCGCTGTCCTCTCCTGCTTCAGGTTCAACCACCTTACCCACCTCTCTGGATCTCATTTCATCTCTGTAACTTTATCTGCGTCTTAGTGCAGTACCAAGAGAATTCCTTGCTGCTGCACCACTTTGGGTGTACGACTTAGATAATGGATTTGCTAGGTGTGGGAAAAATCTGTTAATTGCTTTGGTGAAACCTGATAGTTATTCCTTTAGATAATGGATTTGCTAGATGTGTAATTATCCTGGTTGTTGTGTGACAAAGCAGCACAAACATTGTTGTAGGTCTAGCTGTAATATAAACATGTACACATCTACATTTCGTTTTCTAATTGGCAGCATATGCTAAGAATTGAATCCAATGACAAGTACTATGGGAATGTTAATTTTGTTTTCTTAACAAATGAGTTATATCCAAGTGTACTGTCAGGTGTTGAGAATTGAATCCAAGGATACTGTGTGATATTCTGGTTATTACTACTTCAAATGTATAAGACACATTGGTTTGTCAGCAGGTGTTGCAGAGAAGACAACACGCGACATCGACCATTTCCTGGGGTACCTTGAGGGCATAGAGCAAGTTTATTTACACAGTTGTAATTTAATAGTTGTAATTTACTACTGTTTGATTGTTCAACTATAAGTTAATGTAACCAGGATGTCTGTTTGGACGTTGGAGCGTGATATATTGCTTTAAACAATGTGTTGAGTGCTATACATTTTTTTATTTCCGTTCCTTTTTTTTAAATCCTATTCAACATACCGCTGGCGCCTTTGCCTTTGTGCCGGGGTAACAAAATACCACCGGCGAGTAGGGAGGTGCCGGTGGTATAACGTCACATTACCGCTGGCGAAACTGAAGGTGCCGGCGGTAACCACTTACCACCGGCGAGGTTATCGCCGGCGAATCCGAAAGTGCCGGCGGTAAGCCTTTTCAGGTCGCCGGCGGTAAGCCTTTTCCTAGTAGTGTTTCATGCACTCTAAGGTTATTTAAATATGAACATTTAATTGTGGAGCTTGTTAACTCCGGCATTGAGGGTTCGTGTAATCCTACGCAATGTGTTCATCATCCAACAAGAGAGTGTAGAGTATGCATTTATCTATTCTGTTATGTGATCAATGTTGAGAGTGTCCACTAGTGAAAGTCTAATCCCTAGGCCTTGTTCCTAAATACGCTATCACTGCTTGTTACTGTTTTACTGAATTACTACTGCTACTACTGCTTGTTTACTTCCTACAATATTACTACCATCAACACGCCAGCAAGCTATTTTCGCGTTACTACTGCTCATATTTATTCATACCACCTGTATTTCACTATCTCTTCGCCGAACTAGTGCACCTATTAGGTGTGTTGGGAACACAAGAGACTTCTTGCTTTGTGGTTGCAGGGTTGCATGAGAGGGATATCTTTGACCTCTTCCTCCCCGAGTTCGATAAACCTTGGGTAATCCACTTAAGGGAAACTTGCTGCTGTTCTACAAACCTCTGCTCTTGGAGGCCCAACACTGTCTACAAGAATAGAAGCACCCGTAGACATCAAGCACTTTTGGCGCCGTTGCCGGAGAGGAAAGGTAAAAGGTACTCACACTCCGGATCTCGGCTACTAAGCTATTTTCCGGCGCCGTTGTAAGTACTCGAAGCTATCTCCTTTAGACTCTGCAATTGCGACATTTGGTTTCTTGTTTACACTAGTTAGGCATAATGGACAACAATGAGCTTCTTATTCTATTTCCTGATTTGAGACATGGATGGTTTGATGCGAAAATTAAAAAACCCATGGAACATATTAATATGAATGCTTTGAACACTATTGTTGCTAATGCTATGGAAAATTCTAAGCTTGGGGAAGCTGGCTTTGATGAGCATGATATTTTTAGTCCCCCAAGCATTGAGGAGAAAATTTACTTTGATGATACTTTGCCTCCTATATTTGATGATGAGAATAATAATGATAGCTACTTTGTTGAATTTGCTCCCACTACAATTAATAATAATGACTATGCCTATGTTGGGAGTAGTAATTATTTTATGCATGAGACTCATGATAAGAATGCTTTATGTGATAGTTATATTGTTGAGTTTGCTCATGTTGCTACTGAAAGTTATTATGAGAGAGGAAAATATGGTTGTAAAAATTTTCATGTTACTAAAACACCTCTCTATGTGCTGAAATTTTTGAAGCTACACTTGTTTATCTTCCTATGCTTGTTACTTTGCTCTTCATGAACTTGTTTATTTACAAGATTCCTATGCATAGGAAGCATGTTAGGCTTAAATGTGTTTTGAATTTGCCTCTTAATGCTCTCTTTTGCTTCAACTTCTATTTCTTGCGAGTGCATCGTTGAAATTACTGAGCCCATCTTAATGGCTATAAAGAAAGAACTTCTTGGGAGATAACCCATGTGTTTATTTTACTACAGCAATTTTTGTTTTGTTGAGTCTTGGAAGTTGTTTACTACTGTAGCAACCTCTCCTTATCATGTTTTTGTGCCAAGTAAAGTTTCTATGTTAAAGTTGATGTTATATTTGGGATCGCTGCGCAGAAACAGCATTGCTGTCTGTCACGAATTCTGGCACAAGTCTCTGTAGAAAATTCGAAAAAATATGCCAATTTACGAGCGTGATCCTCAGATATGTACGCAACTTTCATTAGTTTTGAGTTTTTCCGTTTGAGTAAGTCTGGTGCCATTTTAAAATTCGTCTTTACGGACTGTTCTGTTTTTGACAGATTCTGCCTTTTATTTCGCATTGCCGCTTTTGTTAAGTTGAATGAGTTTCTTTGTTCCATTAACTTTCAGAAGTTTTGTGCAATGTCCAGAAGTGTAAAGAATGATTGTGTCACCTCTGAACATGTAAATTTTTATTGTGCACTAACCCTCTAATGAGTTTGCTTGAAGTTTGGTGTGAAGGAAGTTTTCAAGGGTCAAGAGGAGTATGATATACTATGATCAAGAGGAGTGAAAGCTCTAAGCTTGGGGATGCCCCCGTGGTTCACCCTGCATATTTTAAGAAGACTCGAGCATCTAAGCTTGGGGATGCCCAAGGCATCCCTTCTTCATCGACAAAGTATCATTCCTTCTCTTGAAACTATATTTTTATTCGGTCACATCTTATGTACTTTACTTGGAGCGTGTGTGTGCTTTTATTTTTGTTTTGTTATCTTAGTTCTCTGAATAAGTCCATCCTTGTGTGGGAGAGAGACACGCTCCGCTGGTTCGTATGAACACATGTGTTCTTAGCTCATAATATTCATGGCGAAGTTTCCTCTTCGTTATATTGTTATATGGTTGGAATTGGAAAAATGATACATGTAGTAATTGGTAAAATGTCTTGGATAATGTGATACTTGGCAATTGTTGTGCTCATGTTTAAGCTCTTGCATCATATACTTTGCACCTATTAATGAAGAAGTACATAGAGCTTGCTAAAATTTGGTTTGCATAATTGGTCTCTCTAAGGTCTAGATAATTTCTAGTATTGAGTTTGAACAACAAGGAAGACGGTGTAGAGTCTTATAATGTTTACAATATGTCTTTTATGTGAGTTTTGATGCACCGGTTCATCCTTGAGTTTGCTTCAAATAACCTTGCTAGCCTAAACCTTGTATCGAGAGGGAATACTTCTCATGCATCCAAAATCCTTGAGCCAACCACTATGCCATTTGTGTCCACCATACCTACCTACTACATGGTATTTCTCCGCCATTCCAAAGTAAATTGCTTGAGTGCTACCTTTAAACAATTCAAAAGTTATTACCTCTTATTTGTGTCAATGTTTTATAGCTCATGAGGAAGTATGTGGTGTTTATCTTTCAATCTTGTTGGGCAACTTTCACCAATGGACTAGTGGCTTCATCCGCTTATCCAATAATTTTGCAAAAAGAGCTGGCAATGGGATTCCCAGTCCCAAATTAATTAACAAAAATAGACACTCCTCCATGGTATGTGATTGTTGGACGGCACCCGAAGGATTCGGTTAGCCATGGCTTGAGAAAGCAAAGGTGGGGAGGAGTGTCATCATAATAAAACTAAAATAAAAAGGCACTCCTTCATGGTATGAGATTGTTGGCAGGCACCCGAGGATTCGATTAGCCATGGTTTGTGAAAGAATGGTTGGAAGGAGTGCCACCCAAAAATAAAATAAAATGGGAGCCGCTCTTTGAAGGTTTGTCTGGCAAGGGAGTTAGAGTACCGCTACCATTCGTTGACAACAACAAACACCTCTCAAAACTTTATTTTTATGCTCTTTTCATGTTTTCAAAATAAAAGCTCTAGCACAAATATAGCAATCGATGCTTTCCTCTTTGAAGGGCCATTCTTTTACTTTTTATGTTGAGTCAGTTCACCTATTTCTCTCCACCTTAAGAAGCAAACACTTGTGTGAACTGTGCATTGATTCCTACATACTTGCATATTGCACTTGTTATATTACTTTATGTTGACAATATCCATGAGATATACATGTTATAAGTTAAAAGCAACCGCTGAAACTTAATCTTCCTTTGTGTTGCTTCAACACCTTTACTTTGATTTATTGCTTTATGAGTTAACTCTTATGCAAGACTTATTGATGCTTATCTTGAAGTACTATTCATGAAAAGTCTTTGCTTTATGATTCATTTGTTTACTCATGTCATTACCATTGTTTTGATCGCTGCATTCATTACATATGTTTACAAATAGTATGATCAAGGTTATGATGGCATGTCACTTCAGAAATTATCTTTGTTATCGTTTTACCTGCTCGGGACGAGAGAACTAAGCTTGGGGATGCTGATACGTCTCCGACGTATCGATAATTTCTTATGTTCCATGCTACTTTATTGATGATACCTACATGTTTTATACACATTATATGTCATATTTATGCGTTTTCTGGAACTAACCTATTAACGAGATGCCGAAGTGCCAGTTCTGCTGTTTTTGGTTTCAGAAATCCTAGTAAGGAAATATTCTCGGAATTGGACGAAATCAACGCCTGGGTTCCTATTTTGCCGGAAGCATCCAACACCAGAGCCACCGGAGGAGGGCCTGTGGGCCAGACGATAGGGTGGCGCGGCAGGCCCCGGCCGCGCCCCTATGGTGCCGTCGCCCCTTCGACCTTCGGCTGCCCTTTCGCCTATATAAAGCCCCGCATCGAAAACCCTTACGGAATAAGCCACGGTACGCGAAACCTTCCAGAGCCGCCGCCATCGCAAAGCCAAGATCGGGGGACAGAGTCTCTGTTCCGGCACGACGGGGAAGTGCCCCCGGAAGGCTTCTCCATCGACACCGCTGCCATCTCCACCGCCAACTTCATCACCGCTGCTGCTCCCATGAGGGGAGTAGTTCTCCATCGAGGCTCGGGGCTGTACCGGTAGCTATGTGGTTCATCTCTCTCCTATGTGCTTCAATACAATAATCTCATGAGCTTCCTTACATGATTGAGATTCATATGATGATGCTTGTAATCTAGATGTCATTGTGCTAGTCAAGTGAGTTTTACTTATGTGATCTCCGGAGACTCCTTGTCCCACGTGTGTAAAGGTGACAGTGTGTGCACCGTGTGGGTCTCTTAGGCTATATTTCACAGAATACTTATTCACTGTTATGAATGGCATAGTGAAGTGCTTATTTATATCTCTTTATGATTGCAATGTATTTTGTATCACAATTTATCTATGTGCTACTCTAGCAATGTTATTAAAGTAGTTTTATTCCTCCTGCACGATGTAATGGTGACAGTGTGTGCATCCGTGTTAGTACTTGGTTTATGCTATGATCATGATCTCTTGTAGATTGCGAAGTTAACTATTGCTATGATAGTATTGATGTGTATTATTCCTCCTACATAAGCATGAAGGTGACAGTGTGCATGCTATGCTAGTACTTGGTTTAGTCGTATCGATCTTTCATGCACTCTAAGGTTATTTAAATATGAACATTTAATTGTGGAGCTTGTTAACTCCGGCATTGAGGGTTCGTGTAATCCTACGCAATGTGTTCATCATCCAACAAGAGAGTGTAGAGTATGCATTTATCTATTCTGTTATGTGATCAATGTTGAGAGTGTCCACTAGTGAAAGTCTAATCCCTAGGCCTTGTTCCTAAATACTGCTATCGCTGCTTGTTTACTGTTTTAATTACTACTGCTGCGTTACTACTGCTTGTTTACTTCCTACAATATTACTACCATCAACTGCACGCCAGCAAGCTATTTTCTCGCGCCGTACTACTGCTCATATTTATTCATACCACCTGTATTTCACTATCTCTTCGCCGAACTAGTGCACCTATTAGGTGTGTTGGGGACACAAGAGACTTCTTGCTTTGTGGTTGCGGGGTTGCATGAGAGGATATCTTTGACCTCTTCCTCCCTGAGTTCGATAAACCTTGGGTAATCCACTTAAGGGAAACTTGCTGATGTTCTACAAACCTCTGCTCTTGGAGGCCCAACATTGTCTACAAGAACAGAAGCACCCGTAGACATCAGTATCTCCATACCTTGTTCAACCTCGTTACCTACAAGTACTCTTTACTCGTACCGTGGTATGTGATCTCTTATGAACCATTCATATGCTTGCAAGCTAATCAAATGACATTCCACCGAGAGGGCCCAGTATATCTATCCGTCATCGGGATGGACAAATCCCACTATTGATCCATATGCCTCAACTCACGCTTTCCAAATACTTAATCTCATCTTTATAACCACCCATTTACGCAATGGCGTTTGATGTAATCAAAGTACCCTTCCGGTGTAAGTCATTTACATGATCTCATGGTCGAAGGACTAAGGCAACTATGTATCGAAAGCTTATAGCAAATTGAACTTAATAACTTGATCTTATGCTACGCTCATTTGGGTGTGTGTCCATTATATCATTCAACTAATGACATAACCTTGTTATTAATAACATCCAATGTTCATGATCACGAAACCATGATCATCTATTAATCAACAAGCTAGTTATACAAGAGGCTTACTAGGGACTCCTTGTTGTTTACATAACACACATGTATCAATGTTTCGGTTAATACAATTATAGCATGGTATATAAACATTTATCATAAACACAAAGATATTATAATAACCACTTTATTATTGCCTCTTGGGCATATCTCCAACAGGGTGCCCCCCTGCGCTGCCCCTTCGCCTACTTAATCCCTCTGTCGCGAAAACCCTAGTACCGAGAGCCACGATACGGAAGTTCCAGAGACGCCGCCGCCGTCAACCCCATCTCGGGGGTTCAGAAGATCGCCTCCGGCACCCTACCGGAGAGGGAATCATCACGGAGGGCTCTACACCACCATGCCCGCCTCCGGACTGATGCGTGAGTAGTTCATCCTTGGACTACGGGTCCATAGCAGTAGCTAGATGGTTGTCTTCTCCTCTTGTGCTATCATGTTTAGATCTTGTGAGCTGCCTATCATGATCAGGATCATCTATTTGTAATGCTACATGTTGTGTTTGTTGGGATCCGATGAATATTTAATACTATGTCAAGTTGATTATTGATCTATCATATATGTGTTATTTATGTTCTTGCATGCTCTCCGTTGCTAGTAGAGGCTCTGGCCAAGTTGATACTTGTGACTCCAAGAGGGAGTATTTATGCTCGATAGTGGGTTCATGCCTCCATTGAATGGTTCCAAAAGGTCTAAGGTTGTGGATGTAAACTGTGGTGACCCTGCATACCACTGCATGTTGTAGTATGCCAGTCGTTGATATAACATTCGCGAAGTACCAATCCGCAAATATTACATCCCTCAGAGTAGTACAACAGAACATAGCAGGTCCATAACTCATTCATACATTATTACAAACCAAAGGTACATATCATCCTGGAGCTCCTCTTGGGTCCTGAGAGGTTTACTCCTGGGTTCGAGGCGAACCCAACTTAGCTTACAATATAGATGTCTCATGAGACTAAACATTTATTCTCTCGAGCAGCTAAGTATTAAGAGTTCGTGCTGCTCGGCTACTACTACTACTCGATACTTCTAGGCTTGGTCTCCTCCTGAAGCCTCCCCGGTTCCGTAGACTATGAGGTAGTCTACGCCTTCAATACCTCCCGAGAGGTCTGGTTCTTCATAGCCGATGATGTCGGCTCCTTCAGAGTTGTCGTTGTCCTCCTCCAGATGGTTCAGACAGTCTAAGCAGGGGATTTAAGAGTGGTATGAGTACGAGCGTACTCAACAAGTTCATATTAGGAAAGAGGTGTTTAATGCACTAACTACGGTACCAGACCAGAAAGTCTGATACCATGCAGGTTTTGATAATCATTTCTTCAAAAGGTTGTTTTTATTTAGAAGAACTATGTCCGTCAGCCTTCACCGGTTTACTAGAACTTCATGGAGTTCCTTTCCGGCAGCGTTCGCAGTTCCAAATCCCGGAACAAGGAGTGACTGGTCACAATTTGCACTCTGCAGAGGTGTGTTGCTTTACCCATAAGAGATCTTAACCTTGGTGCCAACCGGGCAGCTTTCCCGTCCACACTTCCTTTGGTGTGAGGCCCGGTATAAGGTCCTAGTCAATCATGTTCCTCCGCTACCTCGAACACCCACCCTTTGTTGCATACCCCGACCCTGGGTCCTCGTCGGTCCCATTATTCCCACTCACGGGTGGACCCCGACCACGACGACAGTTTGGGACTCGTTAACCAAACTCCTTCGCCGGTAGCTGCAACCCATCATAGACCGCAATACCGTGGGGAACTTAAGGCTTCCCCAGCCTACCGCTTGTTCTTCGAGCGACAAGTGTCTACGGACTATGCCGTGGGGACTTAAGGCTTCCCCAGCCAACCGCTTGCCCTGACAGATACAAGTGTCTACGGTAAAGCGCATTCGTTGATGAACGAGAGGTGGAAACACTTTTGACTACTCCGTCCCATTCCAGATCTTATGGTTAACACGGGTATTACGGCACAAGAATCACTGGACGACATTTGTTGTTTAATCCTAGATGGATATAAACCCTTGCAATGGAACCTCCACCATATCAACACAATCCATGGTTCCATTGCCCACCACATAGTCATATTCATAGTTATGAAAATAATGGTTTTGCTTTTTATGCAATAGTGATAAACATAGTACTTTGCAAGTAATTTGGTAAAAATACTCAAATGACATGAGCAAGCGATGAACTTGCCTGAACACTGCAAAGTGTTGCAGTTGGATGGTGTGGACTGACCCTTGTCCTCTGTTGCTGAAAAATAGCATCATTGTCCGATAAGGGCAATGGTTAAAGAAGCAATTATGCATGATTCAGCTTTTAGGGTTGTTCCCCCCTTTTCCGGTGTTTATTATTTTATGTAGAAGGTTAATACTAAGAACAATTTTAGGGATACTCTGTTTAGGGTAAAATACAACCTTGAAATGTTGTCAAGGTGTTTTTATAGTCCAAAGGTATTAATGGACTTATTTTCATTATTGAAAATAATATGTGTAATTTAAATGATTATTTAAATCATCAAATTAAGACTTATTCTTGATTGTCTTCAAAAATTCCCTTTGATATTTTATTCAGGTAGGGAATTTTATGCTGATTTATTTTCATATTTTTAATTATTTTTTTAGAGCTATAATTAATTTTCTATGAATTTTTAAAGTTTCAGCATTTTTGTTTAATTGTGAAAAGACACAATTGCCCCTGGGCCCACCTGTCGGTGCAACCCAGTGGGTTAGGTCGAACCGACCGGCCCGGTCGGGCTCGACCAGCCCCACTCTTCTCTCTCTCACTCGCTCGCGTGTCCGAACCCTAACCCTAACCCGCTCTGGCGACCCGCGTCGCCTCCGCCGTCGCCGCTTGATTCCGCGAGCTCCGCCGGACTTGGCCCCCGCCATGGTGCGCAATCGACGCGCCCCACGACGGCGGTCACTCCTATCCGCGTCGATCTGACGCGGGCGACCTGCTGCTCTCGGCCTCGACCCCCTCTGGTGCTAGGGTTACGGGATCCGCTCGATCCCGCCGTTCCTGGCGCTCCTGGTGCTTGGACTCCGCCCTGGCTTCGCCGCCGTGGTGCGGGTGGTGCCGTGGTGCCGCCATGGCCTGGCTTGGCTTGGCGCCGCCACGCTCTGGCGTGTGCCGCCGTGGCCGCCATGGCCGTGCCTATCTGCTCGACCACGGTAAGTGCGCCACCTCTTTCTCTTCTTCGTGTTCTATTTCTTCTCCTCCTAGCTTGAGATGCGGCTACTCCTCCTCATGGAGAGGCCATCTCGTGCTGCTGCTACTGCTCTACTAGCTGTTGTTGCTATGCTTGCGTTTGCGATGCTTGCTGTTGCTGTGCGCATGCTGCTGGGCTCCTTGCTGTTGTCCTGGATGCTAGCTACTGCTGCTCTACCTGCTATGCAACTGCTGCTGTGCTATTACCATGGCCACTGCCATTGTATTCATGCTTGTGCTTGTGCTTGTGCTGTGCTTCTCTGTGCTACTCTTGCCAATTACTCAAGTGTGTTCATATATGTTGCCCTGGCTTGATTGCAGTGTGCAATCCTTGCAAGTTTGCAAGAGCCAGTGCCTTTGGGTGCTATTTAGTGTGCTACAATTCATAGACATGCTCCCTTGAGCATGCCTGTGGGCTAAACAACACCATCCCTTGATGGTGTGCTTCTGCATACAATTATATGTCAAATTTATGATTATCTGCTTTGCCATTGTTCCTGTTCTGTGGCTAATTCACTTGTCTGACATGTGTTGGTGCTATAATTGAGGTTTAGCATACTATAGCATGCTCTTGCAAGCTTCTGGTGGTCATATGATCACCAGTTGCTTGTAGAAAATGCTTTATGTTGTCTGTGCCTCACTGTGGTTCACTCTGTGCTCATCCAGTGCTGTTTGTGCTACATACAGGCTTAGCCTGTGTGTGCTGTTGCTTGCTCAAGCATCAGTGGATGCTTGCAATGATCCTTTGGATCATCTGCAAGACTCTGTGCATATATATCTTGGCTATTTCATTTATCTGTGTAGTTTGGATTGTTTAAACAGATAAATGATGTGAACTGTGTCACAGTGATGATCATGTTAGTTGGATTAGCTTGGGCTAGAGGGATGCCAACAATTGTTGGGGACCCTAGCCCACTCTGAACCCTTCTGGGTGATGATGTGCTGGCTGGAAGTGTTGGCTGTGGGTTGAGGTGGCCTTGACAGCCACTTGGTGCTGTCAGGTAGCTCCCCCTTTCTCTGTGGCTAGCTGTGGTGGATTATTGCTTACTGGCCTGACCATCTTTGGTTGCCAGCTGCTTTTGGTGTTGATAAATCTAGATAGACACATGATAGTCTATCATGTCTGATGGCTTAGCTAGCTATAGGTTGTCAAGTGAACTTGGTAGCTAGCCAGGCTTTGAATCCATGTTGGATTTCTCTGGTTATGTCCCAGTGTGGACACAACCAGTGTTCCCTGGATGATTTCTACTGGCTGTTTTCTCTGTTTGCTTCAACCAAATGACTGGATAGCCAAATGATGACACAAACTGGGTTTCCTACCCTTTTGGTGTGCTTGAGACCATGCCTGTGCAATTTATGAACAAAACCATTTGGTCTGTTCATGATCATATGTATACCTCACTCCAGCTCCTAGGATTTGGGTGTTGGTGTAGAGGTTTGCTTCTGATTGATGACTTAAGCTTGCCCTGCTCCTCCTGGCTAGCTTGAGCTTGCTCTACTCCATCTTGGGCTTGTTCACAGTTGACAGTTCTTGGTGAAACTGTCCCTGGATGATTTCTGGTGGTGTGCTGTTCTTCCTGTTCTAAGTGTTCTTGTGTTCTTGATGCACTTACCCAGCTGCTTGTGTCGATGGACTGGTTAGGGTTTACTGTGGAGGTTTTATATGGCTCCCTTGCTCTCCCTGGTCGACAGCTTGGTCTGGCTCAGCTTGTGACTCACTGCTGGTGTGTGTGTGTGTTGTGATGCATGCACACCCAATGCCTTGGTGTTGAGCATGCACACATGCAGTGTGAGCTGCATGTGTGTGTGTGTAGCCTGGTGTGGTGTACCAGGACTTGGAGAGGATCAGCTCGACTGATCCTGGTGCATATCTTCTCTATTTGAATTCTTTGCTAACCTGCCAAGTGGCTATGCCACTTGGCATAACACTTGATTTACTTTCTTTGTGTTTGTGTGCAGATTTCAAGATGATGATCAAATGGACATGAAGGTCACCAAGTTCAAGATCATATTGTAGTTTAGGATAAATTTTATTTACTTGTAATTTTCCTTTTCTTCTTCTATCAAAGCAATTCATGTAATGTGTTGTATTATTATTTATTTTTAATTATGAATATTGTAAAGACAATGTAAATTGTGTGATGATCAATAAAGCTCAAGGTTTTCTCTAATGAGCTTTATTTATTATGTGCATTATTTATAATTTGTATTTTAATTATTTACTTAGTGAATTTCCTTACAATTAAATTATGAGATATTTGTTTTATGTTTGAATTTGAAATTCAAATTCAACTTTGAGTTGAATTCAATCATGCAACTTAACTTTGTGATGCAAACTCTCCCCTCTCTTCTCAAAACCTTAAACTATTTAGGTGAGATGCAAGTTTGTCGCACTCTCGAAACCCTAACCCTGTAAGGTGTCGAGAGAGAAACTTGTCCCCCTACAATGCAGTTTTGTTTAAAAGCGCGAAATTTCCCCAGAATTTACAATGCAATGCACATCCCTTTCTAAATTCTACCCCTCGATCGTCTCTAAACCTGGGACATTACAGTCTTTCCCCCTTAAAGAAAACTTCGTCCCGAAGTTGTGGTTGTAATACCTGAACAGTTTGGGGTATGTTTTCCTCAGGTCTTCTTCCTTTTCCCAGGTGGCTTCCCTCTCGGGGTGATGCTTCCATTGTATCTTGCAGTACTTTATAGCTTTATTTCTGAGTTGTTTCCAGCTTTCTTCGAGAATCTTCGCTGGCTTCTCGATATATGTCAAATCTGGTTGTAACTCGAGCTCAACATGTGATACTGGCTCATCTGGGGTCTTTAAGCATTTTCTGAGTTGTGATACATGGAATACATTGTGAACTTGATCTAGCCTTCCCGGTAGATCCAATTCAAAAGCTAAACCTCGGTTCTGACTCAGTATCTTGAAAGGTCCGATATATCTAGGGCTCAACTTTCCCTTTACTCCGAATCTCTGAAGACCTTTCATCGGGCTCACCTTAAGATATACCATATCTCCAACTTGTGGCTCCCAAGTCCTTCTCTTTTGGTCTGCATAGCTCTTCTGTCGACTTTGGGCTATCTTCAGTCTATCTCTTATGATGTCAATGATGTGTTGCTTTTCCTTGACATAATCTGGGTTGAACTCTTTGCTTGATCCAGCTTCATACCAACATATCGGTGATCTACACTTTCTTCCATACAAAGCTTCGAATGGTGCCATCTTGATGCTGCTTTGGTAACTATTATTGTATGAAAACTCTGCTAATGGCAAGTGTTCTTCCCATGATCCTCCGAAGTCTAGAGCACAAGCCCTAAGCATGTCCTCTAGGATCTGGTTAGTTCTCTCAGTTTGTCCACCTGTCTGGGGATGATAGGCGGTACTATAGTCCAACTTAGATCCTAAAGCTTCATGTAGTTGCTTCCAGAATGCTGATGTGAACACAGATCCTCGATCCGACACGATCTTCTTGGGCACTCCATGTTTACTCACGATCTCTTTGATGTAAAGATCGATGAGTTTCTCTCCTTTATCTTGCTGATTTACCGCTAAGAAGTGTGCACTTTTCATCAACCGGTCCACGATTACCCATATCATGTCCTTCTTTTTATTGGTCATGGGTAGTCCGGTGATGAAATCCATTCCTATCTCCTCCCATTTCCATTCTGGAATGGGTAAAGGTTGTAACTTTCCTGCCGGACTCTGGTGTTCGGCCTTCACTCTTTGGCAGGTATGGCATTCCGCCACATACTGTGCTATTTCTCTCTTCATGTTGTTCCACCAGAATAGCTCCTTTAGATCCATGTACATCTTTGTACTTCCCGGATGAATGGAGTATGGTGTTTGATGGGCTTCCCGGAGTATTACTTCCTTTATCTCAGCAACACAAATCCTCTTCTGGAACCATAATGATCCCATCTCTCCACGGTGAAATTCTGATGGTCTTCCTTCGTCAATCCTCCTCATCTCCTCTACGATGAATGGATCATCTAATTGACCCATGATTATCTCATTCTTGAGATTGACATTCATTTCATCGGCTACTTGTAAAGCTGATAGTCCTTCGTGAGCTTCTTTCTCCCAAAGTTGTATTTGGGCTTGGCTTATTTCCTTCTTTAACTCCGGTGATATTTCTGGTTCTATTCCTCCAGTACTCTTCCTACTCAGGGCATCTGCTACAACATTAGCCTTTCCTGGAGTATAGTTGATGGTCAAATCGTAGTCCTTGATCAATTCAAGCCATCTTTTCTGCCTCATATTGAGTTCCTTTTGAGTGAAGAAGTACTTGAGACTCTTATGATCAGTATAGAGCTCACACTTGGCTCCATAGAGAAAATGTCTCCAAGTTTTGAGTGCAAAAACAACTGCTGCTAACTCTAAATCATGAGTTGGATAGTTTACTTCATGAGGTCTGAGTTGCCTCGATCCATATGATATTACTTTCCGATCTTGCATGAGTACACATCCCAATCCATGTTTGGATGCGTCGCAGTACACGGTGTAATCCTTGCCATCTTCAGGAACTGCTAACACCGGTGCTGTGGTGAGTTTCTCTTTCAGAGTCTGAAAACTCTTCTCACACTCATCAGACCACACAAATGGTGTGTTCTTCCTTAATAGTTTGGTCATTGGTCCTGCTATCTTGGAGAATCCTTCTATGAATCTCCGGTAGTATCCTGCCATTCCCAAGAATCCTCGGATTTCCTTAACATTCTTGGGTGCTTCCCAGTCCAAAACTGATGCTACTTTACTTGGGTTTACTGCTATCCCATCCTTGCTAATGACATGACCAAGAAATTCTACTTGATCTAGCCAAAACTCACACTTACTGAACTTGGCGTACAGTTGGTGTTCCCTTAGTGTTTGCAACACTATCCTAAGATGTTCAGCATGTTCAGCTTTGTCCTTGGAATATATCAAGATATCATCGATGAATACGATGACAAACTTGTCTAAACATGGCATGAAGATCTTATTCATGAGATTCATGAATATTGCTGGGGCATTGGTTAATCCAAAAGGTACTACGAGATACTCATGATGTCCGTACCTCGAGACAAAGGCTGTTTTCGGAACGTCTTCCTTCTTGATCTTTATCTGGTGATAACCGGATCTTAGATCAATCTTGGAAAAGAATCCCGCGCCTCTAACTTGATCAAAAAGATCTTGGATTCTAGGAAGTGGGTACTTGTTCTTGATTGTAACATTGTTCAGATTCCTATAGTCTCCGCACATCCGTCGACCTCCATCTCTTTTATCCACGAAAATCACAGGTGATCCCCATGGTGAGATACTCTCCTGTATGAATCCTTTCTGTTCCAGGTCATCCAATTGTTCCTTGAGTTCTTTCAACTCTTTAGGCCCCATCTTGTATGGTGCTTTAGCAATGGGTGCTGTTCCTGGAATTAGGTCGATAGTAAATTCTATCTCCCTATCTGGTGGCATTCCAGGTAATTCCTTAGGGAATACATCTTGGAATTCATTGACCACTGGAATGTCCTCGAGTTTCACCTCCTTCATACTATTCAACTTCAACTCAACTTCAATCTGAGTATGCTTATCTCCTTGGTATATGATTCTATCTCCACCTGGGCTTTTCAAAGACACTGTCTTATGGGTACAATCTATAAGTGCTCCATTTTCCTCTAACCAGTTCATACCAAGAATGACATCAATGTCCTTCATCGGTAAAATGAACAGGTCTGCGTCAAATGCACACTTATTGATCATAATGACTTGTCCAGGTTTAGTGTGGGTTACTAATATCGTTCCCCCCGCAGAAAGTATGGTTATAGGTTTATCTAACTTAGTGCATCTAATCCCATGTTTGATGATGAATTGCTGGGAAATGAATGATGTAGTTGCACCAGTATCAAAAAGTACTTTGCCAGGATGAGTGAGTATCTGAAGCGTACCTATCACTGCTTGATCGGAGTTCACCACCTCCTCCAAGCTGGTGCAGTTTAGCTTGCCGAAGGGTTTCTTGTTCTTCCAGTTCCCTCCGGTGTTTCCTCCTCGGCTTCCTCCTCCTCCTGACTGACCTCCTCCATTCTTTCTCTTGGGGCAATCCTTCAACATGTGCCCCTCCTGGCGACAACCAAAGCATATTATCCTTGGCTTCTTGCAATCCTTGGAAAAGTGTCCTGGAAATCCACAGCTTCGGCAAACTATCTGGTTGGCAGTCTGGAATGCTTGATTCCTCCTGCTATTGTAGTAGTTGTTGTTGTTGTTGTTGTTGTTGTATCTAGGCTTGAAACTCAAGCTGGTATTGGGTTTGTTGCTAACAAACCTCTTAGGCTCATATTTAGCCTTCTTCCTTTTCTCATCCTGCAGTTGCTTGAAGTCGTCTTCAAGAGTGATGGCTGCATCCACCAACTCTTGGAATTCTGTCGCTCTCATCATCCAGAGCTGTACCTTAAACTGGGGACTTAACCCTCTCAAAAACCTCTTCTTCTTTTTGTCCTCAGTGTTGACTTCTTCAACAGCGTACCGGGACAGTTTTGAGAATTCCCTGACATAAGTCAGGATGGCATTGTCTTTCTGCTCAAGACTCTCAAATTCTCGACGCTTCAGTTCCACTATGCTTTCAGGGACATTGGATTCCCTGAACTTCCTCTTAAACTCTTCCCAGGTGAATACCTTACCAGCCGGATAAACGGCTACTATATTATCCCACCAAGATGCGGCAGGTCCACACAACAAGTGTGTAGCATAACGGACCTTCTCCTGGTCGTTGCAACCAACAGTATTGAGCTTTCGCTCGGTGTCCATAAGCCAGTCTTCCGCGTCCATCGGCTCGGGCGCGTATGCAAAAGATATAGGTTTGGTGTTCTGGAAGTCTGACAACGTGACTCCCTGATTCTCGGGTCTTTCAACTCTGTTCTGTTGCAACAGCTCCTGAAAGAATTTATTCTGCTGCTCCAACGTTATACGTTGCCTCTCTTCCATCATCTGCATATACTGGACAAAGTTCTGCTGCGTCATGGGTGGTGGTGGTGGTGGAAACTGAGTCCTGGCTGCTTCATCAGCCTCAGCCTTCTGTCTGGCCTCGCGCTCGATGCGCTGCTCTTCACTCTCCTCACTCGGCGCTCCCGACATATCCCCCTAGTTCTGCAACACAAAGTGGTACTCATAGTTACTCCATGCGCAAGTTTTCTGAGCTCAACTTTGTGCACAGAACTAGTCACGCAATGGAAATCAAGAAGCAAATGCAAATCATACAAAACATATACCATGTATATACATACATAAGTGGTCTTATTACAATACTCAGTAGCGATGTGAGTATGCAAACTCACTTATTAAAGTATATGTACAAATTTATACAAATATTACATACTACAATACATGTGGTACAACTGTATTGTAGTCTCGCCTCCCATGGTGGTCTCTAGTCGTGCTTCACTCCCGGTACATCCCAGGCTTCCATCCGGTCGAACGTGAAGTCCTCCTGATAGAATCTGGAACATAGGGTCTTCCCGTAGGCTTGTAGTCGGAATCGGATGATGTTCCGAGGGCAAAATCTGTGTTCATAAACTGGTCATTCAGTGCATCATAGTCCACCCATCGGGTGTACTCCCCGGTGACTCCGCCAAAGGTATCTCCACCTTCAGTATCAGATTCAATCAGCATCGGATACCCCTGAATATCTCCTCTATTATACTGATCGTCCTGAAACTGGGTTGTGGCATCATCATTCATCTCAGGATTATTCCTAACCGAATCACTAGGGTTTCCAGTATCTGATCCCCAACGCCAACCTGTTGAGTTTTCTATAGGAGTCACGGAATGCTGATGGTTTCCGGATTCCTCGCCACCTTCATATCCTCCATAGGAGTTACTAGGAAAGTACCTAGGTGTAATAGGTGTGGTTTGCTGTTCTGGATGGTCAATGCTAATATAATCACCAGCTGAGTAAACTGGTGTATGAACCACTCCCTCCATGGGTTCCTTTCCTTTTGTCTCCTCCTTGGGTTCGGTGAACTCTTCTAGCATTATATCAATTGCTTCCGTCAAATGACGGTTCAACTGAAATAACAATGATAGTAAGTTACGGCTATTGTCCATGTATTTTGCCGCTTCAACTGGTTTGCGTTTGGCATATTTAAAATGGTTCAGCATGGGATCATCCTCTTCCTCCATGTGAGGAATGTGGGTGAATTCGGAACCCATAAGCTCTTTCGTCTTATGCTCCCGGATATCGGTTATGGCTCTCATAATAGCTATATGGTAGGCTGTGTTGATGGTTCTGGCTTCTCCTGCTGGCATAACTACGCTCATTCCCAAGGATTCGGGAAGTCGTAGCCCTACTCTACACTTTGCCAATACAGTACCATCATAGTACATGTATTTCTTTACTTGAATCTGGGGATCACACCCAAATTCAAGTAACATGGCACGAAGAATATCTGCGAGTCCTCCTTCATATTCACTCAGTGTGGAATCCATCACTTTCACGTTTCGTCCCGAACGTGAACTTGCCATTGTTGGCTGTAGAAATAGAGAGAATATAAGATTAGTAATAATGCATCATAATAGAGATAATAAAGAATTATCGCACTAAAAGATATGATTGTTGTATTCTCAATTGAATATACACCATATTTTTAGAGAATTCTTTACTAGTCCTATTTGACTCCTAACGTTTTCGTCCCATTTACTAGGTTCCAACCTAAGGTCAAAGCTTTTGCTCTGATACCAACTGTGGTGACCCTGCATACCACTGCATGTTGTAGTATGCCAGTCGTTGATATAACATTCGCGAAGTACCAATCCGCAAATATTACATCCCTCAGAGTAGTACAACAGAACATAGCAGGTCCATAACTCATTCATACATTATTACAAACCAAAGGTACATATCATCCTGGAGCTCCTCTTGGGTCCTGAGAGGTTTACTCCTGGGTTCGAGGCGAACCCAACTTAGCTTACAATATAGATGTCTCATGAGACTAAACATTTATTCTCTCGAGCAGCTAAGTATTAAGAGTTCGTGCTGCTCGGCTACTACTACTACTCGATACTTCTAGGCTTGGTCTCCTCCTGAAGCCTCCCCGGTTCCGTAGACTATGAGGTAGTCTACGCCTTCAATACCTCCCGAGAGGTCTGGTTCTTCATAGCCGATGATGTCGGCTCCTTCAGGGTTGTCGTTGTCCTCCTCCAGATGGTTCAGACAGTCTAAGCAGGGGATTTAAGAGTGGTATGAGTACGAGCGTACTCAACAAGTTCATATTAGGAAAGAGGTGTTTAATGCACTAACTACGGTACCAGACCAGAAAGTCTGATACCATGCAGGTTTTGATAATCATTTCTTCAAAAGGTTGTTTTTATTTAGAAGAACTATGTCCGTCAGCCTTCACTGGTTTACTAGAACTTCATGGAGTTCCTTTCCGGCAGCGTTCGCAGTTCCAAATCCCGAAACAAGGAGTGACTGGTCACAATTCGTTACACTCTGCAGAGGTGTGTTGCTTTACCCATAAGAGATCTTAACCTTGGTGCCAACCGGCAGCTTTCCCGTCCACACTTCCTTTGGTGTGAGGCCCGGTATAAGGTCCTAGTCAATCATGTTCCTCCGCTACCTCGAACACCCACCCTTTGTTGCATACCCCGACCCTGGGTCCTCGTCGATCCCATTATTCCCACTCACGGGTGGACCCCGACCACGACAACAGTTTGGGACTCGTTAACCAAACTCCTTCGCCGGTAGCTGCAACCCATCATAGACCGCAATACCGTGGGGAACTTAAGGCTTCCCGCCTACCGCTTCTTCTTCGAGCGACAAGTGTCGACGGACTATGCTGTGGGGACTTAAGGCTTCCCCAGCCAACCGCTTGCCCTGACAGATACAAGTGTCTACGGTAAAGCGCATCCGTTGATGAACGAGAGGTGGAAACACTTTTGACTACTCCGTCCCATTCCAGATCTTATGGTTAACACGGGTATTACGGCACAAGAATCACTGGACGACATTTGTTGTTTAATCCTAGATGGATATAAACCCTTGCAATGGAACCTCCACCATATCAACACAATCCATGGTTCCATTGCCCACCACATAGTCATATTCATAGTTATGAAAATAATGGTTTTGCTTTTTATGCAATAGTGATAAACATAGTACTTTGCAATAATTTGGTAAATACTCAAATGACATGAGCAAGCGATGAACTTGCCTGAACACTGCAAAGTGTTGCAGTTGGATGGTGTGGACTGACCCTTGTCCTCTGCTGCTGAAAAATAGCATCATTGTCCGATAAGGGCAATGGTTAAAGAAGCAATTATGCATGATTCAGCTTTTAGGGTTGTCCCCCCTTTTCCGGTGTTTATTATTTTATGTAGAAGGTTAATACTAAGAACAATTTAGGGATACTCTGTTTAGGGTAAAATACAACCTTGAAATGTTGTCAAGGTGTTTTTATAGTCCAAAGGTATTAATGGACTTATTTTCATTATTGAAAATAATATGTGTAATTTAAATGATTATTTAAATCATCAAATTAAGACTTATTCTTGATTGTCTTCAAAAATTCCCTTTGATATTTTATTCAGGTAGGGAATTTTATGCTGATTTATTTTCATATTTTTAATTTTTTTTAGAGCTATAATTAATTTTCTATGAATTTTTAAAGTTTCAGCATTTTTGTTTAATTGTGAAAAGACACAATTGCCCCTGGGCCCACCTGTCGGTGCAACCCAATGGGTTAGGTCGAACCGACCGGCCCGGTCTGGCTCGACCAGCCCCACTCTTCTCTCTCTCACTCGCTCGCGTGTCCGAACCCTAACCCTAACCCGCTCTGGCGACCCGCGTCGCCTCCGCCGTCGCCGCTTGATTCCGGCGAGCTCCGCCGGACTTGGCCCCCGCCATGGTGCGCAATCGACGCGCCCCACGACGGCGGTCACTCCTATCCGCGTCGATCTGACGCGGGCGACCTGCTGCTCTCGGCCTCGACCCCCTCTGGTGCTAGGGTTACGGGATCCGCTCGATCCCGCCGTTCCTGGCGCTCCTGGTGCTTGGACTCCGCCCTGGCTTCGCCGCCGTGGTGCGGGTGGTGCCGTGGTGCCGCCATGGCCTGGCTTGGCTTGGCGCCGCCACGCTCTGGCGTGTGCCGCCGTGGCCGCCATGGCCGTGCCTATCTGCTCGACCACGGTAAGTGCGCCACCTCTTTCTCTTCTTCGTGTTCTATTTCTTCTCCTCCTAGCTTGAGATGCGGCTACTCCTCCTCATGGAGAGGCCATCTCGTGCTGCTGCTACTGCTCTACTAGCTGCTGTTGCTATGCTTGCGTTTGCGATGCTTGCTGTTGCTGTGCGCATGCTGCTGGGCTCCTTGCTGTTGTCCTGGATGCTAGCTACTGCTGCTCTACCTGCTATGCAACTGCTGCTGTGCTATTACCATGGCCACTGCCATTGTATTCATGCTTGTGCTTGTGCTGTGCTTCTGTTCCTGATGCTATTCTTGCCAATTACTCAAGTCATATATGCCCCTTGAGCATCCTTGGGCAAAACAATACCATGATGCTGAGCATGCCTGTGGGCTAAACAACACCATCCCTTGATGGTGTGCTTCTGCATACAATTATATGTCAAATTTATGATTATCTGCTTTGCCATTGTTCCTGTTCTGTGGCTAATTCACTTGTCTGACATGTGTTGGTGCTATAATTGAGGTTTAGCATACTATAGCATGCTCTTGCAAGCTTCTGGTGGTCATATGATCACCAGTTGCTTGTAGAAAATGCTTTATGTTGTCTGTGCCTCACTGTGGTTCACTCTGTGCTCATCCAGTGCTTGTTTGTGCTACATACAGGCTTAGCCTGTGTGTGCTGTTGCTTGCTCAAGCATCAGTGGATGCTTGCAATGATCCTTTGGATCATCTGCAAGACTCTGTGCATATATATCTTGGCTATTTCATTTATCTGTGTAGTTTGGATTGTTTAAACAGATAAATGATGTGAACTGTGTCACAGTGATGATCATGTTAGTTGGATTAGCTTGGGCTAGAGGGATGCCAACAATTGTTGGGGACCCTAGCCCACTCTGAACCCTTCTGGGTGATGATGTGCTGGCTGGAAGTGTTGGCTGTGGGTTGAGGTGGCCTTGACAGCCACTTGGTGCTGTCAGGGTAGCTCCCCCTTTCTCTGTGGCTAGCTGTGGTGGATTATTGCTTACTGGCCTGACCATCTTTGGTTGCCAGCTGCTTTTGGTGTTGATAAATCTAGATAGACACATGATAGTCTATCATGTCTGATGGCTTAGCTAGCTATAGGTTGTCAAGTGAACTTGGTAGCTAGCCAGGCTTTGAATCCATGTTGGATTTCTCTGGTTATGTTCCCTGGATGATTTCTACTGGCTGTTTTCTCTGTTTACTTCAACCAAATGACTGGATAGCCAAATGATGACACAAACAGGGTTTCCTACCCTTTTGGTGTGCTTGAGACCATGCCTGTGCAATTTATGAACAAAACCATTTGGTCTGTTCATGATCATATGTATACCTCACTCCAGCTCCTAGGATTTGGGTGTTGGTGTAGAGGTTTGCTTCTGATTGATGACTTAAGCTTGCCCTGCTCCTCCTGGCTAGCTTGAGCTTGCTCTACTCCATCTTGTGCTTGTTCACAGTTGACAGTTCTTGGTGAAACTGTCCCTGGATGATTTCTGGTGGTGTGTTGTTCTTCCTGTTCTAAGTGTTCTTGTGTTCTTGATGCACTTACCCAGCTGCTTGTGTCGATGGACTGGTTAGGGTTTACTGTGGAGGCTTTTATCTGTCTGGCCTTTCTTCTCTGGTCGACAGCTTGGTCTGGCTCAGCTTGTGACTCACTGCTGGTGTGTGTGTGTGCTGTGATGCATGCACACCCAATGCCTTGGTGTTGAGCATGCACACATGCAATGTGAGCTGCCTGTGTGTGTGTGTAGCCTGGTGTGGTGTACCAGGACTTGGAGAGGATCAGCTCGGCTGATCTTGGTGCATATCTTCTCTATTTGAATTCTTTGCTAACCTGCCAAGTGGCTATGCCACTTGGCATAACACTTGATTTACTTTCTTTGTGTTTGTGTGCAGATTTCAAGATGATGATCAAATGGACATGAAGGTCACCAAGTTCAAGATCATATTGTAGTTTAGGATAAATTTTATTTACTTGTAATTTTCCTTTTCTTCTTCTATCAAAGCAATTCATGTAATGTGTTGTATTATTATTTATTTTTAATTATGAATATTGTAAAGACAATGTAAATTGTGTGATGATCAATAAAGCTCAAGGTTTTCTCTAATGAGCTTTATTTATTATGTGCATTATTTATAATTTGTATTTTAATTATTTACTTAGTGAATTTCCTTACAATTAAATTATGAGATATTTGTTTTATGTTTGAATTTGAAATTCAAATTCAACTTTGAGTTGAATTCAATCATGCAACTTAACTTTGTGATGCAAACTCTCCCCTCTCTTCTCAAATCCTTAAACTATTTAGGTGAGCTGCAAGTTTGTCACACTCTCGAAACCCTAACCCTGTAAGGTGTCGAGAGAGAAACTTGTCCCCCTACAATGCATTTTTTGTTTAAAAGCGCGAAATTTCCCCATAATTTACAATGCAATGCACATCCCTTTCTAAATTCTACCCCTCGATCGTCTCTAAACCTGGGACATTACATGTTGCCACTAGGGATAAAACATCAATGCTTTGTCTAAGGATATTTGTGTTGATTACATTACGCACCATACTTAATGCAATTGTCTGTTGTTTGCAACTTAATACTGGAGGGGGTGCGGATGCTAACCTGAAGGTGGACTTTTTAGGCATAGATGCATGCTGGATGGCGGTCTATGTTTTTTGTCGTAATCTAGATTACATTGTAAGGTACCTAACACCCATGGCATTCTGGTGTTGGTCATGCTTTGCCCTAGGGAGAGCTTTAGTCAACGGATCTGCAACATTCAGATTTGTGTGTACTTTACAAATCTCTACTTCACCATCTTCGATGTACTCGCGAATCGAATGGAAACGCAGCTTGATATGCTTTAGCTTCTTGTGTGACCTTGGTTCCTTTGCATTGGCGATGGCACCCGTGTTGTCACAATAAATGACTAGCGGGTCCAATGCACTAGGAACCACACCAAGCTCAACAATGAACCTCTTCATTGATAGCGCTTCCGATGAAGCCTCTGAAGCCGCTATATATTCAGATTCTGTTGAAGATTTCGCTACCGTGCACTGCTTGGAGCTGCTCCAGCTTACTGCCGCACCATTCAATATAAACACGTACCCAGACTGAGACTTAGGGTCATCAGGGTCGGTGTTCCAACTTGCATCGGTGTAATAGGTTACAACGAGCTCTTGGTCACCGCCATAACAAAGAAACATATCCTTAGTCCTTGTCAGGTACTTCCGGATATTCTTTACCGTTGTCCAGTGTTCCATCCCTGGATCACTTTGATATCTGCTGGTCAAACTAACAGCATGTGCGATATCCGGTCTAGTACACAGCATGGCGTACATGATAGAGCCTATTGCCGAAGCATAGGGGATCTTGCTCATCCTCTCTCTTTCATCTGCCGTAGCCGGACCTTGAGTCTTACTCAAGACCTTACCTGGCAACATAGGCAAGAACCCTTTCTTGCTTTCATCCATTCTAAACTTCTTTAGAATCTTGTCCAGGTATGTACTTTGTGAAAGGCCTATTAGGCGTCTTGATCTATCTCTATAAATCTTGATGCCTAAAATGTATGCTGCTTCACCAAGGTCTTTCATTGAAAAGACTTATTCAAATAACCTTTAACGCTGCTTAATAGTTCTATATCATTCCCAATCAATAATATGTCATCTACATATAATATTAGGAACGCTACAGAGCTCCCACTCACTTTCTTGTAAATACAGGCCTCACCATGAGTCCGTATAAAACCGAAGTCTTTGATCACTCTATCAAAGCGTAGGTTCCAACTCCGGGATGCTTGCTTCAGTCCATAAATGGAACGCTGAAGTTTGCATACCTTGTCAGCATTTTCAGGATCGACAAAACCTTTGGGTTGTACCATATACAACTCTTCCTCAATATCTCCATTAAGGAACGTTGTTTTGACATCCATCTGCCAAATCTCATAATCGAAAAATGCAGCTATTGCTAACAAAATCCTCACAGACTTTAGCTTCGCTACAGGTGAGAAAGTCTCATTGTAGTCAACTCCTTGAATTTGTCGGAAACCCTTTGCGACAAGTCGAGCTTTATAGACAGTAATATTACCATCAGCATCTGTTTTTCTCTTGAAGATCCATTTATTCTCGACAGCCTTGCGGCTATCAGGTAATTCTACCAAAGTCCATACTTTGTTATCATACATGGATCCCATTTTGGATTTCATGGCTTCTTGCCATTTGTTGGAATCTGGGCTCATCATCGCTTCTTCATACGTCGCAGGGTCTTCATCATTGTCATCCACAATCATGACATTTAGACAGGGATCATACCAATCAGGAGTGGTACGTTCCCTCGTCGATCTGCGAGGTTCAGTAGCTTCCTCGTTCGAAGTTTCATGATCATCATCATTTGCTTCCTCTCCTATCGGTGCAGGCTGCGCAGGAACTTCTTCCGGCACTGCGCTACTCTGATCTATGAGAGAAGGTTCATCAACCTCGTCGAGTTCTACTTTTCTTCCAGTCACTTCTTTAGTGAGAAACTCCTTCTCAAGAAAGGATCCGTTCTTGGCAACAAAGATTTTGCCTTCGGATCTGTGATAGAAAGTATACCCAATTGTTTCTTTAGGGTATCCTATGAAGACTCATTTCTCCGCTTTGGGTTCTAGCTTGTCAGGTTGTAACTTCTTTACATAAGCATCACAACCCCAAACTTTAAGGAACGACAGCTTAGGTTTCTTCCCAAACCATAATTCATACGATGTCGTTTCAACGGATTTAGATGGTGCCCTATTTAAAGTTAATGCGGCTGTCTCTAATGCATAACCCCAAAACGATAATGGCAAATCGGTAAGAGACATCATAGAACGAACCATATCTAAGAGAGTTCGATTACGACGTTCGGACACACCATTGCGCTGTGGTGTTCCCGGCGGTGTCAATTGTGAAAGTATTCCGCATTTCTTTAAATGCATGCCAAACTCATAACTCAGATATTCGCCTCCGAATCAGAACAGAAACTTAATCTTCTTGTTACGTTGATTTTCTACTTCACTTTGGAATTCCTTGAACTTCTCGAAAGTCTCGGACTTATGTTTCATAAAGTAAATATACCCATATCTACTCAGATCATCCAAGAAGGTTAGAACATAACGATAACCACCGCGTGATGCTACACTCATTGGTCCGCACACATCGGTATGTATGATTTCCAATAAGTCTGTAGCTCGCTCCATTGTACCAGAAAATGGAGTCTTAGTCATTTTTCCCATTAGACATGCTTCGCATCTATCAAGTGACTCAAAGTCAAGTGACTCAAGAAGTCCATCGGAATGGAGTTTCTTCATGCGCTTCACTCCAATATGACCAAGACGACAGTGCCACATATAAGTAGAATTATCATTCAATTTAATTCGCTTAGCATCAATGTTATGAACATGTGTATCACTACTATCGAGATTTAACAAGAATAAACCATTCATCTCAGGTGCATGGCCATAAAAGACATTACTCATATAAATCGAACAACCATTATTCTCAGACTTAAACGAATAACTGTCTTGCATCAAACAAGATCCAAATATAATGTTCATGCTCAACGCAGGTACCAAATAACAATTATTAAGGTTTAAAACTAATCCCGAAGGTAGATGTAGAGGGAGCGTGCCGACGGCGATCACATCGACTTTGGATCCATTTCCAACGCGCATCGTCACCTCGTCCCTCGCCAGGCTTCGTTTATTCCGCAGTTCCTGTTTCGAGTTACAAATGTGAGCAACCGAACCAGTATCAAATACCCAGGCACTACTACGAGAACCAGTAAGATAGACATCAATAACATGTATATCAGATATACCTTTCTTCTTGACGTGGCCGCTCTTCAGATCGGCCAAGTATTTGGAGCAATTATGCTTCCAGTGCCCCTTCCCCTGGCAGTAGTAACACACAGTCTCAGGTTTAGGACCAGCCTTAGGCTTCTCAGGATGCGCAACAACTTTCTTGCCGCCCTTCTTGAAGTTACCCTTGTTAGGCTTGCCCTGCTTTTTGAAACTAGTGGTCTTGTTGACCATCAACACTTGATTCTCCTTCTTTATCTCTACTTCAGCAGATTTCAGCATGGAAAAGAGTTCAGGTAAATCTTTATTCATGTTCTGCATGTTGTAGTTCATCACGAAGTTCTTGTAACTTGGTGGCAGTGATTGAAGGACACGATGAATACCCAGCTGATTAGGGATCATCATCCCCATGTCACTGAGCTTCTTCGCATGTCCGGACATGGCGAACATGTGCTCACTAACGGAGTTGCCCTCTTCCATCATGCAGCTAAAGAACTGTTTCGAGGCCTCATAGCTCTCCACGGCCGCATGAGTTTCAAAGATAAGTTTGAGCTCACGCATCATATCACAAGGGTCGTGGTGCTCAAAACTCTTTTGGAGCTCTGCCTCTAAGCTGCATAGGATGGCACACTGAACTTCGGAGTATCGAGTCACCCGAGTCTCATAAACATTCTTTATGTCCTCGGATACTGCAGGAGGTGGTGGGGGACCTAGCGGTGCATCGAGCACATATTGCAGGCTTCCACCAGTGAGGAAAATCCTCACATGACGGAACCAGTCGGTGAAGTTGCTACCATTGCCCTTAAGCTTTTCTTTCTCTAGGAACTGGTTAAAATTGATGGAGGGGGCGCCATGATCTACAACATATTTGCAAAGAGTTTAGACTAAGTTTATGATAAAATGAGTTCAATTTTAATTCTTAAATTAACTAGGTGAACTCCCACTCAAAACAACATCCCTCACATTGTCTTAGTGATTACACGAACCAAATCCACTACACCAAATCCGATCTTCACGAGAAAAGATGTAGCTTCAAAGGCGAACACTCAAAGTGTTCATCATATCATTCATATGACTCATGCTCTACCTTTGGGTATCCCGTGTTCCGAGACCATGTATGTACGTGCTAGGCTCGTCAAGGCAACCTTAGTATCCACGTGTGCAAATATGGCTTGCACCCATTGTATGCACATGTAGAGTCTATCACACCCGATCATCACGAGATGCTTCGAAACGACAAGTCTTAGCAACGGTGCATACTAAGGATGAACACTTTATTATCTTGATATTTAGTGAGAGGGATCATCTTATAATGCTACCGTCGCGATCTAAGCAAAATAAGATGCATAAAAGGATTAACATCACATGCAATTCATAATGTGTGATATGATATGGCCTTTCTTCTTGTGCTTTTGATCTCCATCTCCAAAGCACGGACATGATCTCCATCATCACCAGCATGGCGTCAAGGTCAGTGGCGCCGCTTCATGGTTGCCCATCACTTATAGCTACTATAACAACTACTTGAAATAAAGCTATTACATGATGAGTAGACACGCAGGTCTTTAACAAAAATTAAAGACAACCATTAGGCTCCTGCCGGTTGCCATAATACAACAATGAACATCTCATACATCAAATATAATCATCATCACATCATGGCCATATCACATCACCAAACCCTGCAAAAACAAGTTAGACGCCTCTAATTTGGTTTGCATATTTTACGTGGTTTAGGGTTTTCGAGTAAGATCCAATCTACCTACGAACATGAACCACAACGGTGATACTAGTGTTGACAATAGAAAGTGCAAATTGTAATCTTCACTATGGTGGGAGAGACAGACACCCGCAAAGCCACTTATGCAATACGAGTTGCATGTCAAGCGTGGAGCAAGTCTCATGAGACGCGGTGACGAGGGAATACCTCGGCAATGCCTACGTATTGTAGACTTGGGTTTCGGGAGAGAGCGACGATGGAGATTCCGGGAGCGAGATTAGGCACACGACGTACCCAGCTTCGGGTCCCCTCGGTGGAGGATCCCTACGTGCTGCTAGCAATCCAGTATATGATCATAGATGTGTTTACAGGGTGCCGCCGTAGGCGGAGATATGGTGTCTATTTGTTGTCTATCTTCTGTCTATATGTTGGCCTCCTTCTTTCGGGTGCCCTGGCTAGCTTTATATATGCAACCAGCCTAGGGTTTTACAAGAGTCCTAGTCGACTACTTCTTCGGATTGCCTTGTTGGGCCTTCTCCATATTGAGTCCTCTCCATATTGGGCCGAGCCGGGTATACTAATAATGGGTACCCGAAGGGTATGCCCATGTCAGTAGCCCCCGAGTTTATAGGGAAGTCGAAGACTTGCGTAGAAACTCCAAGCATAACCATCTCCGAAGTCGAAGAAATACAAGGCGAGGTCCATGTCGTAGATCATGTGTAGCGTAGATGATGTCGACGATTCTTGAAATTATCGGGTGCGCGGCAGCGCTCCCGATGGGAGTAGCCCCCGAGTCTATGGGCAAGTGCTTGCACTTGGGCATAGACTCAAGTTGTACTACTCGATGAAGAACTTAACTATATTTCTGGAGAACTTGATGAAATCCATGGGCTCCCGATGGGAGTAGGCTCCACTCGAATCGTAGAATCGAGTTGAGTCTACAAAGCTTGATTGTCATAAATGATGTCGAAGTTATTTTTCTATCGGGCGCGCGACCAGCCTCCGAGGCTACAGCCAAGTGTTTGCACTTGGGTGTAGGCTCAAGTTGCTTTTAATCGACACCACAATTTTTCCTCTTTCTTGTATCTTATCGGGAGGGTGAACAATACTCTTGATAAGAGTAGCCCCCGAGCCTATGGGCAGGTGCTTGCACCTAGGCATAGGCTCAAGTTGTACTACTCGATAAAGAACTTGACTATATTTCTGGGCGCAGCCCATCTTTTTATCGACTCCAGGCCGTTGCTATTTTTATTTGATATCCATATCTATATTGTACAGGGATAATGGTAATTGGGGCTAGTTCATCTGACGGATCAGGTACTAGTTAACTGCTCTAGTGGCAATCCGCAAAAACCTACTTCAAGATCACGTCCCTGGACATGATCCCGGGATACTGGTGTTAACTCGACAGGTGCCGCTTAAGGTCTTACCATTATGTCGAGCCCAGTCATGTTTATCGGGTACCTAACGCGTCCGTTAGGATTTTTCTTCGTATCTGTTGATACGGATAAAAGTAGCAGAGCGCAGTCTTTGGCGATGCCACGCCCAGCAGAACGGATCTGGGGTCTTACCTTCGCAAATTTGCGGCATTCAGAAATTGATCGCAACTTTGGCGTTCTGAGAATATATTGTCAAGTGCCTTGTTCGGCTGATGCAATGACCCATTTTGCGGGTTCTTCTATATTTTTCTCTTGGGCTTTATGAGACAGCCGAATATATTGGTTCTTCTATATTGTCGTCAGGCACATCGCCGATACTCTTGCTCGGAACAAATGACGAGTCAATGGACCCGAAGATTTGTCCGTCCTTTTTTTTTTTGAAAATTTTTGTCGAGTTCTTCTCTCAGGAAAATTTCTTCGGGTCCTCCTTGAGGACAATTCTTCGGGTTCCTCCTTGGAAAATTTCTTCGGGTCCTATTTGAGGACAATTCTTCGGGTTCCTCCTTCAGGAAAATTTCTTCGGGTACTCTTTTGATTTCGTCGGGTTCCTCCTTGAAGACAATTTCTTCGGGTACTCTTTTGAATTTGTCGGGTCCTGTCCTTTCTTGAAGACAATTTCGTCGGGTTCTCTTTTATATACTTTGAAATTTGCTTTCTCCTGCACAAATGAACAAACTTTTTCTATCTTTTCTTTGACTCTCTTTTTCGCATGCGGTGTCAGATGCTCGGATTCGATGATATGTAAAGTGAATATATGTCGCGCAGCCCCCGAGCGTCGGGTGCGGCAAAAGTAAATGATAATCAACTTTGTGCAAAATAAAAGAACACTTAGCTTTTTGGACACGACGGAGTCGATGCATGATGAAATCTTCGAGTGCGGCGAAAAAGTCGAGCCGAAGTAGAAACCATAAAATAATGAAAGTAGATGTCGCCAAATTATTGATGGAGAAATAGCCGAGCCCCCAAGCGCTACTGAGTTGATATCATGATTGTTCAATAGATGCTATGTCACAGTTGCGACCCGAGGCGAAGTCGTTGTCGAGCCCCCGAGTATTATCCGTGTCGCCGAAAGAAAGCCATTAAGGATGAAATACTGAAGATGAATCCGAGATGAAGTACACCATCAAATATGAATCATATATTGAAGATGAATCCGCCGATATCATAGAGGATGAATCCGTTGACCCGAAAAATCCAGTAATAACCATAGAAGATGAATCCGTTGATATCATAAAGGATGAATCCATTGAGCCGGAGAAAATAAATCCAGTAATAACCATAGAAGATGAATCCGCTGATATCATAGAGGATGAATCCATTGACCCGAAGAAAATAGTTCCAGTAATATCCATAGAAGATGAATCCATTGACCCGGAAACGCATCAGGTAATATTGTATAAGAGTGAACCAACAATAACCCAAAGAAAACCAATCCAGTAAACCGGAGAAATAAATCCACTGAGCCGAAGAAGATAATTTCACTAAGATGAACAAAATAAATCCACTGAGCGAAGGAGATATATCCAGGAGAAAATAAATCCGTTGGTGTATTCGTGGCAACGATGTATTGGCGCAGCCCCTGGTGTCGGGTGTATTTGCTGTAATATTGCAATGGCACAGCCCCCGGGTATTCTGGTATGGCGAAAAATAAATAATAATTATATCGGAAGAGGACACTTAGCTTTATTATTGGATGCAGCGGAGTCGACGTAGGAGTAGGTCGTCCGCTAGACAGAGTCGAAGAAACGGACGTAGCCGATGAAGCGCAGCCGATAACATGGTGGAAGTAATCGTCATGGAGGAGAAAATCGTCGAGTTCTCGGCGAGCGAGCCCCCGAGCGAGGTAAATACACGTTGTCGGGTTTACGGCGGGCGAACCCCCGAGCATGCAACCGCACGCGGCGAAGTAATTGGAGCTTAGCTTGTTCCGACCTGAAGTTGTATTGGAGCACGAAAATTTGCGCGCAAATAACAGCACAAACCAAAAAAAACTATTTATTCAAATAAATTTTGCAAATAGTGATTGATTGGAAATATAGAACCTGGTTATTGTTCATTGGATGGTCGTTTGCAGATGAACTTGTGATTTCCGCTCCGGAACCAATCATGATTGCTTTTCTCGGATGATTTGATCCCTTTGCTTTTTTGGTAGAAAACGATCAGATCTTTTGGCTTCCGCGATTTCATTAGTCCGTGGCCTTGCAACGCACGGAACCTCAATGGGAAGATTCCAACCACTATGTTGCCCCTTCTTTTCCTTGTAATCAATTCAGCTCCAATATCTTCCTTGTACGAGAAAACGCGACCGAGTCTGATACCAGTGTACTAGCATCTTCCTTTTTCCGTAAAGCAAAACCAATCTAGCACTAACTTGACGGATTGGTTGGTCGTGAGTCAAACCAAACCGCTGCTGGAGAACTCTGAATTTTGATCCATGTATTCTTCGTGACAGGGCAGGTGCGATCCTCTGCGCGCGTATGCGCCTATGTGAAAAACACCACCGGCCATGCTGATCGGAAATCGAGGCCATCCTTTGCCGCTTTTTTTTTGTGTGTAGATGAAGAACTCATGTAGATGTGATCAGCGCCCGGCCGCTGCGCAAGGCGACATGTAAAACGACGTTGCTGTCTCCCTCGACTGCGTCCGCAGATTGGAGCGATGCGGCGAACAAATCTGCATTCGGTTGAAGTCGAACGATGTTGAAGAAGATGGGCTGACCCGATCGGACGCCATATGTTGAAAAATCCCGCCGGATAACGAAATCCACTCGCCGCAATTCCTGACGGCGCCAATTGGGAGGGAATACCTCGGCAATGCCTACGTATTGTAGACTTGGGTTTCGGAAGAGAGCGACGATGGAGATTCCGGGAGCGAGATTAGGCACACGACGTACCCAGCTTCGGGTCCCCTCGGTGGAGGATCCCTACGTGCTGCTAGCAATCCAGTATATGATCATAGATGTGTTTACAGGGTGCCGCCGTAGGCGGAGATATGGTGTCTATTTGTTGTCTATCTTCTGTCTATATGTTGGCCTCCCTTCTTTCGGGTGCCCTGGCTAGCTTTATATATGCAACCAGCCTAGGGTTTTACAAGAGTCCTAGTCGACTACTTCTTCGGGTTGCCTTGTTGGGCCTTCTCCATATTGAGTCCTCTCCATATTGGGCCGAGCCGGGTATACTAATAATGGGTACCCGAAGTCTCATGAACACGGTCATGTAAAGTTAGCCCGGGCCGCTTCATCCCACCATCCCGCAAGATGCAAAGTACACAAACTAAAGCAACAAAAGCATCACCGCCCACAAAACCATTGTGTTCTACTCGTGCAACAGATCTATGCATAGACATGGCTATGATACCACTGTGGGGTTCGTTGCATAGAAAACAAAAATTTTCCTACCGCAAGATGAATAAAACCAAGATCTAATCTATGGAACACCCAAGATCTAATCTACAAGATCAAAGCAACGAGATGGAGATGAGACTAACCCTCGAAGATTCCAAAGCCTACGAGATTAATCTCGTTGTTGGTGTAGACGATCGTCCCCGTGCTGCAATCCGGCAGCACCTCCGTACTCGTCGCGCTATGGTGTCACGATGAAGCTCCTTCCTCTCCGTTCCAGCGGGCAGCGGAGATGTGGTAGATCTCCTCCAAGTTCTAGCAGCACGACGGCGTGGTGGTGGTAGTGGAGGAAGAAAACTGCAGGGCTTCGCCTAAGCCGAGAAGCATATGGTGGAGGGAGAGGCGGCCAGAGGAGGAGGCAATGATGGGGGTGGTGGCCGCCAACCCCTCCTCTTTATATAGGGACAGCCGGCCAGGGTGGCCCCCTTCCCTCTAGGGTTAGGGGGCGGCGCCAAAGGGGGAGAGGGCTTTCCCCCCTGTTGACCCCTCAGCCCTAGGGGTTGGCCGGCCTGGGCCTTGGGGGGCATGTGCCCCTGGCCCATTAGGCCAGGGAGCATCCCCTCGGCCCATGGTAGGCCTCCTAGGTCGTGGGCCCCATGGTGGACCCCTCCGGAACCTTCTAGAACCTTCCAGTCAACCACCGGAAAAATCCCGAACATTTCCGAAACCCAGAAATCAACTTCCCTTATATGAATCTTATTCTCCGGACTATTCCGGACCTCCTCGTGACATCCTGGATCACATCCTAGACTCCGAACAAACTTCATCTCCATACCATATTCAAATATACTTATGCGACATCGAACCTTAAGCGTCACCCTACGGTACGCGAACTATGCATGGTCGAGACTCCTCCGAGAAATAACCACATAGGGATCTCGAGATCCATAATGGCTCCCACATATTCAACGATGACTTAGTGATCGATTGAACCATTTACATACGACCAATTCCCTTTGTCTCGCAATATTTTACTTGTCCGAGGTTTGATCCTCGGTATCTCCATACCTTGTTCAACCTCGTTACGACAAGTACTCTTTACTCGTACCGTGGTATGTGATCTCTTATGAACCATTCATATGCTTGCAAGCTAATCAGATGACATTCCACCGAGAGGGCCCAGAGTATATCTATCCGTCATCGGGATGGACAAATCCCACTATTGATCCATATGCCTCAACTCACACTTTCCAAATACTTAATCCCATCTTTATAACCACCCATTTACGCAATGGTGTTTGATGTAATCAAAGTACCCTTCCGGTGTAAGTGATTTACATGATCTCATGGTCGAAGGACTAAGGCAACTATGTATCGAAAGCTTATAGCAGATTGAACTTAATGACTTGATCTTATGCTACGCTCATTTGGGTGTGTGTCCATTATATCATTCAATTAATGACATAACCTTGTTATTAATAACATCCAATGTTCATGATCACGAAACCATGATCATCTATTAATCAACAAGCTAGTTATACAAGAGGCTTACTAGGGACTCCTTGTTGTTTACATAACACACATGTATCAATGTTTCGGTTAATACAATTATAGCATGGTATATAAACATTTATCATAAACACAAAGATATTATAATAACCACTTTATTATTGCCTCTTGGGCATATCTCCAACAGGTGCCCCCGCGCTGCCCTTCGCCTACAATCCCTCTGTCGCGAAACCCTAGTACCAGACACGAAACAGTTCCTAGACGCCCGTCAACCCCATCTCGGGGTTAAGATCGCCTTCGCACCTGCCGGAGAGGGGAATCATCACCGGAGGGCTCTACATCACCATGCCCGCTCCGATCGATGCGTGAGTAGTTCATCCTTGGACTACGGGTCCATAGCAGTAGCTAGATGGTTGTCTTCTCCTCTTGTGCTATCATGTTTAGATCTTGTGAGCTGCCTATCATGATCAGGATCATCTATTTATAATGCTACATGTTGTGTTTGTTGGGATCCGATGAATATTGAATACTATGTCAAGTTGATTATTGATCTATCATATATGTGTTATTTATGTTCTTGCATGCTCTCCGTTGCTAGTAGAGGCTCTGGCCAAGTTGATACTTGTGACTCCAAGAGGGAGTATTTATGCTCGATAGTGGGTTCATGCCTCCATTGAATCTGGGACAGTGACAGAAAGTTCTAAGGTTGTGGATGTGTTGTTGCCACTAGGGATAAAACATCAATGCTTTGTCTAAGGATATTTGTGTTGATTACATTACGCACCATACTTAATGCAATTGTCTGTTGTTTGCAACTTAATACTGGAGGGGGTGCGGATGCTAACCCGAAGGTGGACTTTTTAGGCATAGATGCATGCTGGATGGCGGTCTATGTTCTTTGTCGTAATGCCCTAAGTAAATCTCATAGTAGTCATCATGATATGTATGTGCATCTCTATTTGTCAATTGCCCAACTGTAATTTGTTCACCCAACATGCTATTTATCTTATTGGAGAGACACCACTAGTGAACTGTGGACCCCGGTCCTATTCTTTTACATCTGAAATACAATCTACCATCGTTCTTGTTGTTTTCTGCAAGCAAACATCATTCTCCACACCATACGTTTAATCCTTTGTTTTCTCGCAATGAGATTGACAACCTCACCGTTAAGTTGAGGCAAAGTATTTTGATTGTGTTGTGCAGGTTCCACGTTGGCGCCGGAATCCCTGGTGTTGCGCCACACTACACTCCTTCACCAACAACCTTCACGTGGCCTTCATCTCCTACGGTTCGATAACCTTGGTTTCTTACTGAGGGAAACTTGCTGCTGTACGCATCACACCTTCCTCTTGGGTTCCCAACGGACGTGTGCTTTACCGTCACAAGCAAACACAAAGGAGATACAACGCCAAATACAAGATCTCCTCGCTAAAGGGTACGTATGTGAAAGCCTTAGCCCTTGTGCGGTACCGGTCATTCTAGTTCCTAAACCGGATGAGTCGCAACAATGTGTATGGATTGTCGTCCCATCAATGCCATTACCGTCTGTTACGCCATCCCATTCCGTGTTTAGATGACATGCTTGATGAGTTGAGTGGTGCCACGATTTTCTCTAAGGTAGATTTGCGTAGTGGCTACCACCAAATCCGCATGGCAATTGGTGATGAATGGAAGACGGCCTTCAAGACCAAACTTGGTCTCTATGAATGGATTGTCATGCCATTTGGTCTTTCAAATGCTCCATCAACTTTTATGCGTCTTATGAACCATATCTTGAGACCTCTCATTGGCAAGAGTGTGGTGGTCTACTTTGATGATATTCTCATTTATAGCAAAAATCTCGAGGACCATGTGCAACATGTGAGAGAAGTCTTATGCATCTTGTGCCACGAGAAGCTCTTGCAAATCTTCCTAAATGCACCTTTGCACAAAACAAATTGGTTTTTCTTGGGTTTGTTGTTTCCGCCAATGGCATTGAAGTGGATTCTTCGAAGGTTGAGGCAATTCATAATTGGCCCACGCCTACCACCGTTGGTCAAGTTCGAAGTTTCCATGGACTTTCCGGCTTCTATCGATGCTTTGTGAAAGATTTTAGCACCATTGCTTGCCCTTTAAATGAGCTTACAAAAAGAATGTTCCATTTGTGTGGGGCAAGGCCCAACAAAATGCTTTTGATGAGTTGAAAAAACGCCTCACCGAGGCACCACTTCGTTCTTCCGAACTTTGCAAAAACTTTTGAGATTGAGTGTGATGCGAGTGGACTCGGTATTGGTGGAGTCCTTCTGCAAGATGTAAAACCCGTGGCATACTATAGCGAGAAGTTGGACGGCGCACGCCTCAACTACCCTATATATGACAAGGAACTATATGCTTTGGTTCGTGTTCTTGAAATTTGGCAACATTACCTTTGGCCGAAAGAATTCGTCATTCATTCCGATCATGAGTCCTTGAAGTATTTGAAAAGCCAAACAAATTTGAACAAAAGGCATGCTAAGTGGGTTGAGTTTATGAGTCCTTCCTTATGTTATAAAATACAAAAAGGGAAAGGAAAATGTGGTTGCATGCTCTTTCCCGCAAGAACTCTTTTGCTCACTCGCTTGGACTTTCATGTTTTGGGTCTTGAGGAGATCAAAGAACTTTACACTTCCGACATTTTCTTTGGACCCATCTTTGCAAAGTGTTCTGTTGAAAGAGGATTTGATGATTTCTATTTGCATGATGGCTACTTGTTTAAAGCTAACAAAATTTGCATACCCGAGTCTTCTCTTCGTAAGTTGCTTTTGCAAGAGTCACATGGAGGTGGTCTCATGGGACACTTTGGACGCGACAAGACTCTCTCAATGCTATCAACCCATTACTATTGGTCGAAGATGAAGCGAGATGTGGAGCGCCTATGCAACCGATGCACCACATGCTTACAAGCTAAGTCTACCACCAACCCTTACGGTCTTTATATGCCTTTACCGATTCCATATGCTCCTTGGTCGGATATAAGCATGTACTTTGTATTAGGCTTACCAAGAACAAAACATGGTCATGACTCAATCTTTGTGGTAGTGGATAGGTTCTCTAAAATGGCTCATTTCATACCATGCCATAAGACCGATGATGCTTCACACATTGCTTCATTGTTTTTTAGGGAAGTGGTTCGCCTACACGGAATACCGGCAAGCATTGTGTCGGATCGAGACGTCAAGTTTATGAGTTATCTATGGAAGTCGCTCATGGCAAAGTTTGGAGTGAAGCTCTTGTTCTTGTCATCCTCACATCCGCAAACGGACGGACAAACGGAAGTGGTGAATCGAAGCCTCTCAACTCTCCTACTCACACTTGTGAAGAAAAATTTGAAGTCATGGGAAGAGTGCCTTCCCCACGCGAAGTTCGCCTACAATCGGGCCAAGCACTCCACAACATCAAGGAGTCCGTTCATGATCGTATATGGTTTCGAACGTTCCACGGCACTCGACATCCTCCTACTACCTCTTCATGAGAAAACGGACATGGACTTCGACAAGCGTGCCACCACCATGAAGAAGCTACATGAAGACACAAGAACAACCATCCAAGAGCATGTACTTTGCCAAGCTACTCGCCTCAACACTAATAAGAGGAACGAATATTTGAAGAAGGAGACCTCGTTTGGATACACCTACGAAAGGTTCCCTCATGAACGCAACTCCAAGCTCAAGCCAAGAGGAGATGGTCCCCTCAATGTACTCAAGCGCATCAACAACAACGCCTACATCATCGACATACCAACATCCAAGTATTTGGTGAGCAAGACATTCAATGTCTTGGACCTCACACCCTATCATGGAGATGAGGAAGAACTAGAGTCGAGAACGACTCTTTCCCAAGGTGGGGAGATGATGTAGCCCTGCCCAAGGACGACACTACACCAAGGCCAACTAGTCCCCCAAGTGGACCGATGACTCGAGCCCGAGTGAAAGATCTACATGACAAGGTTAACTCAATCCTATCTACACTCGACCTTGACACACCCTTGAATGGTTTGCTACTTCATGCTGAAAGTCTTTGTGTGATCAGGTATGAACCTCAAGAGGAATACGCCAAGGATGACCCAGCACAGGACAATGAATAAGGAGGAGAAGAACTTCAGCCGGAGGCCACAGCCCAGGGCCAGCACTGCCGCCCTCCACGGCACTGCCAGCCGATGCACCCCGGCACTGCCGGCCTCAACACCCCGGCATTGCCGGCCTCAACACGCTGGCACAACCGCCCAAATCACCTGAAGCCGCAGCAGCACCCCTTGGCCGGCACTGCCGCTGGGAGCGCACTGGCACTGCCGGCCCCACCCGAGTTGACTTCATCAGAACTATCAATTTTCATCTTGTGGCTGTGTTTATTTCGCAAATGACTAAGTTGCCCCTGTTTTGGATCTGGACTATATACGGGCTCCTCCGCCACGAATTAGGGTTAGACATAGATTGGATTATCTTTAGAGCTTTGCTCACAAAACCTCTGGGATGATCTCCTATGTTCCTCAAGGCTACCTCTTGTGAGATTTGGATGATGTTATTGGAGATTCTAGTGCGATGCACTCTCTCCCATAACTTTGTTCATCCCCCTCACCGATCTCTCACACCGGGATTCTACCTCGCGGTCTCTCCCCGTGTGATTCTATCGGCGTGGTTTATCGAGCCACGGGAGTGAAATTTGGTTGTATCGGGTTTGTGTGCGTGTGTTGTTCTTCGTGTTCATCTTGTTCTTCATCTCCCCCTCTTTTCCCCTTTTGATTTTGGGTCAATTCGTGAAATCAGGGCACATCCTAGCCCTTAGGCCTTGATACGTCTCCGACGTATCGATAATTTCTTATGTTCCATGCCACATTATTGATGATATCTACATGTTTTATACACATTATATGTCATTATTATGCGTTTTCCGGAACTAACCTATTAACAAGATGCCGAAGTGCCGTTCCTGTTTTCGCTGTTTTTGGTTTCAGAAATCCTAGTAACGAAATATTCTCGGAATTGGACGAAATCAACGCCCAGGTTCCTATTTTGCCCGGAAGCATCCAGAACACCCGAGAGCCGCCAGAGGGGGGCCACAGGGCCCCCAGATGATAGGCCGGCGCGGCCAGCCCTGGCCGTCGCCTTATGGTGTCGCCGCCTCGTCAGCCCTCCGACTCCGCCTCTTCGCCTATATAAAGGTCCCTGACCTAAAACACGATACGAATAAGCCACGGTACGAGAAAAGTTCCGAGAGCCGCCGCCATCGCGAAGCCAAGATCCGGGGACAGGAGTCTCGCCTGCGACACGCCGCCGGACGGGAAGTGCCCCCGGAAGGCTTCTCCATCGACACCGCTGCCATCTCCACCTCCATCTTCATCACCGCTGCTCCCATGAGGAGGGAGTAGTTCTCCATCGAGGCTCGGGGCTGTACCGGTAGCTATGTGGTTCATCTCTCTCCTATGTACTTCAATACAATAATCTCATGAGCTGCCTTACATGATTGAGATTCATATGATGATGCTTGTAATCTAAATGTCATTATGCTAGTCAAGTGGGTTTTACTTATGTCATCTCCGGAGACTCCTTGTCTCACGTGTGTAAGGTGACAGTGTGTGCAGGGTCTCTTAGGCTATATTTCACAGAATACTTATTCACTGTTATGAATGGCATAGTGAAGTGCTTATTTATATCCCTTTATGATTGCAATGTGTTTTGTATCACTATTTATCTATGTGCTACTCATGTGATGTTATTAAAGTAGTCTATTCCTCCTGCATGATGTAATGGTGACAGTGTGTGCATTGTGTAGTTCTTGTCGTAGATTATGATCATAATCTCTTGTAGGTTATGGAGTTGATTATCGCTATGATAGTATTGATGTGATTTATGCCTCCTTCATAGTGTGATGGTGACAGTGTGTATGCTATGTTAGTACTTGGTTTATTTTGCAAAGATCTATTATGCTCTAAGGTTACTTAAATATGAATATCGAATGTTGTGGAGCTTGTTAACTCCGGCATTGAGGGTTCTTGTAGCCCTACACAATTAGTGGTGTTCATCATCCAACAAGAGTATATGTAGCACAAAGGAAGAGAACTTTATTTATTATGTGATCAATGTTGAGAGTGTCCACTAGTGAAAGTATGATCCCTAGGCCTTGTTTCCACCACAAAGAATTGCTTCCTACGCCAGCAAGCTATTTTCTGGCGCCGCTTGTTTACTGTTTTACTGCATCTTTACTTTCTGCAATATTACCACCATCTATACCACTTGTGTTTTACTATCTCTTCGCCGAACTAGTGCACCTATACATCCGACAAGTGTATTAGGTGTGTGGGGACACAAGAGACTTCTTGTATCGTGATTGCAGGGTTGCTTGAGAGGGATATCTTTGACCTCTTCCTCCTGAGTTCGATAAACCTTGGGTGATCCACTTAAGGGAAAACTTGCTCTTTGTTCTACAAACTTCTCTTGGAGGCCCAACACTGTCTACAAGAATAGAAGCACCCGTAGACATCAGGCCTCATCACATAGGCCTGATAATATGAGGACATATGGAGGAGATATTTGATCAAAACCAATGGCATGGTCATGTTCAGTCATGCCTTAGGTTCTGATCAATCATCTCCTCATACTATGATCCCAAGTTATAGTCATCGGCCTAGTTCAATCAGAAACAACACAAGTAGCAGTTCAAGTTGAGTACATTATGAGTGCTACTTAGGGTACATTACAAATTCTACTTAGGGTACATTACAAATTCTCCCTAGCTCATGATGGGTTCGTTGCATGGAAAACAAAAAAATTCCTACCGCGAATAAGAACAAAACCAAGATCCAATCTAGGAAGAGGCAAGATCTAATCTATAAAGATCGAAGCAATGAGATGTATGGGAGACTAACCCTCGAAGATTCCAAAGCCGAGATTAGATCTCGTTGTTGATGTAGTCGATCATCCAGTGCTGCAATCCGGCAGCACTTCCGTACTCGGTCGTGCGTACGGTGTCGATGAAGCTCCCCCTCCCCGTTCCAGCGGGCAGCGGAGGTGTGGTAGATCCCTCGGAATCCCAGATCACGACGGCGCGTGGTGGTGGTGGAGAAAGCCGCTGTATTTTTGCCAAGCCGGTACGGCACTATGGAGGAGAGAGGGGGCTGCCAGAGCTAGGTCTGATTGGGTGAACGCCCCCTGCCCCCTCCCCTCTTTATATAGGGGGGGAGGTCGGTTTGGGTGCCCCCCAATGCCCCAAACCCATCTAGGGCCACGGCCAAAGGGGGGAGGGGGAATTCTTCCCCCCAAGATGACCCCCCCTAGGGTTTTGGGGAAAACCCTAAGGGTGGCCGGCCTGGGCCTTGAGGGGCATGTGCCCCTGGCCCATTAGGCTAGGGTGCATCCCCTCGGCCCATGCTAGGCCTCCTAGGGTCGTGGGCCCACTGGTGGGACCCCCGGAACCTTCTAGAACCTTCCCGGTCTTTCACCGGAAAAATCCCGAACTTTTCCGAAACCTAGAAATCAACTTTCCTTATATGAATCTTATTCTCCGGACCATTCCGGACCTCCTCGTGATATCCTGGATCCCATCCGAGACCCGAACAAACTTCGGACTCCATCTCATATTCCGAATCTACTTATGCGACATCGAACCTTAAGCGCGTCACCCTATGGTTCGTGAACTATGCAGACATGGTCGAGACTCCTCTCCGACCAATAACCAATAAAGGGACCTGGAGATCCATAATGGCTCCCACACATTCAACGATAACTTAGTGATTGATTGAACCATTTACATACGATACCGATTCCCTTTGTCACGATACTTTACTTGTCCGAGGTTCGATCATCGGTATCTCCATACTTTTCAACCGTCACCGACAAGTACCCTTTACTGCATCATGCTATGTCATCTCTTGTGATCCAATCACATGCTTGCAAGCTAATCAGATGACATTCCACCGAGAGGGCCTAGAGTATATCTATCCGTCATCGTGATGGACAACTCACTTATTGATCCATATCCCTCAACTCACACTTTCCGAATACTTAATCCCATCTTTATAACCACCCATTTACGCAATGGCGTTTGATGTAATCAAAGTACCCTTAGGTGTAAGTGATTTACATGATCTCATGGTCGAAGGACTAGGTAACTATGTATCGAAAGCTTATAGCAAGTTGAACTTAATGACTTGATCTCATGCTACACTTATTTGGGTGTATGTCCATTATATCATTCACCCAATGACATAACCTTGTTATTAACAACATCCAATGTTCATGATCACGAAACCATGATCATCTATTAATCAACAAGCTAGTTATATAGAGGCTTACTAGGGACTCCTTGTTGTTTACATAACACACATGTATCAATGTTTCAGTTAATACAATTATAGCATGGGATGTAATCATTTATCATGAACACTGAGATATAACAATAACTAATTTATTATTGCCTCTTGGGCATATCTCCAACAGTCTCCCACTTGCACTAGAGTCAATAATATAGTTTACATTTGTAAAGATATAACACCTTGGCCTTATGGTGCTTATCATGTTTTGCTCACGGGAGAGGTTTTAGTCAACGGATCTGACACGCTCAGAAACGTATGTATTTTGCAATTCATTTACGTCTCAACGCATCACTCATTGTCCAAATGAGTTTATTAATTGTATATGCTTAGTCCTCTGGTGGAACCTTAATTCCGTGGTCTGAAATAAGTCACTAATATTGTCACACACAATATAGCTTCAAAGTTCGGACACTATCGGAACTACACCAAGTTCTCAAAGAACTTCTTGACTTAACATCCTCAATCATTGTCAAAACAATGACATACTCTGCCTTCATTTGTAGAATCCGTCATAATATTTAGAACTCATCTAAATCTAGCATAGACTTTTTCTAGCCCATTGTGCTACCTTTTAAACAATACTTAGCCTAATTGAGATTGAATTTTTATTTTATTTTTATATGACTAAACTAATATCTGCAACACCTACAAATATGGAAGCACTATTCTAAACTGTGCTGTACATGGTTCTACATCTCTCGTCTCCTATAAGGGTTTCATACGCCCAGCTCCGACCGAGACCCCCGCCCCGACCAAACACAACCTGGCTCGATCCCCGCCCGCCGCCACCCGCCACGCGCCACCAAGGCCCGCCTCCACCTCGCGCCCGCCACCTTGCCATCAAGGCGGGCCCCGCCCGTCCGCCCTCCACCCCGCACCCGCCACCTCGCCAACGCGCCACCCGTGGTCCGCTCCACCCCGCACCCGCCCTCGCCACTGCCGCCACTCCGAAGGTCAGCTTCCACCCCCGCGGCCGCCCTCGCCACCGCCAAGCCACTCACGGCCGCCTCCATCCCGCGCCCGTCCTCGCTTCCGCGCGCCACCTAGCGTCCGCCCGCATCTTCCGCGCCGTCGCGTAGCGACCGAGCTCGCGCGCGACGAGCTCGCGCGAGCGACCGAGCTCGCGCGCGACCAGCTCGCCCGGGCTCGCGGAATCCCACAAAATCTTCCTGCTAGATCCCGCTAATTCCTCGGCGCGGCCACCTCTTTCTCCTGGGCGTAGCCCTTCTCTGGCTCCTTCACAAATTCTTCACCGAATCCTTCTTCGCACTTCACAGGCTAAATCATAGTTGGAAAATCTTGAGATTTTTCAAATAAATGGTCTCAATTCGTTGTTATTAAGCAAATGGATCCTCCTAGATCTAAGAAGATGCGTATTCGACGAAAAGAGCTAAGATGTCGTTCCTACAAGATCTTTGCCTGCATTTGCTCACAAAACTACCTTGCTCTCGACAGCTAAGGAAACATGTGTATGTCCTTAATAAGTTACTCCTTTGGAAACGAAGACCATCCGAACTAAATGAGGCAGAGCACGTTGTACAGCTAGAAACTACAATCTTGTACTTCACAAGAAACCTTGTACTTATCTTCCATTATACTAAAAGTGATGACATTGTACTTCTCCAATTGTGAACCGGACTTATTCCATATAATTCTACGTCTCTACCTAACCTATTCTTCTCTGATTCACCCTAACTTAGTAATACTTTGTGCTCCCGTACTGCTTTGCCAGTTGAAACCTGCCTTGAGTCCTCATTGCTTAGCTTGAATTTAGTAACGATGCTATACTGCTTGCTAGTTGAACTTAGTAATCCTTTAGTCCTGCATTTTTGTTTATCTTGTGTAGCTAGAAACTACAATCTTGTACTTCTTAAGCAGCAAAACTTGTAACTATCTTCCTAATTCTAAAAGTTATGACTCCACTTCTCCGCCAGAAATTGACTTATTCTATATGCTACCGGTACTTCTCCTGCTTCTACTAACTCCGTATTTCTCTCTGCTTTCGCACTTGAATGTACTAGTGCATGTTCCCTGTACTTCTCTGTTATTGCGGTTGAACTTACTTGTGTTCTGTACTTCTTTTGCTTCGGCACTTGAACTTACTAATGCATGTGCCCTGTACTTCTCTATTATTGTAGTTGAACTTACTTGTGTCTTGTACTTTTACTTTAATTTGAATTTAGTAATAACTCTCGACATGTACTTCTCTCAAGCTTCGCACTTCTGAACTTACTAGCTGCATGTGCCCCGTACTTCTCATATTATGCTTGAACTTAGTAATAGTTGAGTCCTAGATTCTAGTTGGAATTTGTAATGACCGAGTGTTATTTGTTTTATTAATTGTATTTTGTTATCTTGTAATCACAATTTTTGTTATGTTGTACTTCTCTTTCTCCATGTCGGTACTTCTGCTTATCTTGAACTTGTTATTTGATCCAAGTTATAAAATGTGTTATGTGTACGCTCCTTATTAATTCGAAATAAATATCCGATATTCTACTATCGCAGATGAATCGATGGCTAGACAAAATAAAAAAGAAGTGAAGTTGTGCTTGATCCAAACCTTCCATAGCAGACACCCGAAATTCCACGTAAACTTCTTTTGTCACTCGCTACCACCTTAAATCTGATTGGACTCAAATGAACTAAACAAAATGATACCTAACAAAAATAAACGGTGAACAACGCTACAAATCCTCATAATCCAGTCCCGTTGTGCCACCACATATCCTAAATATTGCACGTGTCCTATCAACTAGACGACCTGCTAGAAAGGTTGCTGAGGTTGGTGCTACGCATCCCCCAGATCATATTCCATATAATGGATATGCGATTCAAATCAGCATAATGCTAGTGCCTACAAAATGCCTAGTAGGGAACCAGAAGCTACTGAACCAGCAGCACCTTCATCCTCTGGATTTCCTCCTCCACGTGCACCTGTACATCCCTCATCCTCTGGATTGCCTCCACGTGAACATGTACGTCCTTCATCCTCTGGATTTCCTCCTCCACGAGAACATGTACGTCCTTCATCCTCTGGATTTCCTCCTCCACGTGCACCTGTACATCCCTCATCCTCTGGATTGCCTCCACGTGCACCTGTACGACCTTCGTCCTCTAGATTGCCTCGCCGTGACCCATCAGATCCATTGTTACACAAATCATTGGTGACACCGCCTTGCCCAATACTCCCTGAAGAAGAAGCAGATACACCAGTGGAGCAACGTCGCTACAGCCATGTGAGTACATTTGAAAGAAATTTAGTTTCTGAACATCTTGCTGTATCACAGTTGTACTTGTTGCTACATCATAGTTGTACTTCCTTGTTATCATACATGTATTCCTCATTTGGAATGCCTAATGTACTATTGTTTTTTGTTTTTTGCAGGATGATGATCTTCCAGATTATCTAATACCAAAGATAAAAATGGTATTCAAAGATTTCGAGGCTGCCAAAATATTTTACAACAGATATGCAAGGCATGCTGGTTTTGGAGTCAGAACTGGACAGCACAATGGTGCCAATCGATACCTGTACTGCAGCCGCCAAGGTCATTACGAGAGCACTGTTGCAGAAACTGATCGCGTGCGTGATAAAACCACTAGTCGATGTGGTTGCCTTGCTGGTATTAGAGTAAAAGAGAAGGAAGACAAGACTTATGTAATTGAGAATATAAAGTTTGAACACAACCACCATATGATTCAAAGCCCCAGCATGATGAATTTCATACATTCTCATAAAGATTTCGACCCTTCTTTGCTGGAATTTGTAAAGTTCCTGCAGTTTGAGAATGTATCTCATCGGATAATTTTGTCAATCCTATATTCATCGGTGGGAGGCGCGCAGTACTTAACATTTCATGGGCGTGACTTACTGAACCGGTAAGCAACACTCTACCTTTTTGCTCTTTGAACTTAGAATTGAAGCAAGCTTATAACCTCAACTTACCTTTATGATAATTATGTACTTCACATGTGAAGAAACATCTGCTATCGCATGTCTATCTTTCCATGTACTTTTGATTGTAGTATGATTGTACTTCCTGCTAAAAGCATTCTGTACTTTCCATCCATATAATTGCAGGAAGGCAATAAATTCCCAAGAGGATATTAGGGACGATATTAATAAGCTTCTGTCTTACTTTGGAGAGATGAAAGCTTGCAACAAGGAGTTTTTCTTCGATTTTCAGCTTGATGATGAAAACCGTATAAAGAATATCTTTTGGGCTACTGCAAGCTGTAGGGGATCATATGAGGATTTTGGGGATTGCATAACATTTGATACAACATACAAAACAAACAGACACCACATGCCCCTCGGTGTCTTTGTTGGAGTAAATCACCACCTACAGTCCACTATTTTTGCTTGTGCCCTAGTCAGGGATGAAAGTGAAGAATCATTTTATTGGCTGTTCAGAACGTTCTTGAGGTGCATGAATGGGAAGCAACCCACAATAATTTTAACAGGTCTGTTTACACACATTCTTTTTGCATATTTCGTGATACATATATATATAGTAAAAAAATATACATCCGAACCAATTTCCAATGTGTAATGATTAACTTGTGTATTGATTAAAGACATTTCCTCTTTATTTGCGTGCAACCAATGCCCGTCCATGGCAGCAGCAATCCCTCGTGTTTTCTTTAAAACCCTGCATAAACTATGCAGATGGCATATGATGAGGAAATTCCACCTGCACTTGTCGAGTCTGTACAAGAAGTATTTGACCTTCAAGGCTGAGTTTACAGCAATCCTGAATTGGCCACTCATGCCTACAGAATTTGAACACGCCTGGCAAAATCTACTTGACAAATACAATCTGCACGATGATCCCATGATGTTGCAGCTCTGGGAAATCAGGGAGGAGTGGATCTCAGCCTATTTCAAGAACGTCTTCTGCGCAAGAATGACATCTACTCAGCGCTCAGAAAGCATGAATGCATCCCTAAAGCGTGGTCTGTTAAATGAGAAGCTCAGTCTGAACCGTTTTGCAGAGCAAGTTACCAAATTAATATTCCAAAGGAGACAGGCAGAAAATTTAAAGACATATGCAATACAGGTACTTGATTTAAAAAACATTTACTCACATCTGTGTTTCGTGTTATCATTCTTGTCTATCTTTTCTTCGTATAAGATAAAAAAAACATGTCTTGTGTCATCTTTACAGTCAAGCTCAAATAAGAGAACACATTATGGATTTGAGCATCAATTCCAGCAACTTTACACAAAGACTGTGTTCAAAGAGTACCAGGCTATGCTGAAGAAAAGCACACTGTTCCGCGTCAAACAAAACCCAAACTACCCTGAACTTGATGAGTACTATCTCGGTAACCTATCACCAACCAACGACCGACTTTTCTTGGTCAAACCATCAGTTCAGAGTACTTGCAGATCCTATTGGAGGCGAATACAGGTGCGAGTGTCTCCAGAAACACACAGGTACAAAAAACATTAAAAAAACAAATTAGAACTTGAACTTCTGTTGCCTTGTGACTTAAACTTCTGTGTCACCTATTCTTGCACTTCTTATAGTTTCTAACGGATTAAAACTTCATATTTTTACAACAGGACTGTTCTGCCTACATATTTTATGCATGCTGGACCACCTGAGGGTTGATAGTGTTCCAGTCAGTTACATACTGAGGAGGTACACTAATGGAGCGCGACAGAGAGGAACTTTTGATAGGAGAGATTACAAGACACAAGCTTCTGATGGTACCTCGTATCTGTACCAGCAGAATGAAGTACTACAGCTGGCTATGAAAGTTGTTCGGAAAGCTACATGCTCAGAAGAACAGCGGGCAAGAGCAAAAGTTGGTCTGCAGGGACTGTACGACGAACTTGATGCAATGGGTTCATCAACACCAGATAATGATGAAGATGCTTCAAGCAAGTGCCTGGGATATTGATGAGTTTATCTGATGAACCCACTTTTTGACAGAAAACCAACAGACATATCCTGATTGTCCTAACCAGCAAGATAATCAGCCCACAACGATGGTAACAAGATGTCACAGAGGGTTATACTACCACCACCTAAGTCCAAAACTAAAGGAAGCAGGAACAAGGAACCTGGGTTAGAAGACGACGATGAAGAAGAAGAAGAAGAAGAAGAAGGCGTCGGGCAGAAGAAGAATAAGAAGAAGAAGAAGAAGAAGAAGAAGATGATGATGATGATGATGATGATGATGATGATGATGATGATGACAAAGCGGAAGACGAGAATGAAGGAAATGAACCAACGCCACCTCCACTAAGAAGGAGCACCAGAAATAAGTTAGCAATAAAAAACATAGAAAAAAGTTACGATATTGTAATTAGTTTACTTCCCATTCAGTAATTATCTGTAATATAAAATTATCTTGATTTACTCCAGTCAGTTATTAGATAACTACCATTAAAACAATAATTTCAAATCAGACATCAAAGAACATCACCAACAAGCTAGAAAAATGGTGAAGTAATATGTATTAGTAAGAAGTACGAGGTTAATCAAAAAGGAAATACAGAAATTGCTAAATCATATAGGCCCTAGACGCCAAGTTCTAGCATGAATTAGGAAAAAGAAGTACAAGCGACATCGAATAATAAAGACAATACGAATTTGATATATGAATACACAACTTATTTGTCTTACAAGCAAAAAAACAAAGGAAATTCATGATGTTTTTATGGCAAAAGCATGAAAGAAGCGCAGCGGTTGCTAAGACAAATGATTATGATAAAAGGTAGAAAGTACAATATATACTACTAGGAAGTACAAGTTTATCTGCAAAGAAGTGCTAAAGGTCTCAGAAAATATTAAATATACAAAAACTGACTGGCCGTTAATCAAGCTCATGATCATTGGTATACCAACTAAGGCACTGGTGTGCATAAGTATAACGCTAGGAAGTACATAATTAATATACAAGTAAGTACAAGCTTTATTTACAAAAAGAATGCAAAAGTTTCCGGATGCAAGTAAGTACAACTGCTACATTTTGAACTCCAAGAAGAAGTTTATATCATACATTTAGTTTCTAGGGATACAAGAGAGATAAAAAAATAGAAGATGACCAGAAGTACAGAGTAAAACAAAAGAAGTACAACCGATAGGTAAATAAAAGTAATACCTTCTAAACTTGAACTACAATAAAAATATATATCCCAAAAAAAATTATATGGGGATATGAAGAAGTACAATCAAAACTGTGATGAAGTACAACACTTCTCTCAAAAAAGAAAACACAAAAGGCTAATTGAAAAACAAGAACAAAAAGATATATTGCAATAAGTACAGGATAACATCAGATCAAAAAGTACAAGCTTCCGCAGTAACAAGTACATAATTGATTAGTATGAAGTACACTGATCTTCCAATACAGAAATGAAAAAGATGGATGTTCCAATAGCTCAGACTATATTAAATTTCAAATATGAAAATTAAATTCAAATTATATGCTAATATGAAAATGAGGTTCTACATATCCGCTACATCATAATAAGCTCTTCTTCCTTGGGTAGATAAAATACAGAATGAGGCGTAAAGGCAATGAATTTCCAATGGCAAATCATGTAGAGGAATCATGTTGCTGACATGGAACATGCTGAGTACAAGTACCGCTTCTTCCAATCATCAAATTTAGGCCGCAACAAAAAACCAAATAAACAAGAAATATGAGAGGAACCTACAGAAAATATAAGAAAACGTTACTTCTTCTATGAAAATAAACATACATCATCATTTCCAATGTCCAGAACGAGTTGATCACCGTCAAAAGCAGAAGCAAACTTCATACAGTAGTAGCCGCACTGGTTGAAACCCTGCTTGGGGACTTGCACGTAGTTCGGCTTCTTTGAAACATTGATCCAATTGGGATGACCACTTTTGGCATACTGTTGTTTGCCATAAACTCCTTCCATGACTAAGATCAACCTTCGAGCCTGTTTTAACATTGAAATGAAAGAAAGGACATTAAGCACAAGAATGTTTAACCTACATAAGCTGTCGAAAAAGCGTAAAAAAATACAAACATAACCCTTTGACATTCGCAAAGATGGAAAGAACTCCTTTATAGAAAGTTCTTTGTGGCTATCCAATCAAACGAATCGAGAACATCAAAGGTTGCACGATACTTGTTCAAGACATACAAGACATGATGCTTCTGTTGTGAACCAGGCATCGTCTTACAGTAGGGCATGATGATCTGTTATGAAAGAAGGGACGAGCAGAACTAAGCTTGGGGATGCTGATACGTCTTCAACGTATCGATAATTTCTTATGTTCCATGCTACTTTATTGATGATACCTACATGTTTTATGCACATTGTATGTCATATTTATGCATTTTCCGGAACTAACCTATTAACAAGATGCTTCGAAGTGTCAGCTTCCTAAGTTTCGCTGTTTTTGGTTTCGTAAACTTAGTAACTAAATATTCTCAACGGGACGAAATCAACGCCAGGTTCCTATTTTTCCACGAAGCTTCCGTAACACCCGGGACACTGTAGGCCACAGCCCACCAGAGGCAGGCCGGCGGCCTAGGGCTGGGCCCGCGCCCGCCCACCCCCTGGCCGCCTTTCGACCTTCTCGACGCGCCCTTCGCCTATATAAAGCCCCCACATCGAAACCCTCAAAGGAGAGCCACGACACGAGAAAAGTTCCGCAGCCGCGCCTCGTCGCGGGCCAAGATCCGGGGGGACAAAGGAGTCCCTGCCCGCACTGCCGAGCGGGGAAGTGCCCCTAAGGCTTCTCCATCGACACCGTCGCCATCTCCACCGCCATCTTCATCACCGCCGCTGCTCCCATGAGGAGGGAGTAGCTCTCCATCGAGGCTCGGGGCTGTAGTTATGTGGTTAATCTCTCTCTGTACCCCAATACAATGATCTCATGAGCTGCCTTACATGATTGAGATTCATATGAGTTTTGTATCACTATTATCTATGTGCTACTCTAGTGATGTGTTATTAAAGTAGTTTTATTCTCCTAAAGATGTAAAGATGGTGCAACTGTAATAGTACTTTGGGGTTTATGCTATGATCATGATCTCTTGTAGATTGCTAAGTTAACTATTGCTATGATAATATTGATGTGATCTATCCCTCCTACATATGCAGTGACAGTGTGCATGCTATGCTAGTACTTGGTTTAGTCATTCTTTGATCTATCTTACACTTAAGGTTACTTAAACATGAGCATTATTGTGGAGCTTTAACTCCGGCATTGAGGGTTCCTGTAATCCACGCAATGTGTTCATCATCCAACAAAAGTGAGTATGCATTTATCTATTCTTGCTATGTGATCAATGTTGAGAGTGTCCACTAGTGAAAGTAATCCCTAGGCCTTGTTCCTTAGAACACGTTGAGTTAATAATGTTTGTTATCATGATCGTGTTACCGTCGCCGTAATACTACCACCATCAACTACACGCCAACAAGCTATTTCTGGCACCGTTGCTACTGCTCATACATATTCATACCACCTGTATTTCACTATCTCTTCGCTGAACTAGTGGTGCACCTATTTGGTGTGTTGGGGACACAAGAGACTTTCCTTACTATGGGTTATGTGGTTGCATGGAGAGGGATATTTTGACCCTTCCCCCCGTAGTTCGATAAACTTGGGTGATCCACTGATGGGAAACTTGCTGCTGTTCTACAAACCTCTCGCCTGGAGGCCTAACACCTGCTTCACAGGAAAGGAGTGGGCGGGAGATAACTAAGCCAATTTCCTTTCGGCGCTCGTTTGGGAGGAAAGGTAAAAAGGTACTCACACTCCCGTGATCTTGGCTATTGTTATTTCCGCGCCATCGTAAGCTATTTCCTTTAGACTCTGCAATTGCGACATTTGGTTTCTTGTTTACACTAGTTAGGCATAATGGAAAAAAACAAAAATATGAGAGATCTTTATGAACTTTATCTTGAATTAGGACATGATGTGTTTGAAGAGAGAATTAAAAACCCATGGGGAACTTTATATGCATGATAATGGGAATGTTATTAGTATGAATGCTTAACATCATTGTTGCTAATGCTATGGAAAATTCTAAGCTTGTGGAAGCTGGTTGATGAGTATGATATTTTTAGTCCCCCAAGTATTGAGGATTTACTTTGATGATACTTTGTCTCCTATTTATGATGATTATAATGATAGTAGTCTTTTGTTACCACCTGTTATGGAGGATAAATTTGATTATGATTACAATATACCTCCTATATTTGATAGCTACTTTGTTGAATTTGCTCCCACTACAATTAATAAGAATGACTATGCCTATGTTGGGAGTAGTAATTATTTTATGCATGAGACTCATGATAAGAATGCTTTATGTGATAGTTATATTGTTGAGTTTGCTCATGATGCTACTGAAATTTATTATGAGAGAGGAAAATATGGTTGTAGAAATTTTCATGTTACTAAAATGCCTCTCTATGTGCTGAAATTTTTTAAGTTACACTTGTTTTATCTTCCTATGCTTGTTACTTTGCTCTTCATGAACTTGTTTATTTACAAGATTCCTATACATAGGAAGCATGTTAGACTTAAATGTGTTTTGAATTCTGCTCTGATGCCTTCTTTGCCTCAAATATTTCTTGCGAGAGCATCATTAAAATTATTGAGCCCATCTTAATGGCTATAAAGAAAGCACTTCTTGGGAGATAACCCATGTTTTTATTTTACTACAGTACTTTTGTTTTATATTTGTGTTTTGGAAGTTGTTTACTACTGTAGCAACCTCTCCTTATCTTAGTTTTGTGTTTTGTTGTGCCAAGTAAAGTTTCTATGTCAAAGTTGATGTTATATTTGGGATTGCTGCGCAGAAACAGCATTGCTGTCTGCCACGAATCTGGGCATCTCTGTAGAAAATTTGAAAAAATCTGCCAATTTACGAGTAGCGTGATCCTCAGATATGTACGCAACTTTCATTAGTTTCAGCTTTTCCATTTGAGCAAGTCTGGTGCCATGAAAATCTGCCTTTACGGACTGTTCTTGCTGCTTTTGACAGATTCTTGCCTTTATTTCGCATTGCCGTTTTTGTTAAGTTGAATGAGTTTCTTTGTTCCATTAACTTCCTAGTTTTGTGCAATGTCCAGAAGTGTTAAGAATGATTGTGTCACCTCTGAACATGTGAATTTTGATTATGCACTAACCCTCTAATGAGTTTGCTTTAAGTTTGGTGTGGAGGAAGTTTTCAAGGGTCAATAGAAGAGGGTGATATAATGTGATCGAGAAGAGTGAAAGGTCTAAGCTTGGGATGCCCCGGTGTTTCATCCCTGCATATTTCAAGAAGACTAAAGCATCTAAGCTTGGGATGCCTAAGGCATCCCCTTCTTCATCGCCAACTTATCAGGTTTCTTCTTCTGAACCTATATTTTTATTCGGCCACATCTTATGTACTTTACTTGAAGCGTCAGGTGCTTTTTTTATTTTTGTTTTTGTTTTGTTATCTTAGTTCTCTGAATAAGTTCATCCTTGTGTGGAGCTCCGCTGGTTTGTATGAACACATGTGTTCTTAGCTCATAATATTCTATGGCTAAGTTTCTTCTTCGTTAAATTGTTATATGGTTGCAATTGGAAATGCTACATATAGTAATTCTAAAATGTCTGGATAATGTGATACTTATAATTGTTGTGCTCAGTTGGTTTGTGAATTATATGCTTTGTGTCTATTAATTAAAGAAATACATAGAGCTTGCTAAAATTTCATTTGCATATTTGGTTTCTCTAAGGTCTAGAGTAATATCTAGTATTGAGTTTTGAAGAACAAGGAAGACAGTGTAGAGTCTTATGAATGTTTACAATATGTCTTTGATTGAGTTTTGCTGCACTTGTTCATCCTTGAGTTTACTTCAAATAACTGCTAGCCTAAACCTTGTATCGAAAGGGAAATACTTTTCATGCATCCAAAATCCTTGTGCCAACCACTTTGCTATTTGTGTCCACCATACCTACCTACTACATGGTATTTACCCGCCATTCCAAAGTAAATTGCTTGAGTGCTACCTTTAAATTCCATCATTCACCTTTGCAATATATAGCTCATGGGACAAAATAGCCTTAAAAACTATCGTAGTATTGAATATGTACTTATGCACCTTATATTTTATTAAGTTGCTTGTTGTGCGATAACCATGCTTCTGGGGAACGCCATCAACTATTGTTGAATATCATGTGAGTTGCTATGCATGTCCGTCTTGTCTGAAGGTCTATCATTTTAGTGGTTGGAGCATGCAAAATTGTTAGAGAAGAACATTGGGCCGCTAACTAAAGCCATGAATCATGGTGGAAGTTTCAGTTTTGGACATATATCCTCAATCTCATATGAGAATAATAACTTTGCTACATGCTTATGCATTTAAGAGGAGTCCATTATCTGTTGTCCATGTTGTCCCAGATGGATGTCTAAGTTGAGAAGAATCAAAGCGAGAAATCCTAAATGCGAGTATTCTCCTTTGACCTTTGTACAGGCGGGTACTCCTTTGTGACACTTGGTTGAAACATATATGCAAAGATCCAGTAGTCCAAGTTAAGTAGGACGAGGTGCGGGCACTATTAGTATATACTATGCATGAGGCCTGCAACTTGTAAGATATAATTTTCATAACTCATATGCTTTTTATTACTACCGTTGACAAAAATTGTTTCATGTTTTCAAAACCAAAAAGCTCTAGCACAAATACAGCAATCGATGCTTCCTTGAAGGACTCCTTTTTATATTTTTATTGTTGAGTCGTTTTACCTATTTCTCTCCACCTCATGAAGCAAACACTTTGAACTCTGCATTGATTCCTACATACTTGCTTATTGCATTTGTTATATTACTTTATGTTGACAATATCCATGAGATATACATGTTATAAGTTGAAAGCAACCGTTGAAACTTAATCTTCCTGTGTGTTGCTTCAACACCTTTACTTTTGAATTATTGCTTTACGAGCTAACTACTTCTATGCAAGACTTATTGATGCTTGTCTTGAAGTACTATTCATGAAAGTCTTTGCTTTATGATTCAGATGTTTACTCATGTCATTACCATTATTTTGATCGTTGCATTCATCTCATATGCTTACAATAGTATGATATGATGGCATGTCACTTAAGAAATTATCTTTGTTATCGTTTTACCCGCTCGGGACGAGCAGAACTAAGTTTAAGAGGCCGATACTGCCCAACGTATCGACAATTTCTTATGTTCCATGCTACTTTATTGATGATACCTACATGTTTTATGCACATTGTATGTCATATTTATGCATTTTCCGAACTAACCTATTAACAAGATGTCGAAGCGCCAGTTCCTGTTGCTGTTTTTGGTTTCACAAATCCTAGTAACGAAATATTTCAACTCCACTAATCAACGCACTGTGTTCCTATTTCTTCCACTTGCTTCCTAACACCCGTAGGCGGATCTCAGATGGGGCCATGGTGTCTACCAGGAGGGTGAGCCATGCGCCTCAGGGTTGCCCGCGCGCCTTACCCCCGGCCGCCTCTTTCCACTCTCTCGACGCCGCCTCTTCGCCTATATAAAGCCCCCTCGCACTGGTACTGAGAGCCACGATACGAGAAAGTTCCAGCCACGCTCGTCGCAAGCCAGATCTGGGGGATTAGGAGTTCTGCTCCTGACTCGCCTGAGCGTGGTGCCCTAAGGTTTTCCATCGACACCAGCTGCCATTCCACCATCTTCATCACCGCCATCGCCCCATGAGGAGGGAGGTGGTAGCCCACCGAGGCCTCGGGGCACAATGTAGCTATGGTTAATCTTCCATGTAATTCAATACAAGATTCATGAGCTGCTTCCAGAAGATTGAGATTCAGTTTGAATTACTATCTATGCTACTTAGTGATGTGTTATTAAAGTAGTTTTATTCCTCCTATGTAAAAGTATAGCCAGCAAAATCAGGTTAGTACTTGGTTGCCATGATCATGATCTCTTATCATACAATTTGGTTGTATATGATAATATTGATGTGATCTATTCCTCCTACATATGCATGAAGGTGACAAAGTGCATGCTAAATGGTTTAGTCGTTTTGACTATCTTACACTGTTATTATTTAAAGAGGATATTATTGTGGAGCTTGAGCACACCCAGATTTAGGTCAACTACCACGTGTTCATCATCCACAAAGTGTAGAGTAGGCATCATTCATTCTCACATGTGATCAATGTTGATGTCCACTATGAAAGTGTAATCCCAGGCCTGTTCCTAAATACTCGCCGAGTTACTACCACGTTGTCGATCAAGCTTACCATACGTCGCTGCAATACTACCACCATCAACTACACGCCAAGCACTTTTCTGGCAGCACCGTTGCTACTGCTCATACATATTCATACCACCTGTATTTCACTATCTTTTCGAACTAGTGCACCTATTTGGTGTGTTGGGGACACAAGAGACTTCTGGCTTTGTGGTTGCATGGTTGCATGAGAGGGATATCTTTGACCTCTTCCTCTCTGAGTTCGAGAAACCTTGGGTGATCCACTTAAGGGAAAACTGCTCATTGCTCTACAAACCTCTCGTTTGGAGGCCCAACACCGTTCACAGAAAGGAGGGGGAAGTTAGACAAGGCAGGTTAGGGCATCAAAGTTTTATTGAATGTATTACCAGATTTGCAGTCAAGAGATTCTCTCCTGGTTTCAAATAATCATGGAAACTCTGCACAGCCCTTACAACATCAAAGTTGTTGCTCACAGTCATGCCGTCCATTTCTAGTAAATACTACACAAAAGATAAAAGTTTAAAATGTTATGACTATTCAACACATAACAACTAGCTTATAAAAGAAGAGAAACTATATTATTCACCGTAAGAAAGTAGGGAGACAATAGGACACGCGTTCCAGAAGCAAAGACATGATTCTGGGTGGGATCTTCCTTCCACTGGCAGATAATATAGCTCATCATTTCACCCTCTAACTCCCCAAGATCTCCAAAGGCCTTAGCCAATTCTTTAAGTCAGAATAATGATTCAATATCATCGCCAAACGTGTCCTTCCCATGGACAAATCTACAGAATTGACGTATGTACACAAAAACTGCGTAGGGGAAAAACAGGTCCAAAGAAAGAAGGGAAAACATGTGGACAAGGATCATAAAGATATCATACCTTCCATATTTTTCAGACTCCATGCTTGCTCGCATGAAGTCCTTGCTGCCCTTGCATTTTTAAGGTGATCGAATCGACTGTGCCTTAGAATCTCTATTGGTGTCCACTCCACTTCTTGGGTCTTCTTGGAGCCCTCTTTGTAGTCGTGATATTAGCCGAGTCGACCGAAGGATCCTTTCTCTTCTTAACAGGAGTAAGTACCTTTCCAGACCTAGTCTTTGGCGTAACAAAGTCATCATCAGAGGATATAACTTCAGCATCCACAACTGTCTTTTCAATAACATGGTCCTTCCCAAGAACATCACCGCCTATTATCTTAGTAGAATCTGTGATTTGCTGTCGTGCCTTCATTAAACATCATCTTGACTAACACGCAATCTACACCGTATCTGAACCACAACTGGTATCAAAAGATGAATTCTCTTCTATCAAGATCAAGAGATTCACCTACAAAACAAAAGTCAGTTGTAAAACTTTAAAAATATGTATCTGAAACTTATTAAAAAATAACTTTGCATAATGCAAATAAAGAAGAAAAATATAGGAAGTACCAGGAAAAATCCAAAAAATAAGGAAGTACAAGAAGAATAAAATAAGAAGTACAAGAACAACATGGGGAAGTACAAGATAAAAAAGGGAGGTACATACAAAGAAGTTCGAAATTAACTTATTTAGATTTAAGAAAAGGATGGAACAAAGAAGAACAACATGATTTGCAAACAAAAAGTACTAACTCGGATGACACTGCAAACAAACCGACGAGATCCACATCAAACATTCTATTTGTCATCACCAAAAGCATGGCTTTTATGTTAGGAATGTCCTTGCATGTAAATTCTGTAAGCGACCTACCATTCCAAGACCCAACAGTATGTAACATAAAGAAACCACAGTCCCGACTGCGAAAAACAAAATACATCATTAGAAAGAGAAAAGAACAAACATACACAAAAAAGGGCAGATAAAATGATGTTCAAAAATTATAGATTAAAAATACACACATCTCAATTCATCATTCCTGCCATGTGCACAGGTACTGGCCTTCAAGTCATCATAGTAAGTGGACTAAGAGGGTCTTGCATGTCATGGGAAGCATCTGCCCAAAGCTGCTTTATATTCTTCGTCATCTTGTTGAACATGAACCATCCAGTAGGATCTTTGCATGTATACAAAGAATCAATATGATCGAAAGATCTACTTCCCAGATTCACAACCACAAGATACTGTCCAACCTGCCCTCAGATTTCTGGAGGATCAAAGCTGAAAAAGAACCCAAACATAATTAATGTGATAAGAAAGGCAGCATGCAGAAATTTTATATATAGAGTGGCAGAAAATAATATAAAAACAAGCTAAAGTTTTACCACAAGATCATGCCTGGTCTATACGCTCTGGCCTCATTGAGCAAAACCAAGCAGACCTCACATTATTACTGGGAAATCACCATCCCATATCTTACACTAAATGTAAAAGGTACAAAACTTCAAAAAACTAGGGCAAAAAAAGAGCAAGTAAGTAACAAAAAAACATCAAAAATGTCTCGCAACTTACGAAACCTGTGAAGGAACAATAAGCTATGAACCCTTGAATTTCTCATTAGCTAAATACCAAGTCTGCCACGTGACTAGTTAGCATCCCACGAGAGCAAAGGATTCTTGAAATATCCTCACAATAATAGCACAATTTATCCACAAACATCACCTTTTCCTGAAAAATAATAATATATAATATTTAATTAAAAATTGTCATTATGAGAAATAATTGCCATATAAGAACTGCCAATAAAAAATTATAGCAACTTACATTATTAATTCATCACTTTTACTTTTGTAACAGATAGAAAAAATTTAAGTCACATTTTCTAAGTTTTGCGTAATAATTAAGTGTGATCGAGAGGTCATATAATGTGAAATTGGAAACATCATGACCTTAAGAATAACAAACATAAAGCACATGATTCAGTTATTTTGTAGAAAAATACAGGTTAAAGTGCTCAGACTAGAGAAGTACAGGATCACACAAGCAGAGAAGGTAGGTACAAAAAGTAAATAAGTTTAAAGAAAGCATGAAGAGAAGTACACAACACAAACAGAGGATGGTGCATGCAGCAAGAAGTATTATGCCTAAAGTAGAAGCAAGTACCTGCTACATAAAATTGTGGGAAGTACAAACACAATTGCCAAAGGAGTACAAGTGCTAAAAATTCATGACTATATAAACAGCAAGGCTGCACATCTCTTTCAGGCAAAAGGATGTACATGAAGTAGCAAGGTAAATAAAAGTACAGGTAACGTAAAAAGGAAAGTACATAATGTTTCCAGAACACAAACTTCATTGAAAGAGGAACTGAATTTTTATTTTACAACCCAGGTCCAAGAACAAGAACATACATAATCTAACGATATTTTGTTCAAGGTAGTTTACATTTCCCACATCCCCAACACTTCCAAAAGCATCACACACAAAAGCAAGCAAAACCAAAACAAATCAAACTACCAAAGATGAACTTTACGAGGTCTTGCCTAAATCTTGAGATGTCGGAGCTGGCTCCTCAGTTTGTTCAGCAGCATTCTCCTCCTGCCTAGAAGGGGCAGCAGCAAATAAAGTCGATGCCGGCAATAAATTAAGTAAACCATTGTGAAGGGTCGTTCATCGTGAGCTTTAACACAAAGGGAGCATCAACTTTAATAAAGATCTGCTTTAATAAGCAGAGGAGAAGTGGCAACATCGCCTCGTAACCCTGTATATTAGGAGCAAGGCAACATCAGCCAGAAGGTGAGCACGAGCGGGGGCAGAACCACTTTTAAGAGATTCACCATTATGAGGAGACTTAACACCATCGAGCTACGTCATCAAGAGTTACAAGACCATCCTTGTCGTGCCCAAGATCATCCATGGCATCCACAAAATTGTCCTTGTCATCCTAACGCAGCATCCGCAATGCATCCCCGCCTCCGAATCATCACATGGAGGAGCATCGCAGAGCAAATCTTCATTAGTAGTAACCTCGCATAAAAACAAAATAGAAGAAAAGTCATTACAAAAATAATTGAAAAAGAAAGCATAAGACAACATAAGAAAGAAGTTCACTTTTTGCATCTAAAAAGAAGATCAAAATAAAAATACAGAAAATCTCACATCTCCAAGAGATGAACCGGAAACATCGGCAACAGTAGGAGTACGGGGACGCAGACAATCAGAACAAAAAGGAAACTACTATGTACTCGGCAATGGTTACACTGGCACAGTTCGAATCAAGATTATTCAAGGCCTTCAAATATGCCTCAGCTTTTTCCCTCATATGGTTCGCAACGAGCATCCCTGGGATGCCTTGAACAAGCACATGGCGCATGTGAACAATGCTAGTCTGAAAGTGCACAATGTTTGCAGCCTCCAAATCAAGGGTATCCTTTGTCATGAACTTCATTAAACAAAGTTCGTGGAGGCAAGAATAGCGGTGTAGCTCAACCGCTAGCGTAGTAGGTATTTGAAGAGACATATCGTATGCCTGAAAGGAGAGCTGATATCCCCACAAGCATTACCGCTCAAAGACTCGTTGGCACATTGCGCATCCGTGAGCGCATCCACCGTTACTACTCCGCCAACAAACGTCTAGACCGAAAAAGCCGCAAGAGAAGAGCTACTCCTCTTCGAAGGAGTCAAACGCCCAACAAGCCATTCTTAGTACATCATGAACATGACATTTCTCACACCACGTGATTTTGACTCAACACACAGACATAAAAACATGTTAAATCAAAATTACATGAACATGAATAAAAAAACAAAAAAGAAAATAGAAAAACACATTAAAACCAACAAGTGGACTCACCGGTAACTCTGCCAATAAATCCAGAAGAAGGCTTCCACACCTTCCCTGATACCAAGACTAAAAGCTTCAAAAGATTGGAAGGATTCATGAAAAGTGCACCCAGGTGGTATGCTATCTCAGATTTAGCTTCTCTGGTCAATGCAATGAGGATACGAGAAGAGGAGCAATGCTACACCAGTAGAATAAGAAATTTCAATCTGATTTTGATCCTGCCACTCCAAAACAGCTTTCCTGTTTAGCCAATCATAATGCACAAATTAAATTCTGTTAAGCTGGGAGAATATGAAAATCTTAAACCATTGAGGCTTCCCTTGAACACGAGTAGAAGGCTGTAATTGTTATAAAGAACTAGACCGAAAACCTTCAAAGCCAAAGCATCATTGGCTGGGTCTTTCACAAGATTTGCAAGCAACCTCCTAAGATCCTTCGTCTCAATTTGCTTATTCCTGGCATAACCTAACTCAGCCTTTAACCTCATCAAAGCATCATCATGGATACTATCTGAAGGCCTAGGAGGAGAATTCTCGCCAAAAGGAAGCGCAAACAACTTGTGAATTGCATCAGCATTGATCTGAATAATCTTGGTACCATCTCCAAGATCCAAATTACATCGGGACAGATTGGGATACGCATATTTAAAGGACATAAGGATGCCGATTGATGTTTGTTTATCTTGAAATCCTCAATATGTCCCAATCCAGCTTCACGAACCAACAAATTCTGTGCATTTCCTCACAAACCAAAGCACGTGAGTTAATTCCTTCCAAAGAGCACCCGCAATAGTATTAAAGCTGCTCCTTTCACAGATCCCCAAAGCAGGCCTCTGCCTCACTCTCTCCTCTTAACAACTTTATACAAAAATTAAAAGAATACGTCATATATTAAACACAACAACAAAAAATCATGCAACTAATAAATTCAAAAGAAAAACAAAGAAGTACAAGTATGTAATCATGGAACTAATAAATTTTCATACGGGGAAGTACAAAATGATAAGTAAACAACGAAAACTATGCAGAAGCATATAAGCAAATCCGAGAAGCTCAAGTATGAATTAACAGTTTTACAGAATACTTAGGAGGGAAAAGGGAAAACAATACCGAAAAAGAAAATCATAGGAAGCACAAGTGTGAAAAGGAAGGGAAGTACAAGAGAAGGAACACTTGAAGTACAAGTTATAAAAATGAGAAAGTACTAGCACCAAAATAAGAAAAACCATACATATAAAACAACTAGAGAAGGAAATATAATAAATATGAAAAGGAAGGGAAGTACAAGAGAAGGAACACTTGAAGTACAAGTTATAAAAATGAGGAAGTACTAGCACCAAAATAAGTACTTAGACAAAGAACATCTAATAAAAAGATGAAAGAACAAAAGATAACCTTAGGAATGTCATCATCAGAAACCTGATGATCCTCAGCCACAAAATCCTCATCTTCTTTAAAACAAACAGTTTTCTTTCTCTTAGGAGCAGATTTTTTCACTGCCTAGATTCACCTTTCTCGCTTATCGACAGCTCTTGTGTTAATCATTGTAACAATGGCTTTTTCTCTTAGAAGCAAAGCTACATATACAAAAATACAAATGAAATATAAGAGGGATCAGGTAAGTTGAGGAAACTTAAGAATGAAGTGAGATGAGCCCGTATCCACCTTGATTTAGCTTTCTTCCCTCAAGAAGACCACCAAGAGGCCATTTTCAGATATTTTAGAATACTTAATGGCTGCAGCTACCATCACTAATAATTAGAAATGGTGGGAGCACTGGACTTCTCAGGGGGCTACCTAACACGCATCATTCATCCTCTTCTTTGACAACGCCTTTTCCTATGCGTGATAACAGGATCTGCTAGAATAAAGAATGGTTGCACAACATCGACGCAGAATGAAAGATTCGATTTATCATCATGAGCAGCCTCGCTTATCAACGTGAGCCGCTCACTATCATCAAGAGTCCCTTGTCGTTTGAGACCATGAATAAAGATTCCAAAGACCGCATCAGAGCCGCCTTGTTCCTTCGTTCCTTAGCACGCCGATCTTCTCGTGCAACCCTTTTCTACGTTTAGCAATAAGCTGAATGGGCATCCTGTCTGGTCACTCGGTTCGTTGCCATCAACATCCCGACTAGGGAGCAATCGATAGCTCCAAAGAACCTATATAACCATCACCTTGATCGTAACCATCACTTGTACATTCGATCTCCATAAGTCTCTTCACAGGCTAGCACATCAAGGATATCCTGCCGCAGTTTCAGCTATCAGCTCGCATTAACAAAAAGAAACAAATAATAGAAAAACAGATAACAAACAAAAAAGGAATTGCAATTCTCCACAGACAAATTACCATTCACCGACATATCCACAGGATGATCATTTGATTGATCAAGTGAAGCATCTTCAATATTAAAAGTAATCTGGTTCAACATTCCTAATATTATACCTTCAATTTCTTCGGAAGAACCATCCTAACATCAACAAAACAAGCATAACTAAGTCACAAAAAATCAAATAAAAAAAGACAACATTATTTGGCAACTAAAAACAAGGGAAGTACAACCGCACAAAAATAAAATACACAGTCTTCTTTCTCTTAAGAGCATATTTTTTCGTTGTCTTATGATTAACCTATCAAAAGAGAACAAACATGGCAAATACAAATGCAAAAAAAAGTCAAGGAGCACAAAACAGATCATATTAAGAGGATTACCAGAAGTAGAAGAGCTTTTTAGCCTAGCCTCAGTTAATCGAAACAACTCCATCAGTAGCTATAGGAATACCGCAACGAGACTTAGTTTGCCACCCACGGCAACCAATCTTGCTCTCTTAACAACTGAAACTTTATCACCTAAAAGTAATGGTTTCCATTGTAAAAATAACACAAAACAAAAAAGAAAAGTAAAATAAACTGCATTATTTTGCAACTAAAACAAGGGAAGTACAATTGGTACAAATAAAAAAATACATGTACCAAACGTCAGACAGATAAGTACATGTACATCTAGAAACATAACCAAAACAAATTAGGAGAATTTCTATATTCAAATAACATAAAATCCAGGAGTAAAATAGATTACAGAATATGCAATTAAACAAGGGAAGTACAACTTGGAACAATGAGTAAGTACATATATGAATATCAAATAAGTATATCATATGTAGAAACAAAACAAAACAATTAGGGAATTTTTATTGTTAGAATAGAACTCAAATTGAGCAAAATTCACATGAACCGGACATAAACAAAGAATAGAACACATGTATTGTATATTCGGGCAAAACAATAATAATAATATATTCGAAGGGGATATTGTATAAACTAGTTCAGTTCTAAGGAAGCACAACAAAGCATGAGGAACACTAAAAGTAAGCATGCAAACAATTTCACCGTAATAAAGTAACACAAACAAGAACGAAACATAAAATTACCTTTCATCATGAAGTTGGGGATTTCCAAGTGATCCATGACTAAAGGAAATAAATAGACCTCTCCCAAAAACGCGATCAAAAGCACATGAACACGGACCCTAAAACAACCACAACTAAAAATCAAAAATCCAAACGAATTAGTGCGAGGAGAATGCACAGATAACAAGATACTCTTACTCACGATACAACAAGATAACCAGATCTAGAAGAGGAAAAATCTAACATATGAACAAGAACCCCAACCTTACAATGCATGAGCAATTAGCTGAGGGATTGAGGGGACGATAAGGTTAGAGAGAACAGGTACCACGAGATAGGAGGGTGCGAGAAGTTGATGCTATCGGCGGAAGGCAAGTCTGCCGCTCGCGACGCAGCAGCTTCCTCCCCCCGCGAGCGAGAGAGGAGAACGACGAGAGAGTGGGGGATGGTGGGAGTTATGCCGTGGACCAGGCGGACCATACGAAACCTGCAAGATGTAAGAGACCATACGACGCCAAAAAAGCCATAATTAAATGGGTCGGGTTAATGGGCTGGGCGAAACAATTACCACATTTTTTGTAAGTACCACTAGAAAAACTACCACACCATAAAACGCGCACACGTGCGCCCGTTATCACTAGAAAGCCCGATACGTTAACCGTCTGTCACCAAAGAAGTACACCATAAACAAACAAAGGCCAGCAAAAAAAAATAAGTACAAGCGTCAACGCTAGGAAGTACAGAACTAAAATACAAATAAGTACAAGCTTAATTTACAGGAATACAAGTAAAAAATATATATCATATAACGAATCTGCAAGAATACAAATTACAGACTGGAAAAGGAAGAAGTACAAGAGGATAAAAAAACAAAGTACAAACTCATAATCTTGAATTAATATATAAAATAACATATCCTATGTAGAATATAGGAAATGAGCGGGAAGTACAGAATGAAAATAAGATAAGCACGAGCTCACAAAAAAAAGTACAAACTATTAATATTTATATCAAAATAACAAAAAACCCAGGAAGTACGAGAGTAGAGGCAAAAGAGGTACAGCAGTTAGAACTACAAAAAACAATTTATAAAAAATATTGATCTCCAGTAACAAAAAAATATAAAAAGACTTCCAACCCCCCCCCCCCCAAGAAAGTGCACGTATGCACGAGAGAGAAGTATAGCAACACAAACTACGAAGTACAACCTGTGAAACTTGATCTCCAGTAATAAATATATATTAGATTTTACATGTGGGGGGGTGATGAGGACATCCCATCTATTGATACAACCGCTGTACCTACAGCCACACAAATTCAAGGACCAATCACTCGAGCTCGTGCCAAACAACTTAACTATCAGGTACTTTCGTTTCTTGGAACTATTCCTCACATACATGAGAATATGATGCTGCCTAAATCAGATGTGTTTGTTACTCTTAGGAATGATGGACCTAGCATGGATGAGAGGGACAAACATTGGAGCATGATCACACATGGAGGAGATGGCAGCAAACATGTGAGGATTGAAGAAGACGCTGCGAGTGGAGATTTCAGAACTTTGAAGCCACCATAATTGGAGATGAAGACATGGACGAAATATAGAGTTCTCCACTTCATAATTTCGTCCACATGAGTCCATGGTGCTGCGACACCATTAGTTTTGGGCCAGGCCCATGTAATTTTCGCAGGATTTAAGTCAGCCACTTTTTAGAGTCCGTATTGAAGGGGGAAAGGCCTTCTAGGGTTTGGTTCGGCCACCATATGCATGGCTGGCCGAAACCCCACCTTTTCCTCCTTTAAATACCCCCATAGCCGTCACGTTTAGACTCGGATTTTGATTAGATTAAAAGTTAGCCATTGCTGCAACTCTCGTGTACTTCTTTTGAGGCCAACGCCCAGAACAAGACCGACTATTCGGAATCCCACCTTTTCAATAAAGCTTTCATCTATATCCGCAATACTTCTGATTGCAATATTAGTTCTTACTTGTTCTCGATTTCAGGTAGGAATTAAGACCCTTGCTGGTCAGGCTGATCGTGCATCCGCAAGATCAGTAACTCCCGGAGATTGTCCTAGCGATTGCATTGGCGCACGAGCTTTGCACGTGTAGTCGGATCGTCAAGCACGAACTCCACCAACAAATCGACATTATCCACGTCTCATCGAAAGATCGGACACCTTTGCCCTATCAAGTGGTATCAGATTTCAGGTTGCTCGGTGAGATTTTACTGTTTTCCTAGTGTAGATTGCATCTGCCATCATACCCATAAACCACGAAAAAGCCAAAAATACAGTTAGGGTTTAGATCATCTCGTCCCATAAACCCCCTGCCACGCCTTGCATTGTCTTTTCAGTTTTGCATAGTTGAATTTGTGTCTGCATCTTCGTGTCGAGTTGCTGGTCTTAGCGTCTAGTTCCTTTAGAGTTTCGAGTTCTGGTCATATTAGTCACGCCGCCGCCGCCACTCGCACCATACGCAGATCACCGCCACCACCGCCATATACACCCTGCCATATACACCCTGCCATATACACCCTGCCATATACGCCCTGTCATATACACCCTGCCATATACACCCTGCCATATACACTCTGCCATATACATCCGTATCCACCATATACCCCGTTTCCTACCGCGACACGGATTGTTGCTGTTTCTCTGCCGTGACAGAGTCCGAGTAGAATTAGGTTTTATTTGTTTTCCCCTCTTAGCTGTTGCATTCTAATTCCGTCTGTGCTGTAGAAAAATTCCTTGAGATAAGTTTCGGCCGCCAGGAAAGAATTGTGAAGGAGAGCAAAAAAAAAGTCTGGAAACGCTCCGAAAAATTTTTCTGGCTACATTGGTTTTTCACCTTGGCGATCACTTTTCGCCACTGGCCGTTATAGCGACATTTTTTTGGCGCCTGCGCGCTTTCCGGAGCACTTTCCAGAAATTTCGACAAAAAATTTTCTGAGGCTATACTGTTTTTAGACCTTGGGGATCAGTTTGAGACACTTGCCATCATAGTGATTTTTCGCACCTCGCGTCGCCACATCATCGCCACCTCATCACTGCTAGTTGCTTGTGTGCCGCGCCGTGACCTCGTTAGTGTTCTAGGCTCGCGTCTCTAGTACGGTCTAGCCTAGGACCAGCACAGTACCGTTGTTGAGCATACTTTCAATACTGCATCGCTGTTTTGACAATTGCTGTTTTGCTACCATATTAGCCTTCCTACGAGGAGCACAAGGTACAGCAGTTTCGATGAAGGATTCACTGTAAATGCTCACAAACAAGTATTCAAGGGGTTTTGATGTAATAGATGAATAAAGTACGAGTAAGTAAAATGCGAGAGAAATAATTGCAGCGAGTGGCCCAATCCTTTTTAGCACAAAGGACAAGCCGGTTTGTTTACTTATAATGACCAAACGTTCTTGAGGACACACGGGGATTTTAGTCTAGTGCTTTCGCTTCATGTAGCTAAATAATCTTCATTGTTTTGATAAGTGTTGTGTGGGTGAACCTATGCTAATGCACCGCCCTTCCTAGGACTAATACATACTTGTGATTATACCCCTTGCAAGCATCCGCAACTACAAGAAAGTAATTAAGATAAATCTAACCACAGCCTTAAACTCTGAGATCCTGCGATCCCTCTTGCATCGATATACTAACGGGGGCTTAGGTTTCTGTCACTCCGGCAACCCCGCAATTAGCAACCGAATACAAGATGCACTCCCCTAGGCCCATAAATGGTGAAGTGTCGTGTAGTCGACGTTCACACGACACCACTAGAAGAATGACACCACAACTTAAATATCATAACATTGAATATTACTCAACCATAGTTCACTACTAACATTTAGACTTCACCCATGTCCTCAAGAACTAAACGAACTACTCACTAGACATCATATGGAATACAATCAGAGGTGATATGATGATGAATAACAATCTGAACATAAACCTTGGTTCTATGGTTTCACTCAATAGCATCAATAACAAGTAGAGAATAACGCCGGGAGAGTTTCCCCTATCAAACAATCAAGATCCAACCCAAATCGTTACAGCGGTGACGAGGTGCAGCGGTGGTGATGGCGGTGTAGACGGTGGAGATGATGATGATGATGATGAGAGATGATGTCCAGCTCGATGACGATGGCGATGGCGTCGATTTCCCCCTCCGGGAGGGGAATTTCCCCGGCGGATTCCTGCCCGCCGGAGAGCTCTTTTCTCTCTGGTGTTCTCCGCCCGTAGGCGGTCAGAACTCTCCGTGAGGTACCCTCTGTGGCTTAGGTTTTCGGCGAACGCGAAGAAAAGGAGGCGAGAGGGGCTGTGGGGCCCCCACACCACAGGTGGCGCGCTGGGCCATGGGTCGCGCGGCCTGTGGTCTGGCCCCACCTTAAGCCCTCTCTGCTCCCCCTTCTGCTCCTCCGTCATCTCAAAATAGGAACTTACGTGTAATTTCCTTCCACAGCTGATCTTCCGAAATATTGCGTTCGGACGGTGCTTTTTCCAGCATCATGGCTCCGGTGCTTGATCCTCCAATAATGATGAAACATGCAAAATAGATGAAATAACATAAGTATTGTGTCCCAATATGAAATATATCAATGAATAACAACAAATTATGATACAAAATAGTGATGCAAATTGGACGTATCAACTCCCCCCAAGCTTAGACCTCGCTTGTCCCCAAGCGAAACTGAGCTCGATAAACAAGACCACATGTTTATGGAGTGAAGAGTCGATAAATAAAATACGGACAAGAAGCATCATATTCATTCACACAAGACATTCTAGTAAACAACTTCCTCATATAACTCATCTTGAAATAAGTAAAGAGAAATCACAAGTAAAGGTGCATAAGAAATCATAGTTGGTGATGGCAAACTTTGTTCTTGGTCAGAGAACTACTAACGGATTGTACTTCTAAGCAAAGCTTTCATATTAGAATTTATAGCTGGGCTTTCATATTCAATCATAACAATCTCCTCATAATCATTGATAACTTCAAAGTCATATTCATTCAGATAAAATTGGTACTAAACAAGAAAGTATAAAAGACATGATTAACTGAATCATAGCATAAATGATTGGTTCACAACAACTCAATTGCTTGCTTGAGATAGAGAGAAATAGGTTTACTGACTCAACATAAAAGTAAAAGATAGGCCCTTCGCAGAGGGAAGCAGGGATTAAATCATGTGCTAGAGCTTTTCAAGTTTTGAAATCATATAAAGAGCATAAAAGTAAGATTTTGAGCGGTGTTTGTTGTTGTCAACGAATGGTAGCGGGCACTCTAACTTGCCAAACGAACCTTCCAAGAGCGGCTCCCATGAGGGACGACATCTCTACCAGCAAGGTAGATCATCCCCCTTCTCTTTTGTTTACACATGTATTTTAGTTTTATTAAGGATGACACTCCCCCAACCTTGGCTTTCTCAATCCATGGCTAACCGAATCTCGGGTGCCTTCCAACATTCACATACCATGGAGGAGTGTCTATTGCAAAATTAAGTTGCTTACTGATAAATCAGGGCAAAACATGTGAGAGAATTATTAATGAAAGTTATTAATTGGGGTGGGAACCCCGCTGCCAGCTCTTATTGCAAAATTATTGGGTAAGCGGATGTGCACTAGTCCATTGGTGAAAGTCCGCCCAACAAGATTGAAAGATAAAACACCACATACTTCCTCATGAGCTATAAAACATTGACACAAATAAGGAGTAGTATAGTTTGAATTATTTAAAGGTAGCACATGAAGTATTTACTTGGAATGGCAGAAAATACCATGTAGTAGGTAGGTATGGTGGACACAAATGGCATAGGTTTGGTCTAAGGTTATGGATGTATGAGAAGCATTCCCTCTCAATACAGGTCTTTGGCTAGCAAGGTTTGATAGCAAGCATAAAGGTTGAGGGAAACAAACAAATATACATATGATAGAACAATCATGCATCTTTCTCATAAGCACAAGCAATTTTACTTCAGAATACTAAACTCATTAGCATAGAGATAATAGAGTAATATATCTAAGTGTATTTCTCTCTTCTATTTAAACATCAGGGTGTTGTTGCTATTGACCAATGCTAAGTTTGCCAAAACCAAATAGATTTACTTGATGCTCCCAAAGTGATATCAATACTCATGTCAAGAGTAATCATATAATGGAGATTGCAAACTAAAATAAGGTGTGCAAAAAGTAAATGATAAGACTTCTCATTAATATTCCATAACGATAACTCACACCAATGGATACATAGATAACCAACTAAGAGAGATACTTCCACATTGCATACTATTCCATATAATAACTTCCCTACTCATGATATGACACTACTTGATAGTAAAAGATAAAGGTAGTGATGATGTGATACCGCGGCACTCCCCCAAGCTTGGAACAAACCAAGGGGATGCCAATACCGATGATGAATTACTCCTTCGGTGATGATGATGAATCTTTGTCGTCATCAGACTTCCATGGAAGAGGCTCTCCATCAACAAAAGACATCTTGGTCTCCGGAAACCTGAAACTAGCAGCATGACTTATGCGCTTAAACCTGTTTTCATACTCACAGTTTTGATTATGAACATCATAGAGTTGAGCTTGGAGTTTGTTGGTGGTGTCGTGAAGTGAGAAGATATCGTCCCACAACTTCGCAGTCTCCTTCTTGTGTCCATCAATGAGTTCAGACACAATCTTGTGAAAGATGTCCACTTCACGCTCAGCCATCTTCTTGTAGTTGAAGACCTCTTGTTCCAGTTTCTCCATCCTGTCTTCCAAACTCCCTTCTCCCTTAGGACCCTGGACATCTTTGATCTGCAACTCTCCATCCACGAGCAGCAATTCTTTGGGGTGCATCTTCAGCTCGTTCATGTACGGGTTGACGACGTCCTCAAAGAAGCTGTCCTTCTGAGTTCCCGACGAGGACATGGTGGATCTAGATCCGAAGCAGATCCTGGCAGAAAACAGCTCGAAACAAAACACGACGAGAAAACGATATACGGACCTCCAGGGGTCCGGGGGATTATATAGCAAATATTTTTACAACAAAAGGAAGGTTCCAGGTCGAACAAGAGTCGGAGGGGGACAACGAGGCGGTGTCCTCATAGGGCGGCGCGGCCAGGCTGGGGCCCGCGCCGGCCTATGGGGGCACGCCCTCGTGCGTCTCCTCCACTCCGTTTCGATCCCGTAATTTTTCATATTTTCCAAAAACAGCAGAAATATTGTTCGGAAAGCTAAACGCGGACTTTTTATTACCTGTACTGTTACCTATTCAAAGTCGAGTTCTGGCGGACTGTCAATTTGTCCTTTGATGAAAGCCTCCGGTGTTTCCACTTGAATAATATCAACATCAACATTATAAGAATCACCCGAGATATAATGCTTGAGTCTTTGTCCATTCACCACTTGTGTGGCATTGCCTTGGAGAGAGCTAATTTTAATTGCTCCTGAACGATACACCTCCTCAACAACATATGGTCCTTCCCACTTCGAGAGTAATTTCCCTGCAAAGAATCTGAGACGAGACCGATACAATAGGACTTTATCCCCAATATTAAACTCTCTTTTGATAATCCTTCTATCATGCCATTTCTTAACTTTTTCTTTAAAGAGTTTAGCATTTTCATAAGCTTCACTTCTCCATTCATCTAAAGAACTTAATTGCAGCAACCTCTTATTACCAGCTAGTTTAGGATCTTTATTTAGTTCTCTAACAGCCCAATAAGCTTTGTGCTCTAGTTCTAAAGGTAAATGACAAGCTTTTCCATAAACCATTTTATAAGGTGACATTCCCATAGGATTTTTATAAGCAGTTCTATAAGCCCATAGTGCTTCCTTCAATTTGCTAGCCCAATTCTTTCTAGATTTATTAACAGTCTTTCCCAAAATAGATTTAATCTCTCTATTTGATAATTCTACTTGACCACTAGTTTGAGGGTGATAAGCAGAAGCAATTCTATGATTAATACCATACTTAGCAAGAGTTTTTCTAAAACCTCCATGAATAAAATGAGAACCTCCATCAGTCATAATATATCTAGGTATTCCAAATCTAGGAAATATAACATCTACAAGCATTTTTATAGAGGTCTCACCATCAGCACTCTTTGTAGGTATAGCTTCTACCCATTTAGTAACATAATCAACAGCGACAAGTATATGAGTGTTACCTTCTGAAGAAGGGAAAGGACCCATGAAGTCGAATCCCCAACAATCGAATGGTTCAATAACAAGAGTATAATTCATAGGCATTTCATTGCGTCTAGAGATATTACCAACTCTTTGACATTCATCACAAGATAAAATAAATTTCCTTGCATCTTTGAAAAGTGTTGGCCAATAAAAACCTGATTGCAGAACCTTTTGTGCGGTTCTATCTCCAGCGTGATGTCCTCCATAAACACTACCATGACATTTACTCAATATCTCCTGTTGTTCATATTCAGGAACACATCTTCGCATAATACCGTCTACTCCTTCTTTATATAAGTGTGGGTCATCCCAAAAATAATGCCTCAAGTCATAAAAGAATTTCCTCCTTTGCTGAGCTGAAAAGGTTGGAGGCAAATACTTCGAAACAATAAAGTTAGCATAATCAGCATACCAAGGGCTCTCTCGCGAGCTCACCTTTATTACAGCCAATTGTTCATTTGGAAAACTATCATTAACAGGAACAGATCATAAGCAATATTTTCCAATCTAGACAAATTATCAACAAGAAAATTGCCAGCACGCCGTTTCGCTGGTGTACCATGTACCACGATTTTGGTCCCTCCGTGGTGCATGTCAAAACTTTTTTTTCTCGTTTTTGAGGCCACCTAGCCCGACGAAAGCGGCCAAAACGTCGCGTATGGTGGCCCGGGACGTGGTGCATCTCGAAATCTCGGGTTCGCCGGCCGAGTCAACGCAAATCCGCACCGCCGAGGGATGTAGGGCCCAGATGGCAGCCTCTCTGGCATTGTTTTTTTTCTAGATCGCGCCATCTCGTTCAACGTTCTCCGATCGAGCCGTTTACGATGCAGGATCATGGGTCCCGCATGTCATCCTCTATGAACCAAAATTCTTTCTATTCTTGGATTTTTTTTGACCCCCTGATTTCTTGCTACTTCCTTTCTTTTGATCCCTTGCCGCCTTGGAAACGTTGAGACCGCTGCTGCTAAATGGGACCCGCATGTCATCCTCTATGTAATATAACTTTTCTTGAGTTTTTTTTGGCACCTCAAATTTGGTCACTTGCCTTTTCTTCGATCCCCGCCGCCTCTCAAATACCGTATGCAAACGGGACCCGCATGTCATCCTCTATGTACTATAAAACTTTCTTTTCTTGAATTATTTTTGGCACCTCATATTTGGTCACTTACCTTTTTCTTCGATCCCCGCCGCCTCTCAAACGGTGATACCGTGCTGCTAAATGGGACCCGATGTCATCCTCTATGTACTATAAAACTTTCTTTCTTGGATTTTTTTGGCACCTCATATTTGGTCACTTGACTTTTCTTTCGATCCTCCGCGCTCTCAAATGTTGATACCGTTGCTGCTAAATGTAACCGCATGTCATCCTCTATGTACTATAAAACTTTCTTTTCTTGGATTTTTTTGGCACCTCATATTTGGTCACTTGACTTTTTCTTTCGATCCCTCTGCCTCTCAAATGTTGATACCGCCGCTAAATGGGACCCATGTCATCCTCTATGTACTATAAAACTTTCTTTTTGAATTATTTTTGGCTCCTCATATTTTTTCACTTGACTTTTTCTTTCGATCCCCTGCCGCCTCTCAACGGTGATACCGCAAAATGGGACCCGCATGTCATCCTCTATGTACTATAAAACTTTCTTTTCTTTGAATTTTTTTGGCCCTGATATTTTTTCACTTGCCTTTTCTTTCGATCTCATGCCACGTTTGAAACGTTGAGGAACCTGCTGCTCATGGGACCCGCATGTCATCCTCTATGTACTATAAAAGTTCATTTTCTTGGTTTTTTTTCACCATCTGATTTTTGGCAATTTCTTTTTTCTTTTGATCCACTACAAGCAAAGTTCTGATAGACAACGTCCCAAAATCGTCAACTAAGGGGCATTTTTCGTCGCCTATGGGCCTAACCCGACGATATGGGTTCTGTTGTCGAAACTGCGTCAGGCAAAGTCCAACGACGATTTTTTCGGTCCGTCGCGCTTGGGCGCCCTTCCGCCACGAAAAATCGGACCGTTGCGGAAGTGTTTTCGGGAGCCCGTTGACTGCTGACGTCATGCAAACTAACACGTGGCAGACGCCGTTAACCGGCTGAAACCCCGTGGTAGATGGTAGGCCCACACGAGGCCTGCCACGTCTTAAGCGGGCCGGGCCAGCTGACATAGTTTGACCGGTCAACTATATAGCTGGGCTGGTCCATTAGTTAAGTGGGCCGGCCTAACCTCTAATGTTGACGGTCAAACTAAATGGGCCGGCCCATTTAACATGTGGGTCCACCTTACAACCGGGCCTAAAGAAGCAAGTGGGCGGCCAAAACACAGGGGGTCCCACTTTCTGTTAAAAGGCCACCCCATTTAGTGTGTGGGTCCACCGTATAGCAAGTCACAACAAGCTAGTGGGCGGCCAAAACACAGTGGGTCCCACTTTCCAGTTAAAGGATCGGCCCATTTAGTTTGTGGGTCCACCATATAGCAGGGGCGGCCCAACAAGATAGTGGGCCGGGCCAAAAACACAGGTGGGTCCCACTTTCCCGTTAAAGGCCCGCCCATTTAGTATGTGGGGCCCACCATATAGCCAGTGGGTGGCCCACCAAGATAGTGGGCCGGGCCAAAACATAGGTGGGTCCCACATTCCTGTTAATGGGCCGGCCCATTTGGTATGTGGGGTCCACCATATAGAAAGTGGGCCGCCCAACAAGATAGTGGGCCGCCAAAAACACAGGTGGGTCCACTTAAAGGGCCGCCCATTTACCATGTGGGACCACCATAGAAGGTGGGCCGCCCCAACAAGATAGTGGGCCGGCCACAAGCCAGGGCCCCACTTTTCAGTTCCGGCCCAACTAGTATGTGGGGTCCACAATATAGCAAGTGGGCCGGCCCAACAAGATAGTGGGCCAAAAACACAGGTGGGTCCCACTTTCCTCTTAAAGGGCCGGCCCATTTATTATGTGGGGTCCACCAAAAGCAAATGGGCTGGCCCAACTAATTAGCGGGCCGGCCCAGTAGTTGGTGGGGTCCACCTTAAAGCAAGTGGGCCAGCCCAATTAGTGTGTGGGGTCCACCGTAAATCAAATGGGCTGGCCCAAGAAGTAAGTGGGCCAGCCCGTTTAGTTGCTGTTTATATGCCGGCATAATATGCGCTTTAGGATTTTGCGGGCAGGCACATATGTGATTTCGCTTTAATTGGGGTCAAGCATGGGATTGATTTCTGTCGGATAGCCTCACTTACCACAAGCACCAAAGAAAAAATGCGCGAAAGAACTATAAAAACTAACTAAATATTACATCAGCTGCAAGGCATTGAAAAATATTACAGAACCCAGAGAAATTGAATGGTAATTAAACCTAGCAATACAATGAAGCGATCCGACAATCTTTTAAGTTGTCCATGCAGCACCTATATCTGAAACAAAGACATTACAAGTTAAGACAACAACAATGGAAAGGCAAAGACACTACAATATTGTTTGCCAAAGAATTTGGAACTCATCATTTCGTCGTTATAACAAGATCATTGTAATGCGCACAATAAGCAAACAAAGAGTGCATGCCGCATACCAACAGCCAATATAACAGAGCATGTTAGAATGAAACAGCAGACTTACTACTGTCGAGTCCCATGCAAACCAACATGTTCAGGGAGTACAAAATTGGCATGAACAACATAGTAGCAGGCTATAAATTTTGTAACAACGACTGAGCAAGATGAAGTTATGATGGCTACATCTACAGAGCAGGGAATGTAAACCAAAAATAGAAGTTACGATGGCAAAAGCTAAAGAGGAGGGAATGTGAACCAACATGTGCCAAGTGCAATTACTTCATTTTGGCCGTGAACTAAATAATACTCCTGAACTTATAGTGAAGGGGATGCAAATCAAGATGTTTCGGGATATAAACTTGTAATGAGCAACACATGGAGGATAGTTAACGCTGGAGCTTAGGATGGACCAGATACAGAATATAGTGGGATCACCTGTGAACTTGTATAAGAGGGAATGCAAACCAATATGTTCAGCTTTCCATATGTGAGCGTCATGCCAAGTCAGAGAAACAAGTCAATAATGCAGCTTTTGAAGAACAAGATGGCACGCAAAATTATTATCTAGTAGTATGACAAGTTTATTTGTACTACAGGCTAGATAGCAGAGTGATAGCATGCCAAACTAAGTCCTTACTTTGTTAGCTTACAATGAACTAGATACAAAACAATGGCATCACCTGTAGTACAGGGAATGCAAGCCAACATGTTCATGGAGTAAAAAATTGGCACAAACAACATAGTAGCAGGCCATAATTTTTGTAACAACGACTGAGCAAGATAAAGTTATGATGGCTAGATCTACAGAGCAGGGAATGTAAACCAAATATAGAAGTTACGATGCCAAAAGCTATAGAGCAGGGAATGCGAACCAACATGTGCAATTACTTAAAATTGGCCATGAACTAAATAATAGCAGGATGTTACTATAATACCTACAGTATAATTTTTGTAACAACGACTGAGCAAGATAGAAGTTATGATGGCTACATCTACAGAGCAGGGAATGCAAACCAAAATGTTCAATCGCTTAAAGTTAGCAATGAAGTAGAAAATAGCAACGTGTTACGGTCATAGCTAGGAATGAACTAAAAGAGCTTCAGACAAACAAGCATCTGAACCCAGAACATGGCGCTAAAACAAGGGACTTACATTAGGAGAAGCACTCTGTGGGAGTCACAGCAGATCTTCCTGGGGTTGATAGATCCGGTGATGAAGTACGCTACATGTGCTACTTGGGGTTGGAGAGACGGCCATTACACTTCATGATTACTCATCTCATCTGCAAAAACGTAACGGCGCGTCGTTAGCACAAACAGGTTCCCCCAAGATTAAACAAGAACTTGCAGGCAAGCAATAGAAAAGCGACAGTAGAAGAGTTTAGATCATGCACGGCGCCGGTGAAGCAGATCCGGTTCATGCACAGCGGTGTCGGTGAGCAAGATCCGATGCGGTGGACGACGGATCCGGCGAAGCGGCTCCGGTGGGGTGGACGATGCCGCAGCTGAAGCGACTGCGGTAGACTGCTGGATGAGCATATGGTTTCGAGGTTCGGCGGGGATGATCCGGTCCGGTTGATGACGGCGTCGATGAAGCGGCTCCGGCAGGCAGCCGGATGACGAGGATCGCGAGGGCTCGGGTAGGCCAGGGAAGTCCGGCGGGGATGTTCCGGTGCGGTGGTCGTGGAGGTGGTAGAGAGAGGGACTTGAGAAGTTCCGGTGGGTGGTCTCAGATGAGAGACTGAGGGAAATGAATTTTTTTGGGAGGGTATCCGGGGCTAGGGAGGTGGTGATCCAAAAAATGACGGGCAGACCCCCCCACCAACCGACTTTGCTGTCATCTCCACAGGGGTAGAATCGGAATTTGGAAGCGTGTGAAATTTTTGTATTTTGTGGGCGGGAAGTTTTGCCGCTATGAGATTTTGAATTTCGCTAAGGTACAAGTATAATGATAAAAAATTGTGAGACCGTACTAGTACCTCTGTTCAAGGCCGACTGTAAAATCAAATCATCATCAAGTTGAACATCGGTTACTACCATGATCATCATCGGACACAGATCTGGTGACATGCACCTGAAATTGGTGCATTCGTTGCAAAGTATAATGCTAAAAAAATTAGTGACCGTACTAGTACTTCTGTTCAAGCCCGAGTGCAACATCAAATCATCATCACGTTGAAAATTTGTTACCATGATCATGATCTATCTCTAAATTTGGCGCATCCGCTAAATCTGGCAAAGTATAATGATAAAGAAATTGTGAGACAGTAGTAGTACTTCTGTTCATGGTCGAGTGCAACATCAAATCATCATCACGTTTAAAATTTGTTACCATGATCATGATCTACCTCTGAAAATGGGCGCATCCACTAAAACTTGCAAAGTATAATGATACAAAATTGTGAGACCGTACTAGGACTTATGTTCAAGGTCGAGTGCAACATCAAATCATCATTACATTGAAAAGTGTGTTACCATGATCATGATCTATCTCTGAATTTGGCGCATCCGCTAAATCTCGCAAAGTATAATGATAAAGAATTTGTGAGACAGTAGTAGTACTTCTGTTCAAGCCCGAGTGCAACATCAAATCATCATCACGTTGAAAATTTGTTACCATGATCATGATCTATCTCTGAATTTGGCGCATCCGCGCTAAATGTTGCAAAGTATAATGATTAAAAAAATTGTGAGACCGTACTAGTACTTATGTTCAAGGTCGAGTGCAACATCAAATCATCATCACGTTGACAATTTCTGTTACCATGATCCTCTATTTGGGGATGCTGCTCCCACACCACACCAGCGGCCCCAAACGGCAGCCATTTTAAAATTAAAATTGACATTTAAAAACCCAAAATCATACGAAATTTATACCAAAGTAGCTCGACTTTAAACATAACTAAACTTAAACTTAATCCTGGTCTACGGGCCGTCGGTTGGGGCGCTCGACGGCACTGCCTCGTCGTTGTTCTTAGCCATTGCCGCCTGCTTTCGTGCCCGCTTCTCCTTCGTTGCTTCGCGCATCTGGCGGTGGAGCATGGCGGCCGGCGGCGCTGTCCCCGCGCTTCCAGCCTTTCCCGAGAAGCTTCGATCTCGGCGCGCCTCGCCTGCTGGCGAGCGAACTCGTCCTGGTGGCGATGAGCGTTGAGCTCTGCGAGCTTCTGTCGCTCCGCCTCCTTGAGGCGGCGTCCCGCCTCCTCCGTGACCGCTCGCTGGCGCGATATCTCGAGGACGTGCTCGAGGTTCGCGTCGTTGACGAACTCGCGCTCCTCCTCCCTCAACCGCTGGTATCGTTGTGCGTTCAGCGACGCGAGGATCGCCGCCTGCTCCGGGTCGGTGGGGGCCTGCGGCGGCTCGCCCGACTGCGCTGACTCCTCGATCCGCCGCCTCTGCTTCCGCTTCTGCTACGTAGACATCGTGCCAGGACTCGAACCGTGGGTCCTCGTCCTCGTCGGAGCTGTGCTCGTCGTCGGCCTGCAGCTCCGGCTCCGGCTCCGGCTGCGGCTGCCGTGGTGGTGGAGGCAGCGCGCGGCCGTTGAGGCCAAGCATCGAGTAGGTGGTCTTCAGACGGCGCGGCATCTTGATGTGGAGAGTAGAGAATGGAGCGGCGGTGGTGGACGGCGTACGTCCTATATATCTAGCGGTGGCAACTACCCACATTTACGGCGACTGGACGCCGCGTGGCCAGTCGCTGCCCTCGTGGCCAGTCGCTGCCTCGGTTTCCGCGCGGGAGGCCATTTAAACGCCGACGACCAACCTTCCCGCGTCGTGGCCAGTCGATGCGAACCGTCGCGTCCTCTCGCTGACAAGGCGCCTCCACCAGCGAAAACCGTCGTTCCGCGAGGCACCCGGAGCGCCTGATTCGCGCCCCTGGCGAAGGGGCCGGCTCGGGGATGCCGGAGATTCTACTGGGCTCGAAAAATGGCCGGCGCCGTTTGGAGCGCACCGGTGCGAGCCATAAAACGACGCCGGCCCCCAAATCGCTATCAGGCCGGGCCGCCGGTGGAGATGCTCTGAATTTGGGGCAACCGCTAAATCTTGCATAGTATAATGATAAAAAATTGTGAGACCATACTAGTAGTTCTGTTTAAGGCCGAGTGCAAGATAAAATAATCATTACATTGAAAATTTGTTACAATGATTGCAAACTATAGCAATAACAGGAAAAAATGCTCAAGGATTACAATAACAGCAAAAATTCTCAAATACAACAAGTCGAAATAACTCAAATGATACAAGCCATACAAATGGCATCATCGGCAAAACTGCATTTCTGTTAGGTAGAATTCATCGGAGTGCAAGTAACAGCTGGCTTTCCATTAGATCTGCAGAGTAGATTATTAAGGATCTGCTCAATCCAAGCTTGCCTATTTTTCAATTCATGTATCTCATTGACTGTTATGATGATATTTGAATCTATTTCATCTCTTTGCTGCTGAATTATATCAAGTGATTCGTGTGCAAAGGCAGCGATTGTTTGCGCTGGAATGGCTGGGACAGTAGCTATCATCTGACAATCAGATGAATTGGCATTGTCACGGCTGTGCTGTGGAAAGACCTGGACACTTGATGTACATGCCCTGCCATCTGCCTTCCTTGCTCTATTCAGGGGCTGAAAACAAGACAGTGCAAGTTACAGAACCATACAATTTGAGAAAACAACCATACTATTAGTTGTCACAGATTTTTGCAAAGCATCAAAACAGATGGCAGATTTTCACAAAGCACAAGGCATAATATAACAAAGCAAGCTATCAACCCCAATGCAACAGGCAGAGCAACCGGATGGCAAATATGAACAAAATAAATCAAGTAACTAGACAGTCTGTGCCTAATAAAATAAGCCAGGAAACTGCATAACAGCTGTCTATTAAAATTGACACTTGGAAGGGGTGCTTCAGATCCCTTAAGTTCCACAAAAGTGGTAGCCAGACATTGTGCAGTTGGAGAATCTCCAACCCCCTAAATTTCATTATTTTAATCATCAGCCAGCCATGGGAATGCCTCAGATAAAAGAGAAATATATCCATTTGGTGCCAAATATAAACGAGCAGGACCAATTAAGACAGATTAGACAGCAACCATTCTGGGATTCATATAAACTGACATATTATTTCAATGTTTAACCCATGAGCGCAATATAAGGGAAGGAGAAACAAACAAATGAACCATTTTGTGCCTAAAAATAAAAGATGGGTCAGCCAAAAAGTAACAACAAATCTTATTTATGATACCTACTGAAGGTGGATTTCCTACTACAGAAGGTGGCATTGGATTAATCAACAGTGAAATCCGAAAAAAGTCTTACAAAAAACAAATATGCTCATTATATCCCACAACAAGCATGCCAGATAGTCGCAAGGTTTATATGTTTTAATCATCAGTCAACTCAATGAATCAAGGACTAATAACCAATTGAATCATCATCTGACTCATATTCACCAAGCAAAACATTCTTATCATTATGGAAGAAATCCAGAAGACATAACAGTATGAGGAAGTGCATGAGCAATCAAACATTATGTGGCTAGAATAAAATGCCAGATCATTTAAGTTAAGCAGAACAATTAAATTGGTTTAATCACGATCAAACAAAAAAAGATTAGACAGGCAATAGAACAAGTTTGAGAAGCTAGCAGGAAAATGAACGAAGACGTGCAGTCATACAAATAGCATGATTTATTTCAAACCAGTTATCCTATCTATATGGAGAGTAAATGTGTTAAACACAAACTGGTTCCAGCACGATAAGCATATCAATACAAAAATGAAAGGTACTTACTGGATTATAGGGGTGATTCACTCCACGATTTGCTGTGTTCCATGTGATAGTGCAACATGAAATTACAGCAAAGAGTTAGGGTTGCAGCTCTTGAAGAAAAAAAACAATGAAGAATTTAAATGTACCAGAGCAATGAGTTCACACATGTACTACAGGATGGCAAAAGGATAGCAGAAAGGAAATAGTAATTGGCATTTACCGTCATTGTTTACAACAAAACAGATGGAAATTATAATGTAAAACCTTGTGAACACAGAAGAGCACAGAATGGCGGAATATAAAACAACATTTTGCAACGAACAAAACAGACGGCGGCTATGGTCCCAGCACACAACCTGTCACCTGAGAATAAGAAAAGCAAACAAACATGTAGGTTTCCTAACAAAAATAGATGAATTACATAGCATGCAATTACTGTTCTAACATTAGGACGAACTAGATGGATACTATAGGGGTGTTTCTTGAGAGTTTATAGAGCAGGGAACGCTTTGCTAGTCTTAGTATGAACAAGACAAAATTAATACTATTTTTTGCAACACACAGTACAATCATAGACGCTCACACGTACATACATACACTCATCACTCAGGCACACACACTACCCCTTCGAGCACCTTCAGGAAACTGCATCCAAGAAACTGTTCCGACGGGTATTGAGATTGACGAAGTCACCACTAGCACCACAATGTCATCGGGAACGCCGCGTCCCACAGAAGAATATTCCTCCATTTTTGAGACACCAAAGCGTTAAATCTGGGGGTGCCACTGCCCTCCTAACCATCCAACCACAGGTTGGTTCTCAGTGATTTGGTACTTGACATGTACTACATGATATCTAAAATGAAGTCGGTGTCAGGCTAACAAGCAAGGTGCGGCGTCGTTGCTTGACGTGAGTCGGTGTGATGCCATCACAAGATGAAGTGCATGGTCCATGTGATCTGGATTAGGGGATACTAGCATAATACCCGTGTGTTGCAACGGGTTAATAACGAAAGATGGCTCCCTCCAAATATAGAATAAATGGAATATAATCGCAATGTCTATGTCCAGGATGTGTGGCCACATGGTCCTCATTTTTCTTTAGAATCTGTGGTACGTCAGTATCATACAATGTGCTTATTTTTTGTCATCACTGAGACAACTCTGATGCTCGATCGACCGATCCGAGTTGATCAATCGACCGATCTAATTAACATGTTTGAACAAACGATCGAATAATTCATAGTATTTATTGAATGATACTCCCTCCGTGCCAAAAATAAGGCGTCTAAGGATTAGTTAAAAGTCAATGTTTTTAAAGTTTGACCAAGTTTACACACAAAAATATAAATATTTACAATACTAAATCATTATCAATAGAGTCACCCTAAAGTATAATTTCTTAATATGTCAATTTGATATTGAAAATGTAAATATTTTTTAAAATATTTGGTCAAAGTTCGTAAGGTTTGACTTTTGAGTTTTGACCAATCCTTAGACGCCTTACATTTTGGGACGGAGAGAGTATATCGTAAAAGGTGCCCGTTTTACACCATCTTTTTTAACAAAACACGGTACAATATAAATGCTCACTAAATGCATACTCGCTCCTACGAACGCACAAATGCACATGCAATCTCTATGAACACCTTCAAGATACTTTGTCTGAGAAACTGATTTGTCGAGAACACACGTCGAAACGTGGCCCCAACTGAACAGATATTTCTCTTTATTAATGAAACACCCACGCATGAAACATGGTTTTTTTAGGGAGAATGTCACTGCGCTCCAAAACATGTGGTTGATTCTTGTGACTAACCTCTTAAAAGCTGCAGGGTATGAAAGCTTTGTTTTTTTAAGGATTTTTAGTTGCATAAGTGTTGAGATTTGTATGTCCTACGAATTTTAAAGGGAAAATGCATGCACGTGCAAAAATTAGGAAAAGAAACCTAGAGTCATATAGATTGTCACTGTATGTTTGCGAATGAAAGAAAAGTTAGAAAATTTAAAGTAGCACGGCAAGAGGAGCCTAATCAATGGGTCTCTTTTGGCCTTTTTCTTTTTTGCCGATTGTGTCGATCTAACCGGGATTGCCGGACACGCGTTGATGAACTACGGCAGAGGAGAAAGGACGGATCACCTGCCGATCTTTTACAGAACTATGCCAGAAAGGATATAAAGATTGACCGGTACAAAAACCATCTCCATCAATCTACGCTCGTTAAGGAGAGGGTTCCTTAGAGAATAAAAAGGGGAGCGAACAAAAAAGATGTGTGGCTGGACCGATCTATGCTTGTCTTACCGATTAGAATTAGGAAAGGGATGCTGATTTTGCTACCTAGTGCTACGGATTGGATTTTGGTCGTGACCTAACTAATCCTGATAAGAACTCCTCATGGAGCCGGTCACGCTGACCTTACTTTTTATGTTCGGGGTGAGTTGTATACACGTTTGACGTACCATCACCAACCACCGCGGCCTATTTTAAATTTAATAGTAAAGATAGTTTATATGACAAGATTATGGGGGGATTGTTAGTAGTAATCTTATCAATGTGGTTGGCTAGTAAAGGAGCTAGCTTAGTCATGAAGTATCCAAGGTATGTAGAGAGAACTGTAGAATGGGGAATGTTCTAGAGTAAGATATTTACGAGTAGTATGAAATATCTAGAGTTTGTAGAGTATTCTAGAAGTATGGTATAGGGTTTGGATTCTGGCACATGGCAACAATCTAAAGGGTCATGTACAAAAATTTAAATAGAGTATCACCCGTCCCATGTAAGTAAGCTTTGTACCACTGAGATATCCAATAAAGCTTCCTAGTAGTAGTAGCCCTGTGTGTAAGTGTATGTGAGGCACAAGCTTCCTAGTATTATAAGCCCTGTGTGTGAAGCACATCAAGACAGAGAGCTCGAGGAGTGGCATGGGCAAATGCGCAGGATCCTGCCATCTGCCACGCGCATTGAGAGCGGGGCGGAGCTGGATCTATGGGACACATTCTAGTTGACCAAGACATGCTTGAACCTTCTATGGTAACAGACCAAAACGTGTAGGGGGGAGGGGGTCTGGTTACCTCGACGGCGGCTTCGTGTAGTCATACTCGGCATCCTTGCGGGTCACGTCGACGACGGCGGGGGTGCTGCGGTTGCGGTGGGCGTCGGCGTCGAGGAAGCAGATCTGGGGCGGTCGATGATGGGTTCGGGGAAGCAGATCTGAAACGAGGGAGTCGGTGAAGCAGATCCGGTGCAGTGCACGGCGTCGTTGGTGAAGCGGATCAGGTACGGCAGACGAGGGAGTCGGTGAACTCAGATAGTGCAGTGCACGGCGGCGTTGGTGAAGCGGATCTGGTGCTGCGGATGAAGCAGTCGGTGAAGCAGATCCGATGCAGTACACGGCGGCGTTGGTGAAGCGGATCTGGTGCTGCGGACGAGGGAGTCGGTGGCCTCAGGTAGGTGAGGTGGTATGCCGGCTAAGTACGGCTGGGATATTCCGGTGCGGTGGTCCGGCAGGTGAGAGATGATGGGCCTGGAGTATTGCGACAGATTTTTTGCGGAAATGGGGAAGACGAATGGAAGGCGGTAGACTATATATATCAGAGGGGGTGTGTAAATTACGAACGAGACCCCAACCAACGCCGGCTTCACTTGTCTGCCTTTGCGTCATTGCTAATAGGGTCGAAAGGGAATTCGAAATATGTGTATGGAGGCGGGAGTTTTGGCGCTCAACTCGTATTTTGAATCTCCCTGGTGTATAAGCAGTACAGTATACTAGATATTGAATCATAGACCAGGGAAGACAAGTACAGTAGTACAAAAATACTGTAATGTCTACATTGCATGATGCTGATCTACCTTGCGTTAGTGTTTGTACTTTGTAGTGGTAGCTAAGTGGTGCAAAGAAGACATATTTGTAATTTCTACAACTTAGATATGTCTTTATACATCCGTATTAGACAAAACTAAGACACCTCCTTTTAGACGAAGGTAATATTAATTTTGAATCTCTTTGTACTAATGTTGATGATTTTTAATAGATCTTCAGAGTTTCGTAGAAAAAAACTAGGCTCCTCTCGAGAAACAAATAAGCATACAATTAATTAAGTACGTGGGCGGTTATTATTATTTTAACAGGGAAACTGCATTCGTGCCCTATGGCCCGTCATCTTCAAAACCGTCCAAATGCATGCATCTAGCGACGGGCGGTTTCCAGGCCCTGGCGTGGCGGTTAACATTCGTCTTCCTCATTTCGTCTTCTCCCTGACACTCTCGCCTGTGCCCCTCTCTCGCTACCCTCCATGGAAGCGTTCTACCAAGGACACACTTTCCTCGCTCATGGAACAACCACCATTACGGCGAACTATACCAATATGGCGTCTAAGGTGGAGGAACACATCAACAAAATCGAGTTGATACTGGAGAAAGAAGACTCGTACAAAATTGTTGGCCTAGACGTAGAGTACACCTATGGGCCTGAACAGAAGGCTGCCCTCATACAGTTGTGCATGGGCACAGACTGCCTCCTGTACCAGATTTCCTCGGCCGACCAGCCCTGCCCCAAACTCGCTGACTTTCTTGGCAGGCCTGACATAACATTTGCAGGTGTTGACATCGGCAACGACATTACCAGGCTTGGGCGTTGCAACCTCTCAGTGGCGAACTTCGTGGACATCCAGAAAAGGTGGAAGCCTGCCGATTCCACTAGTAACAATAAGGATTCGTTGGCTTACTATGCTGCGGCCATTATAGACAGCCAGTACAAATCTATCATGAAAAAACTTACGAAAGAGGAACACAAGGTGTGGAAGCAGGTGCCCTTGTCCATGAAGCATATCCTGTATGCAAGCATCGACGCATACGCGACATATGAGGTATACAGGCGAATAGTGAACTTTGAGAAGGGTCAACAAAAATTGGCGGAATTCCAGGACAGCGGGAGTAAGAAGAAGAAGAAGAAGAAGAAGAAGAGCAACATGGTACAGGCTGTGGAAGCTGAAGAGGAAGACCACTGAAAAGGATAGCCTAGTGTTAAAAGTAGTACAGTACTAGTATGTATACGATCGTGTGTGTATGCACCCAGTGATAAGTAGTACAGTATATTTTATCTTGCAAGTAGTTTTAAAAGTAGTACAGTACTACTGTAGTATGTACGATCGTGTGTGTATGCTCCCAGTGTCATGAGTACATAACTGATGATAATAATACTAATATGTATGGTAGATCTTTTTTTATCTTGCATACTCCCTACGATCCATAATAAGTGTGCCGTTTCACTCTAACAGCATCCACTGTGTTGTCCACAACAGCTATCCTCGTCCACAAGCAATAAGTGTAGTCCATGCCCATATATAGAGTGGACACGTACAAGCTTTTGGTTGCCCATAAGTAAATAGTAATTATTTTACTCTGTGCTCTGTCTTGCATGTGTGTACTTCTAACAAATATGTGCGTCCCAGCGTGTGCCAAAGTTAACCTTATACTGAGTATATTGTACTATAGTATTACTCCCTCCGATCCACATTACTTGATGCTAAAATGGAAGTATCTATAGTTACAATATGTCTAGATACATCTACATTAGAGTCATCTAAACCATGATTAAGCCGAACCTCTGCCCCAAGACATGACATCTCTTCTACGTAGTAGAATGCTCTCCGTCCATAATAAAATATAATCAATGGATGGGACTGGATACCTTTGTTGGGAAGGTATCGTCACCTGCCGAGTAGGGTGTATGTAGGCATCCTATCACGTCAGGACAGCTATCCAGTAGTAATATCCATCTCCCAGTGACCCAGTCTATGTATGTGTCTTGTCTTGTCGATCCATGGACATGGCACCTACGAGGTACTCCACTGCTGATGATTTTGTAGAGTACGTATATTTATATGAGCACGATGCTTTGTACAAAGTTGTCCCGGTCACCTCAAGGTTGCATTAGCAGGACGAAAAACAGTTAGTCCCTTTCTATATAAGGAGTACTTATTTTGAGGATTAATTGTTCTCCTTCTCGATGCGAATGTAGAAACGCAGCAGCTTGGAAGGTCCACCAAGCACCTGGTACAGCGGCGGTACCGAGAGGAACGACGTGAGTTCATCAAACGCGACGTCGCCCGGCAAGGCGCAGCTCGACGCCTCCAATGACACATTCACGGTGTCCGCCCTGCTCCTCGAGTGCGCCAACGAGCACGACGCCGGCCCATTCGCCCACATCTTTGCCGTGTACAGAGGCCACACGCACGCGGCCGCCCTAACGCACACGGTAGACACGATGGTGGTCGAAGTCGAACCGAGCACGCCGATGATCAGGACGAACACGGCGCCGTCCTCCCCTTCGGCGATGATCCGCAGGCACGGCGAACCCGGCACCGGCACCAGCACCTCGAACACTTTGGTCGTGTTGTACGGCGGGAGCTTGTGCACTTGGATCGAGTGGGCCGCTGCAAAGTGGGCGACGAGCGCTGTTGGCGGGGCGGCGAAGTCGCAGCCGGGCTCCGTGCAAGCGCAAGGGGCGTGCGGGCATGCAATCTTGTGGTCGTGGACCTGGTGGTAGGCCACCAAGCTCCCGCAGCTGCTGTGGGGGCACTCAACCGTCGCCGCTGATACGACGGCGTCCATTGCCGGGTCGTGCTCGAATCCGCCGCGGGGTTCCACGCACCTATGGCACCGGTTCCCGGGAAGCTCGCTGAGGCAGCGGCCGCAGGCCAAATGATTACCCTTGCACTGCACAAATCAAAGTTCGTGGATTGCCATTTTTGCAGTAGTGAACCCACAAAAGAAACATCAATGGAGTGTGGGAGGGAAAGGGATCGACCTTGAAGACGGGGGGCTTGAGGGGCTGGGAGCAGAAAATGCAGTGAAGCACGGTGGAGTCCATCTTCAGGGTAACGGTGACAGTTTCCAGCATTGCGAGCGCGCGAGGAGTATGTGGCCTATCGATGGCCTCTCTTATCTCCTAGCCTCGAGGCTGGAGTACTCTATTTAAGGGGATGGGAAGGGATTTTGCTTAAGACGAGGAAAACCCAATATAGTACCTCCATCTCAAAGCTTAGCTTATATTATTTTTAGAAAGTCAAATTATGTCAAAATTGACTAAGCATTTACCGAAAATCATGGTAGTTAAAAAATGTGTATCTCCACCATCATACTATTTGAGACTATATTTGTGATGGTAATAGGCACAACTACATACACAAAAATTGACATCATCTGATTATTAGTTATTTGGACTGCGGGATGAACTTTTTGGAACTGTGCATTAAGCACCGGTAACCACTTAGGGCTTCTTTGATTCATAGGATTGACATAGGAATTATGTTGGATTTGATTCCTATGGGAAAATTTCAATCCTACACCTTTCCTATTTCTACACTCTCCACATTCCTTTGAATCAAAGCAGCAGTGCTTCTTTGTTTTTTATAGTAAGTGAAAGGACATCTAAAAAACAGGAGAAATGATCTGGAAGTGCACATAGTTTTATATAAATCAGATGGAGGGGTTACAATTACATATAGTTGGAGTATTCACTTCCGATTCACAAAAAAAAGGAGTATTCACTTCCACGCTGCATTATTATTAAGTACAGTATAAGTACTACTACAAACAGTTCAGCACAAATATGAAACGAAGAATCCATAAAAAAATAGCAGCCGTACGAACAATCAAGTACTTTTCATCGAAATTTATCATTCCTCATGACAAATTGACAGTTTTTTCAACTACGCAAAGTAGCAGTAGCTACATCTGCTTGCATATGCGAATGTAGAAACGCAGCTCCTTGGACGATCCAGCACCAACGAGGTATGGCCCCGGCACAACGAGGAACGACGTGAGCTCCTCAAACACGACAGCGCCCGGCGACGCGCTGCCAGAAGCATCGGCAGACATCTTCACGACATCCCGCCTGCAGTCCGATTTCGAGGACGGCGGCGGGCCGTGCGCCCAGATCTTCACCCTGTAGAGCGGCCACACGGATGTGGCCGAACTGACGCATACCAAAGACAAGACAATGGCCGGGCCGAGCGCGTCGATGTACAGGACGAACACGGAGCCGTCATCCCCTTCGACGACGAGCAGCCTGCACGGCGAGCACGGGTGCGTCATGGTCACCCGGAACTCTATGGACTTGCCATACTCTAACCTGTGCACCTGAATCGAGTGGGCCTCTGCGAGGTGAACGAGGAGCGCTGACGGTGGGGCGGCGAAGTCGCAGCCCTGCTCCGTGCAGTTGCACCGGCCGTGCGGGCACGCGATCTGGTGGCTTAGGGACTCGTGGTAGCTGACGATGACCCCGCAGCCGTCGTGGGAGCACATGACCTGCGCCGTTCCAGCGATGTTGTACGCGATGGCCTCCAAATTCGTAGCGTTTATTTCCATAGTGCCGTCCATCGCCGCCAGTTGGTTGAATCCGGAGCCGCGCTACTCTTCTTCTGGCGCCGTTTACTTGGAACCTCGCCGACGGTGGCAGGCGGCAGGCCTCATACCACGCTGCAACTCCGATCAATATTAATTGATGGTAAAATGGATGTATCTACAACTATAATGTGTATAGATGCATCTATATTACCATCAAATAATATGAATCGGAGGGAGTACAAGGAATGACAGTTTAGCACAAGTGACACCAGCAAATAAAAATCAATGGACTCTCAGAGGAAAAGGGGGCGACCTTGTTGAACTTGGGGCAAATCAATGGAGTCTGACAGACAAATGATGCGATATCTAAAGGTTAGAGAGAGAGAGAGAGAGAGAGAGAGAGAGAGAGAGAGAGAGAGAGAGAGAGAGAGAGAAGAGAGTGTGTGTGTGTGTGGCGCGGGGGAGGGGGGGGCGTTTGTTCACTTCTTTGTTTAAAACGAGGATTCGTACAAGGTAATAGAGCCCGCATGCTCGGCTGGGTAGACAGCCAGGAGTGACCCCAACATGGTCGTGCCACAAGGATTCATGTCAAATGAAAAGGGAAGCATGTATCTTTGAATCTTGTCAAATCCTAGGTTTGACCAAGATAATTTAAACAAGTTTAAAACAAGAAAATGAAAAGGGAAGCATGTATCCTTCTTAGTCACTCTAAAATGAAGTTTTTGGGAGGTTTTTGAAATTTCCATGTTTGAAACCCAAAACCACTTCTCTTCATGCTTGACTTCATAAGACGGAGATTAGGGGTTAGGGGGTAGATACATGATTTGTATGGTTTGATATGTCTAGACCTTGTTTATCAATTTTAATGCTTACTATATGACATAAGAAGACTATGTGATTTTGTTTTTCATTTTTCTGTTTTTTTATTTTTCTGCCCATTTGAATCTTGGTCAAATCCTAGGTTTGACCAAGATTTAGACAAGTTTAACACGTAAATGATTTAACTTGGATTTCCTACCCTTGAATCCATAGGAAACTTTGTTCTAATGCACTATTATAATCAACCGAGTTTTTACACCAACAGGTCTGTCACTTACGTGTGGTGCCCACGCGTGAGGTCCCACACTTCAGTGAGCACAAGTCACGTGCAATAGGTACGCAAAGTCCCAGCCATCTTCTTTGTCAAGAGAAGACGCATCAGCGTATTGGAAGTCTGTGGGTCCTTCTGGATCCTTCGGTTGTCCCTCTCACAAAAAAACAAATCTCTCTCATTCTCGGCCTCGCTCGACTCGCTCGCTCGCTCGCACCTCCTGCTCACTGACAAACCCTGCACAAAAGTCAACATCATCACCCGAAAAAGGGGAGACACCATAATGCTCTCCCTTCTTCTCTCCTTCCGAGTGATCCCTCTTCCTCCGTGTTTCACTCGACGGGCAAACACCCATGTGCTGCATAGTAATAATAAAAAGGTAGTAGAAAAATCGATATACGAATCTATAATTAAATAGGTTAAACTCGGGTTTTGCCCAGTTCTACAGATCAAGGGTTCAAAAAAATCCAACTACGGGGTTCGAACAACACGATTCTAATCCAAGAATTTTTTCGACCTCATCCAAATGGCCTCAAATTATAGGGTTAGCATCTAGTGCAGTTTGTGTGAAAATGTATGCACTATGTGTGCTATAACTTGTATGTCTTTCAAATTTGAACCAAATTTGAATAAGTTTGAAATATTTGAAAAGGGGCTTTTGGGAGGTTTTGAAATTTCCATGTTTGAAACCCAAAACCACTTCTCTTCATGCTTGACTTCATAAGACAGAGTTTAGGGGTTAGGGGGTATAGATACATGATTTGTCTGGTTTGAATATGTCTAGACCTTGTTTATCAACTTTAATGCTTACTATATAACATAAGAAAACTATTTGCTTTGGTTTTTATTTTTGCTGATTTTTTTTCAATTTTGATGCCCATTTGAATCTTGGTCAAATCCTAGGTTTGACCATGGTTTAAACAAGTTTAAATCATGAATATGAAAAAATAAGCATCTATCCTTCTTAGTCACCCCAAAATGTAGCTCTTGGGAGGGTTTTGGAAATTTCCATGTTTGGAACAAAAAAAACCACTTCTCTTCATGCATGCTTGACTTCATAAGACAGAGTTTAGGGTTAGGGGTGTAGATATATACATGATTTTCTAGTTTGAATATGTCTAGACCTGTTTATCAACTTTAATGCTAACTATAGACATAAGAAGACTATGTGCTTTGGTTTTTCATTTTTCTGTTTTTTCTGAATTTTATTCCCATATATTTGAATCTTGGTCAAATCCTAGGTTCAACCAAGATTTAAACAAGTTTAAAACATGAAAATTAAAAGGTAAGCATGTATCCTTCTTAGTCACTCTAAAATGAAGCTTTTGGGATGTTCTTGAAATTTCCATGTTTGAAACCCAAAACGACTTCTCTTCATGCTAGACTTCATAAGATCGACGGGGGTAGATACATGATTTGTCTGGTTTGGATATACCTAGACCTCGTTTATCAACTCGAATGCTTACGATATGACATATATAAGAAGACTATGTGCTTTTGTTTTTCATTTTTCTGATTTTTTTGAATTTTGTGCCCACCCATTTGTATCTTGGTCAAATCCTAGGTTTGATAATGATTTAAACAAGTTTAAAATATGAAAATGCAAATGTAAGCATGGATCCTTCTTAGTCAGTCTAAAATGAAGCTTTTGGGAGGTTTTTGAAATTTCCATGTTTGAAACCCAAAACCACTTCTCTTCACATGCTTGACTTCATAAGACATAGTTAATTAATTTAGGGCTTAGGGGGTATAGATACATGATTTGTGTGGTTTGAATATGTATGGACCTTGTTTATCAAATTCAATGCTTACTATATGACATAAGAAAACTATTTGCTTTGGTTTTTCTTTTTTCTGATTTTTTTTTCAAATTTGATGCCCATTTGAATCTTGTCAAATCCTAGGTTTGACGACCAAGATAATTTAAACAAGTTTAAAACATGAAAATGAAAAGGGAAGCATGGATCCTTCTTAGTCACTCTAAAATGAAGCTTTTGGGAGGTTTTTGAAATTTCCATGTTTGAAACCCAAAACCACTTCTCTTCACATGCTTGACTTCATAAGATAGAGTTTAGGGGTTAGGGGGTATAGCTACATGATTTGTCTGGTTTGAATATGTCTAGACCTTGTTTATCAACTTTAATGCTTACTATATGACATAAGAAAACTATTTGCTTTGGTTTTCCTTTTTGCTGATTTTTTTTCAATTTTGATGCCCATTTGAATCTTGTCTAATCCTAGGTTTGACCAAGATAATTTAAACAAGTTTAAAACATGAAAATGAAAAGGGAATGTATCCTTCTTAGTCACTCTAAACTCGGGTTTTGCCCAGTTCTACAGATCAAGGGTTCAAAAAATCCAACTACGGGGTTCGAACAACACGATTCTAATCCAAGAATTTTTTCGACCTCATCCAAATGGCCTCAAGCTATAGGGTTAGCATCTAGTGCAGTTTTTGTGAAAATGTATGCACTATGTGTGCTATAACTTGTATGTCTTTCAAATTTGAACCAAATTTGAATAAGTTTGAAATATTTGAAAAGGGGCTTTTGGGAGGATTTTGAAATTTCCATGTTTGAAACCCAAAACCACTTCTCTTCATGCTTGACTTCATAAGACGGAGTTTAGGGGTTAGGGGTAGATACATGATTTGTATGGTTTGATATGTCTAGACCTTGTTTATCAACTTTAATGCTTACTATATGACATAAGAAGACTATGTGATTTTGTTTTTCATTTTTCTGTTTTTTTATTTTTCTGCCCATTTGAATCTTGGTCAAATCCTAGGTTTGACCAAGATTTAGACAAGTTTAACACGTAAATGAGTTAACTTGGATTTCCTACCCTTGAATCCATAGGAAACTTTGTTCTAATGCACTATTATAATCAACCGAGTTTTTACACCAACAGGTCTGTCACTTACGTGTGGTGCCCACCCTTGAGGTCCCACACTTCAGTGAGCACAAGTCACGTGCAGTAGGTACGCAAACTCCCAGCCATCTTCTTTGTCAAGAGAAGACGCATCAGGATGCGTATTGGTCTGGTCCTTCTGGATCCTTCGGTTGTCCCTCTCACAAAAAAACAAATCTCTCTCATTCTCGCCTCGCTCGACTCGCTCGTCGCTCGCTCGCACCTCCTGCTCACTGACAAACCCTGCACAAAAGTCAACATCATCACCCGAAAAAGGGGAGACACCCCTTCTTCTCTCCTTCCGAGTGATCCCTCTTCCTCCGTGTTTCACTCGACGGGCAAACACCCATGTGCTGCATAGTAATAATAAAAAGGTAGTAGAAAAATCGATATACGAATCTATAATTAAATAGGTTAAACTCGGGTTTTGCCCAGTTCTACAGATCAAGGGTTCAAAAAAAATCCAACTACGGGGTTCGAACAACACGATTCTAATCCAAGAATTTTTTCGACCTCATCCAAATGGCCTCAAATTATAGGGTTAGCATCTAGTGCAGTTTGTGTGAAAATGTATGCACTATGTGTGCTATAACTTGTATGTCTTTCAAATTTGAACCAAATTTGAATAAGTTTGAAATATTTGAAAAGGGGCTTTTGGGAGGTTTTTGAAATTTCCATGTTTGAAACCCAAAACCACTTCTCTTCATGCTTGACTTCATAAGACAGAGTTTAGGGGTTAGGGGTATAGATACATGATTTGTCTGGTTTGAATATGTCTAGACCTTGTTTATCAACTTTAATGCTTACTATATAACATAAGAAAACTATTTGCTTTGGTTTTTATTTTTGCTGATTTTTTTTCAATTTTGATGCCCATTTGAATCTTGGTCAAATCCTAGGTTTGACCATGGTTTAAACAAGTTTAAATCATGAATATGAAAAAATAAGCATCTATCCTTCTTAGTCACCCCAAAATGTAGCTCTTGGGAGGGTTTTTGAAATTTCCATGTTTGGAACAAAAAAAACCACTTCTCTTCATGCATGCTTGACTTCATAAGACAGAGTTTAGGGTTAGGGGTGTAGATATATACATGATTTTCTAGTTTGAATATGTCTAGACCTGTTTATCAACTTTAATGCTAACTATAGACATAAGAAGACTATGTGCTTTGGTTTTTCATTTTTCTGTTTTTTTCTGTATTTTATTCCCATATATTTGAATCTTGGTCAAATCCTAGGTTCAACCAAGATTTAAACAAGTTTAAAACATGAAAATTAAAAGGTAAGCATGTATCCTTCTTAGTCACTCTAAAATGAAGCTTTTGGGATGTTCTTGAAATTTCCATGTTTGAAACCCAAAACGACTTCTCTTCATGCTAGACTTCATAAGATCGACGGGGTAGATACATGATTTGTCTGGTTTGGATATACCTAGACCTCGTTTATCAACTCGAATGCTTACGATATGACATATATAAGAAGACTATGTGCTTTTGTTTTTCATTTTTCTGATTTTTTTGAATTTTGTGCCCACCCATTTGTATCTTGGTCAAATCCTAGGTTTGATAATGATTTAAACAAGTTTAAAATATGAAAATGCAAATGTAAGCATGGATCCTTCTTAGTCAGTCTAAAATGAAGCTTTTGGGAGGTTTTTGAAATTTCCATGTTTGAAACCCAAAACCACTTCTCTTCACATGCTTGACTTCATAAGACATAGTTAATTAATTTAGGGCTTAGGGGGTATAGATACATGATTTGTGTGGTTTGAATATGTATGGACCTTGTTTATCAAATTCAATGCTTACTATATGACATAAGAAAACTATTTGCTTTGGTTTTTCTTTTTTCTGATTTTTTTTTCAAATTTGATGCCCATTTGAATCTTGTCAAATCCTAGGTTTGACGACCAAGATAATTTAAACAAGTTTAAAACATGAAAATGAAAAGGGAAGCATGGATCCTTCTTAGTCACTCTAAAATGAAGCTTTTGGGAGGTTTTTGAATTTCCATGTTTGAAACCCAAAACCACTTCTCTTCACATGCTTGACTTCATAAGATAGAGTTTAGGGGTTAGGGGTATAGCTACATGATTTGTCTGGTTTGAATATGTCTAGACCTTGTTTATCAACTTTAATGCTTACTATATGACATAAGAAAACTATTTGCTTTGGTTTTCCTTTTTGCTGATTTTTTTTTCAATTTTGATGCCCATTTGAATCTTGTCTAATCCTAGGTTTGACCAAGATAATTTAAACAAGTTTAAAACATGAAAATGAAAAGGGAGCATGTATCCTTCTTAGTCACTCTAAACTCGGGTTTTGCCCAGTTCTACAGATCAAGGGTTCAAAAAATCCAACTACGGGGTTCGAACAACACGATTCTAATCCAAGAATTTTTTCGACCTCATCCAAATGGCCTCAAGCTATAGGGTTAGCATCTAGTGCAGTTTTTGTGAAAATGTATGCACTATGTGTGCTATAACTTGTATGTCTTTCAAATTTGAACCAAATTTGAATAAGTTTGAAATATTTGAAAAGGGGCTTTTGGGAGGATTTTGAAATTTCCATGTTTGAAACCCAAAACCACTTCTCTTCATGCTTGACTTCATAAGACGGAGTTTAGGGGTTAGGGGTAGATACATGATTTGTATGGTTTGATATGTCTAGACCTTGTTTATCAACTTTAATGCTTACTATATGACATAAGAAGACTATGTGATTTTGTTTTTCATTTTTCTGTTTTTTTTTATTTTTCTGCCCATTTGAATCTTGGTCAAATCCTAGGTTTGACCAAGATTTAGACAAGTTTAACACGTAAATGAGTTAACTTGGATTTCCTACCCTTGAATCCATAGGAAACTTTGTTCTAATGCACTATTATAATCAACCGAGTTTTTACACCAACAGGTCTGTCACTTACGTGTGGTGCCCACCCTTGAGGTCCCACACTTCAGTGAGCACAAGTCACGTGCAGTAGGTACGCAAACTCCCAGCCATCTTCTTTGTCAAGAGAAGACGCATCAGATGCGTATTGGAAGTCTGTGGGTCCTTCTGGATCCTTCGGTTGTCCCTCTCACAAAAAAACAAATCTCTCTCATTCTCGGCCTCGCTCGACTCGCTCGCTCGCTCGCACCTCCTGCTCACTGACAAACCCTGCACAAAAGTCAACATCATCACCCGAAAAAGGGGAGACACCCCCTTCTTCTCTCCTTCCGAGTGATCCCTCTTCCTCCGTGTTTCACTCGACGGGCAAACACCCATGTGCTGCATAGTAATAATAAAAAGGTAGTAGAAAAATCGATATACGAATCTATAATTAAATAGGTTAAACTCGGGTTTTGCCCAGTTCTACAGATCAAGGGTTCAAAAAAATCCAACTACGGGGTTCGAACAACACGATTCTAATCCAAGAATTTTTTCGACCTCATCCAAATGGCCTCAAATTATAGGGTTAGCATCTAGTGCAGTTTGTGTGAAAATGTATGCACTATGTGTGCTATAACTTGTATGTCTTTCAAATTTGAACCAAATTTGAATAAGTTTGAAATATTTGAAAAGGGGCTTTTGGGAGGTTTTTGAAATTTCCATGTTTGAAACCCAAAACCACTTCTCTTCATGCTTGACTTCATAAGACAGAGTTTAGGGGTTAGGGGTATAGATACATGATTTGTCTGGTTTGAATATGTCTAGACCTTGTTTATCAACTTTAATGCTTACTATATAACATAAGAAAACTATTTGCTTTGGTTTTTATTTTTGCTGATTTTTTTTTCAATTTTGATGCCCATTTGAATCTTGGTCAAATCCTAGGTTTGACCATGGTTTAAACAAGTTTAAATCATGAATATGAAAAAATAAGCATCTATCCTTCTTAGTCACCCCAAAATGTAGCTCTTGGGAGGGTTTTTGAAATTTCCATGTTTGGAACAAAAAAACCACTTCTCTTCATGCATGCTTGACTTCATAAGACAGAGTTTAGGGTTAGGGGTGTAGATATATACATGATTTTCTAGTTTGAATATGTCTAGACCTGTTTATCAACTTTAATGCTAACTATAGACATAAGAAGACTATGTGCTTTGGTTTTTCATTTTTCTGTTTTTTTCTGAATTTTATTCCCATATATTTGAATCTTGGTCAAATCCTAGGTTCAACCAAGATTTAAACAAGTTTAAAACATGAAAATTAAAAGGTAAGCATGTATCCTTCTTAGTCACTCTAAAATGAAGCTTTTGGGATGTTCTTGAAATTTCCATGTTTGAAACCCAAAACGACTTCTCTTCATGCTAGACTTCATAAGATCGACGGGGGGTAGATACATGATTTGTCTGGTTTGGATATACCTAGACCTCGTTTATCAACTCGAATGCTTACGATATGACATATATAAGAAGACTATGTGCTTTTGTTTTTCATTTTTCTGATTTTTTTGAATTTTGTGCCCACCCATTTGTATCTTGGTCAAATCCTAGGTTTGATAATGATTTAAACAAGTTTAAAATATGAAAATGCAAATGTAAGCATGGATCCTTCTTAGTCACTCTAAAATGAAGCTTTTGGGAGGTTTTTGAAATTTCCATGTTTGAAACCCAAAACCACTTCTCTTCACATGCTTGACTTCATAAGACATAGTTAATTAATTTAGGGCTTAGGGGGTATAGATACATGATTTGTGTGGTTTGAATATGTATGGACCTTGTTTATCAAATTCAATGCTTACTATATGACATAAGAAAACTATTTGCTTTGGTTTTTCTTTTTTCTGATTTTTTTTCAAATTTGATGCCCATTTGAATCTTGTCAAATCCTAGGTTTGACGACCAAGATAATTTAAACAAGTTTAAAACATGAAAATGAAAAGGGAAGCATGGATCCTTCTTAGTCACTCTAAAATGAAGCTTTTGGGAGGTTTTTGAAATTTCCATGTTTGAAACCCAAAACCACTTCTCTTCACATGCTTGACTTCATAAGATAGAGTTTAGGGTTAGGGGGTATAGCTACATGATTTGTCTGGTTTGAATATGTCTAGACCTTGTTTATCAACTTTAATGCTTACTATATGACATAAGAAAACTATTTGCTTTGGTTTTCCTTTTTGCTGATTTTTTTTTCAATTTTGATGCCCATTTGAATCTTGTCTAATCCTAGGTTTGACCAAGATAATTTAAACAAGTTTAAAACATGAAAATGAAAAGGGAAGCATGTATCCTTCTTAGTCACTCTAAACTCGGGTTTTGCCCAGTTCTACAGATCAAGGGTTCAAAAAAATCCAACTACGGGGTTCGAACAACACGATTCTAATCCAAGAATTTTTTCGACCTCATCCAAATGGCCTCAAGCTATAGGGTTAGCATCTAGTGCAGTTTTTGTGAAAATGTATGCACTATGTGTGCTATAACTTGTATGTCTTTCAAATTTGAACCAAATTTGAATAAGTTTGAAATATTTGAAAAGGGGCTTTGGGAGGATTTTGAAATTTCCATGTTTGAAACCCAAAACCACTTCTCTTCATGCTTGACTTCATAAGACGGAGTTTAGGGTTAGGGGTAGATACATGATTTGTATGGTTTGATATGTCTAGACCTTGTTTATCAACACTATATGACATAAGAAGACTATGTGATTTTGTTTTTCATTTTTCTGTTTTTTTATTTTTCTGCCCATTTGAATCTTGGTCAAATCCTAGGTTTGACCAAGATTTAGACAAGTTTAACACGTAAATGAGTTAACTTGGATTTCCTACCCTTGAATCCATAGGAAACTTTGTTCTAATGCACTATTATAATCAACCGAGTTTTTACACCAACAGGTCTGTCACTTACGTGTGGTGCCCACCCTTGAGGTCCCACACTTCAGTGAGCACAAGTCACGTGCAGTAGGTACGCAAACTCCCAGCCATCTTCTTTGTCAAGAGAAGACGCATCAGGATGCGTATTGGAAGTCTGTGGGTCCTTCTGGATCCTTCGGTTGTCCCTCTCACAAAAAAACAAATCTCTCTCATTCTCGGCCTCGCTCGACTCGCTCGCTCGCACCTCCTGCTCACTGACAAACCCTGCACAAAAGTCAACATCATCACCCGAAAAAGGGGAGACACCCCTTCTTCTCTCCTTCCGAGTGATCCCTCTTCCTCCGTGTTTCACTCGACGGGCAAACACCCATGTGCTGCATAGTAATAATAAAAAGGTAGTAGAAAAATCGATATACGAATCTATAATTAAATAGGTTAAACTCGGGTTTTGCCCAGTTCTACAGATCAAGGGTTCAAAAAAATCCAACTACGGGGTTCGAACAACACGATTCTAATCCAAGAATTTTTTCGACCTCATCCAAATGGCCTCAAATTATAGGGTTAGCATCTAGTGCAGTTTGTGTGAAAATGTATGCACTATGTGTGCTATAACTTGTATGTCTTTCAAATTTGAACCAAATTTGAATAAGTTTGAAATATTTGAAAAGGGGCTTTTGGGAGGTTTTTGAAATTTCCATGTTTGAAACCCAAAACCACTTCTCTTCATGCTTGACTTCATAAGACAGAGTTTAGGGGTTAGGGGTATAGATACATGATTTGTCTGGTTTGAATATGTCTAGACCTTGTTTATCAACTTTAATGCTTACTATATAACATAAGAAAACTATTTGCTTTGGTTTTTATTTTTGCTGATTTTTTTCAATTTTGATGCCCATTTGAATCTTGGTCAAATCCTAGGTTTGACCATGGTTTAAACAAGTTTAAATCATGAATATGAAAAAATAAGCATCTATCCTTCTTAGTCACCCCAAAATGTAGCTCTTGGGAGGGTTTTTGAAATTTCCATGTTTGGAACAAAAAAAACCACTTCTCTTCATGCATGCTTGACTTCATAAGACAGAGTTTAGGGTTAGGGGTGTAGATATATACATGATTTTCTAGTTTGAATATGTCTAGACCTGTTTATCAACTTTAATGCTAACTATAGACATAAGAAGACTATGTGCTTTGGTTTTTCATTTTTCTGTTTTTTCTGAATTTTATTCCCATATATTTGAATCTTGGTCAAATCCTAGGTTCAACCAAGATTTAAACAAGTTTAAAACATGAAAATTAAAAGGTAAGCATGTATCCTTCTTAGTCACTCTAAAATGAAGCTTTTGGGATGTTCTTGAAATTTCCATGTTTGAAACCCAAAACGACTTCTCTTCATGCTAGACTTCATAAGATCGACGGGGGGTAGATACATGATTTGTCTGGTTTGGATATACCTAGACCTCGTTTATCAACTCGAATGCTTACGATATGACATATATAAGAAGACTATGTGCTTTTGTTTTTCATTTTTCTGATTTTTTTGAATTTTGTGCCCACCCATTTGTATCTTGGTCAAATCCTAGGTTTGATAATGATTTAAACAAGTTTAAAATATGAAAATGCAAATGTAAGCATGGATCCTTCTTAGTTCTAAAATGAAGCTTTTGGGAGGTTTTTGAAATTTCCATGTTTGAAACCCAAAACCACTTCTCTTCACATGCTTGACTTCATAAGACATAGTTAATTAATTTAGGGCTTAGGGGGTATAGATACATGATTTGTGTGGTTTGAATATGTATGGACCTTGTTTATCAAATTCAATGCTTACTATATGACATAAGAAAACTATTTGCTTTGGTTTTTCTTTTTTCTGATTTTTTTTTCAAATTTGATGCCCATTTGAATCTTGTCAAATCCTAGGTTTGACGACCAAGATAATTTAAACAAGTTTAAAACATGAAAATGAAAAGGGAAGCATGGATCCTTCTTAGTCACTCTAAAATGAAGCTTTTGGGAGGTTTTTGAAATTTCCATGTTTGAAACCCAAAACCACTTCTCTTCACATGCTTGACTTCATAAGATAGAGTTTAGGGGTTAGGGGGTATAGCTACATGATTTGTCTGGTTTGAATATGTCTAGACCTTGTTTATCAACTTTAATGCTTACTATATGACATAAGAAAACTATTTGCTTTGGTTTTCCTTTTTGCTGATTTTTTTTTCAATTTTGATGCCCATTTGAATCTTGTCTAATCCTAGGTTTGACCAAGATAATTTAAACAAGTTTAAAACATGAAAATGAAAAGGGAAGCATGTATCCTTCTTAGTCACTCTAAACTCGGGTTTTGCCCAGTTCTACAGATCAAGGGTTCAAAAAAATCCAACTACGGGGTTCGAACAACACGATTCTAATCCAAGAATTTTTTCGACCTCATCCAAATGGCCTCAAGCTATAGGGTTAGCATCTAGTGCAGTTTTTGTGAAAATGTATGCACTATGTGTGCTATAACTTGTATGTCTTTCAAATTTGAACCAAATTTGAATAAGTTTGAAATATTTGAAAAGGGGCTTTTGGGAGGATTTTGAAATTTCCATGTTTGAAACCCAAAACCACTTCTCTTCATGCTTGACTTCATAAGACGGAGTTTAGGGGTTAGGGGTAGATACATGATTTGTATGGTTTGATATGTCTAGACCTTGTTTATCAACTTTAATGCTTACTATATGACATAAGAAGACTATGTGATTTTGTTTTTCATTTTTCTGTTTTTTTATTTTTCTGCCCATTTGAATCTTGGTCAAATCCTAGGTTTGACCAAGATTTAGACAAGTTTAACACGTAAATGAGTTAACTTGGATTTCCTACCCTTGAATCCATAGGAAACTTTGTTCTAATGCACTATTATAATCAACCGAGTTTTTACACCAACAGGTCTGTCACTTACGTGTGGTGCCCACCCTTGAGGTCCCACACTTCAGTGAGCACAAGTCACGTGCAGTAGGTACGCAAACTCCCAGCCATCTTCTTTGTCAAGAGAAGACGCATCAGGATGCGTATTGGAAGTCTGTGGGTCCTTCTGGATCCTTCGGTTGTCCCTCTCACAAAAAAACAAATCTCTCTCATTCTCGGCCTCGCTCGACTCGCTCGCTCGCTCGCTCGCTCGCACCTCCTGCTCACTGACAAACCCTGCACAAAAGTCAACATCATCACCCGAAAAAGGGGAGACACCCCTTCTTCTCTCCTTCCGAGTGATCCCTCTTCCTCCGTGTTTCACTCGACGGGCAAACACCCATGTGCTGCATAGTAATAATAAAAAGGTAGTAGAAAAATCGATATACGAATCTATAATTAAATAGGTTAAACTCGGGTTTTGCCCAGTTCTACAGATCAAGGGTTCAAAAAAATCCAACTACGGGGTTCGAACAACACGATTCTAATCCAAGAATTTTTTCGACCTCATCCAAATGGCCTCAAATTATAGGGTTAGCATCTAGTGCAGTTTGTGTGAAAATGTATGCACTATGTGTGCTATAACTTGTATGTCTTTCAAATTTGAACCAAATTTGAATAAGTTTGAAATATTTGAAAAGGGGCTTTTGGGAGGTTTTTGAAATTTCCATGTTTGAAACCCAAAACCACTTCTCTTCATGCTTGACTTCATAAGACAGAGTTTAGGGGTTAGGGGGTATAGATACATGATTTGTCTGGTTTGAATATGTCTAGACCTTGTTTATCAACTTTAATGCTTACTATATAACATAAGAAAACTATTTGCTTTGGTTTTTATTTTTGCTGATTTTTTTTCAATTTTGATGCCCATTTGAATCTTGGTCAAATCCTAGGTTTGACCATGGTTTAAACAAGTTTAAATCATGAATATGAAAAAATAAGCATCTATCCTTCTTAGTCACCCCAAAATGTAGCTCTTGGGAGGGTTTTTGAAATTTCCATGTTTGGAACAAAAAAAACCACTTCTCTTCATGCATGCTTGACTTCATAAGACAGAGTTTAGGGTTAGGGGTGTAGATATATACATGATTTTCTAGTTTGAATATGTCTAGACCTGTTTATCAACTTTAATGCTAACTATAGACATAAGAAGACTATGTGCTTTGGTTTTTCATTTTTCTGTTTTTTTCTGAATTTTATTCCCATATATTTGAATCTTGGTCAAATCCTAGGTTCAACCAAGATTTAAACAAGTTTAAAACATGAAAATTAAAAGGTAAGCATGTATCCTTCTTAGTCACTCTAAAATGAAGCTTTTGGGATGTTCTTGAAATTTCCATGTTTGAAACCCAAAACGACTTCTCTTCATGCTAGACTTCATAAGATCGACGGGGGGTAGATACATGATTTGTCTGGTTTGGATATACCTAGACCTCGTTTATCAACTCGAATGCTTACGATATGACATATATAAGAAGACTATGTGCTTTTGTTTTTCATTTTTCTGATTTTTTTGAATTTTGTGCCCACCCATTTGTATCTTGGTCAAATCCTAGGTTTGATAATGATTTAAACAAGTTTAAAATATGAAAATGCAAATGTAAGCATGGATCCTTCTTAGTCACTCTAAAATGAAGCTTTTGGGAGGTTTTTGAAATTTCCATGTTTGAAACCCAAAACCACTTCTCTTCACATGCTTGACTTCATAAGACATAGTTAATTAATTTAGGGCTTAGGGGGTATAGATACATGATTTGTGTGGTTTGAATATGTATGGACCTTGTTTATCAAATTCAATGCTTACTATATGACATAAGAAAACTATTTGCTTTGGTTTTTCTTTTTTCTGATTTTTTTTCAAATTTGATGCCCATTTGAATCTTGTCAAATCCTAGGTTTGACGACCAAGATAATTTAAACAAGTTTAAAACATGAAAATGAAAAGGGAAGCATGGATCCTTCTTAGTCACTCTAAAATGAAGCTTTTGGGAGGTTTTTGAAATTTCCATGTTTGAAACCCAAAACCACTTCTCTTCACATGCTTGACTTCATAAGATAGAGGGGTTAGGGGGTATAGCTACATGATTTGTCTGGTTTGAATATGTCTAGACCTTGTTTATCAACTTTAATGCTTACTATATGACATAAGAAAACTATTTGCTTTGGTTTTCCTTTTTGCTGATTTTTTTTCAATTTTGATGCCCATTTGAATCTTGTCTAATCCTAGGTTTGACCAAGATAATTTAAACAAGTTTAAAACATGAAAATGAAAAGGGAAGCATGTATCCTTCTTAGTCACTCTAAACTCGGGTTTTGCCCAGTTCTACAGATCAAGGGTTCAAAAAAATCCAACTACGGGGTTCGAACAACACGATTCTAATCCAAGAATTTTTTCGACCTCATCCAAATGGCCTCAAGCTATAGGGTTAGCATCTAGTGCAGTTTTTGTGAAAATGTATGCACTATGTGTGCTATAACTTGTATGTCTTTCAAATTTGAACCAAATTTGAATAAGTTTGAAATATTTGAAAAGGGGCTTTTGGGAGGATTTTGAAATTTCCATGTTTGAAACCCAAAACCACTTCTCTTCATGCTTGACTTCATAAGACGGAGTTTAGGGGTTAGGGGTAGATACATGATTTGTATGGTTTGATATGTCTAGACCTTGTTTATCAACTTTAATGCTTACTATATGACATAAGAAGACTATGTGATTTTGTTTTTCATTTTTCTGTTTTTTTTATTTTTCTGCCCATTTGAATCTTGGTCAAATCCTAGGTTTGACCAAGATTTAGACAAGTTTAACACGTAAATGAGTTAACTTGGATTTCCTACCCTTGAATCCATAGGAAACTTTGTTCTAATGCACTATTATAATCAACCGAGTTTTTACACCAACAGGTCTGTCACTTACGTGTGGTGCCCACCTTTGAGGTCCCACACTTCAGTGAGCACAAGTCACGTGCAGTAGGTACGCAAACTCCCAGCCATCTTCTTTGTCAAGAGAAGACGCATCAGATGCGTATTGGAAGTCTGTGGGTCCTTCTGGATCCTTCGGTTGTCCCTCTCACAAAAAAAACAAATCTCTCTCATTCTCGGCCTCGCTCGACTCGCTCGCTCGCTCGCACCTCCTGCTCACTGACAAACCCTGCACAAAAGTCAACATCATCACCCGAAAAAGGGGAGTTGATACGTCCAATTTGCATCACTATTTTGTATCATAATTTGCTGTTATTCATTGATATATTTCATATTGGGACACAATACTTATGTTATTTCATCTATTTTGCATGTTTCATCATCATTGGAGGATCAAGCACCGGAGCCAGGATTCTGCTGGAAAAAGCACCGTCAGAACGCAATATTTCGGAAGATCAACTGTGGAAGGGAATTTCACGTAAATTCCTATTTTTCCAGATGACGGAGGGAGCCAGAAGGGGAAGAAGAGAGGGGCCACTGTGGGCCCAGACCATAGGGCGGCGCGGCCCATGGCCTGGCCGCGCCACCCTATGCTCTGGGGGCCCCACAGCCTCTTTCGCCTCCTTTTCTTCGCGTACTCCTTCGTCCCGAAAACCTAAGCCACAGAGAGGACCTCACGAAGGGTTACAGCCGCCTCTGCGGGGCGGAGAACACCAGAGAGAAAAGAGCTCTCCGGCGGGCAGGAATCCGCCGGGGAAATTCCCTCCCGGAGGGGGAAATCGACGCCATCGCCATCGTCATCGAGCGGGACATCATCTCCATCATCATCATCATCATCTCCATCATCTACACCGCCATCACCACCGCTGCACCTCGTCACCGCTGTAGCAATTCGGGTTAAATCTTGATTGTTTGATAGGGGAAACTCTCCCGGTGTTATTCTATACTTGTTGTAGATGCTATTGAGTGAAACCATTGAACCAAGGTTTATGTTCAGATTGTTATTCATCATCATATCACCTCTGATTGTATTCCATATGATGTCTCGTGAGTAGTTCGTTTAGTTCTTGAGGACATGGGTGAAGTCTAAATGCTAGTAGTGAATTATGGTTGAGTAATATTCAATGTTATGATATTTAAGTTGTGGTGTCATTCTTCTAGTGGTGTCGTGTGAATGTCGACTACACGACACTTCACCATTTATGGGCCTAGGGGAGTGCATCTTGTATTCGGTTGCTAATTGCGGGGTTGCCGGAGTGACAGAAACCTAAGCCCCCGTTAGTATATCGATGCAGGAGGGATCGCAGGATCTCAGAGTTTAAGGTTGTGGTTAGATTTATCTTAATTACTTTCTTGTAGTTGCGGATGCTTGCAAGGGGTATAATCACAAGTATGTATTAGTCCTAGGAAGGGCGGTGCATTAGCATAGGTTCACCCACACGACACTTATCAAAACAATGAAGATTATTTAGCCACTTGAAGCGAAAGCACTAGACTAAAATCCCCGTGTGTCCTCAGAACGTTTGGTCATTATAAGTAAACAAACCGGCTTGTCCTTTGTGCTAAAAAGGATTGGGCCACTCGCTGCAATTATTTCTCTCGCATTTTATTTACTTGTACTTTATTTATCTGCAATATCAAAACCCCTTGAATACTTGTCTGTGAGCATTTACAGTGAATCCTTCATCGAAACTGCTGCCAACACCTTCTGCTCCTCGTTGGGATCGACATTCTTACTTATCGAAGATACTACGATACACCCCCTATACTTGTGGGTCATCAAGACTATTTTCTGGCGCCGTTGCCGGGGAGTGAAGCGCTATTGGTAAGCGGAATTGGTAAGGAAATTTACTGTTTGTGCTGATTTTATTTCTGCCTGCTGCTATAAATCATTATGGAGAGATCTTCTCTTCAATTTCTATTTGGGAAATCTACTACTACTGCAACGGTAGTGGATGAAGCGCCAGGTGAGGAAGTAGTACCATATAAAATACCTATGAAAATTATTGAACGTGTTATGGATAACCGCTATGAAGGGGATGGAACTGTCCATCCTGGTGATCATTTATTGTTTTTGCATGAATTATGCGGGTTATTCAAATGTGCAGGTATTTCTATGAATGAAGTTAGGAAGAAACTATTCACTATATCGCTGTCTGGTAAAGCGGCGCACTGGTATAAATTGCTGAAGAATGGTGATTCTATTGATTGGGAGGACATTGTGCCTTTATTTTATTCCAAATTTTATCCTCCAAGTGAAATTCACAAAGATCGGAACCGCATATATAATTTCTGGCCTCATGATGGAGAGAGTATTGCCCAAGCTTGGGGGAGATTGAAGTCTTTAATGCTCAAATGCCCCATTCATGAGCTTCCTGGTAATGTTATTATTGATAATTTCTATGCAAGACTTTCTTTTCAAGACAAGACCTTGCTGGATACTTCTTGTTCTGGATCATTTACACGCAAGAAAGAAGAGTTTAAAAGGGACCTTCTTGATCGGATCCAAGAAAATACTGAAGGATGGGAGAACGACAAAGATAGAGAATCAGGTATAATTTATGATTATAAATGCATTGAAGCTTTTATGGATACTGATAAATTTCGTAATATGAGTGCTACATATGGTCTTGATTCCCAAGTTGTTGCAAATCTTTATAAAGCTTTTGCCTCTCATTATGAACTGCCTAAGAAGAATTTTGATAAGTATCATGAACCGTATAAAGATAAAGTTGATTCATCTGTAAACAAATGTGTAGTGGTTGAAACTGTTGATAATGTTATTCCTGAAGCTTATATTGAAAAAACTCCTTTCCCTGCTAAAATGAAGGAGTACTCTGTTATATCTAGTGCGGTTAATAAAAGTGAAAAGAAACCTAAAGAACCTGAAGAACAAATTAAAATTGAACCTGCTGTTGCAATAGTTAAGGATCTTGTGACTGAAAATGTGGAGGATGGTCATATTATTTTCTGTGAAGATGCTTCTAATATTGTTTCACATCCTAATAAATCCAAACAAGTTAGTGTCCCTATGCTATCTGTTAGAATTGGTGATCATTGCTATTATGGTTTATGTGATATTGGTGCAAGTGTTAGTGCTATTCCTTATGAGCTTTACACGGAGATTATGCACGAAATTGGTTCTTGTGAACTTGAAGATATTGATGTGGTTATTCATTTGGCTAATAGAGAAACTATTTCTCCAATTGGTATTGTTCGAGATGTGGAAGTTCTATGTGGTAAGATTAAATATCCTGCTGACTTTTTGGTACTTGGTTCTGCTGCTAGTGATCATTGTCCTATCATTTTTGGTAGACCTTTTCTAAATACTTGTGGAGCTATTATAGATTGTAAGAAAGAGAAAATTTTGACTAGATTTGCTGGTGAACCTTATGAATTTAACTTTTCTAAATTTACCAAAACTCCTTATAAAGCTGACTTGCCTAGTAATGATTTTAAAATGGAGCAGTGTGCATCTATTGTTCTTGTTCCTAATAATCCTTTGCAGCAACATTTGGAGAATAGTGAAAGTGAAGCTTTTAGGAAAGAAAGAGATGAGCTTGAGGAAATTTTTCTTCGCCAACCTATTCTCAAGCATGATTTACCGGTGGAAGATTTGGGTACAACACCGCCACCAAAGGAAGATCCTGTTTTTGATTTAAAGCCTTTACCTGATAATCTTAAATATGCTCATATTGATGATAAGAAAATATATCCTGTTATTATTAGTTCTAAGCTTTCAGAGATTGAGGAAGAAAGGTTATTGGAAATATTGAAGAAACACCGAGGAGCTATTGGCTATACTCTTGATGATTTGAAAGGGATTTCTCCTTCTATTTGCCAACATGCTATTAATATGGAAGAAGATGCAAAGCCTGTTGTTGAACATCAACGTCGTCTAATTCCGAAGATGAAAGAAGTGGTAAGAAACGAGGTATTAAAACTTCTTGAAGCTGGTATTATATATCCTATTGCTGATAGTAGATGGGTTAGTCTTGTGCATTGTGTTCCTAAGAAAGGAGGAATGACTGTTGTGCCTAATGATAATGATGAGCTTATTCCTCAAAGAATAGTTGTAGGTTATAGAATGTGCATTGATTTTCGTAAAGTTAATAAAGTTACTAAGAAAGATCATTACCCTTTACCCTTTATTGATCAAATGCTAGAAAGGTTATCTAAAAATACTCATTTTTGCTTTCTTGATGGTTATTCTGGGTTTTCACAAATTGTTGTTAAAGCTAAAGATCAAGAGAAAACCACGTTTACTTGTCCTTATGGAACTTATGCTTATAGGCGTATGCCTTTTGGTTTATGTAATGCTCCTGCTACTTTTCAAAGATGCATGTCTGCTATTTTTCATGGTTTTTGCGAAAGTATTGTAGAGGTGTTCATGGATGATTTTTCTGTCTATGGGAATTCTTTTGATAATTGCTTGCGAAACCTCGATAAAGTTTTGCAGAGATGTGAAGAAACTAACCTTGTTCTTAATTGGGAGAAATGCCACTTTATGGTTAATGAAGGAATTGTATTGGGACATAAAATTTCCGAGAGAGGTATTGAAGTTGATAGAGCTAAAGTTGAAGCAATTGAGAAGATGCCTTATCCGAGGGATGTTAAAGGTATTCGTAGTGTTCTTGGTCATGCTGGGTTTTATAGGAGATTTATTAAAGATTTCTCTAAAATTTCAAAGCCTCTTACTAATCTTCTTCAAAAAGATGTACCTTTTGTTTTTGATGATGATTGTAAGGAAGCTTTTGAAACTCTAAAGAAAGCCTTAACAACTGCTCCTGTAGTCGAACCTCCTGATTGGAATTTGCCTTTTGAAATTATGTGTGATGCTAGTGACTTTGCTGTAGGCGCTGTTCTTGGACAGCGGGTAGATAAGAAATTAAATGTTATTCATTATGCTAGTAAGACTCTTGATGCTGCTCAAAGAAATTATGCTACAACTGAAAAGGAATTGTTAGTTGTAGTCTTTGCTTGTGATAAGTTTAGACCTTATATTGTTGATTCGAAAGTTACAATTCATACTGATCATGCTGCAATTAGATACCTTATGACAAAGAAAGATGCTAAGCCAAGGCTTATTAGATGGGTACTTCTGTTGCAAGAATTTGATTTACATATTATAGATAGGAAAGGTGCTGATAATCCTGTTGCTGATAATTTGTCTAGATTGGAAAATATTGCTTATGATCCTGTTCCTGTTAATGATAGTTTTCCAAATGAACAATTGGCTGTAATAAAGGTGAGCTCGCGAGAGAGCCCTTGGTATGCAGATTATGCTAACTTTATTGTTTCGAAGTATTTGCCTCCAACCTTTTCAGCTCAGCAAAGGAGGAAATTCTTTTATGACTTGAGGCATTATTTTTGGGATGACCCACACTTATATAAAGAAGGAGTGGATGGTATTATGCGAAGATGTGTTCCTGAATATGAACAACAGGAGATATTGAATAAATGTCATGGTAGTGTTTATGGAGGACATCACGCTGGAGATAGAACCGCGCAAAAGGTTCTACAATCAGGTTTTTATTGGCCAACACTCTTCAAAGATGCAAGGAAATTTATTTTATCTTGTGATGAATGTCAAAGAGTTGGTAATATCTCCAGACGCAATGAAATGCCTATGAATTATACTCTTGTTATTGAACCATTCGATTGTTGGGGATTCGACTTCATGGGTCCTTTCCCTTCTTCAGACGGTAACACTCATATACTTGTCGCTGTTGATTATGTTACTAAATGGGTAGAAGCTATACCTACAAAGTGCTGATGGTGAGACCTCTATAAAAATGCTTGTAGATGTTATATTTCCTAGATTTGGAGTACCTAGATATATTATGACTGATGGAGGTTCTCATTTTATTCATGGAGGTTTTAGAAAAACTCTTGCTAAGTATGGTATTAATCATAGAATTGCTTCTGCTTATCACCCTCAAACTAGTGGTCAAGTAGAATTATCAAATAGAGAGATTAAAGCTATCTTAGGTAAGACTGTTAATAAATCTAGAAAGAATTGGGCTAGCAAATTGAAAGAAGCACTATGGGCTTATAGAACTGCTTATAAAAATCCTATGGGGATGTCACCTTATAAAATGGTTTATGGAAAAGCTTGTCATTTACCTTTAGAACTAGAGCACAAAGCTTATTGGGCTGTTAGAGAACTAAATAAAGATCCTAAATTAGCCGGTAATAAGAGGTTGTTGCAATTAAGTTCTCTAGATGAATGGAGAAGTGAAGCTTATGAAAATGCTAAACTCTTTAAAGAAAAAGTTAAGAAATGGCATGATAGAAGGATCATCAAAAGAGAATTTAATGTTGGAGATCAAGTTCTATTGTATCGGTCTCGTCTCAGATTCTTTGCAGGGAAATTACTCTCAAAGTGGGAAGGACCATATGTTGTTGAGGAGGTGTATCGTTCAGGAGCAATTAAAATTAGCTCTCTCCAAGGCAATGCCACACAAGTGGTGAATGGACAAAGACTCAAGCATTATATCTCGGGTGATTCTTATAATGTGGATGTTGATATTATTCAAGTGGAAACACCGGAGGCTTTCATCAAAGGACAAATTGACAGTCCGCCAGAACTCGACTTTGAATAGGTAACAGTACAGGTAATAAAAAGTCCGCGTTTACCTTTCCGAACATTATTTCTGCTGTTTTTGGAAAATATGAAAAATTACGGAATCGAAACGGAGTGGAAAAGACGCGCGAGGGCCCGTCACCACAGGCCGGCGCGGGCCCCACCCTGGCCGCGCCGACCTATGGTGACAGCCCCTCGGCGTCCCGTTTCCACTCGTTTTCGGCCTGGAACCTTCCTTTTGTCGTAAAAATATTTGCTATATAATCCCCCGGACCCCTGGAGGTCCGTAATATCGTTTTCTCGTCGTGTTTTGTTTCGAGCTGTTTTCTGCCAGATTTGTTTTGATCTAGAAGCACCATGGTCTCCAACAACAAGGACAAGGAACCTTTGAAGGAAAATATTCAAGACCCGGAGCTGAAGAAAGAAGATGCAAGAGAGGATGAGGAAGAAGTGGAGGAAGCTCCGCAGGAACACCAACAAGCCACCGTCGCAAGTATTGGCGTGATATCAAGTCCATCCAACATCAAGAGGAGTGCACGAATCGCTACCGGAGGAGCGGTTCCACGTCATTACTTGGCTCCAAGGACATCTTCTCCGAGCAATTACAACCCTTACCGCAATCTAATCTACGATCGTCAAACTGAAAGGACCCCCAAGGTAGTGTTGCCAAGTAATTGGGATATAAATCGTTCTGACAATGCAGGAGAGATGAAATCTGAAGCTGAAGGATGGGGAAACAATTCTAAGAGTTGGGATTCACCACCGGACATGATTATGAGCCGCGTTGAGCACAACTCGGAGATGATTCGCAACCTCACCTATGAGATTGAAGGTTTACAGGAGCTTGTCAGGAAGCTTGTCGAGAAGAATCCATCACCACCATCACCGAAGGAGTAATTCATCATCGGTATTGGCATCCCCTTGGTTTGTTCCAAGCTTGGGGGAGTGCCGCGGTATCACATCATCATTACCTTTATCTTTTACTATCAAGTAGTGTCATATCATGAGTAGGGAAGTTATCATATGGAATAGTATGCAATGTGGAAGTATCTCTCTTAGTTAGTTATCTATGTATCCGTTGGTGTGAGTTATTGTTATGGAATATTAATGAGAAGTCTTATCATTTACTTTTTGCACACCTTATTTTAGTTTGCAATCTCCATTATATGATTACTCTTGACATAAGTATTGATATCACTTTGGGAGCATCAAGTAAATCTATTTGGTTTTGGCAAACTTAGCATTGGTCAATAGCAACAACACCTTGATGTTTAATTAGAAGAGAGAAATACACTTAGATATATTACTATTATCTCTATGCTTATGAGCTTAGTATTCTTAAGTTAAAATTGCTTGTGCTTATGAGAAAGATGCATGATTGTTTCTATCATATGTATATTTGTTTGTTTCCCTCAACCTTTATGCTTGCTATCAAACCTTGCTAGCCAAAGACCTGTATCGAGAGGGAATGCTTCTCATACATCCATAACCTTAGACCAAACCTATGCCATTTGTGTCCACCATACCTACCTACTACATGGTATTTTCTGCCATTCCAAGTAAATACTTCATGTGCTACCTTTAAATAATTCAAACTATACTACTCCTTATTTGTGTCAATGTTCTATAGCTCATGAGGAAGTATGTGGTGTTTTATCTTTCAATCTTGTTGGGCGGACTTTCACCAATGGACTAGCGGCACATCCGCTTATCCAATAATTTTGCAAAAAGAGCTGGCAACGGGGTTCCCAGCCCCAATTAATAACTTTCATTAATAATTCTCTTCACATGTTTTGCTCTGATTTATCAGTAAGCAACTTAATTTTGCAATAGACACTCCTCCATGGTATGTGAATGTTGGAAGGCACCCGAGGATTCGGTTAGCCATGGATTGAGAAAGCCAAGGTTGGGGGAGTGTCATCCTTAATAAAACTAAAATACATGTGTAAACAAAAGAGAAGGGGGATGATCTACCTTGCTGGTAGAGATACCGTCCCTCATGGGAGCCGCTCTTGGAAGGTTCGTTTGGCAAGGGGGTTAGAGTGCCCGCTACCATTCGTTGACAACAACAAACACCGCTCAAAATCTTACTTTTATTCTCTTTATATGATTTCAAAACTTGAAAAGCTCTAGCACATGATTTAATCCCTGCTTCCCTCTGCGAAGGGCCTGTCTTTTACTTTTATGTTGAGTCAGTAAACCTATTTCTCTCTATCTCAAGCAAGCAATTGAGTTGTTGTGAACCAATCATTTATGCTATGATTCAGTTAATCATGTCCTTTATACTTTCTTGTTTAGTACCAATTTTATCTGAATGAATATGACTTTGAAGTTATCAATGATTATGAAGAGATTGTCATGCTTAAATATGAAGGCTCAGCTATAAAATCTAATATGAAAGCTTTGCTTAGAAGTACAATCCGTTAGTGGTTCTCTGACCAAGAACAAAGTTTGCCATAACCAATTATGATTTCTTATGCACCTTTACTTGTGATTTCTCTTTACCTATTTCAAGATGAGTTATATGAGGAAGTTGTTTACTAGAATGTCTTGTGTGAATGAATATGATGCGCACTTGGCAAGTTTTCCCTTTAAAGAAACCAAGGTTGATCGAACAGGAGGAGCCAAGAAGCACGTTGAAGGTTGATGGTCGCGAAATGTGATGCGGCGCAACAACAGGGATTCCGAACGTGGAATCTGCACAACAACCAAAGTACTTTGCCCCAACGAAACAATGAGGTTGTCAATCTCACCGGCTTGCTGTAACAAAGGATTAAACGTATCGAGTGGAAGATGTTTGCAAAGAAAATAGTAAAACACAATTGCAGTAGATTGTATGCTATGTAAAGAATAGGACCGGGGTCCACAGTTCACTAGAGGTGTCTCTCCCATAAGATAAAAGCATGTTGGGTGAACAAATTACAGTCGGGCAATTGACAAATAGAGAAAGGCATAACAATGCATATACATGATATGATAAATATAGTGAGATTTAATTGGGCATTACGACAAAGTACATAGACCGCCATCCAACCGCATCTATGCCTAAAAAGTCCACCTTCAGGTTATCATCCGAACCCCCTCCAGTATTAAGTTGCAAAGCAACAGACAATTGCATTAAGTATGGTGCGTAATGTAATCGACAACTACATCCTTAGACATAGAATCAATGTTTTATCCCTAGTGGCAACAGCACATCCACAACCTTAGAACTTTCTGTCACTGTCCCAGATTCAATGGAGGCATGAACCCACTATCGAGCATAAATACTCCCTCTTGGAGTTAAGAGTAAAAACTTGGCCAGAGCCTCTACTAGTAACGGAGAGCATGCAAGATCATAAACAACACATAAACAATAGATTGATAATCACCATAATCATAGTACTCTCTATCCATCGGATCCCGACAAACACAACATATAGTATTACAGATAGATGATCTTGATCATGTTAGGCAGCTCACAAGATCCAACAATGAAGCACAACAAGGAGAAGACGACCATCTAGCTACTGCTATGGACCCATGGTCCAGGGGTGGACTACTCACTCATCACTCCGGAGGCGACCATGGCGGTGTAGAGTCCTCCGGGAGATGAATCCCCTCTCCGGCAGGGTGCCGGAGGCGATCTCCGAATCCCCCGAGATGGGATTCGCGACGGCGGCGTCTCTGGAAGGTTTTTCGTATCGTGGCTCTCGGTATCGCGACGGAGACTTTAAGTAGGCGGAAGGTCAACGCGGGGGCCACACGAGGGGCCCAGAGGCAGGTCGGCGGCCGGGCCCGGGCCGCGCCGCCCTAGCCCTGGCTGCCTCGTGGCCCCACTTCGTTATCTCTTCGGTCTTCTGGAAGCTTCGTGCAAAAATAGGACCCTGGGTGAAAGTTTCGTCCAATTCCGAGAATATTTCTTTACTATTTTCTGAAACCAAAACAGCAGAAAACAGCAACTGGCTCTTCGGCATCTTGTTAATAGGTTAGTTCCAGAAAATGCATAAATATGACATATAATGTGCATAAAACATGTAGGTATCATCAATAAAGTAGCATGGAACATAAGAAATATCGATACGTTGGAGACGTATCAGCATCCCCAGCTTAGTTCTGCTCGTCCCGAGCAGGTAAAACGATAACAAAGATAATTTCTGAAGTGACATGCCATCATAATCTTGATCATACTATTTGTAAACATATGTAATGAATGCAGCGATCAAAACAAAGGTAATGACATGAGTAAACAAGTGAATCATATGACAAAGACTTTTCATGAATAGTACTTCAAGACAAGCATCAATAAGTCTTGCATAAGAGTTAACTCATAAAGCAATAAATCAAAGTAAAGGTGTTGAAGCAACACATAGGAAGATTAAGTTTCAGCGGTTGCTTTCAACTTATAACATGTATATCTCATGGATATTGTCAACATAAAGTAATATAACAAGTGCAATATGCAAGTATGTAGGAATCAATGCACAGTTCACACAAGTGTTTGCTTCTTAAGGTGGAAGGAGATAGGTAAACTGACTCAACAATAAAAGTAAAAGAATGGTCCTTCAAGAGGAAAGCATCGATTGCTGTATTTGTGCTAGAGCTTTTATTTTGAAAACATGAAACAATTTTGTCAACGGTAGTAATAAAGCATATGAGTTATGTAAATTATATCTTACAAGTTGCAAGCCTCATGCATAGTATACTAGTAGTGCCCGCACCTCGTCCTACTTAGCTTGGACTACCGGATCTTTGCATGCCATGTTTCAACCAAGTGTCACAAAGGGGTACCTCCATGCCGCCTGTACAAAGGTCTAAGGAGAAAGCTCGCATTTTGGATTTCTCGCTTTTGATTATTCTCAACTTAGACATCCATACCGGGACAACATGGACAACAGATAATGGACTCCTCTTAAATGCATAAGCATGTAGCAATGATTATTATTCTCATATGAGATTGAGGATATATGTCCAAAACTGAAACTTCAACCATGATTCATGGCTTTAGTTAGCGGCCCAATGTTCTTCTCTAACAATTTTGCATGCTCCAACCACTAAAATGATAGATCCTTCAGACAAGACGGACATGCATAGCAACTCACATGATATTCAACAATAGTTGATGGCGTTCCCCAGAACATGGTTATCGCACAACAAGCAACTTAATAAAAGATAAAGTGCATAAGTACATATTCAATACTACGATAGTTTTTAAGGCTATTTTGTCCCATGAGCTATATATTGCAAAGGTGAATGATGGAATTTTAAAGGTAGCACTCAAGCAATTTACTTTGGAATGGCGGAGAAATACCATGTAGTAGGTAGGTATGGTGGACACAAATGGCATAGTAGTTGGCTCAAGGATTTTGGATGCATGAGAAGTATTCCCTCTCGATACAAGGTTTAGGCTAGCAAGGTTATTTGAAGCAAACTCAAGGATGAACAGGTGCAGCAAAACTCACATAAAAGACATATTGTAAACATTATAAGACTCTACACCGTCTTCCTTGTTGTTCAAAACTCAATACTAGATATTATCTAGACCTTAGAGAGACCAAATATGCAAATCAAATTTTAGCAAGCTCTATGTATTTCTTCATTAATGGGTGCAAAGCATATGATGCAAGAGCTTAAACATGAGCACAACAATTGCCAAGTATCACATTATCCAAGACATTTTAGAATTACTACATGTAGCATTTTCCAATTCCAACCATATAACAATTTAACGAAGAAGAAACTTCGCCATGAACATTATGAGTAAAACCTAAGGACACATGTGTCCATATGCAACAGCGGAGCGTGTCTCTCTCCCACAAAGTGAATGCTAGGATCCATTTTATTCAAACAAAAACAAAAACAAAAAACAAACCGACGCTCCAAGTAAAGAACACAAGATGTGATTGAATAAAAATATAGTTTCAGGGGAGGAACCTGATGATGTTGTCGATGAAGAAGGGGATGCCTTGGGCATCCCCAAGCTTAGACGCTTGAGTCTTCTTAGAATATGCAGGGGTGAACCACGGGGCATCCCCAAGCTTAGAGCTTTCACTCCTCTTGATCATAGTATATCATACTCCTCTCTTGACCCTTGAAAACTTCCTTCACACCAAACTTCAAGCAAACTCATTAGAGGGTTAGTGCACAATTAATAATTCACACATTCAGAGGTGACACAATCATTATTTTCACTTCTGGACATTGCATAATGCTACTGGACATTAATGGATCAAAGAAATAAATCCAACATAGCAAAAGAGGCAATGCGAAATAAAAGGCAGAATCTGTCAAAAACAGAACAGTCCGTAAAGACGAATTTAAAGCTGGCACTAGACTTGCTCAAATGGAAAAACTCAAAACTAATGAAAGTTGCGCACATATCTGAGGATCACGCTCGTAAATTGGAAGATTTTTTCGAATTTTCTACAGAGAACTGTGCCCAGATTCGTGACAGACAGCAATGCTGTTTCTGCGCAGCGATCCCAAATATAACATCAACTTTGACATAGAAACTTTACTTGGCACAAAAACATGATAAGGAGAGGTTGCTACAGTAGTAAACAACTTCCAAGACTCAACAAAACAAAAAATTGCTGTAGGTAAAAACATGGGTTGTCTCCCATAAGCGCTTTTCTTTAACGCCTTTCAGCTAGGCGCAGAAAGTGCAAATCAAGTAACATCGAGAGTAGAAGCATCAATATCATAGCTTGTTCTAATAATAGAATCAAAAGGCAACTTCATTCTCTTTCTAGGGAAGTGTTCCATACCTTTCTTGAGAGGAAATTGATATTTAATATTACCTTCCCTCATATCAATAACAGCACCAACAGTTCGAAGAAAAGGTCTTCCCAACACAATAGGACAAGATGCATTGCATTCGATATCCAAGACAACAAAATCAACGGGGACAAGGTTATTGTTAACCGTAATATGCACATTATCAATCCTCCCCAAAGGTTTCTTTTTAACATTATCGGCAAGATTAACATCCAAATAACAATTCTTCAATGGTGGCAAGTCAAGCATATCATAAATCTTTTTAGGCATAACAGAAATACTTGCACCAAGATCACATAAGGCATTACATTCAAAGTCATTGAATTTCATTTTAATGATGGGCTCCCAACCATCTTCTAACTTTCTAGGAATAGAAGTTTCAAGTTTTAGTTTCTCTTCTCTAGCTTTTATGAGAGCATTTGTAATATGTTTGGTAAAGGCTAAATTTATAGCACTAGCATTAGGACTTTTAGCAAGTTTTTGTAAGAACTTTATAACTTCAGAGATGTGGCAATCATCAAAATCTAAATCATTATGAGCTACAGCAATGGGATCATTGTTCCCAAGGTTGGAAAAAATTTCAGCAGTTTTATCACAAGCAGTTTCAGCAGTTTTAGCAATTTCAGGCAGTTTTGTTCGCTTTGCACTAGGAGTAGAAACATTGCCAACACCAATTATTTTACCATTGATAGTAGGAGGTGCAGCAACATGTGAAGAATTAGCATTACTAGTGGTGGTAATAGTCCAAACTTTAGCTACATTATTCTCTTTAGCTAGTTTTTCATTTTCTTCTCTATCCCACCTAGCACGCAATTCAGCCATTAATCTTATATTCTCATTAATTCTAACTTGGATGGCATTTGCTGTAGTAGTAATCTTATTATCAATATCATTATTGGGCATAACTTTCAATTTTAAAAGATTAACATCAGAGGCAAGTCTATCAACTCTAGAAGCAATAGTATCAATTTTATCAAGCTTTTCCTCAACAGATTTGTTAAAAGCAGTTTGTGTACTAATAAATTCTTTAAGCATAGCTTCAAGACCAGGGGGTACATTCCTATTATTGTTGTAAGAATTCCCATAAGAATTACCATAACCATTACCATTAGCAGAAGGATATGGCCTATAGTTATTACCAGAGTTGTTCCTATAAGCATTGTTGTTGAAATTATTATTTTTAATGAAATTCACATCAACATTTTCTTCTTGAGCAACCAATGAAGCTAAAGGAACATTATTTGGATCAACATTAGATCTACCATTCACAAGCATAGACATAATCACATCAATCTTATCACTCAAGGAAGAGGTTTCTTCAACAGAATTTACCTTCTTACCTTGTGGAGCTCTTTCCGTGTGCCATTCAGAGTAATTTATCATCATATCATCAAGAAGTTTTGTAGCCGCCCCCAATGTGATGGACATAAAGGTACCTCCAGCAGCTGAATCCAATAAATTCCGCGAAGAAAAATTTAGTCCTGCATAGAAGGTTTGGATGATCATCCAAGTAGTCAGTCCATGGGTTGGGCAATTCTTTACCAAAGTTTTCATTCTCTCCCATGCTTGAGCAACATGTTCAGTATCTAATTGCTTAAAATTCATTATGCTACTTCTCAAAGATATAATTTTAGCGGGAGGATAATATCTACCAATAAAAGCATCCTTGCATTTAGTCCATGAATCAATACTATTCTTAGGCAAAGATAGCAACCAATCTTTAGCTCTTCCTCTTAATGAGAAAGGAAACACTTTCAATTTAATAATATCACCATCTACATCCTTATACTTTTGCATTTCACAAAGTTCAACAAAATTATTGAGATGGGCAGCAGCATCATCAGAACTAACACCAGAAAATTGATCTCTCATGACAAGATTTAGTAAAGCAGGTTTAATTTCAAAAAATTCTGCTGTAGTAGCAGGTGGAGCAATAGGTGTGCATAGGAAATCATTATTATTTGCATTTGTGAAGTCACACAACTTAGTATTTTCAGGGGTATTCATTTTAGCAACGGTAAATAAAACAAACTAGATAAAGTAAATGCAAGTAACTAATTTTTTGTGTTTTTGATATAGAGAGCAAGACAATAAATAAAGTAAAACTAGCAACTAATTTTTTTGTGTTTTGTTTAGGTGCAGCAAACAAAGTAGTAAATAAAATAAAGCAAGACAAAAACAAAGTAAAGAGATTGAGAAGTGGAGACTCTCCTTGCAGCGTGTCTTGATCTCCCCGGCAACGGCGCCAGAAAACAGGCTTGATGCGCGAAAATGTACACGTCCGTTGGGAACCCCAAGAGGAAGGTATGATGCGCACAGTGGCAAGTTTTCCCTCAGAAAGAAACCAAGGTTGATCGAACCAGGAGGAGCCAAGAAGCACGTTGAAGGTTGATGGTCGTGAAATGTGATGCGGCGCAACAACAGGGATTCCGACGCCAACGTGGAATCTGCACAACAAAACCAAAGTACTTTGCCCCAACGAAACAGTGAGGTTGTCAATCTCACCGGCTTGCTGTAACAAAGGATTAAACGTATCGAGTGGAAGATGTTTGCAAAGAAAATAGTAAAACACAATTGCAGTAGATTGTATGCTATGTAAAGAATAGGACCGGGGTCCACAGTTCACTAGAGGTGTCTCTCCCATAAGATAAAAGCATGTTGGGTGAACAAATTACAGTCGGGCAATTGACAAATAGAGAAAGGCATAACAATGCATATACATGATATGATAAATATAGTGAGATTTAATTGGGCATTACGACAAAGTACATAGACCGCCATCCAACTGCATCTATGCCTAAAAAGTCCACCTTCAGGTTATCATCCGAACCCCTCCAGTAAGTTGCAAAGCAACAGACAATTGCATTAAGTATGGTGCATAATGTAATCGACAACTACATCCTTAGACATAGAATCAATGTTTTATCCCTAGTGGCAACAGCACATCCACAACCTTAGAACTTTCTGTCACTGTCCCAGATTCAATGGAGGCATGAACCCACTATCGAGCATAAATACTCCCTCTTGGAGTTAAGAGTAAAAACTTGGCCAGAGCCTCTACTAGTAACGGAGAGCATGCAAGATCATAAACAACACATAAACAATAGATTGATAATCACCATAATCATAGTACTCTCTATCCATCGGATCCCGACAAACACAACATATAGTATTACAGATAGATGATCTTGATCATGTTAGGCAGCTCACAAGATCCAACAATGAAGCACAACAAGGAGAAGACGACCATCTAGCTACTGCTATGGACCCATGGTCCAGGGGTGGACTACTCACTCATCACTCCGGAGGCGACCATGGCGGTGTAGAGTCCTCCGGGAGATGAATCCCCTCTCCGGCAGGGTGCCGGAGGCGATCTCCTGAATCCCCCGAGATGGGATTCGCGGCGGCGGTGTCTCTGGAAGGTTTTCCGTATCGTGGCTCTCGGTACTGGGGGTTTCGCGACGGAGACTTTAAGTAGGCGGAAGGTCAACGCGGGGGGCCACACGAGGGGCCCAGGGGCAGGTCGGCGCGGCCAGGGCCTGGGCCGCGCCGCCCTAGCCCCTGGCTGCCTCGTGGCCCCACTTCGTTATCTCTTCGGTCTTCTGGAAGCTTCGTGCAAAAATAGGACCCTGGGCGAAAGTTTCGTCCAATTCCGAGAATATTTCTTTACTAGGATTTCTGAAACCAAAAACAGCAGAAAACAGCAACTGGCTCTTCGGCATCTTGTTAATAGGTTAGTTCCAGAAAATGCATAAATATGACATATAATGTGCATAAAACATGTAGGTATCATCAATAAAGTAGCATGGAACATAAGAAATTATCGATACGTTGGAGACGTATCAATGAGTTATATGAGGAAGTTGTTTACTAGAATGTCTTGTGTGAATGAATATGATGCTTCTTGTCCGTATTTTATTTATCGACTCTTCACTCCATAAACATGTGGTCTTGTTTATCGAGCTCAGTTTCGCTTGGGGACAAGCGAGGTCTAAGCTTGGGGGAGTTGATACGTCCAATTTGCATCACTATTTTGTATCATAATTTGCTGTTATTCATTGATATATTTCATATTGGGACACAATACTTATGTTATTTCATCTATTTTGCATGTTTCATCATCATTGGAGGATCAAGCACCGGAGCCAGGATTCTGCTGGAAAAAGCACCGTCAGACGCAATATTTCGGAAGATCAACTGTGGAAGGGAATTTCACGTAAATTCCTATTTTTCCGATGACGGAGGGAGCCGAAGGGGAGAAGAGAGCCATGTGGGCCCAGACCATAGGGCGGCGCGGCCCATGGCCTGGCCGCGCCACCCTATGCTCTGGGGGCCCCATAGCCTCTTTCGCCTCCTTTTCTTCGCGTACTCCTTCGTCCCGAAAACCTAAGCCACAGAGAGGACCTCACGAAGGGTTACAGCCGCCTCTGCGGGGCGGAGAACACCAGAGAGAAAAGAGCTCTCCGGCGGGCAGGAATCCGCCGGGGAAATTCCCTCCCGGAGGGGGAAATCGACGCCATCGCCATCGTCATCGAGCGGGACATCATCTCCATCATCATCATCATCATCATCTCCATCATCTACACCGCCATCACCACCGCTGCACCTCGTCACCGCTGTAGCAATTCGGGTTAAATCTTGATTGTTTGATAGGGGAAACTCTCCCGGTGTTATTCTATACTTGTTGTAGATGCTATTGAGTGAAACCATTGAACCAAGGTTTATGTTCAGATTGTTATTCATCATCATATCACCTCTGATTGTATTCCATATGATGTCTCGTGAGTAGTTCGTTTAGTTCTTGAGGACATGGGTGAAGTCTAAATGCTAGTAGTGAATTATGGTTGAGTAATATTCAATGTTATGATATTTAAGTTGTGGTGTCATTCTTCTAGTGGTGTCGTGTGAACGTCGACTACACGACACTTCACCATTTATGGGCCTAGGGGAGTGCATCTTGTATTCGGTTGCTAATTGCGGGGTTGCCGGAGTGACAGAAACCTAAGCCCCCGTTAGTATATCGATGCAGGAGGGATCGCAGGATCTCAGAGTTTAAGGCTGTGGTTAGATTTATCTTAATTACTTTCTTGTAGTTGTGGATGCTTGCAAGGGGTATAATCACAAGTATGTATTAGTCCTAGGAAGGGCGGTGCATTAGCATAGGTTCACCCACACGACACTTATCAAAACAATGAAGATTATTTAGCCACTTGAAGCGAAAGCACTAGACTAAAATCCCCGTGTGTCCTCAAGAACGTTTGGTCATTATAAGTAAACAAACCGGCTTGTCCTTTGTGCTAAAAAGGATTGGGCCACTCGCTGCAATTATTTCTCTCGCATTTTATTTACTTGTACTTTATTTATCTGCAATATCAAAACCCCTTGAATACTTGTCTGTGAGCATTTACAGTGAATCCTTCATCGAAACTACTGCCAACACCTTCTGCTCCTCGTTGGGATCGACATTCTTACTTATCGAAGATACTACGATACACCCCCTATACTTGTGGGTCATCAGGAGAAACCATAATGCTCTCCCTTCTTCTCTCCTTCCGAGTGATCCCTCTTCCTCCGTGTTTCACTCGACGGGCAAACACCCATGTGCTGCATAGTAATAATAAAAAGGTAGTAGAAAAATCGATATACGAATCTATAATTAAATAGGTTAAACTCGGGTTTTGCCCAGTTCTACAGATCAAGGGTTCAAAAAAATCCAACTACGGGGTTCGAACAACACGATTCTAATCCAAGAATTTTTTCGACCTCATCCAAATGGCCTCAAATTATAGGGTTAGCATCTAGTGCAGTTTGTGTGAAAATGTATGCAATATGTGTGCTATAACTTGTATGTCTTTCAAATTTGAACCAAATTTGAATAAGTTTGAAATATTTGAAAACAGGCTTAATTTTGGGAGGTTTTTGAAATTTCCATGTTTGAAACCCAAAACCACTTCTCTTCATGCTTGACTTCATAAGACGGAGTTTAGGGGTTAGGGGGTATAGATACATGATTTGTCTGGTTTGCTTTGGTTTTTCTTTTTGCTGATTTTTTTTTCAATTTATGATTAAATAGGTTAATCTAGGGTTTTGCCCACTACTACAGATCAAGTTCAAAAATATCCAACTACTGGTTCGATTTTGGGCTACTAATGTGCGTTGGTTTTTTATTTTTTATTTTTTTCTGAATGTTTATGCCCATTTGAATCTTGGTCAAATCCTATGTTTGACCAAGATTTAAACACGCATAAACATGAAAATGAAAAGGTAAGCTTCGATCCTTTTTAGTCACTCTAAAATTAAGCTTTTGGGATGTTTTTGAAATTTCCATGTTTGAAACCCAAAACCACTTATCTTCATGCCTGACTTCATAAGACATAGTTAAGGGTTAGGGGGTAGATACATGCTTTTTCTATTTTGAATATGTCTACACCTTGTTCATCAACTTGAAGGCTTACTATATATATATGACATAAGAAGGCTATGTGCTTTAGTTTTTCATTTTTTTATGTTTTTTGAATTTTTATGCCCATTTGAATCTTGGTCAAATCCTAGGTTTGACCAAGATTTAAACAAGATTAAAACATGAAAATGAAAAGGTAAGCCTGTATCCTTCTTAATTAGTCACTCTAAAATGAAGCTTTTGGGAGGTTTTTGAAATTTCCATGTTTGAAACCCAAAACCACTTCTCTTCATGTTTGACTTCATAAGACAGATCGAGTTTAGGGTTAGGGACATGGTAGATACATGATTTTTCTTGTTTTAATATGTCTAGACCATGTTTATCAACTTGAATGCTCATTATATGACATAAGAAGACTATATGTGTGTTGGTCAAATCCTATGTTTGACCAAGATTTAAACAAGCATAAATCCTTAAAATGAAAAGGTAATTAAGCTTGGATCCTTCTTATTCACTCTAAAATTAAGCTTTTGGCGGGAAGTTTTTGAAATTTCCATGTTTGAAACCCAAAACCACTTCTCTTCATGCTTGACTTCATAAGACATAGTTAAGGGCTAGGGGTAGATACATGCTTTTTCTGTTTTGAATATGTCTAGACCTTGTTCATATCGATCAACTTGAATGCTTACTATATATATATGACATAAGAAGGCTATGTGCTTTGGTTTTCATTTTTTGATTTTTTCTGAATGTTTATGCCCATTTGAATATTGGTCAAGTCCTAGGTTTGACCAAGATTTTAGCAAGTTTAAAACACATGAAAATGAAAAGGCAAGCCTGGATCCTTCTTAGTCATTCTAAAATGAAGCTTTTGGGGGGTTCGATCTTGAAATCTCAATATAATATTTGTAACCCAAAACCACTTCTCTTCATGCTTGACTTCATAAGACAGAGTTAAGGGTTAGGGGTAGATCGATACATGCTTTTTTCTGTTTTGAATATGTCTAGACCTTGTTGATCTATATATGACATAAGAAGGCTATGTGCTTTGGTTTTCATTTTCTGGTTTTTTTGAATTTTATGCCCATTTGAATCTTGGTTGAATACTAGCTAGGTTTGACCAAGATTTAAACAATTTTAAAACATGAAAATGAAAAGGCAAGCATGGACCTTTTTTAGTCACTCTAAAATGAAGCTTTTGGGAGGTTCTTGAAATTTCCATGTTTGAAACCAATAAGACTTCTCTTCATGCTAATAGACTTCATAAGATCGACCGACTTTATGGTTAGGGGGTAGATACATGCTTTTTCTGTTTTGAATATGCCTAGAACTTGTTCATCAATTTGAAATTTCCATGTTTGAAACCCAAAACCACTTCTCTTCATGCTTGACTCCATAATACAGAGTTTAAGGTTAGGGCAAGGGTAGATACATGATTTTTCTAGTTTGAATATGTCTAGACCATGTTTATCAACTTGAGTACTCATGCATTATATATATGACATAAAAAGGCTATGTGCGTTTTTTTATTTTTTATACCCATTTGAATCTCGTTCAAATCCTAGTTTGACCAGGATTTAAACAAGTTTATAACATGAAAATGAAAAGGTAAGCCTGTATCCTTCTTAGTCACTCTAAAATGAAGCTTCAAGTATCATGCCCACCCCCTCCCTTCACGCGCGGAAAAAGTGTTAGGCGAGTAGTAAAATGGCATATATGACCAACAAGTTTCAAGTAAAATTTCGAATTTACCAAAATGTAGCTCTTGGGAGGGTTTTTGAAATTTCCATGTTTGAAACAAAAAAACCACTTCTCTTCATGCATGCTTGACTTCATAAGACAGAGTTTAGGGTTAGGGGTGTAGATATATACATGATTTTCTAGTTTGAATATGTCTAGACATGTTTATCAACTTTAATGCTAACTATAGACATAAGAAGACTATGTGCTTTGGTTTTTCATTTTTCTATTTTTTTTGAATTTTATGCCCATATATTTGAATCTTGGTCAAATCCTAGGTTCAACCAAGATTTAAACAAGTTTAAAACATGAAAATTAAAAGGTAAGCATGTATCCTTCTTAGTCACTCTAAAATGAAGCTTTTGGGATGTTCTTGAAATTTCCATGTTTGAAACCCAAAACGACTTCTCTTCATGCTAGACTTCATAAGATCGATGGGGGGTAGATACATGATTTGTCTGGTTTGGATATATATACCTAGACCTCGTTTATCAACTCGAATGCTTACGATATGACATATATAAGAAGACTATGTGCTTTTGTTTTTCATTTTTCTGATTTTTTTGAATTTTGTGCCCACCCATTTGTATCTTGGTCAAATCCTAGGTTTGATAATGATTTAAACAATTTTAAAATATGAAAATGCAAATGTAAGCATGGATCCTTCTTAGTCACTCTAAAATGAAGCTTTTGGGAGGTTTTTGAAATTTCCATGTTTGAAACCCAAAACCACTTCTCTTCACATGCTTGACTTCATAAGACATAGTTAATCAATTTAGGGGTTAGGGGGTATAGATACATGATTTGTGTGGTTTGAATATGTATGGACCTTTTTTATCAACTTTACTGCTTACTACATGACATAAGAAGACTATGTGATTTGGTTTTTCATTTTTCTGTTTTTTATTTTTCTGCCCATTTGAATCTTGGTCAAATCCTAGGTTTGACCAAGATTTAGACAAGTTTAACACGTAAATGAGTTAACTTGGATTTCCTACCCTTGAATCCATAGGAAACTTTGTTCTAATGCACTATAATAATCAACCGAGTTTTTACACCAACAGGTCTGTCACTTACGTGTGGTGCCCACGCGTGAGGTCCCACACTTCAGTGAGCACAAGTCACGTGCAATAGGTACGCAAACTCCCAGCCATCTTCTTTGTCAAGAGAAGACGCATCAGATGCGTATTGGAAGTCTGTGGGTCCTTCTGGATCCTTCGGTTGTCCCTCTCACAAAAAAAAACAAATCTCTCTCATTCTCGGCCTCGCTCGACTCGCTCGCTCGCTCGCACCTCCTGCTCACTGACAAACCCTGCACAAAAGTCAACATCATCACCCGAAAAAGGGGAGACACCCCCTTCTTCTCTCCTTCCGAGTGATCCCTCTTCCTCCGTGTTTCACTCGACGGGCAAACACCCATGTGCTGCATAGTAATAATAAAAAGGTAGTAGAAAAATCGATATACGAATCTATAATTAAATAGGTTAAACTCGGGTTTTGCCCAGTTCTACAGATCAAGGGTTCAAAAAAATCCAACTACGGGGTTCGAACAACACGATTCTAATCCAAGAATTTTTTCGACCTCATCCAAATGGCCTCAAATTATAGGGTTAGCATCTAGTGCAGTTTGTGTGAAAATGTATGCACTATGTGTGCTATAACTTGTATGTCTTTCAAATTTGAACCAAATTTGAATAAGTTTGAAATATTTGAAAAGGGGCTTTTGGGAGGTTTTTGAAATTTCCATGTTTGAAACCCAAAACCACTTCTCTTCATGCTTGACTTCATAAGACAGAGTTTAGGGGTTAGGGGTATAGATACATGATTTGTCTGGTTTGAATATGTCTAGACCTTGTTTATCAACTTTAATGCTTACTATATAACATAAGAAAACTATTTGCTTTGGTTTTTCTTTTTGCTGATTTTTTTCAATTTTGATGCCCATTTGAATCTTGGTCAAATCCTAGGTTTGACCATGGTTTAAACAAGTTTAAATCATGAATATGAAAAAATAAGCATCTATCCTTCTTAGTCACCCCAAAATGTAGCTCTTGGGAGGGTTTTTGAAATTTCCATGTTTGAAACAAAAAAACCACTTCTCTTCATGCATGCTTGACTTCATAAGACAGAGTTTAGGGTTAGGGGTGTAGATATAGACATGATTTTCTAGTTTGAATATGTCTAGACATGTTTATCAACTTTAATGCTAACTATAGACATAAGAAGACTATGTGCTTTGGTTTTTCATTTTTCTATTTTTTTTGAATTTTATGCCCATATATTTGAATCTTGGTCAAATCCTAGGTTCAACCAAGATTTAAACAAGTTTAAAACATGAAAATTAAAAGGTAAGCATGTATCCTTCTTAGTCACTCTAAAATGAAGCTTTTGGGATGTTCTTGAAATTTCCATGTTTGAAACCCAAAACGACTTCTCTTCATGCTAGACTTCATAAGATCGATGGGGGGTAGATACATGATTTGTCTGGTTTGGATATATATACCTAGACCTCGTTTATCAACTCGAATGCTTACGATATGACATATATAAGAAGACTATGTGCTTTTGTTTTTCATTTTTCTGATTTTTTTGAATTTTGTGCCCACCCATTTGTATCTTGGTCAAATCCTAGGTTTGATAATGATTTAAACAATTTTAAAATATGAAAATGCAAATGTAAGCATGGATCCTTCTTAGTCACTCTAAAATGAAGCTTTTGGGAGGTTTTTGAAATTTCCATGTTTGAAACCCAAAACCACTTCTCTTCACATGCTTGACTTCATAAGACATAGTTAATTAATTTAGGGCTTAGGGGTATAGATACATGATTTGTGTGGTTTGAATATGTATGGACCTTGTTTATCAACTTCAATGCTTACTATATATATGACATAAGAAAACTATTTGCTTTGGTTTTTCTTTTTTCTGATTTTTTTTTCAATTTTGATGCCCATTTGGATCTTGTCAAATCCTAGGTTTGACGACCAAGATAATTTAAACAAGTTTAAAACATGAAAATGAAAAGGTAAGCATGGATCCTTCTTAGTCACTCTAAAATGAAGCTTTTGGGAGGTTTTTGAAATTTCCATGTTTGAAACCCAAAACCACTTCTCTTCACATGCTTGACTTCAATTCATAAGACAGAGTTTAGGGGTTAGGGGGTATAGCTACATGATTTGTCTGGTTTGATTATGTCTAGACCTTGTTTATCAACTTTAATGCTTACTATATGACATAAGAAAACTATTTGCTTTGGTTTTTCTTTTTGCTGAATTTTTTTCAATTTTGATGCCCATTTGAATCTTGTCTAATCCTAGGTTTGACCAAGATAATTTAAACAAGTTTAAAACATGAAAATGAAAAGGGAAGCATGTATCCTTCTTAGTCACCCCAAAATGTAGCTCTTAGGATGGTTTTTGAAATTTCCATGTTTGACTTCATAAGACGGAGTTTAGGGGTTAGGGGGTATAGATACATGATTTGTGTGGTTTGAATATGTATGGACCTTTTTTATCAACTTTACTGCTTACTACATGACATAAGAAGACTATGTGATTTGGTTTTTCATTTTTCTGTTTTTTTATTTTTCTGCCCATTTGAATCTTGGTCAAATCCTAGGTTTGACCAAGATTTAGACAAGTTTAACACGTAAATGAGTTAACTTGGATTTCCTACCCTTGAATCCATAGGAAACTTTGTTCTAATGCACTATTATAATCAACCGAGTTTTTACACCAACAGGTCTGTCACTTACGTGTGGTGCCCACCCTTGAGGTCCCACACTTCAGTGAGCACAAGTCACGTGCAGTAGGTACGCAAACTCCCAGCCATCTTCTTTGTCAAGAGAAGACGCATCAGATGCGTATTGGAAGTCTGTGGGTCCTTCTGGATCCTTCGGTTGTCCCTCTCACAAAAAAACAAATCTCTCTCATTCTCGGCCTCGCTCGACTCGCTCGCTCGCTCGCTCGCACCTCCTGCTCACTGACAAACCCTGCACAAAAGTCAACATCATCACCCGAAAAAGGGGAGACACCCCCTTCTTCTCTCCTTCCGAGTGATCCCTCTTCCTCCGTGTTTCACTCGACGGGCAAACACCCATGTGCTGCATAGTAATAATAAAAAGGTAGTAGAAAAATCGATATACGAATCTATAATTAAATAGGTTAAACTCGGGTTTTGCCCAGTTCTACAGATCAAGGGTTCAAAAAAATCCAACTACGGGGTTCGAACAACACGATTCTAATCCAAGAATTTTTTCGACCTCATCCAAATGGTCTCAAATTATAGGGTTAGCATCTAGTGCAGTTTGTGTGAAAATGTATGCAATATGTGTGATATAACTTGTATGTCTTTCAAATTTGAACCAAATTTGAATAAGTTTGAAATATTTGAAAACGGGCTTAATTTTGGGAGGTTTTTGAACCAAAGAGAAGTGGTATTGGGTTTCAAACATGGAAATTCCAAAAACCTCCCGGCCACGAGCTCCATTTTGGAGTGACTAAGAAGGGATCGATTTTACTTAGGTATGTAGTATTGTACATCACAAATGTGAAATGAAACAGATGATGTGAATCTCTATAAACCCTAAACCCTAATTATATTAAACCCCTAGACCCTAACACTAAACCTTATATATATAAACCATAAACCTATATATCACTACCAAAAAATGAGTCATGCGATTCAAATGTTTGGCATTGTTTTCTCGTAGCATGCAAAATGCTCTCACACACACTTCTGGGGAAGCGAGGCCTCAAACACATGGTGCAAAAAAATATGCAGGGTTCTTGTCTAAACATAGAAGTGTATATATGCCATGTTTATTTGGTACTGTTCATAGAGGTATTATGTAAACCACAAATGATATGACTATGCATGCTTTGTTTCGATCTTTTCTATCAATCCCCACACAATAACTTATTAATTCGGCTTGTTTTAAAATTTAGCTAGGTCGAGCAATCTCACGATGCTCTCACCCTGCTTGTTTTAATTTGCTCTAGTAGGAGGGTGCGGTGCATGTGTTTGGCCATTATTATATAAAATGTACTTGGCTCGATCCACACATTCAGGCCACACACCCATGTATTTTTTAAATTATTTGTTTGATCTGTACTTCATCTACACACTGTGTCAAATTTGCATTTTATCGGATTTAGCCCAAGAAATTGTATATATATAGATGCACATTGAGATAATTCATGAAACCTTGGAAATGGTCATCCTGTCATGCATGTTTCCCCGCGAATGAAAACTTGATTGGTGGCAGACAAGCAAAAACACATTTATGGGCGACAACCCAAAATGCACATATTTTGCAAAGTATTCATGCTTGCATGATGAAAAGTTGCAAATATATACATAAAATTGGGCCATGATTCAAAAGTTTGGCATGGTTCTTGTGTAGTGGTACCAAGCTCACATGCATGTGGGAGGAAATTTAGCTAGACGAACTCCAACATGGTGCCAATCTACTTGAGGGTTCTTGATACGTCTCCAACGTATCGATAATTTCTTATGTTCCATGCTACTTTATTGATGATACCTACATGTTTTATGCACATTATATGTCATATTTATGCATTTTCTGGAACTAACCTATTAACAAGATGCCGAAGAGCCAGTTGCTGTTTTCTGCTGTTTTTGGTTTCAGAAATCCTAGTAAAGAAATATTCTCGGAATTGGACGAAACTTTCGCCCAGGGTCCTATTTTTGCACGAAGCTTCCAGAAGACCGAAGACCTAACGAAGTGGGGCCACGAGGCGGCCAGGAGGGAGGCCGGCGCGGCCCAGGCCCCGCGCCGACCTACCCCCTGGGCCCCTCGTGTGGCCCCTCGCGTTGACCCTCCGCCTACTTAAAGCCTCCGTCGCGAAACCCCCAGTACCGAGAGCCACGATACGGAAAACCTTACAGAGACGCCGCCGCGAATCCCATCTCGGGGATTCAGAGATCGCCTCCGCACCCTGCCGAGAGGGGATTCATCTCCCGGAGGACTCTACACCGCCATGGTCGCCTCCGGAGTGATGAGTGAGTAGTTCACCCTGGACTATGGGTCCATAGCAGTAGCTAGATGGTCGTCTTCTCCTTGTTGTGCTTCATTGTTAGATCTTGTGAGCTGCCTAACATGATCAAGATCATCTATATGTAATTCTATATGTTGTGTTTGTCGGGATCCGATGGATAGAGAGTACTATGATTATGGTGATTATCAATCTATTGTTCATGTGTTGTTTATGATCTTGCATGCTCTCCGTTACTAGTAGAGGCTCTGGCCAAGTTTTTACTCTTAACTCCAAGAGGGAGTATTTATGCTCGATAGTGGGTTCATGCCTTCATTGACACCTGGGACAGTGACAGAAAGTTCTAAGGTTGTGATGTGCTGTTGCCACTAGGGATAAAACATTGATTCTATGTCTAAGGATGTAGTTGTCGATTACATTACGCACCATACTTAATGCAATTGTCTGTTGCTTTGCAACTTAATACTGGAGGGGTTCGGATGATAACCTGAAGGTGGACTTTTTAGGCATAGATGCAGTTGGATGGCGGTCTATGTACTATGTCGTAATGCCCAATTAAATCTCACTATATTTACCATGTTATGTATATGCATTGTTATGCCTTTCTCTATTTGTCAATTGCCCGACTGTAATTTGTTCACCCAACATGCTTTTATCTTATGGGAGAGACACCTCTAGTGAACTGTGGACCCCGGTCCTATTCTTTACATAGCATACAATCTACTGCAATTGTGTTTACTGTTTTCTTTGCAAACATCTTCCACTCGATACGTTTAATCCTTTGTTACAGCAAGCCGGTGAGATTGACAACCTCACTGTTTCGTTGGGACAAAGTACTTGGGTTGTGTTGTGCAGGTTCCGCGTTGGCGGAATCCCTGGTGTTGCGCCGCATCACATTTCGCGACCATCAACCTTCAACGTGCTTCTTGGCTCCTACTGGTTCGATTAAACCTTGGTTTCATACTGAGGGAAACTTGCTTCTATACGCATCATACCTTCCACTTGGGGTTCCCAACGGACGTGTGCATCTACGCGTATCAAGCTAAATTTCGCCGTTGCCGGGGAGATCAAGACACGCTGCAAGGGGAGTCTCCACTTCTCAATCTCTTTACTTTGTTTTTGTCTTGCTTTATTTTATTTACTACTTTGTTTGCTGCACTAAATCAAAATACAAAAAAATTAGTTGCTAGTTTTACTTTATTTACTGTCTTGCTCTCTATATCGAAAACACAAAAAAATTAGTTACTTGCATTTACTTTATCTAGTTTGTTTTATTTACCGTTGCTAAAATGAATACCCCTGAAAATACTAAATTGTGTGACTTCACAAATGCAAATAATAATGATTTCCTATGCACACCTATTGCTCCACCTGCTACTACAGCAGAATTCTTTGAAATTAAACCTGCTTTACTGAATTTGGTTATGAGAGAACAATTTTCTGGTGCTAGTTCTGATGATGCTGCTGCCCATCTCAATAATTTTGTTGAACTTTGTGAAATGCAAAAGTATAAAGATGTAGATGGTGATATTATTAAATTGAAAGTGTTTCCTTTCTCGTTAAGAGGAAGAGCTAAAGATTGGTTGCTATCTTTGCCTAAGAATAGTATTGATTCATGGACTAAATGCAAGGATGCTTTTATTGGTAGATATTATCCTCCCGCTAAAATTATATCTTTGAGAAGTAGCATAATGAATTTTAAGCAATTAGATACTGAACATGTTGCTCAAGCTTGGGAGAGAATGAAAACTTTGGTAAAGAATTGCCCAACCCATGGACTGACTACTTGGATGATCATCCAAACCTTCTATGCAGGACTAAATTTTTCTTCGCGGAATTTATTGGATTCAGCTGCTGGAGGTACCTTTATGTCCATCACATTGGGGGCGGCTACAAAACTTCTTGATGATATGATGATAAATTACTCTGAATGGCACACGGAAAGAGCTCCACAAGGTAAGAAGGTAAATTCTGTTGAGGAAACCTCTTCCTTGAGTGATAAGATTGATGTGATTATGTCTATGCTTGTGAATGGTAGATCTAATGTTGATCCAAATAATGTTCCCTTAGCTTCATTGGTTGCTCAAGAAGAAAATGTTGATGTGAATTTCATTAAAAATAATAATTTCAACAACAATGCTTATAGGAACAACTCTGGTAATAACTATAGGCCATATCCTTCTGCTAATGGTAATGGTTATGGTAATTCTTATGGGAATTCTTACAATAATAATAGGAGTGTACCCTCTGGTCTTGAAGCCATGCTTAAAGAATTTATTAGTACACAAACTGCTTTTAACAAATCTGTTGAGGAAAAGCTTGATAAAATTGATACTATTGCTTCTAGAGTTGATAGACTTGCCTCCGATGTTAATCTTTTAAAATTGAAAGTTATGCCTAATAATGATATTGATAATAAGATTACTACTACAGCAAATGCCATCCAAGTTAGAATTAATGAGAATATAAGATTAATGGCTGAACTGCGTGCTAGGTGGGATAGAGAAGAAAATGAAAAACTAGCTAAAGAGAATAATGTAGCTAAAGTTTGGACTATTACCACCACTTGTAATGCTAATTCTTCACATGTTGCTGCACCTCCTACTATCAATGGTAATATAATTGGTGTTGGCAATGTTTCTACTCCTAGTGCAAAGCGTACAAAACTGCCTGAAATTGCTAAAACTGCTGAAACTGCTTGTGATAAAACTGCTGAAATTTTTTCCAACCTTGGGAACAATGATCCCATTGCTGTAGCTCATAATGATTTAGATTTTGATGATTGCCACATCTCTGAAGTTATAAAGTTCTTACAAAAACTTGCTAAAAGTCCTAATGCTAGTGCTATAAATTTAGCCTTTACAAAACATATTACAAATGCTCTCATAAAAGCTAGAGAAGAGAAACTAAAACTTGAAACTTCTATTCCTAGAAAGTTAGAGGATGGTTGGGAGCCCATCATTAAAATGAAATTCAATGACTTTGAATGTAATGCTTTATGTGATCTTGGTGCAAGTATTTCTGTTATGCCTAAAAAGATTTATGATATGCTTGACTTGCCACCATTGAAGAATTGTTATTTGGATGTTAATCTTGCCGATAATGTTAAAAAGAAACCTTTGGGGAGGATTGATAATGTGCATATTACGGTTAACAATAACCTTGTCCCCGTTGATTTTGTTGTCTTGGATATCGAATGCAATGCATCTTGTCCTATTGTGTTGGGAAGACCTTTTCTTCGAACTGTTGGTGCTGTTATTGATATGAGGGAAGGTAATATTAAATATCAATTTCCTCTCAAGAAAGGTATGGAACACTTCCCTAGAAAGAGAATGAAGTTGCCTTTTGATTCTATTATTAGAACAAGCTATGATGTTGATGCTTCTACTCTCGATGTTACTTGATTTGCACTTTCTGCGCCTAGCTGAAAGGCGTTAAAGAAAAGCGCTTATGGGAGACAACCCATGTTTTTTACCTACAGCAATTTTTTGTTTTGTTGAGTCTTGGAAGTTGTTTACTACTGTAGCAACCTCTCCTTATCATGTTTTTGTGCCAAGTAAAGTTTCTATGTCAAAGTTGATGTTATATTTGGGATTGCTGCGCAGAAACAGCATTGCTGTCTGTCACGAATCTGGGCACAATTCTCTGTAGAAAATTCGAAAAAATCTGCCAATTTACGAGCGTGATCCTCAGATATGTACGCAACTTTCATTAGTTTTGAGTTTTTCCATTTGAGCAAGTCTGGTGCCATCTCTAAATTCGTCTTTACGGACTGTTCTGTTTTTGACAGATTCTGCCTTTTATTTCGCATTGCCTCTTTTGCTATGTTGGATTTATTTCTTTGATCCATTAATGTCCAGTAGCATTATGCAATGTCCAGAAGTGAAAATAATGATTGTGTCACCTCTGAATGAGTGAATTATTAATTGTGCACTAACCCTCTAATGAGTTTGCTTGAAGTTTGGTGTGAAGGAAGTTTTCAAGGGTCAAGAGAGGAGAATGATATACTATGATCAAGAGGAGTGAAAGCTCTAAGCTTGGGGATGCCCCCGTGGTTCACCCCTGCATATTTTAAGAAGACTCAAGCGTCTAAGCTTGGGGATGCCCAAGGCATCCCCTTCTTCATCGACAACATCATCAGGTTCCTCCCCTGAAACTATATTTTTATTCAATCACATCTTGTGTTCTTTACTTGGAGCGTCGTTTGTTTTCGTTTTTGTTTTTGTTTGAATAAGATGGATCCTAGCATTCACTTTGTGGGAGAGAGACACGCTCCGCTGTTGCATATGGACACATGTGTCCTTAGGCTTTACTCATAATGTTCAAGGCGAAGTTTCTTCTTCGTTAAATTGTTATATGGTTGGAATTGGAAAATGCTACATGTAGTAATTCTAAACTGTCTTGGATAATGTGATACTTGGCAATTGTTGTGCTCATGTTTAAGCTCTTGCATCATATGCTTTGCACCCATTAATGAAGAAATACATAGAGCTTGCTAAAATTTGATTTGCATATTTGGTTTCTCTAAGGTCTAGATAATATCTAGTATTGAGTTTTGAACAACAAGGAAGACAGTGTAGAGTCTTATAATGTTTACAATATGTCTTTTATGTGAGTCTTGCTGCACTTGTTCATCCTTGAGTTTGCTTCAAATAAACCTTGCTAGCCTAAACCTTGTATCGAGAGGGAATACTTCTCATGCATCCAAAATCCTTGAGCCAACTACTATGCCATTTGTGTCCACCATACCTACCTACTACATGGTATTTCTCCGCCATTCCAAAGTAAATTGCTTGAGTGCTACCTTTAAAATTCCATCATTTACCTTTGCAATATATAGCTCATGGGACAAAATAGCCTTAAAAACTATCGTAGTATTGAATATGTACTTATGCACTTTATATTTTATTAAGTTGCTTGTTGTGCGATAACCATGCTTCTGGGGAACGCCATCAACTATTGTTGAATATCATGTGAGTTGCTATGCATGTCCGTCTTGTCTGAAGGTCTATCATTTTAGTGGTTGGAGCATGCAAAATTGTTAGAGAAGAACATTGGGCCGCTAACTAAAGCCATGAACCATGGTTGAAGTTTCAGTTTTGGACATATATCCTCAATCTCATATGAGAACAATAATCATTGCTACATGCTTATGCATTTAAGAGGAGTCCATTATCTGTTGTCCATGTTGTCCCGGTATGGATGTCTAAGTTGAGAATAATCAAAAGCGAGAAATCCAAAATGCGAGCTTTCTCCTTAGACCTTTGTACAGGCGGCATGGAGGTACCCCTTTGTGACACTTGGTTGAAACATGGCATGCGAAGATCCGGTAGTCCAAGTTAAGTAGGACGAGGTGCGGGCACTATTAGTATACTATGCGTGAGGCTTGCAACTTGTAAGATATAATTTTCATAACTCATATGCTTTATTACTACCGTTGACAAAATTGTTTCATGTTTTCAAAATAAAAGCTCTAGCACAAATACAATCAATCTTTCCTCTTTGAAGGACCTTTCTTTTACTTTTATTGTTGAGTCAGTTTACCTATCTCCTTCCACCTTAAGAAGCAAACACTTGTGTGAACTGTGCATTGATTCCTACATACTTGCATATTGCACTTGTTATATTACTTTATGTTGACAATATCCATGAGATATACATGTTATAAGTTGAAAGCAACTGCTGAAACTTCATCTTCCTTTGTGTTGCTTCAACACCTTTACTTTGATTTATTGCTTTATGAGTTAACTCTTATGCAAGACTTATTGATGCTTGTCTTGAAGTACTATTCATGAAAAGTCTTTGTCATATGATTCACTTGTTTACTCATGTCATTACCTTTGCTTTGATCGCTGCATTCATTACATATGTTTACAAATAGTATGATCAAGATTATGATGGCATGTCACTTCAGAAATTATCTTTGTTATCGTTTTACCTGCTCGGGACGAGCAGAACTAAGCTTGGGGATGCTGATACGTCTCCAACGTATCGATAATTTCTTATGTTCCATGCTACTTTATTGATGATACCTACATGTTTTATGCACATTATATGTCATATTTATGCATTTTCTGGAACTAACCTATTAACAAGATGCCGAAGAGCCATTTGCTGTTTTCTGCTGTTTTTGGTTTCAGAAATCCTAGTAAAGAAATATTCTCGGAATTGGACGAAACTTTCGCCCAGGGTCCTATTTTTGCACGAAGCTTCCAGAAGACCGAAGACCTAACGAAGTGGGGCCACGAGGCGGCCAGAGGGAGGCCGGCGCGGCCCAGGCCCTGGCCGCGCCGACCCACCCTGGGCCCCTCGTGTGGCCCCTCGCGTTGACCCTCCGCCTACTTAAAGCTTCCGTCGCGAAACCCCCAGTACCGAGAGCCACGATACGGAAAACCTTCGAGACGCGCCGCCGCGAATCCCATCTCGGGGGATTCAGGAGATCGCCTCCGGCACCCCAGAGGGGATTCATCTCCCGGAGGACTCTACACCGCCATGGTCGCCTCCGGAGTGATGAGTGAGTAGTTCACCCCTGGACCATGGGTCCATAGCAGTAGCTAGATGGTCGTCTTCTCCTTGTTGTGCTTCATTGTTAGATCTTGTGAGCTGCCTAACATGATCAAGATCATCTATATGTAATTCTATATGTTGTGTTTGTCGGGATCCGATGGATAGAGAGTACTATGATTATGGTGATTATCAATCTATTGTTCATGTGTTGTTTATGATCTTGCATGCTCTCCGTTACTAGTAGAGGCTCTGGCCAAGTTTTTACTCTTAACTCCAAGAGGGAGTATTTATGCTCGATAGTGGGTTCATGCCTTCATTGACACCTGGGACAGTGACAGAAAGTTCTAAGGTTGTGATGTGTTGTTGCCACTAGGGATAAAACATTGATTCTATGTCTAAGGATGTAGTTGTCGATTACATTACGCACCATACTTAATGCAATTGTCTGTTGCTTTGCAACTTAATACTGGAGGGGGTTCGGATGATAACCTGAAGGTGGACTTTTTAGGCATAGATGCAGTTGGATGGCGGTCTATGTACTATGTCGTAATGCCCAATTAAATCTCACTATATTTACCATGTTATGTATATGCATTGTTATGCCTTTCTCTATTTGTCAATTGCCCGACTTGTAATTTGTTCACCCAACATGCTTTTATCTTATGGGAGAGACACCTCTAGTGAACTGTGGACCCCGGTCCTATTCTTTACATAGCATACAATCTACAATTGTGTTTACTGTTTTCTTTGCAAACATCTTCCACTCGATACGTTTAATCCTTTGTTACAGCAAGCCGGTGAGATTGACAACCTCACTGTTTCGTTGGGACAAAGTACTTGGGTTGTGTTGTGCAGGTTCCGCGTTGGCGCCGGAATCCCTGGTGTTGCGCCGCATCACATTTCGCGACCATCAACCTTCAACGTGCTTCTTGGCTCCTATGGTTCGATTAAACCTTGGTTTCATACTGAGGGAAACTTGCTTCTATAGGAAATTTACCTTCCACGGACTCCAACATGGTGCCAATCTACTTGAGGGTTCTTCTCTAAAACACTGGTATGGCATGTTTGGTATTTTCCCTAGATATATGTACTACAAAATGATGAATACTCCATGTTTTTAGATTGCCTTTTTTGAATCACGTGTGCCTTGATTTCAAATCTAGGTCAAATCACTGGGGGAGGGGGATAAACTTGGCTTCATGGAAAAAATAATGTCTTGTAAATGAGATAACTTGGCTTTCCTACCCTTGGATCTATAGGAAACTATGGAGTACTTATACATTATAATAATCACCCGAGTACACCAACTGGTCTGTCACTTACGTGTGGTTCCCATGCGTGAGGTCCCACACTTCAGTGAGCACAGGTCATGTGTCCACCAGTCTAGAGGCTCCCGTTAAAAGAAGAGCCCTCTATATTATTATAAAGAAACATCAATCTCCATAAACATCAATCTCCCTTCTCAGTTCTCAGCTTCTCACTGCTCCCCCCTCGCTCGCGCCGCCGCCGCCACAACCCCCCGCGCCCCTTTCCGATCCCTCATCAGACCTTAGACTATGGAGTTGCCTGTGCCGAAGAAGCAGCCTCTGAAGCCGACGATCCAGTGTATCAACGACTGGTGCGGGAGGGAGATCCCTTACAACGAGGAAGACAAGCACATGATGGCGTGCCCGCACGGCTCTTGCTTCTGCACGCACCCCGGCTGCGAATTCGCCGATTCGAAGGTACCGTTCATCCTACACCTCAGAGAAGCCCACTTGACCGCTGTGGATAGGTTCCCGTACGACGAGGACTTCGGATTTGTTCATCTGAAGGTGCCGGCACCGGGCTCGCCAAAACTACAGCTCATCGGCTACGGGACGGATGGCGCAGTGTTCGCCTTGCACATCCACCCTTGCGGCATGGACACCGCGGTATCCTTCGTGTGCGTCAGGCCGGCGGCGTGCAACTTGCCCCGGTATAGGGTGACAATGTGGGCGAACGGCCCGCCGATGCCGGGGCCGCGTAAGCTTACCGGGGAACACTTGTTTGACGTGGTGAAGGCGGTATTAGAGCCGACGAGCAGCCCGACTCCGGGCACAGTTTCTTTGGGAGATGTCACTTCCTTCCTCTCGGTGCCGCCGCGGTACCTGTGCGGCAATGAATCATCGAAGCAGCTGACTATCTATTTGCGCATCGATAAGGAGTGAGTGAACATAACACTACCCTCAATCTTATTGGGACGATGCTAATGCGGATTTAAGTAATGCTGAATTAATTTGTTTTTCTTGTGACAGGGCGATTAGCAAGGAGAAGAGGATCTCGGTGCACAGCTAGCGACCTATATCTCGGCGTCCACCAAGTGTCCCTGAGTAGGAGATCTTGTTCTGCCTCTTCTTTTGATGTTTAATATTTCTTGTCAGACGGCCGTAGTGTTGGAGGTGGTCATCTACTTCGGTGGGGAAGGACTACTTAGACCTTTATCTAAAAATGTTGACGGATTGGATGTATTTTATGTTTACCATGAATTAGTCTATGTAATATGTAACCCAATTCGCCGATTAATGCAACTCTGGATCCTTCACTGTCATACGACTACTAAAACAATATAAATAAATAGGCATTTTAAGTTTAATGCACATTTAATCAAGCCACATAATGTTGGCGTACTTGTAAGCAACCAGGTTTACTATTGTTGGCATGTGTGGTACAATTTCATGGGGCAATACCCAATCTAGCTTGTTCAATTACATTACATGAAGTAATTAAAATATGGATGCCTAGAATTATTCACTTCCGTACATTGCGATGGCTTATAGCGGTTTCTATGACCAATCTACATCACAAATCTAGTTCAAATTTGATCTATTTTTATGAACAAAATTGGAAACTCTACTTGGCATTTTCGTTTACTATGACCAGATTCACATATGTAGTGATTCATTTTCTTTTCAAATCGCCATACCATTTCCTCGTGAACTCTTCATCTTTTTTTTAGTTTTAATGAATTTCCTTTGGTTGCATTCAATTTGCTTCAAATTCACCGGCTTCACCATTCGTACAAATTGTTCATCTTTTCTTTGTAGTTTTTTCATGCATGAAGCATAACACCTTACCATGGTAAAATCTGCATATTTTCTACCAAAACTCGTGCCGAACTTTAAAGAACATGCAATTTTAAATTGACTAAAATTGGTTAAAACTCAACATAAGTCCACATATATTACAAACTCGAGAAATAATCAACATATATATCACCTAAATGGTCATCTTATGAAGTATGCCATGTTTCGAAATTGTTACCTTGAAAATTTGGCCCTTCTCTCAGGCAGCCACTTCACAATAAAGCTCACATAAAGCTCTTATTTTACACTAATAAAGTAGAATGTATTTATGTGTGAAATGAAGTTGAATAAAATATATGTGAACGGTAAGATGCACATTGCTGCCAATATTTGGGATAATTATTAGTAAGTTCATACTAATATACAATGCAATCAACATGACCACACATGTGCAAGCAAGAAAATAAATCTTTCTTAAATTACCTTAAGGTTGTAAGTTTGTTATTTGTATAGCGATTTTATCTCATACGATGACTCAAGCTAGCACATTTTTTTTGAATTTGCTTCAATATTCTAGGACCCACCACATTCGTAAAATGGTAGTGCCAATTTTACGTATCGTAGTGCACAAAAGACACACACACACACACGCACACACGCACACATATGCTCACTTATTTCAATATTTAAACTATATTTTCTTCATTCAAATTTTCCGACCTGGCATTTGAACATGTAGTTGAATTTTGAGTAAAACCGCTCATACGTCAAACATGAATCCAAATAAGGTACAATTCGAGAAAATCTACACATCACATTTTGGCCAATATACATTGTATAATGCTTGTGAAAATGTAGACTATGAAATAGTCAACGTCACCTTTTTAGGTCATGAATGTGTTGGGCATCGACCAAAGTCTGGTAGGATGGTGAGGCATGAGTTACGAACATCCTTCTTCTCCTCTCACCCCCATTTGAGAGAGAGAGAGAGTGTGTTTGTGTGTTTGTGTGTGTGTGTGGGGGGGGGGTAGAAAGCCATGTTAATAAATTAACTCATACATGAAAGCAAGAAATCAAACTTGATTTATATAAATCACTCTTAGTATTGTAGTTTGTTATTTTTATACCATCTATATCTCATATGACGACACAAGCTAGTCCACATTTTTAGGGCTCCTTTGATTCAAAGGATTTGCATAGGAAGTGTGAAGGATTTGGTTCCTATGGGAAAATTTCCTATACATGTTGTTTGATTCATAGGAACATATCCTATAGGAAAAATTCCTATAGGAATCTTGTAGTGTAATTCCTATAGGAAATAAGCATTAGCTCATAGCTCATGAAAAAATTCCTTTGCTACAATCAAACACACTTCATCTTCCTATAGGATTCAAGTAGACATGCCATTCCAATCCTATACATTTCCTATTCCTATGCTTTTCCTATCCTTTAAATCAAAGGAGCCCTTAATTTCATTGAAGTTCTTTTTGTTGCACTCAAATTACTTCAACTTTTAGGACCCACCATCCGTACAAGGGTAATGGAAATTTCTATGATCTTAGTGCAAGGCTTCACACAGAGACACTCAAAGTATTTCAATATTTTAAAATTCATTTTCTTCCCTAAAAATTGCCGACCGTCCATTCGTAACATGTAGTTCAATTTTGAGTAACATCACACATATGTCAAACATCAATCTTTTTTTTTTGATATTTCGAGAAAATCTTCATATCCCATTTTTGGCCATCATATAAGGTGTACTGCGTGTGAAAACATAGACAGTGAAACTTTCAGCGTCACCTTAATTAGCCAAACTGGTGGGACGGTGAGGCCCGAATTAATAGCCACCACCTTCCTTCTTCTCCACTCGCCCCTCCCCTCCCCTCCCCATCAATATCTTCTTCAAAGCAGATTAAAGAGGATGGAGTGCCCCCACGACGGGTGCGGGAGCGTGGTCGCCTACAACGAGCTCCACGACCACGAGCTCGCGTGCCCGCACAGCCCGTGCGACTGCACAGAGGCCGGCTGCGACTTCTCCGCCTCGCCAGCAGCGCTCATCGCCCACCTCAGAGAAATCCATTCGATTTGTGTGGACATGATCCCGTACGGCACCGCGATGGCGTTCATCATCCCGGTGCTGGCACCGCCAGAGCCAAGACGTCCGGTCATCTTCTACGGGAACGATGGTACCGTGTTCGTCTGGCACACATATACGCAAGTCCAGCCGAAAAATGGATGCGTGCTGGCCTGCCTATCCGTTGAGTGCGTTAGGTCGGCGGCGTGCGTGTGGCCGGAGTACAATGTGAGTATGTCGTCGCACGGCAAGCCATTACTTAATCGCTCTGAGATTGGTTTAATGCTCCCCAACTATACGGCCACTATTCTGGCGAACAGCACGACCACGCCGGGCGCCGCCAAATGGTCGGAACTAGAGCGGTCGTTGCAATGGTATCAACCGTGCACGGAGCTGACTATCTGGGTTCGCATCGACAGGTGATACATGCGCCTATCTTAATCTTCGTGGTTATCTAATTGAAATTGCGGTTTATGCAGTACTGAATTAATTAATTTTTGTTGTCAGAAAGTTATCGTCGGACGGAAGTTCCTATTCGGAGCGGCGGGTTTAGGTTGCCAACTATGGGCTTTTTTCATTCAGAGGATTCACCAGGGCGGCCCTAACGACGATATATGATCTTATTTGGCGGAGAGGGTCCAACACTAAGCGCTTGATTGTATTCTGTGTTTATGTTCACATACTCTATGGTGTACTGTACTATGGAATCCCATGTCCGATTAAATGCACCTCTGGACCCTGCCAGGCATTTCCCTTGTTATCTTTTCTTTTACAGTATGCCACACATACTGTAACCATTGTTCAACGCGCAGTCCATTGGCTTGGGTGCTAGATGCTTCCTCGGGAAGGTACCCTATCTTGCCCATTTGAGAACAGACGTCCCTATAATTGCTCAGAAGCCCCGCGAGGGCACGATGGTCTTTTCTGGGTGTATGTAAGATTTATCCTTGACCAGCCCTCCGCCCTTCTTCTCTTTCTGTTCTGCTGGTAGCTAGTAACTAGCCTTCACCAGCCCTCCACCCTAACTACTGAGTAGTAAAGTACTACGTACCTCGCAAGCCATGGCTCCATTGAGCCGGGCGGCCCGGCGGCAGGATATCCTAGGGAAGACGATGAGGACTAGGACCGCCGAGAAAAACTCATCTAGCCAGCTAGCGCGTCGTTGTATGGCCACTTATGATCGCCTGAGCATTCTCGCAGAGCAGTCTATCCTCTATTCGATGGAGAGCGAGCCAGTGGGCGAGGGTTCGTCCGGGTAGGTTTCTAGTGGCGTGTCCTCCAGTTCATTCTTATTTTCTAACTGTTTTTTCCATTTATTTACATCTCACAGGGCCGGCGGTTCAAACGTCTACCCGGTAACCCCCACGACGGTGGCGCCCCAAGTCCGGTCGTCGGAAGCTGAGTTCGGCCCCGTTTCACGGCCAAGCCAGGTAGGCTGTATGCCTCTATCCACTTTTTTTTAATACTCCCTCCAATCCATTTTAATAGACTCTGATTTAGTACTCCCTCCGATCCATTTTATTTGACTCAAATTTAGTCTAAATTTGAGTCAAATAAAATTTGTACAACTTTGTACTAAATCCGAGTCAACTAAAAGGGATCATAGGGAGAATACAACTTTACTAAATCCGTGTTTACTACTACTACTACTAAAAGGGATAGGATGGAGTAGTTTATGTAATCACGGCTTTCCTTTTAATTATGTGTTGATGAACACTGTGATATTTGTGGAGCGTCCATGTGATGTCCATTCCTGTATCAAGATCTGTGCTAGAAATTAGTAGTACTCCTATTTTTTTGCGTGTAATTACTCATATATGAATTGGTTGGATTCTTTTTTGTTCCATACAATGATCGTGCCAGCAAATGGAGGTGAACATGGCCCACATAGGCAGCCAGCTGGGGAATGAACTCTCCCTTACCCCAGAGTTTGAGCCTGTTCACGTAGATTTGGCGTCCGAGAACAAGATCTGCCATAATCTTCAGCAAGGCATCAATACCTTTACTGCCGAGCTCGACAGGCTTAATGAGCAGAACCGCGTTTGTGTGGAACTGCATAACCAGAGCGTCACATTGATGAATGATGATGATGCAAACACCACCATCAAGGGCGAGGGTTCGTCCGGGTAAGTTTCTAGCGGGGTGTCCTTCAGTTGATTCTTATTTTCTAACCGTTTTTACATTTATTTACATCTCAAAGGGCCGGCGGTTCAAATGTCTCCCCGGTAACCACAACGACGGTGGCGCCCCAAGTCCGGCCGTCCGAAGCTAAGTTCGGCCCCGTTTCCCGGCCAAGCCAGGTAGGCTGTATGCCTCTGTCCACTTGTTTTTTTATAGTTTATGTAATCACTGCTTTCCGATTAATTATGTGTTGATGAACCCTGTGGTATTTGTGGAGCGTCCGAGTGTTGTCCATTCCTTTATCAATATCCATGCTAGAAATTAGTAGTCCTATTGTTTGCGGGTAACTAATACTCATATATGAATGGGTTGATTTCTTTTTTTTTCATACAATTATTGTTGTAGCAAAAGGAGGAGAACAAGGCCCACATAGGCAGCCAGCTGGAGAATGAACACTCCCTCACCCTGGAGTGTGATCGTCTTCACAGAGTTTTGGCGTCTGAGAAGGAGATCTCCTTTCATCTTGCGCAATGCGTCGACATGCTTAAGCAGCAGAACGCCTACTGGGTGGAACTGAACAACAAGAGCGTCACATGGATGGATACTGGAAGCAACCTCATCAAGTATCTCATGGAACAGAAGTTGAAATTAAAGCTCAAGAGGCAGATCTCGAGGGTGCTAATGCGCGGACAAACCGCCGTCCTTAATGCGATTATCAAGGAGAAGGAGGATCTCCGTGCACAGCTAGCGACCTATATCTCGGCGTCCACCAAGAGCGTCCCTGAGTAGGAGATCTTGTTCTGCTAGTTAACTGCTTCATCACCTTAGTATCGCCATGTGCTCGTAAAACTGCTAGTTAACTATCTGTTGGTATGTTGCACATTTGATCTGAACTTTGTGTTTTGCAATGCACAATTGATCAACTACTAGTAAGTGTATATTAAAATGGCGGGATACTCTTTTTAGCGGCGAAAATTTTCCATTTGTTGCTATTGTAGCGAATCTAAGCCCTTCAGAATCTTCCCTATCGTCAAGAAAACTTTCCAAAAACATAAGCATTTTGGAGGGAAACCTTGATGATATAGGCTATGAGGATGATCCTGGGTTGTGGTTCTTAGCGTGATCTGTAGATGGCAGTATGCTTCTTGTTCATACCTGAGGCTTTACTGAGGCTGCAAGATGTTCTCTAAGGACACTGTCAGTTATGTTCAGATAAGCTAGGGAAGAGATTACTGGTCTTGGAGCATATTGTCTTTTCGTGGGATTGAATTATCCGCTCACATTGCAGTAAATCATGCATATTTCGATTTATATTTTGGTGGAGTTTCATTCGATTTGAATAATTGGTTTGTGAGCAAATAATATTTAGTTTAAACTAGTGCTCGAATACGTAAGAAGCTATTTAATCACAAGCTAGTCATCCGAATGGGATGAAATATTCATAGATTTTAAAACAAGGCATCTACATATTACTGGATTTTTTTCAAAATTTTCTGAATAGTTTTTCTTTTTTAGCTTCGAAATAACAGATAGTTTGGAACGTTGGATCTCGAAAGATGGTAGATGGTGGCACCTAGTCACAATGAGACTTGGAAGCATCAAGTCACTGAAGCTCCTCCAAACCAAGCTAGGAAAGGCATTGAAAATGAAGTTCTGCTCTAAAACATCTCTCATTTCATTTTGGTGCTCGCGCGGTTGCATGCTGCCCACGTGTTAAGGTACGTGTCTCTGGCATAGAGTACTACGATTATCGGCGAAAAATATATCGTAATGGAAACTGTAAAAAAAGCCCTCTCTGCTCAAGCTGATGTGACGAGACATCACTGCACCAAACGTCGTCGCAAATTTATAGATGGGTGGCGTGCTAGTCTACCATCTACCAACAGTCAAATCGGCGCCCAGTCGCAGCAGCAGCAGCCTAGAGTACTGCCTAGGTTTTGCCCCTTGCATGTCTATCGTCTTTTTCTTCACCCTCGCAGAATCACGCGCACGCGCAGGATCTCGATCCCCACCACGCCGCATCACTAGTACTATACCTACGCCTTATGCTTTGATCAAAAATCGAATTTATTTTTACGCCTTAAGCTCTGAGATAGAGGGAGTATATTAGTTAGACTAGTCATAGTGGGAAGTAACATCAAAGTAGTATCATATAGATGTCTTCATTAATTAGCTTATAGACTCATTGTATCTTGGGAAGTGTGATGTTACAGTAACTAGCTACTGTATGTTACTCCATCCTCCTCTCTCCTCATTAACTCACTGCCACATAAGCAAATTTGCTGAGTTGGACACTTAGTTACTAGTGAAGATACTCCCACTATGAGACACGCCGCGCCGATCATTGCTAGTGCCTTACTATATGACATAAGAAGACCATGTGAAGGAGACATGCATCACCTTTTTTGGTGATGTAACTAGTCTGATACTGATGGGAGGGCCTGCTCGCTAGTACAGTAGTAGTAGTTGCATTTTTTGGGCTCACACCGGCGAAGGGCGCGAATCGGGCGCGTCGGCGCCTCGCGGCACGACGGTTTTCGCGTGTGGGGCCGCCTTGTCAGCGGGAGGACGCGACTGTTCGCATCAAAGGCGACGCGGGAAGGTTGGTAGTCCCCGGCGTTTAATGGTCTCCCGCGCCTAAACCTAGGCGGCCACGAGGGCAGCGGCCGGACACGCGGCGTGCAGTCGCCTACGCCGCCGTAAATGAGGGTAGTTGCCTACCACCAGCATAAAGTACCTACTACGCCGTCCACCCCCGCGGTGCTATCCTCTCATTTCCACCACCGCTTACGCTCCATTCTCTCCTCTCCACCTCAAAAATGCCGCGCCATCGGAAAACGAGGTTCTGTAGGCTTGGCCTCAAAGTCCGCGCGCAGCCTCCACCACCATCGCAGCCGGAGCCGGAGCCGGAGCCGGAGCCGCAGTCCGACGCGGAGTACAGCTCCGATAACGACGAGGACCCACGGTTGAAGGAGGAGTACAGCGAGCACGACCTCCGGATCTTGGAGGCTTCCCAACGGAAGTTCTGCGAGGACAGGGCTCATCGCCATTATGAGGCGTTCGCCCGCCAGCAAGCGATACTCTTCTTCCAGAAGGAGATTTCTCGGCTAAGGACTGAACCGCTGGGACAGCGCCGCCGGCAAGGTCTTTTGACGGCGTCCGCCATGCTCGATCGCCTGAAGCGCGAACAGTGGCTGCGCCCGTGATGAAGTGCTGGGTATTCATTTTCAACCTGTGTATTCATTTTGCCAAAATCCTCATGTATTTGCCAAATTTTTCCCTGATTTATGAGGAAATTCTAAGGTTTTGTCAAAATCTTAGGTATTCAGCTGCATACGCAAGAATACCCCTGGGGCCGCCCCTATCGCGAAGCATGGGACCAGAAGCGGGCACGGACGTAGGCTGCATAGGCGAAGAACGAGGACGAGGCAGACCCGTCGCGCGCCCCAACCGACGTCCATTAGATTAGGATTAAGTTTAAGTTTTATTTAGGCCTCCCCAACCGACGGCATCACTTGTGTTCATGTAGTATTATTATGGTGGTGTACTTGTGTTCATGTACTTGCTTCAGACATGTACTGCTGTGTTTGTTGAAGGAGACATGCATCACCCTTTCTTGGTGATGTCTTCCTGTAGCCCTTGTGCCGGCGTTCTGTGATGCCATTGAACTCGGTGGCCAAGTTTTTGCGGTGGACGAAATTAGGGGCTGGACGTACTGCTGGGACACCCCAAATGGTATTTTTTCAGTCCTTATGTTGCATTGCATGATACACTGCCTTAATCAATGAAGTTATTCATGAACTACCTTGTTTATATTTTACCTTTCATAAATGACTTAATGATCACACCGCCTTTTGCTGAATATGAATGAACCGTTGCTTGCAATGAATTAGTACTAATTAGTCACCAACAAACATAGTATGCTCAGTATGTGATTGCATTCCTGAATTAGTACTAATTAGTCACCAACAAACATAAGCATTTTGGAGGGAAACCTTGATGATATAGGCTATGAGGATGATCCTGGGTTGTGGTTCTTAGCGTGATCTGTAGATGGCAGTATGCTTCTTGTTCATACCTGAGGCTTTACTGAGGCTGCAAGATGTTCTCTAAGGACACTGTCAGTTATGTTCAGATAAGCTAGGGAAGAGATTACTGGTCTTGGAGCATATTGTCTTTTCGTGGGATTGAATTATCCGCTCACATTGCAGTAAATCATGCATATTTCGATTTATATTTTGGTGGAGTTTCATTCGATTTGAATAATTGGTTTGTGAGCAAATAATATTTAGTTTAAACTAGTGCTCGAATACGTAAGAAGCTATTTAATCACAAGCTAGTCATCCGAATGGGATGAAATATTCATAGATTTTAAAACAAGGCATCTACATATTACTGGATTTTTTTCAAAATTTTCTGAATAGTTTTTTCTTTTTTAGCTTCGAAATAACAGATAGTTTGGAACGTTGGATCTCGAAAGATGGTAGATGGTGGCACCTAGTCACAATGAGACTTGGAAGCATCAAGTCACTGAAGCTCCTCCAAACCAAGCTAGGAAAGGCATTGAAAATGAAGTTCTGCTCTAAAACATCTCTCATTTCATTTTGGTGCTCGCGCGGTTGCATGCTGCCCACGTGTTAAGGTACGTGTCTCTGGCATAGAGTACTACGATTATCGGCGAAAAATATATCGTAATGGAAACTGTAAAAAAAGCCCTCTCTGCTCAAGCTGATGTGACGAGACATCACTGCACCAAACGTCGTCGCAAATTTATAGATGGGTGGCGTGCTAGTCTACCATCTACCAACAGTCAAATCGGCGCCCAGTCGCAGCAGCAGCAGCCTAGAGTACTGCCTAGGTTTTGCCCCTTGCATGTCTATCATCTTTTTCTTCACCCTCGCAGAATCACGCGCACGCGCAGGATCTCGATCCCCACCACGCCTCATCACTAGTACTATACCTTTCTCTCCTCACCCCACCCGGCCGCGGCGCGCATCGTTTCTTCCATAGCGCTCGCCCTCTCCTCCGAAAACCCCAAGCGAAGTTGCATCCGCCATCCATCTAAATCCATCTTCACCTGATGGAATATTCAAGGCTTTGCCGGTGCGGCGGGGACGGCCACTTGGAGGCTCTCACCGGCGACAACATCGACCTCATCGCTGCGCATCTGGACGTTACCTACACCGTCCGACTTGCCGCATGTTCCAGGGAGCTCTACGACCAGATCAGCAATGATGAAGGTAAGATGCACCATTGGGATGAACCCTGCCTGCTGATGCCTCCGCCTGCTTATTGGTTCGATGAACCCTGGTTCGTGGCGACAGCATCTCGTCTGCATGTTACCGTGTACGACCTGGTGCCCCTTGACCATCCTCGCCGTTCTGTCACCCTGCCGTTCATGCACGACAGAAAATGGCTTGGCGCGAACGGCGACTGGATCGCCGCCGCCGATCATCGTGGGTGCCAGTGGTGCCTTGTGAACGTCTACACCGAGCGACATATCCCCCTTCCATCCCCACCTGATCCGAAGATTGGTCATGGTGTTACATATCAACCTGCTACTAAAGATTGGTTATACTATCTTTGCTGGAGTCGAGCAATTAATTTGTTGAAGATTGTAATCTGCCAAGTGCCCACAAAAGGTGGGAGGTACGCAGATTACAAGCTCATCGCCTTGTTCGACAAAAGGATTTTCTACCTTGAAGGGGGTGGCGACTGGAGAATGCTGAAGAACCCTACACCTGAACAAATTGTGCCGGCGTTCTGTGATGCCATTGAACTCGGTGGCCAAGTTTTTGCGGTGGACGAAATTAGGGGCTGGACGTACTGCTGGGACACCCCAAATGGTATTTTTTCAGTCCTTATGTTGCATTGCATGATACACTGCCTTAATCAATGAAGTTATTCATGAACTACCTTGTTTATATTTTACCTTTCATAAATGACTTAATGATCACACCGCCTTTTGCTGAATATGAATGAACCGTTGCTTGCAATGAATTAGTACTAATTAGTCACCAACAAACATAGTATGCTCAGTATGTGATTGCATTCCTGAATTAGTAATTCTACGCCACTGCAGAATATGGATGTAATTAACCAGTATCTCAAAAGATAAGGTAGCACTATGAAGGCACCCTTTTTGATAACCTTTTACACCCATTGTTTCATATATAACTAATTGATTTTTGCTCCAAAAGGAGGACGAGAGACCCCCGCCATCTGCATTAGAGAGATGCATAAGGACTTTCATAAGTATATGACTTAACGATCACATCCTTTATCTGAATATGAATGAACCGTTGCTTGCAACGAATTAGTACTAATCAGTCATCAGCAAACATAGTATACTCCGTATGTGAATGCAATCCTGAATTACTAACTCTATCCACTGCAGAATATGGATGTAATTAACAAGTATCTCAAATGTTAACGTAGCACAATGAAGGCACCCTTCTTGATTAACTTTTACACCCATTGTTTCATATAACTAGTTGATTTTTGCTCGAAATAGAGGGCGAGGTACCCCGGCCTCTGCATCGAAGAGATGCATATGGCCGTTATTTAGTACTCCATCTCATGAAACATGTTATAACTTTTTCTTACTTTTGATTTACTCCCTCCGTCCCACCAAAAGTGTCTTGAATATCTGCCTTCTCCTTTTTTCCCTTAGAAAAGTAACTCAATCAAAATCCAATTATTTACTAAACAAGAATGAAATACTTGTTATGCCTAATTTACTTAGTTTAACCTGTACCTTTTTTAATTATGTTCTTTATCCGGCTAGATTTTTCTTTGCCAAATTGCCCGAAGCTTATGCATATTTCAACCCCATCGTGGATGTTATGCCTGTCATACCTCTATTTTTTTCTTCTATTAGCCTTTGTTTGGCAAGCTGCTTTAAGTTTCCCATGAAATGTTTAGTACTCTATCTACCAAATTGAATGTTGTATTCATTCCAAAAAATCAACAAAATGTGTACAAGGCGAGAACTTTTATATTTTTATATTACTAGTATGTATGCACGTCAAACCATTAAAGATTCTGTTTGATAATCAAAAGAATATTTATAGCATGCCTTTCGCAAGTTTTGAAAGAATATATAAAAAATCTAAAAAAATAGATGTAGAGAATGTATTATTCTACCAGAGTGTAAAATCTGAAATTGAGATACCCTATATTCGGGCCGCACAAAAATGACAGAATCTGATAGATTTTGAAGTTACAAAATGTTGGAAAATATATGTCAGATTTTTTTGTTGTTGCAAAACCTTAAATATAAGATATTTTGATTTGGACATTTGAATGTTGGTAGAACACAACATTGTTGACACCCGTATTTAATCTCCGTTTTCTTTGGAACTTCAAAATGCAGCTCTCAAAATTTTCAAAAACCATGCTACATGTAGCTCGAGCTATATTCATGGTTTTCGAAAGAAAATATTGCCAGCAATGCATATATAAAATACGAAAACAAGAGTGGTCCTACAAAAAATGATGTTTCTTCCCATCAGTCGGCAAACGAAGGGAACAAATAAAAAATTAAAAATATGTGTACATCTAACACTCACTCATTTCTTATCTACCTTTTCCTTTGATGTTTCCTTGAGAGTTGAGACCGTAAGAACCTTCCATTGATCCATGTAGCAGTGCTGAATAGCGATTTCTTTGATGGGGTTATTCATATGCTTCAGGGGTTTCAGATATTTGGTCATTTTTTGGGGTAGACCCAAGGCTCACGTGATGGTTCTAAAATATTGTAGAGTTAGCTATGTGCACTCTTCACAGAGAATCCTGCTGTTGTGCACCGTTAGATTTAGCACTCCAAGGGTCATGATTGAAGCTCTATACTCAGTTTAAAACTGGACCAACTGGTAGATTGTCTGTACTCCTATATTGTATACAAATATCTAATCATATACACCGTTGGATCACTTAAGACAAAGGGAATTAACTACAACACAGGACTTAAACTTAAGATGATATATTTGTCAAAATTTGAATGTATCTATATGCTTTCACTGTCTAGATACATCTGAATTTGGACAAATCTCAGACACTTTCGGTGGGACAGAGGTAGTATATAACTGTGTATACACTAACTAGTGTCTAGTTTTGGCGAAGTTAAGACTTGTTTCGTGGGATGCATGCAGTATAACTGATATATTGGACACTCGATTTGAACACATGAATGACCAATGTCCTTAGCTTACATAGTCGTATTTATACTGTGAGCATGAACGATGAACAATGCTGCTGTTTGAATATGGTTGCCAGTAACACCCTATTCGTCTCCATTTCTAATATTGCAGAAAACCCGATGTCCATGTTCGTAATCCCGCCACCGGTGGTGGATGATCAGCAGTACGCGTGGTTCCTCGCTCCAACTGCTGATGGCAAGCGATTGATGATCATCCTTACAGTAAACAACATTGGGATTGCCAATGCTGAAGTACCTCATGACATTCCCTATGCTGCTAATGGGCTTCAGCTACGGCAGTATCCTCCTGTTGCCACCTACGTCTTTGAGCAGGATCCCATATCTCTGTTCGTTGCAGCACGTGCAGGGGACTTTCATTGGAGGCAGGTTAACAGCCTCGGCGACCACTCTCTGTTCCTCGGACTCAATTACCCGATCATTGCCAACCTGAAGAAGCGTGAATCCAAAGCTCCTGATGGCACATTGGTTCCATTCATGAGGAAAAACTGCGTCTACACAGCATACCGGAAGTATCTTCATAATCAATACCCTAAAATTTTGCGCTGCAACCTCCAGCCAGATGAAGGTGAGACTGTGGGAGTTATCAGCCTTCCCAGAGTTAGTTGGGGTAGTGTCCGACAAGCGGCTATGTGGTTTAAGCCTGCTTTAAACATTGCCCGTTCGGTGTTACCTTTAAAAAAACACTGACACACTTTTTTATTATGCTTGAAGTGTTGAGAAGTAGTACACTGTTTTTAGTATGTACTAGTTTGAATCAGTTTATTTGAACACTGCCCTGCTTTTGTATTTCGTGTTGCCTTCATATTATAACCCATGCATGGCTGTTTTAGGATTGACTTTATTTCAGCACTATAATATAGCCACCTCTTGTTGATCATAGTCATGAGAGGACCATTCCTATTTTTTTCGCCGCTAAAGGGTAAAGTACATCCCTGGGGGCAGCGATTCTTGCTGCAGGCCACTAAACATGCATCAACTATGAGCAAAGAAGTTGATGTGCGACCTAGGTGACTGTGCGGACCCCACATGTTAACCAAAGAAACAAACATGTCAATACGGAACTAATGTACATACGACAACTCCTATATGATATGTGTACGATTGAGCATCTGGAGGTGTGCTGCCACCTGCTTCCTCACACGTTGGGTTTGATCTTGTGTTGCGTACACGGATCGGACTGAAATTGTCGTGTGCATAGCAAGGTTCATGTCAAGTCTAGGCAACAAATACTTTTGGGTTTCAACGGCCATCTACATGGTATTTGCTATAGGCCTACTTGCTCAGGCTGTTGAAGCCCAATAACTAGAAATGGGCTTTTCTGCTCATGCAATTTCGGCCCTTTTCTAATGAACCATAGATCCTATGATGGCAAAAAACAAAAACACGGAGATTCTGCATAAAAGTTGTTTTTATTTATTTAGAATTATCCGGTTGCAATTTTTGAAACTGCTCATGGCCAATATGAAAATCCTTGATCGCTCCATACCCACACGGATCACGGTATTTTTAAAAATTCATAAAGTGGATTTGAAATTTAAAACATATCCTAATAATTCCATGATTTATTCTATTAACTTGCAAGATCTTGGAGCGAAAGAGCTTGTATTAGCAGCGTCGTCAACGTTTTTAAAGACGGCAGAGGATCGGAAAAAAATCAGTTGGTAAAAAAATCCAAAAAAAAAGAAACATTTATCGTTTTGAGAGGATGACATGCGGGACCCATGAGGCAGCAGCATTCTCAACGTTTCCAAGGCGACACAGGATTTTAAAAAAGGCGAAATAGCCAGAAATTAGAGGTCAAAATAACTCCAAGAAAGGAAAGGTTTATTGTTCATAGAGGCTGACATGTGGGACCCATGAGCCAGCAGAATCCTCTAAGTTTCAAAGGCTGCAGGTGATCAAAAGAAAAAAGGAAGTAGCCAAAAATTAGGGGTAAAAATAATTCGAAGATAGGAAACTTTTATTGTTCGTAGATGATGACATGCGGGACCCATGAGCCAGCAGCTTACTCAACGTTTCAAAGGCGGCATGAGATCGAAAGCAAAAGGCAAGTGACAAAATATCAGGAGCCAAAGATAATCCAAGAAAAGAAACTTTATTGTGCATAGAGGATGACATGCGGGTCCCATTTAGCAGCAGCGGTCTCAACGTTTCAAATGCGGCTTGAGATCAAAAGAAAAAAAAGTTGATTGTACATAGAGGATGACATGGGGTCCCACGAGTCGGCAGCTTACTCAACGTTTCCAAGGCGGTAGGGGATCAAAAGAAAAAGGCAAGTGACCAAAAATGAGGGTGAAAAATAATCCAAGAAAAGAAACTTTTATTGTACATGGAGAATTGCATGCGGGTCCCATTTTGCAGCAGCGGTCCCAACGTTTCAAATGCGGCTTGAGATCAAAAGAAAAAGAAAGTAGCCAGAAATTAGGGGGTAAAAAAACTCCAAGAAAGGAAAGCTTTATCGTTCATACAGGCTGACATGTGGGACCTATGAGGCAGCAGAGTCCTCAACTTTCAAAGGCCGCAGGGGATCAAAAGAAATAGGAAATAGCCAAAAATCAGAGGGTGAAAAAAACCCAAGAAAATGAACTTTTGTAGTACATAGAGGATGACATGCGGGTCCCATGAGCCAGCAGGTTCCTCAACGTTTCAAACGTGGCATGAGATCGAAAGAAATAGGCAAGTGACCAAATATCAGGATCCAAAGATAATCCAAGAAAAGAAACTTTATTGTACATAGAGGATGACATGCGGGTCCCATTTAGCAGCAGCGGTCTTAACGTTTCAAATGCGTCTTGAGATCAAAAGAAAAAGAAAGTTGATTGTACATAGAGGATGACATGCGGATCCCATGAGTCAGCAGCTTACCCAACGTTTCAAGGCGGCAGGGATCAAAAGAAAAAGGAAATAGCCAAAAATCAGAGGGTGAAAAACAAAGAAAATAAACTTTTATAGCACATAGAGGATGACATGCGGGTCCCATGAGCCAGCAGGTTCCTCAACGTTTCAAACGTGGCATGAGATCGAAACAAAAAGGCAAGTGACCAAATATCAGGATCCAAAAGTAATTCAAGAAAAGAAACTTGATTGTACATAGAGGATGACATGCGGGTCCATTGAGTCAGCAGCTTACTCAACGTTTCCAAGGCGGCAGGGGATCAAAAGAAAAAGGAAATAGCCAAAATCAGAGGTGAAAAAAAATCCAAGAAAAAAAACTTTTATAGCACATAGAGGATGACATGTCCCATGAGCCAGCAGGTTCCTCAACGTTTCAAATGTGGCATGAGATCGAAACAAAAAGGCAAGTGACCAAATATCGAGCCAAAAATAATTCAAGAAAAGAAACTTGATTGTACATAGAGGATGACATGCGGGTCCCATGAGTCAGCAGCTTACTCAACGTTTCCAAGGCGGCAGGGGATCAAAAGAAAAAGGAAATAGCCAAAAATCAGAGGGTGAAAAAAAATCCAAGAAAATAAACTTTTATAGCACATAGAGGATGACATGCGGGTCCCATGAGCCAGCAGGTTCCTCAACGTTTCAAACGTGGCATGAGATCGAAAGAAAAAGGTAAGTGACCAAATATCAGGAGCCAAAAATAATTAAAGAAAAGAAACTTGATTGTACATAGAGGATGACATGCGGGTCCCATTTAGCAGCAGCGGTATCACCGTTTGAGAGGCTGCATGGGATCGAAAGAGAAAGGCAATTGACCAAATATCAGGAGCCAAAAATAATTCAAGAAAAGAAAGTTTTATAGTACATAGAGGATGATATGCGGGTCCCATTTTGCAGCAGCGGTCTCAATGTTTCCAAGGCGGCACAGGACCAAAAGAAAAATGTAGTAGCCAGAAATCAGGGGGTGAAAAAAATTCCAAGAAGAAAGATTTCAATTGGGCTGCATCTGGACATCTGGGCCTTCGAACTATCGTGCTTGGCCTTTTGACTCGTACAATTTCAGCCCACTCCAAAACAGGAAAGTTCGGAATTTTCTAAACAAAACAGGAAAGTCCTATGCTTCGCAAAAACAAAAAAACAAGGAGATTCAACATATAAGTTTGTTTATGTAAAAATAAAGATTTAATTTATCCGTTTGAAATAGCTCAGAGCGCAATACACTGTTTATTGTCTGCAAAATAATCAAGATATCACATGTTTGTTCTACGGGGAGGCTGACATCGGGGACCCATGAGCCAGCAGCGTCGTCAACGTTTTAAAGGCGGCAGGGGATGGAAAGAAAAAAAATAAACCAAAAAATCTGTTGGTAAAAAATCCAAGAAAAGAAACATTTTCGTTCTAAGAGGATGACATGCGGGACCCATGAGGCAGCAGCATCCTCAGCGTTTATTGTTCATAGAGGCTGACATGTGGGACCCGTGAGCCAGCAGCGTCCTCAACGTTTTAAAGGCTGCAGGAGATCGAAAGAAAAAATAAGCCAAAAATCATTTGGTAAACAAAATCCAAGAAAAGAAACATTTACCGTTCTGAGAGGATGACATGCGGGACCCATGAGGCAGCAGCATCCTCAGCGATTTCAAGGCGGCAGGGGATCAAAAGAAAAAAAGGAAATATCCAGAAATTGATTAGGGGTTCAAAATAAATCAATCAAAGGAAACTTTTATTGTTCATAGAGGATGACATGTGGGACCGACCTCCCAACAGCGTCCTCATCGTTTCAGAGGGGGCAGGAGATCAAAAGAAAAAGGCAAATAGCCAGAAATTAGGGGTCAAAAATAACTCCAAGAAAGAAAACTTTTATTGTCGTAGAGGATGACATGCGGGACCCATGAGCCAGCAGCTTGGTCAACGTTTCAAAGGCGGCATGAGATCGAAAGAAAAAGGCAAGTGCCAAAATATCAGGAGCCAAAGATAATCCAAGAAAAAACTTTATTGTACATAGAGGATGACATGCGGGTCCCATTTAGCAGCGGTCTCAACGTTTCAAATGCGGCTTGAGATCAAAAGAAAAAGAAAGTTGATTGTACATAGAGGATGACATGCGGGTCCCATGAGTCAGCAGCTTACCCAACGTTTCCAAGGCGGCAGGGGATCAAAAGAAAAAGGAAATAGCCAAAAATCAGAGAAAAAAATAAAGAAAATAAACTTTTATAGTACATAGAGGATGACATGCGGGTCCCATGAGCCAGCAGGTTCCTCAACGTTTCAAACTTGGCATGAGATCGAAAGAAAAAGGCAAGTGACCAAATATGAGGAGCCAAAAATAATTCAAGAAAAGAAAGTTTTATAGTACATAGAGGATGACATGAGGGTCCCAGTTAGCAGCGGTATCAGTTTGAGAGGCGGCAAGGGATCGAAAGAAAAAAGAAATTGCCAAAAATCAGAGGGTGAAAAAAAACCAAGAAAATGAACTTTTATAGTACATAGAGGATGACATGCGGGTCCCATGAGCCAGCAGGTTCCTCAACGTTTCAAACGTGGCATGAGATCGAAAGAAAAAGGCAAGTGACCAAATATCAGGGCCAAAAATAATTCAAGAAAAGAAACATGATTTACATAGAGGATGACATGCGGTCCCATTTAGCGCAGGTATCACTGTTTGAGAGCGGAAGATCGAAAGAAAAAGTCAAGTGACCAAATATGAGGTGCCAAAAAAAAATCCAAGAAAAAAGTTTTATAGTACATAGAGGATGACATGCGGGTCCCATTTAGCAGCAGCGGTATCACTGTTTGAGAGGCAGCAGGGGATCGAAAGAAAAAGGCAAGTGACCAAATATGAGGTGCCAAAAAATCCAAGAAAAGAAAGTTTTATAGTACATAGAGGATGACATGAGGGTCCCATTTAGCAGGCGGTATCACTGTTTGAGAGGCAGCAGGTGATCGAAAGAAAAAGTCAAGTGACCAAATATGAGGTGCCAAAAAAATCCAAGAAAAGAAATTTTTATAGTACATAGAGGATGACATGGGTCCCATTTAGCAGCGGTATCACCGTTTGAGAGGCAAGGTGATCGAAAAAAAAGTCAAGTGACCAAATATGAGGTGCCAAAAAATCCAAGAAAAGAGTTTTATAGTACATAGAGGATGACATGCGGGTCCCATTTAGCGCGGTATCACCGTTGAGAGGCGCGGATCGAAAGAAAAAGGTAAGTGACCAAATATGAGGTGCCAAAAATAATTCAAGAAAAAAGTTTTATAGTACATAGAGGATGACATGCGGGTCCCATTGCGCATCACCGTTTGAGAGGCGGCGGGGGATCGAAAGAAAAAGGCAAGTGACCAAATTTGAGGTGCCAAAAAAACCCAAGAAAAGAAAGTTGATTGCACATAGAGGATGACATGCGGGTCCCATTTAGCACAGCGGTCTCAACGTTTCCAAGGCGGCAAGGGATCAAAAGAAAAAGGAAGTAGCCAGAAATCGGGGGTCAAAAAATCCAAGAATAGAAAGAATTTTGGTTCATAGAGGATGACATGCGGGACCCATGATCCTGCATCGTAAACGGCTCGATCGGAGAACGTTGAACGAGATGGCGCGATCTAGAAAAAAACAATGCCAGAGAGGCTGCCATCTGGGCCCTACATCCCTCGGCGGTGCGGATTTGCGTTGACTCGGCCGGCGAACCCGAGATTTCGAGATGCACCACGTCCCGGGCCACCATACGCGACGTTTTGGCCGCTTTCGTCGGGCTAGGTGGCCTCAAAAACGAGAAAAAAAGTTTTGACATGCACCACGGAGGGACCAAAATCGTCGGCCATGGTACACCAGCAACCACGGCGCGACTTCAACTTCGTCGGCCATGGCAACTTTTCTTGTAGTGATCCCCTGCCGCCTCTCAAACGCTGATACCGCTGCTGCTAAATGGGACCCGCATGTCATCCTCTATGTACTATAAAACTTTCTTTTCTTAATTATTTCCTCATTTGGTCACTTGCCTTTCTTTCGATCTCATGCCAAGTTTGAAACGTTGAGGAACCTGCGGCTCATGGGACCCGCATGTCATCCTCTATGTACTATAAAAGTTTATTTTCTTTTCACCCTCGATTTTTTATTTCCTTTTTCTTTTGATCCCTTGGAAACGTATGGTAAGCTGCGACTCATGGGACCCGCATGTCATCCTCTATGTACAATCAACTTTCTTTTTCTTTTGATCTCAAGCCGCATTTGAAACGCTGAGACCGCTGCTGCTAAATGGGACCCGCATGTCATCCTCTATGTACAATAAAGTTTCTTTTCTTGGATTATCTTTGGCTCCTGATATTTTGTCACTTGCCTTTTTCTTTCGATCTCATGCCGCCTTTGAAATGTTGAGTAAGCTGCTGGCTCATGGGTCCCGCATGTCATCCTCTGACAATAAAAGTTTCCTTTCTTGGAGTTATTTTTTACCCCTAATTTCTGGCTATTTGCCTTTTTCTTTTGATCTCCTGCCCCCTTTGAAACGATGAGGACGTTGTTGGCAGGTCGGTCCCACATGTCATCCTCTATGAACAATAAAAGTTTCCTTTGATGGATTTATTTTGAACCCCTCATTAATTTCTGGATATTTCCCCTGCCGCCTTGGAATCGTTGAGGATGCTGCTGCCTCATGGGTCCCGCATGTCATCCTCTCAGAACGGTAAATGTTTATTTTCTTGGATTTTGTTGACCAAACGATTTTTGGCTTATTTTTTCTTTCGATCACCTGCAGCCTTTAAAACGTTGAGGACGCTGCTGGCTCACGGGTCCCACATGTCAACCTCTATGAACAATAAACGCTGAGGATGCTGCTGCCTCATGGGTCCCGCATGTCATCCTCTCAGAACGAAAATGTTTCTTTTCTTGGATTTTTTACCAACAGATTTTTGGTTTATTTTTTCTTTCCATCCCCTGCCGCCTTTAAAACGTTGACGACGCTGTTGGCTCATGGGTCCCCGATGTCAGCCTCCCCGTACAAGAAACATATGATATCTTGATTATTTTGCAGACAATAAACAATGTATTGCGCTCTGAGCTATTTCAAACGGATAATTAAATCTTTATTTTTACATAAACAAACTTATATGTTGAATCTCCTTGTTTTTTTGTCTTTGCGAAGCATAGGACTTTCCTGTTTTTTTAGAAAATTCGGAACTTTCCTGTTTTGGAGTGGGCTGAAATTGTACGAGTCAAAAGGCCAAGCAGGATAGTTCGAAAGCCCAGATGTCCAGATGCAGCCCAATTGAAATCTTTCTTCTTGGATTTTTTTCACCCCCTGATTTCTGGCTACTTCATTTTTCTTTTGGTCCTGTGCCTTGGAAACGTTGAGACCGCTGCTGCAAAATGGGACCCGCATGTCATCCTCTACGTACAATAAAATTTCTTTTCTTGGATTATTTTTGGCTCCTGATATTTGGTCACTTGCCTTTTCTTTCGATCCCGTGCAGCCTCTCAAACGGTGATACCGCTGCTGCAAAATGGGACCCGCATGTCATCCTCTACGTACAATAAACTTTCTTTTCTTGGATTATTTTTGGCTCCTGATATTTGGTCACTTGCCTTTTTTCTTTCGATCTCATGCCACGTTTGAAACTTTGAGGAACCTGCTGGCTCGTGGGACCCGCATGTCATCCTCTATGTGCTATAAAAGTTTATTTTCTATGGTTTTTTTCACTCTCTGATTTTTGTCTATTTCCTTTTTTCTTTTGATGCCCTGCCGCCTTGGAAACGTTGAGTAAGCTGCTTACACATGGGACCCGCATGTCATCCTCTATGTACAATCAAGTTTCTTTTCTTGAATTATTTTTGGCTCCTGATATTTCGTCACTTGCCTTTTTCTTTCGATCTCATGCCACGTTTGAAACGTTGAGGAACCTGCTGGCTCATGGGACCCGCATGTCATCCTCTATGAGCTATAAAAGTTTGTTTTCTTGGATTTTTTTTCACCCTCTGATTTTTGGCTCCTGATATTTCGTCACTTGCCTTTTACTTTTGATCCCCTGGCCCCTTTGAAACGTTGAGTAAGCTGCTGGCACATGGGACCCGCATGTCAACCTCTATGTCCATCAACTTTCTTTTCTTGGATTTTTTTGACCCCCTACTTTCTAGCTACTTTCTTTTTCTTTTGATCTCAAGCCGCATTTCAAACATTGAGACCGCTGCTGCAAAATGGGACCCGCATGTCATCCTCTATGTACAATAAATCTTTGATTATTTTTGGCACCTCATATTTGGTCACTTGCGTTTTTTTCTTTCGATCTCATGCCACCTTTGAAACGTTGAGTAAGCTGCTGGCTCATGGGTCCCCCATGTCATCCTCTACGAACAATAAAAGTTTCCTTTCTTGGAGTTATTTTTGCCCCCTAATTTCTGGCTACTTCCTTTTTCTTTTGATCCCCTGCCGCCTTTGAAACGTTGAAAACTTTCTTTTCTTTGATTATTTTTGGCACCTCATATTTGGTCACTTGCCTTTTTCTTTCGATCCCCCGCCTCCCAAACGGTGATACCGCTGATGCTAAATGGGACCCGCATGTCATCCTCTATGTACTATAAAACTTTCTTTTCTTGGATTTTTTTTGGCTCCTCATATTTGGTCACTTGCCTTTTTTCTTTCGAGACCTCCTGCCGCATCTCAAACGGTGATACCGCTGCTGCTAAATGGGACCCGCATGTCATCCTCTATGTACAATAAAGTTTCTTTTCTTGGATTATTTTTGGCTCCTGATATTTGGTCACTTGCCTTTTTCTTTCGATCCCATGCCGCCTTTGAAACGTTGAGGAAGCTGCTGGCTCATGGGTCCCGCATGTCATCCTCTATGAACAATAAAAGTTTCCATTGTTGGAGTTATTTTTTACCCCTAATTTCTGGCTACTTCCTTTTTCTTTTGATCCCCTGCCGCCTTTGAACGTTGAAGAATCTGCTCGCTAATGGGTCCCACATGTCAGACTCTATGGACGATAAACCTTTCTTTTCTTGGAGTTATTTTGACCCCTAATTTCTGGCTATTTTGCCTTTTTTTGGATCCCGTGCTGCCTTGGAAACGTTGAGGATGCTGCTGCCACATGGGTCCCGCATGTCATCCTCTCAGAACGATAAATGTTTCTTTTCTTCGATTTTTTTACCAACTGATTTTTGATTTATTTTTTCTTTCGATCCCCTGCCGCCTTTAAAACTTTGACGACGCTGCTGGCTCATGGGTCCCGATGTCAGCCTCCCCGTACAAGAAACATGTGATATCTTGATTATTTTACAGACAATAAAAAGTGTATTTCGCTCTGAGCTATTGCAAACGGATAAATTAAATCTTTATTTTTACATAAACGAACTAATATGAATCTCCTTGTTTTTGTTTTGTTTTTGCGAAGCATAGGACTTTCTTGTTTTGGAGTGGGCTGAAATTGTACGAGTCAAAAGACGTCCAGCAGGTTAGAAGGCCCAGATGGCCAGGCAGCCCCAATTTATATCTTCCTTATCTTGGATTATTTTTTGATCAAAAGGCCCAGCAGGGGTACATCCTTTTTCTTTTGGTCCTGTGTGCCGCCTTGGAAACGTTGTGGACGCTGCTGCCTCATGGGACCCGCATGTCATCCTCTATGAACTATGAACTCTAAAAGTTTCTTTTTTCTTGGATTTTTTTTCACCCCTCTGATTTTTGGCTATTTCCTTTTTCTTTTGTTCCCCTGCCGCCTTGGGACCCGTATGTCATCCTCTATGTACAAAAAACTTTCTTTTCTTGGAGTTTTATTCCCCCTAATTTCGGGCTACTTTCGTTTTCTTTTGATCTCAAGCCGCATATGAAACATTGAGACCGCTGCTGCAAAATGGGACCCACATGTCATCCTCTATGTAAAATAAAAGTTTCTTTTCTTGGATTATTTTTCACGCTCTGATTTTTGGCTATTTCCTTTTTCTTTCGATCCCCTGCTGCTTGGAAACGTTGAGGATGCTGCTGCCTCATGGGTCCCACATGTCATCCACTATGAACAATAAAAGTTTCTTTTCTTCGATTTTTTTCACCCTCTGCTTTTTGGCTATTTCCTTTTCATTTGATCCCCTGCCGCCTTGGAAACGTTGAGGATGCTGCAGCGTCATGGGACCCGCATGTCATACTCTATGTACAATAAAAGTTTCTTTTCTAGGTTTTTGGCTCCTGATATTTGGTCACTTGCCTTTTTCTTTCAATCTCATGCCGACTCTCAAAGGTACAATAAAAGTTTCTTTTCTTGGATTATTTTTGGCTCCTGATATTTGGTCACTTGCCTTTTTCTTTCGATCTCATGCCGTCCTTGAAACGTTCAGACCGCTGCTACAACATGGGACCCTATGTCATCCTCTATGTACAATGAAAGTTTCTTTTCATGGATTATTTTTTGCTCCTGATATTTGGTCACTTTCCTTTTTCTTTCGATCTCATGCCGCCTCGGCCCTCTGAAACGACGAGTAAGTTGTTGGCTCATGGGACCCGCATGTCATCCTCTATGTACAATAAAGTTTTTTTCTTGGATTTTTTACCCCCTGATTTTTGGTCACTTGCCTTTTTCTTTCGATCCTGTGCCGCCTTTGAAATTGTGGACGCTGCTGGCTCATGGGTCCCACATGCCAGCCTCTATGAACAATAATATTTCTTTTCTTGGATTTTTTTTACCCCTGATTTCTGGCTATTTGCCTTTTTCTTTGGATCCCCGACCGCCTTTGAAACGATGAGGACGCTGCTGGCGCATAGCTCCCACATGTCAGCCTCTAAGAACAATAAACATTTCTTTTCTTGGATTTATAGTTGACCCCTAATTAATGGCTACTTCGCTTTTTTTTCGATCCCCAGCCGCCTTAGAAACGTTGAGGACGCTGCTGGCTCATGGGTCCCATATGACAGCCTCTATGAAAAGTAAAACATTTACTTTCTTGGATTTATTTTTGACACCTAATTAATGACTACTTGGTTCTTTTCTTTTGATCCCGTGACGCCTTTGAAACGTTGAGGGCCCTGCTGGCTCATGGGTCCAACATGTCAGCCTCTATGAACAATAAGAGTTTCTATTGTTGCATTTATTTTTGACCCCTAATTTCTGGCTATTTGCCTTTTTTCCATTGCCTGCCACCTTAGAAACGTTGAGGACGCTGCTGGCTGGGTCCCACATGTCAGCCTCTTTGTACGATAAAAGTTTCCTTTGCTGGATTTATTTTTGACCCCTAATTTCTGGCTATTTGCCTTTTTCTTTCGAACTCCACCGCCTTTGAAACGTTGATGACGCTGCTGCAAACTGGGTACAATATGTCAGCCTCTTTGTGCGATAAACCTTTCCTTTCTTGGATTTTTTGGACACCTGATTTCGAGCTACTTGCCTTTTTCTTTCGATCTCCTGCCCCCTTTGAGAAACGCCGAGAACGATACTGGTTCGTGGGTCCCACATGTCATCCTCTCTGAATGATAAATGTTGGGGCCGCGGCTGCAAGATACGTCCCACATGTCAGCCTGACTGTTGAATAAACGTTTCCTTTCTCGAATTTATATTTGACCCCTGATTTCTGGCTACTTTGCCGTTTCTTTCGATCCCCTGCATGTCTGCTACTCCACCGAAAAACAGACCGGCATGTATTCATCACAATACTGGTAGCTAATTTAGGAAAAATGTGTTCATCACGGGATTCAAACAAAGATCTTCATCTCTGCTAAATTTTGATTTCACCAAAAACCGAACAGCGTGTGTTCATGACTTTAACTTCACAAACACTATGGTTTCTCTATAAAATAAGGTCACCATCCGTTCCTTTATTGTAGGCATTTGCGAAAAGTGTCTTTGGCTAATGGGCACCAGTGCTCTGCTGTTTAAAAAAAATCAAATAGCATACATATTTGTTTCAAAAAAATCTGAAAATGAATGTAGACATAATAAATAAAGTAACCTACAAGCGTGTAAAATTTTAATATGATATTCTTTATATTGTAGACTACACAAAAAAGACAAAATCTGTTGAAATTTGGAGATTTGAAATATGCATACCCAGATCCACACGTTTGTTACTTTTGTGTAGCCCAGAATTTTTTGTATTTGAAACTGAAATTTTGCACGTTTATGGGACAATTCATTAGCTACTCCATGATTTGTTTTCTAATTTTTTGAACAAATAAATATATTTTTTATTTTTTTCTAAAATAGCAGGAGCAATGGTGCCCAAGAGCACCAAATCTCTTAATAGGCATTTGCGCCTAATAGCGTGAGCTTAGCTAATTTTTGAAGAAAAAAAAGATGTCCATTGTGGTATTCAGGACAAAGATCTTCATGTCTGCTACTGCACCAAACAACAAACCAGCATGTATTCATCACAATACGGGTAGCTAATTTGTGAAAAATATGTTCAGCACGGGATTCAAACAAAGATCTTCATCTCTGCAAAATTTTGATTTCAGCAAAAACCGAACAGCGAATGTTCATGAGGTTAAGTTCACGAACACTATGTTTTCTCTATAAAATAAGGTCACCATCTGTCTCTTATTTCTCAAGGAAAAACAGGTGGAAGTGTTGGGACGAACCACATGGGTGCTTCGGCTCTATGTTCAGTCTTCTCTTTTTTGTACTGCAATCTTGAGCCTATGGCAGGACCTCCATTGACGTGCATTCTGCACCAATTTGGCCTTGGACGTATCCATGTATCACGGGCGCGATTGTGGGTAGCAAAGACACAGTCAGGTTTGAACAATTGGAAATCTGGTTCTGCAGCCTCTGCGTCGACTGGCGGGGGTAGCATGAAAATTGGGTGATTGAGTCCAAGAAATAAAGAACGCCCCTTCAAATTGTTCAATCTTTCCCACCTTGCCTCTTCTACAGGGTCCAAGGTATGGGCAGATCTCAAGAAAACGTAGCACCGTACCAAAGGATAAGACCTCAGCTTGTTACCCATATGTAATATTGGAGGACCGAGGATGGGCCGATAACCTTTAACCTGAATCCACGCGAGATCAGATTCACCAGTAATGGACTCTGCTCTCATTGGTGCCAGGAACCAAGTGCGCTGGTCAGAAAATCCAAGAAATACATCTTCATCTTCATAATTATGATTATCACCATCATCATCTAATTCTTCATCATCTAATTCTTCATCATCTAATTCGTCTTCTTCTAATTCTTCTTCTTCTAATTCTTCTTCATCAGCATCATTATCTTCATCGGCACCTCCATCGCCTTGAGCCACATTTGCTTCATCATCTTCCATGACAGCATCTCCCTCGATTTGAGCGAAAATTGCAGCCACTTCTGCTTCTTCATCTTCAATGACAGGGGCGTCAATGAGACGCGGGGCTGCATGTGTCCCTGCAATGCACAAAGATCAACCACAATGCAGCAAGTAGGAACTACACTGAAAATTATCTCTTCTCTTCTATCTTCTATTTTCTACTACTATAAGGCACCAGTTTTTAACAAGACATGTAGCAGCAATTCCAACTGTTGGTGTCCAAAATCTAACGGTTGGGATTAGAGGTATTCGCGTGAAAAAAATACCACACCAGTGTCCACGTGTTTCTAGAACCGTCATGTTTCCATTATGAAGAAAAATCAGAGCAGTCTCACACCGATATCACACGTCCCACTTGATAGTGATTAAGAAAGGTTCCAAATTTTTGTTCATATTTATAAACTGTATGCTCACACTTATTTTGATGGTATAACCAAATTATTAGTTGTATTGAAAGTTTGAACAACATTTAGAACGCAACTTTTATACATCAGTATTGCGAATCGTAATTGGTCCAACATGTGCAGCATGCCATTTACTAGTTAAGACATAAAACAAAGACTCACCACAGGTATATGGTTCCCAAACCAGAACATCTCCATACGGATATGTAACTGCGTATACACGATGTAGGTGTGAACTTGTACCATATCCAGGAATGCCCATGGCATCGACATAGCTGTTTCTATCAAAGAATTCAGGGTTTCTCAGGATATTCCACTCCTTTTCTAGGGGCGCTTGTAGGATAGCGATCAATTCGTCAAATACAACGATTACCTCGTAATGCCATGGCCCTGCTAGATCATCTTTGTACGGCCTCTTGACGATCCGTACTTTGAGCAGTTCCAAACTTTTATCTATTTTGTATTTGAACAGGAATGGTGGGCTGCCATGCCACCATTCACTAGTAGGGCCCAAAGAAATTCCTGCATCTTGCAGAGATGGAAGAGGTATAATAGTATCTGATATGTATATGTTGCGGATCGTCAAGTGCCCGTCCTGCTGGACAAATGCCACCCAGTCGCCGTTACAACCCACCCAGTGCATGGGTCCATGTCCATCCAGTTCCTCCTTGGTATGGATAAATGCTGGAACTGTCGGCTTGTCTAATGGCATCAGCAACGCGTGAATGCCCTGCAAATAGGATTTGTTTCAAAATTGTCTATGCATGCAAGGTATTCGACAGAATGAAGAGCGGATTGTGCAGAACTGAAGCACAGATGTAATGGATAAATAAAGCAATTCCGAAGAGTACATGTGCATAGTGAAGGCAGCAAACCTTACAGTACTCCCAAATCAGGTGATTATGTTGAGTCTAAATTCATGCATGATGTTTGGCAATAAGAAAAGTTGATTGAAAAAACACAAGCTGAAACGAGATGAGTAAATAAATAAATACTCTTACAGTATTGTCGCGGTCGTCTGGCCATGTCTCGGGGTCGCAGTGGAGCAGGCTCGGTAAACCGAACGGAACCTTATGCGCTCCGCGGATGGCATGCCGCATGCCGATCATGCCTCGAGCGAGGCGACCAGTGCTGAGGATATCCGCCCGCTCGGCTATGTTCTCCACCAGTGGGTAGTGGAGGTTGCCCCACCCCATGGACTGGTGGTAGCAATCAGGAATCTCCTCAATCTTACGCTTCTGCTTCATTGGAGTCGGTAATCCAATGCAAGGGAGAGAGGGGTGAACGGGAGAAAGAGACAGAAGAGGGTTTTTTTTGGAGAAGATGCAGTAGTAGTACTACGATACTAGGAGGTGGAGATGCGGGGCATGTTTCCGGGGGAGAGGAACCACTATTTCCCTTAAAAAAAATAACAGCACTTGCGCATTAGAACTTGGGGCGGGGATATAGCGGTAAGAGGTATTGACCAACTTTCCCTCACCTTGACCCCACGTGGTTGTGAACCCGAGATAATTCTTTTTGATGAACCCGATATACTTATTATAGTACTAAAATAGTACAAGTATATACCTTGTACTCCTATATACTAACATTACTATTTTAAGGACTTATGTTCCATGAGCAACAACTTCCCCCACTCCGCTCATCCGAAATCCTAGCCCCTCCAACTTCAAGGACCAATCAACATAGCTATGGCCTTCTAATTTGGCTCAAGTCGCCGCACACATAGTCCTCCCGCCGACAATGAACACAATTTCATCACAACATAGCCAACCGGAGTACCTAGTAATGTAACTAGAGAAGTGAACCTATAGTTGATCAAGCCTTCAACTTTAACACAATAATACCCCCACATTATGTGTTGAGGAGCCACACCCATATATTTAAGAGTACCATCATGTAGACCACAAATGCATCAATGAAGAGAGGGGTATACTTATAGACCACCTCTTTACAAAACAGTTGTAACTAGTAGACCACAATTGCCTCGTTCATTAGCTATGAAATTACATACTATCAGTAGCTACAATGGCTGCAGGCCCTGTTTCAGAATTAAACATCACACTTGTTCCAATCCGGGGCGTTGGCGAAGTTTGGGATGAACCAAAGCGGTGTCTTTACCAGGTACCTATCTTTTTTTGTTTTGCATGTTTTCTCCAAGGCGTTGGTTTGGAAACCAACGGCGCAATCTTCACGATTCAGACTGAATCGGCATATTTCAGGCAGCTGCGAATTGCGAAGCCATGCTTCATTCGGCAAGGTGTACACACAATTTCTTCTCGTCAGACATCCTGGGACAACATCTGCACCGCCTAATGGCAGCATAATCGGATAGTTCACTCCAAGGAAAAGAGAATATTCTCCAAGGTCATCAATCTTTTCCCATGGAATACCTTCATTTAACTTACTAGTGTCCTTCGTGAACACCAGGCAACCAAACCCAGAAGCATAGTTGCCAACAGTGCGACCATGATGAACACGACGATCAGAAGCAGTATGGCAAACTTTACAGGAATATTCCCTTTCATCAGCAATGCCCAGTGTATGGATCAGAAGAAGTCTAGAACCATCTATAGATCTTGCTAACCACCACATGCCATAATCGACCTCGTGATCATGGCCAAGAGCATCATCAAGTGCACACCGCCATTCAAACACAATGGGCGGTGGCTCTACGATCAGCGGAGGACCTGCTTGAAAACGAAATTACTGTTAAGAAGGGTATGTTTGGTTTGCACAAATCTGAAAACGTAAGAATTGGGAAAACGCATTAGGATTCAGATGGGATGATATAATGGCATTTCCATTCAATAATACAGCATATTGGTGTATTTCAGTACATCACATGGGAAACCAAAGGATTCATTTCAAGAAGTTCAAGTAGAGGTCAAAATCCAACATAATTCAATCTGAGAATAAAACTCCTAATTATACAATCCTCAAATTTTTCTATGGTAATCATCTCGAATAAAAAGTCTAAATACCAATGAAATTTCATCCGAAGCAAATATGCCCCAAGCCTCCAAGTCAGATCAGTCAGGTTCGAAAATTAATAAGTTTGTGCATTAAAATTATCTTTACAGCCATGAATAATGAAGCTCATCATACACTACTTACGTCCGGAGGAAAATTACCAGCTTGCTGAGGATTCCATGCGTGAACAGTGCCAGTATGAGTTGTGGCAAACACAAGCCCATTGTGGAGAATTGCATCGCTGTAATTGTAAAAGATGTGGGACTTGGGCTCTGTAAGAACTGTCCATCCAGAATCTTCGCCGCAAAGGAGGGCAACTCTGATGTCAAAAACAGCAACAAGAGAGAAATTTTTGTACCCCCCAGCAGCTGTGGGAACTTGGCAAATATATATCTTGTGAAATATAATAGCACGAAGGTTGTGGTGGTATATATTTGGAATGTGGGTGGTTTCAAACGGCACAGGGAGAGGAATTTCACGGCGAGTGTAGACGTTGACAAGTTTCCATTTGCAAGCAGGAAAGCCAGTGTCAACCATGGCAACCCAATCTCCATTGGCACCTACCCACTGCTTACCCGTACCGTCTGGCATCACAGCGTCGGAGGAGAACCTGTCCAGCGGCGTCAGCTTGCAATCCCGTGCTACCTTCGTCGGGTGAGAATGAAGAACACATGGGAGGCCAAACGGGAGAGAAAAAGATAGAGTTGCACTATCATTTGCAGAGTCGAAAAATAGTTTGGACGAACCGACGAGGCTCGCGGCGGTGATGACGTCGCATCTTGTTACGAGTTCTTCAAGGGGACCTTCGGAAAAGACCTTCTGAAACAGTTCAGAGTCATCATTTTCCTTGTTCGATGCCGCCATCGCAGGGCAGGGGGTGGGTCTATGAGGTTTGGGTTCAACTGATTGGAGTTTAATTTGGGTTCGATGGCGGCAGGTGGCGGGGAAGATGAAGAACGGAGGCTCTCAAACTGGGCGGTGGAATTGATTCTAAAGCTGCATGGCGGCGGCACTGGCGCGTGCTATGGAAGGTGGTCGATTGGTGCGGGCGGGGGCGGAGGTAGACGATGGAGGTGAACAGAAATAGGGCAGGTGGGGGCGGGGCGCTTGACTTCGCTCCTCTACACTCTACAGCATCTCCTCCTGTTTCTTGGAAAGTGTATAGACCCATAATAAAAAGTCACTGTTCCCTCTGAAAAGGTGAAGAACAAGTCACTGGTCTAACGTGCAAATTTGGACATCCCAAGCTATGTGTTGTCATGTCAATTCAATGTCCATGGCAGTATTTTGAATTTTGCGTGACCAAAAGAAGTACGCCTTGGCCTTTCACAATCGGGGTTTCTTTAGAGCAAGAACAATAGAAGAGCCAACAGCTGGCAAAAGTACCACGTAGGCGGGCTATAAGCGCCCACTATTGTCCTACTTCCTCTTGGCGTGATACTCCCTCCGTCCACAAATAAGTGGACGTGCAGGATTTTCAAGGTAAATTAGTAAAAGGAAAGAAAAAATGCATTGGAGCACTCGTATCTTAAGAAACACATGTACTCAACCACGGTTGTAGATTTTCTCGGCGCAAGACTTTTCCCCAGCAGTTGTGGCTTTCAGTTATTCGTGGGTGTGGGGAGGAGCTCCGCCGCATCGGTAAAAAGCAAAGAGGGACGGCGGCTCTCGATCGTGCGGTGTACTCGTAAATCACGTGTGACCCATGCCCTAATAATTCACAATGCATTGATGAGGGCTATCACTTCATCATCCAATAAAATGTACTTAGTAACTATGGTAATAATATTGTCTTCTCGCAAAAAAAATGGTAAAAATATTGTCTCTTAAGCCATGTACTAGTACAGTGCAAGATGCTTTAGAGAAATAAACCTATATTTTATTGCTACTCCGTAATACACATGGTTATTTATTCTAGGCAAATGCCTACCGAAAGATGTAGGAATAGGGAAATGTAGGATTGCAATGTCATGTCCACTCCAATCCTATAGGAATTCATAGAATCCAAACTTTGTTTGATTCCACCATAGGAAAAGTAAAGCATTCTTAAAAAGAGGTATGAGTAGATGTTTAATTTTCTATGGAATCTGTGCAAAGAAATCCTTAGGAAAAATTCCTATCGGAAACAATCCTACAAATCAAACAGCCAAGGATTCAATTGTACCAATTCCCTATGCAAATCCTTGGTGTTCACCCAATCCTCTCGAATACTCATCCAAAAAATGCACTAATACTTTGATGGGGAGTTTTTGTATTCTAGGCAAGAATAGAGGGTTTGCGGGGATCACTTGAGAAGTGTATTAACCAAAGAAGGCATAAGTAATACACCAACACACACTAACATGCCCTTAATGGATGTATCTCCATAAACTCCCTCTGTTCTTTATTACTACTACTAGTTTATGTACTTCTTAACTAATATGGGATAATCATGAAATATATTTTCTAACATTCAGCCAAAATATAGTGTTTCGACTTTTTAAAATACTGAAAAACTAGTAATTAAAAATATTTGAGCTATCAAATCTAGGAAGTTTGAAAATATTTTGTATTCCGTCTGAAAGTTGTGTTACTTGGTGTAAGATTCACACAAAAATGATGAAAATATCAAACCTTCAAAAAAATTGTAGTAATTCAAACGTTATGTGCGTTTCATAATTTTGCAAAATCTATTCTATTTGCAATTAAAACTATAGTAGTTGGTGGTCCCCGATCATCTGATTTGCTCTTAAACAGCTCAATCCTAAATTTGAAATTCCCTGCAACAGAACACGATAGTTGGTGGTTTGTGCGGAAAAAAATTACAGTTTTAAAAAGTGTTTTAAGCAACGAAGGCAGCAATAAGCGGTAGTTTGTGCAATTTCCTCGTGTAAACAACATGTAGCGTCGAAGTAATAGTACTAGCAGTACAGAAATCTTGTGTAATTTCTAGTTCTACATATTACTAGTGTCCACTGTTTGAGAGTTGATGGTGAATGGGTCTGATTTTCAATCGAATGAGAATTAGCAAATTGATTTTTATGACAAAAGCATACAAAGGGAGTAAAACAACATACCCGCATTCGCCGCTGCTACCAGCATGCGATGCCTCCACGAGTGCATTGACGGCTGCTGCAAATCCTCGGAAGGCATCTAGGTTTTGCAGATCGTCGATTGCCGCTGTCCGGCTAAGCTTAACCAGCATAGCTGCCGCCAAGATATCTCGGATTTGGACCACAGGCAGAAGCTGATTGGGGTCGAAGGATTGCCTGATTCGGAATTTGAAGTACCAAGCCCTCGGCTCCGATGATGGAAGTTTGGAACTCGGCCCGGCCAGAACCTCCCAAATCTGTGTGTGGCAGTGGATGCCCATCGGCATCCCCAATGCTGCCGACGCCGTGATGTGGTCGGTCGCACTTTGGTCCCCACTAAAGGCTGGGGCTGCAGCACGTCGCCGCCGCCCCCGACGTCCCCACGACGGCAACGCCATGGACCGAGGCGCTGAGTTTGTTGGCGAACCCGAAGCCCTGGATGGCAAGTGCTTCTTCACAATGGAAGCATCCTCACCCGGCGAGGTTCGCCCCCGGCGCATGCCTATGCTCCGACCAGCCCACTTTGCCGCTGCTGCCTGGGCTGCCGCCGATACCTGGGCCACCGCCGCTTCATGGGACCCCCTCCCTCCTCTCCCTCTCCTAGATCAAAGGGCGCCAGGAGTCTAGCCACAGCAAGACACAGAGCCGCCTGCTTCATCGCACACCAATGGCACACAGACATTTGCGAGCTTTTAGCGCACACCCCTCCGAGGCTGAGTCGTGGAGCCTGGGTGCACGGGGCTATGGCTGGAGGAGTCGCCATGGGACGAGGGGTGTCGAGTGCTCGGGCAAATACGGGAAAGGCGAAGTTTTGGATAACCTTATATGATCACATCAATGCTTCTCAAGGAGCCAAATACTGTATGAGAAACCGGAAAAGTTTGAACGTTTGAAAACTTTGCCGGCATAATGCATCCTTCCAATGCACGCCTACTAAGGTAGAAAGCCAACTCAATTGCTACTTTGTTGGCAAAATGTACCATGGCTCAATCTTGGGTCACACACATCTATCAATTGGTATATTTTGGTCATATTCAAAATTTTACTTGAAACTTGTTGGTCATGCCATTCTACTACTCGCCTAACACTTTTTCTACGCGGGAAGGAGGGGGGTATGATGCTACCCTGAATTTTTATGCCCATTTGTATCTTGGACAAATCCTAGGTTTGACCAAAATTTAAAACATGAAGATGAAAAATTAAGCCTGGATCCACTACAAGAAAAGTTGCCAAACTTTTCTTGTAGTGATCCTTCTTAATTAGTAACTTCAAAATGAAGCTTTTGGAAGGTTTTTGAAATTTCCATGTCTGAAACCCAAAACACCTCTTCATGATTGACTTCATAAGACAAATCGAGTTTAGGGTTAGGGGTAGATACATGATTTTTCTAGTTTGAATATGTCTAGACCTGGCTTATCAACTTGAATGCTTAGTATATGACATAAGAAGATGTACTATGTGCATTGGTTTTTTATTTATTTGATTTGTTTTGAATTTTCATGCCGAATCAAATTTTGGTCAAATCATAGGTTTAACCAAGATTTAAACAAGTTTAAAACATTAAAATGAAAAATTAAGCATGGATCCTTCTCAATCACTCCAAAATGAAGCTTTTGGGAGGCTTTTGAAATGTCTATGTTTGAAACCCAAAACCACTTCTCTTCATGCTTGACTTCATAAGACAGATGAGTTTAGGGTTAGGGGTAGATACATGATTTTTCTGGTTTGAATAGGTCTAGACCTTGTTATCAAGTTGAATGGCTTACTATGTGACATAAGAAGACTATGTGCTTTGGTTTTTCATTTTTGATTTTTTCGATTGTTTTTATGCCCATTTGAATCTTGGCCAAATCCTAGGTTTGAACAAGAATTTAAACAAGTTTAAAACATGAAAATGAAAAGGTAAGCATGGATCCTTCTTAGTCAGTCCGAAATGAAGCTTTTGGGCGGTTTTCGAAATTTCCATGTTTGAAAACCCAAACCACTTCTCTTCATGCTTGACTTCATAAGACAAATTTAGGGTTAGGGGTATAGATACATGATTTTTCTTGTTTGATATGTCTAGATATTGTTTATCAACACTTGAATGCTTACAATATATGTGACGCAAGAAGACTATGTGTTATGGTTTTTCATTTTTGGGGGTTTTTTCGAATTTTTTATGCGCACTTGAATCTTGGTCAAATCCAAGCTAGCTAGGTTTGACCAAGCTTTAAACAAGTTTAAAACATGAAAATGAAAAAGTAAGCATGTATCCTTCTTAGTCACTCCAAAATTAAGCTTTTCGGAGGTTTTTGAAATTTCCATTTTGTAAACCCAAAACCACGTATCTTCATGTTTGACTTCAAAAGACAGAGTTTAGGGTTAGGGGGTAGATACATGATTCTTCTTTTAATATGTTTAGATCTTGTTTTATCAAGTTGAATGTTGACTGTATGACATAAGAAGACTATGTTTTTGAATTTTTTATGAATCTTGGTCAAATCCAAGGGTTGACCAAGATTTAAACAAGTTTAAAACATGAAAATGAAAACGTTTCAAGTTCACCTTTGGTTCGATCTTTCAGTAACCAGGCGCATATATATATGGATGCAAATTGAGATAATTAATTCGTGAAACATTGGAAATGTCCATCGTGTGTCATGTTTCCCCCTCACATGAAAATTGGATTGGTGGCAGACAAGTAAAAGCACATTTATGTGCGACAACCCAAAATGCACATATTTTGCTGAGTTTTCATGCATGCATTAAAAGTTGTGAATATATACATAAAATGCATGTGGGTCATGATTGAAAAGTTTGACATGTATATGGTTCTTGTGTAGTAGTAGTACTATAGTAGATTAGTAGGTACGCAAACTCCCATCCATCTTCTTTGTCAAGAGAAGACGCGCACCAGGATGCGTAGTGGAAGTCGTCTCTGGATCCTTCTGTTGTCCCTCTCACGGAAAAGAAAAAGAAAAAAACATCTCTCTCATTCTCGGCCTCGCTCGACTCGCTCGCTCGCAGCCTCGCACCTCCTGCGCACTGACAAACGCTGCACAACAGTCAACATCACCAGAAAAAAGATATACACCATAAATAATAAGAGGGGCCCCGTGACTGCTATCCCTTCTTCTCCTTCCGTGTGATCCCTCTTCCTCCGAGTTTCACTGGACGGGCAAACACACATGTGCTGCATAGTAAAAATAAAAAAGTAAAAAATCGACCTATGAATCTATGATTAAATAGGTAAAATCCTGGGTTTTATCAAGGTTTAAACAAGTTTAAAACATGAAAATGAATAGGTAAGCATGGATCCTTCTTAGTCACTCTAAAATGAAGCTTTCGCGAGGTTTTTGAAATTTCCATGTTTGAAACCCAAAACCACTTCTCTTCATGCTTGACTTCGTAAGACAGAGTTTAGGGTTAGGGGTAGATACATGCTTTTTCTGGTTTGAATATGTCTAGACCTTGTTTATCAACTTGAATGCTTACTATATGACATAAGAAGGCTATGTTATTTGGTTTTTCATTTTTTCTGTTTTTTTCTGATTTTTTATGCCCATTTAAATCTTGGTCAAATCCTAGGTTTGACCAAGAGTTAAACAAGTTTAAAACATGAAAATGAAAAGGTAAGCCTGGATCCTTCTTAGTCACTGTAAAATGAAGCTTTTGGGAGGTTTGTGAAATTTCCATGTTTGAAACCCAAAAGCACTTCTCTTCATGCTTGACTTCATAAGACAGAGTTTAGGGTTAGGGGGTGTAGATACATGATTTGTCTGGTTTGAATATGTCCAAATCTTATTTATCAACTTTTGAATGCATGCTACTCTCTCAAAGAAAACCTTTTGAATGCTTACTATATGACATAAGAAGACTATATGCTTTTAAAATTCAAACATATGGTAAGCATTCTTATGTCATATAGTAAGCATTCAAGTTGATAAACAAGCAAGGTTTGGACATATTCAAACCAGACAAATCATGTATCTACCCCTAACCCCTAATTAAATTGTCTTATGAAGTCTAGCATGAAGAGAAGTGGTTTTGGGTTTCAAACATGGAAATTTCAAAAACCTCCCAAAAACTTCATTTTAGAGTGACTAAGAAGGATATACAAGCTTCCCTTTTCATTTTCATGTTTTAAACTTGTTTAAATCTTGGTCAAACCTCTAGGATTTGACCAAAAGATTCAAATGGGCATGGAAATTCATAAAAAAACAAAAGAATGAAAAACCAAAGGACATAACATTATTATGTCATATATATATAGTAAGCATTCAAGTTGATAAACAAGGTCTAGACATATTCAAACCAGAAAATCATGTATATATCTACCCCTAACCCTAAACTCTGTCTTATGAAGTCAAGCATGCATGAAGAGAAGTGGTTTTGGTTTCAAACATGGAAATTTCGAAAAACCCTCCCAAGAGCTACATTTTGGAGTGAGTAAGAAGGATATATAGATGCTTAATTTTTCATATTCATGATTTAAACTTGTTTAAACCATGTTCAAACCTAGGATTTGACCAAGATTAAAATGGGCATAAAATTTTAAAAAAATCAAAAAATAAAAAACAAGTCACATAGTATTCTTATGTCATATAGTAAGCATTCAATTAAGTTGATAAACAAGGTCTAGACATATTCAAACCAGGAAAATCATGCATATATCCCCTAACCCTAGCTAAACTCTGTCTTATGAAGTCAAGCATGCATGAAGAGAAGTGGTTTTTGGTTTCAAACGTTTAAGCCAAAAGCCCCTTTTCAAATATTTCAAACTTATTCAAATTTGGTTCAAATATGAAAGACATACAAGTTATAGCACACATAGTGCATACATTTTCACACATACTGCACTAGATGCTAACCCTATAGTTTGAGGCCATTTGGGTGACCTAGGTCGAAAAAATTCTTGGATTAGAATCGTGTTGTTCGAACCCCGTAGTTTGATTTTTTTGAACCCTTGATCTGTAGAACTGGGCAAAACCCTAGTTTAACCTATTTAATTACAGATTCGTATATCGATTTTTCTACGAGTACTACCTTTTTATTATTACTATGCAGCACATGGGTGTTTGCCCGTCGAGTGAAACTCGGAGGAAGAGGGATCACTCGGAAGGAGAGAAGAAGGGAGAGAATTATGGTGTCTCCCCTTTTTCGGGTGATGATGTTGACTTTTGTGCAGGGTTTGTCAGTGAGCAGGAGGTGCGAGCGAGCGAGTGAGCGAGGCCGAGAATGAGAGAGATTTGTTTTTTTTGTGAGAGGGACGACCGAAGGAACCAGAAGGACCCACAGACTTCCAATACGCATCCTGATGCGTCTTCTCTTGACAAAGAAAATGGCTGGGAGTTTGCGTACCTATTGCACGTGACTTGTGCTCACTGAAGTGTGGGACCTCAAGCGTGGGCACCACACGTAAGTGACAGACCTGTTGGTGTAAAAACTCGGTTGATTATAATAGTGCATTAGAACAAAGTTTCCTATGGATTCAAGGGTAGGAAATCCAAGTTAACTCATTTACGTGTTAAACTTGTCTATATCTTGGTCAAACCTAGGATTTGACCAAGATTCAAATGGGCAGAAAAATAAAAACAGAAAAATGAAAAACCAAATCACATAGTTTTCTTATGTCATATAGTAAGCATTAAAGTTGATAAACAAGGTGTAGACATATTCAAACCAGACAAATCATGTAGCTATACCCCCTAACCCCTAAACTCTGTCTTATGAAGTCAAGCATGCATGTGAAGAGAAGTGGTTTTGGGTTTCAAACATGGAAATTTCAAAAACCTCCCAAAAGCTTCATTTTAGAGTGACTAAGAAGGATCCATGCTTCCCTTTTCATTTTCATGTTTTAAACTTGTTTAAATTATCTTGGTCAAACCTAGGATTTGACAAGATTCAAATGGGCATCAAAATTGAAAAAAAATTGAAAAAAGAAAAACCAAAGCAAATAGTTTTCTTATGTCATATAGTAAGCATTAAAGTTGTTGATAAATAAGGTCCATACATATTCAAACCACACAAATCATGTATCTATACCCCCTAATTAACCCCTAAATTAATTAACTCTGTCTTATGAAGTCAAGCATGTGAAGAGAAGTGGTTTTGGGTTTCAAACATTGAAATTTTAAAAACCTCCCAAAAGCTTCATTTTAGAGTGACTAAGAAGGATACAGACTTCCCTTTTCATTTTTATGTTTTAAACTTGTTTAAATCTTGGTCAAACCAAGGATTTGACCAAGATTCAAATGGCCCTAAAAATTCAGAAAAAAAATCAAAAGAATGAAAAACCAAAGCACATAGCATTCTTATGTCATATGTATAGTAAGCATTCAAGTTGATAAACAAAGGTCTAGAGACATATATATTCAAACCAGAAAAATCATGTATATATCTACCCCTAAAACTCTAATTAAACTATGTTTTATGAAGTAAATCATGAAGAGAAGTGGTTTTGGGTTTCAAACATGGAAATTTCAAGATTTGCTTCATTTTAGAGTGACTAAGAAGGATCCAGAAGGACCCACAGACTTCCAATACGCATCCTGATGCGTCTTCTCTTGACAAAGAAGATGGCTGGGAGTTTGCGTACCTATTGCACGTGACTTGTGCTCACTGAAGTGTGGGACCTCACGCGTGGGCACCACACGTAAGTGACAGACATGTTGGTGTAAAAACTCGATTGATTATTATACTGCATTAGAACAAAGTTTCCTATGGATTCAAGGGTAGGAAATCCAAGTTAACTCATTTACATGACATTATTATTTCCATGAAGCAAAGTTAACACATCTATCAATTGGTACATTTTTGAGTGACTAAGAAGGATCCATGCTTACTTATTCGTTTTCACGTGTTAAACTTGTCTAAATCTTGGTCAAACCTAGGATTTGACCAAGATTCAAATGGGCAGAAAAATAAAATAAAAAACAGAAAAATGAAAAACCAAATCACATAGTCATCTTATGTCATATAGTAAGCATTAAAGTTGATAAACAAGGTCTAGAAATATCAAACCATACAAATCATGTATCTACCCCCTAACCCCTAAACTATGTCTTATAAATTAAGTCAAGCATGAAGAGATGTGGTTTTGGGTTTCAAACATGGAAATATCAAAAACCTCCCAAAAACTTCATTTTAGTGTGACTAAGAAGGATACACGCTTCCCTTTTCATATTCATGTTCTAAGCTTGTTTAAATTATCTTGGTCAAACCTAGGATTTGACAAGATTCAAATGGGCATCAATATTGAAAAAAATCAAAAAAAAAGAAAAAACAAAGGAAATAGTTTTCTTATGTCTTATAGTAAGCATTAAAGTTGATAAACAAGGTCTAGACATATTCAAACTAGACAAATCATGTATCTATATATACCCCCTAACCCCTAAACTCTGTCTTATGAAGTCAAGCATGTGAAGAGGAAGTTGTTTTGGGTTGCAAACATGGAAATTTCAAAAACCTCCGAAAAACTTCATTTTAGAGTTTCTAAGAAGGATCCATGCTTAACTTTGCATATTCATATTTTAAACTTGTTTAAATCATTATCAAGCCTAGCATTTGACCAATATACAAATGGGTGGGCACAAAATTCAAAAAAATCAGAAAAATGAAAACAAATTAAAGCACATAGTCTTCATATGTCATATCGTATGAATTCAAGTTGATAAACGAGGTCTAGGTATATCCAAACCAGACAAATCATGTATCTATACCCCCTGTCGATCTTATGAAGTCTAGCATGAAGAGAGAAGTCGTTTTTGGTTTCAAAAATGGAAATTTCAAGAACATCCCAAAAGCTTCATTTTAGAGTGACTAAGAAGGATACATGCTTCCCTTTTCATTTTTATGTTTAAACTTGTTTAAATCTTGGTCAAACCTAGGATTTGACCAAGATTCAAATATATGGGCATAAAATTCAAAAAAAAACAGAAAAATTTAAAACCAAGGCACATAGTCTTCTTATGTCATATAGTAAACAATCAATTAATTAAGTTGATAAACCAGTTCTAGACATATTCAAACCAGGAAAATCATGTATCTACCCCCTAACGCCCTAGCTAAACTCTGTCTTATGAAGTCAAGCATGCATGAAGAGAAGTGGTTTTTGGTTTCAAACGTTTAAGCCAAAAGGTAAGCATGGATCCTCCTTAATTAGTCACTGTAAAATGAAGCTTTTGGGAGGTTTGTGAAATTTCCATGTTTGAAACCTAAAAGCACTTCTCTTCATGCTTGACTTCATAAGACAGAGTTTAGGGTTAGGGGGTGTAGATCGATACATGATTTGTCTGGTTTGAATATGTCCAAATCTTATTTATCAACTTTTGAATGCATGCTACTCTCTCAAAGAAAAACTTTTGAATGCTTACTATATATATGACATAAGAAGACTATATGCTTTTAAAATTCAAACATATGGTAAGCATTCTTATGTCATATAGTAAGCATTCAAGTTGATACACAAGCAAGGTTTGGACATATTCAAACCAGACAAATCATGTATCTACCCCCTAACCCCTAATTAAATTGTCTTATGAAGCAGTCTAGCATGAAGAGAAGTGGTTTTGGGTTTCAAACATGGAAATTTCAAAAACCTCCCAAAAACTTCATTTTAGAGTGACTAAGAAGGATATACAAGCTTCCCTTTTCATTTTCATGTTTTAAACTTGTTTAAATCTTGGTCAAACCTCTAGGATTTGACCAAAAGATTCAAATGGGCATAGAAATTCATAAAAAATCAAAAGAATGAAAAACCAAAGGACATAACATTCTTATGTCATATATATATAGTAATTAAGCATTCAAGTTGATAAACAAGGTCTAGACATATTCAAACCAGAAAATAATGTATATATCTACCCCTAACCCTAAACTCTGTCTTATGAAGTCAAGCATGCATGAAGAGAAGTGGTTTTTGGTTTCAAACATGGAAATTTCGAAAACCCTCCCAAGACCGAGCTACATTTTGGAGTGACTAAGAAGGATATATAGATGCTTAATTTTTCATATTCATGATTTAAACTTGTTTAAACCATGTTCAAACCTAGGATTTGACCAAGATTCAAATGGGCATAAAATTTTAAAAAAATAAAAAAATAAAAAAACAAGGCACATAGTATTCTTATGTCATATAGTAAGCATTCAATTAAGTTGATAAACAAGGTCTAGACATAATCAAACCAGGAAAATCATGCATCTACCCCCTAACCCTAGCTAAACTCTGTCTTATGAAGTCAAGCATGCACGAAGAGAAGTGGTTTTTGGTTTCAAACGTTTAAGCCAAAAGCCCATTTTCAAATATTTCAAACTTATTCAAATTTGGTTCAAATTTGAAAGACATACAAGTTATAGCACACATAGTGCATACATTTTCACACATACTGCACTAGATGCTAACCCTATAGTTTGAGGCCATTTGGGTGACCTAGGTCGAAAAAATTCTTGGATTAGAATCGTGTTGTTCGAACCCCGTAGTTGGATTTTTTTGAACCCTTGATCTGTAGAACTGGGCAAAACCCTAGTTTAACCTATTTAATTACAGATTCGTATATCGATTTTTCTACGAGTACTACCTTTTTATTATTACTATGCAGCACATGGGTGTTTGCCCGTCGAGTGAAACTCGGAGGAAGAGGGATCACTCGGAAGGAGAGAAGAAGGGAGAGAATTATGGTGTCTCCCCTTTTTCGGGTGATGATGTTGACTTTTGTGCAGGGTTTGTCGGTGAGCGGGAGGTGCGAGCGAGCGAGCGAGTCGAGCGAGGCCGAAATGAGAGATTTGTTTTTTTTGTGAGAGGGACGACCGAAGGAACCAGAAGGACCCACAGACTTCCAATACGCATCCTGATGCGTCTTCTCTTGACAAAGAAAATGGCTGGGAGTTTGCGTACCTATTGCACGTGACTTGTGCTCACTGAAGTGTGGGACCTCAAGCGTGGGCACCACACGTAAGTGACAGACCTGTTGGTGTAAAAACTCGGTTGATTATAATAGTGCATTAGAACAAAGTTTCCTATGGATTCAAGGGTAGGAAATCCAAGTTAACTCATTTACGTGTTAAACTTGTCTATATCTTGGTCAAACCTAGGATTTGACCAAGATTCAAATGGGCAGAAAAATAAAAACAGAAAAATGAAAAACCAAATCACATAGTCTTCTTATGTCATATAGTAAGCATTAAAGTTGATAAACAAGGTCTAGACATATTAAACCAGACAAATCATGTATCTATACCCCTAACCCCTAAACTCTGTCTTATGAAGTCAAGCATGTGAAGAGAAGTGGTTTTGGGTTTCAAACATGGAAATTTCAAAAAACTCCCAAAAACTACATTTTAGAGTGACTAAGAAGGATACATGCTCCCCTTTTCATATTCATGTTTTAAGCTTGTTTAAATTATCTTGGTCAAACCTAGGATTTGACAAGATTCAAATGGGCATCAAAATTGAAAAAAAGTCAGAAAAAAGAAAACCAAAGCAAATAGTTTTCTTATGTCATATAGTAAGCATTAAAGTTGATAAACAAGGTCTAGAAATATTCAAACTAGACAAATCATGTATCTATACCCCCTAACCCCTGAACTCTGTCTTATGAAGTCAAGCATATGAAGAGAAGTGGTTTTGGGTTTCAAACATGGAAATTTGAAAAACCTCCCAAAAACTTCATTTTAGAGTGACAAAGAAGGATACATGCTTCCCTTTTCATATTCATGTTTTAAGCTTGTTTAAATTATCTCGGTCAAACCTAGGATTTGACAAGATTCAAATGGGCATCAAAATTGAAAAAAATCAGGAAAAAGAAAAACCAAAGCAAATAGTTTTCTTATGTCATATAGTAAGCCAATTAAGTTGATAAACAAGGTCTAGACATATTCAAACTAGACAAATCGTGTATCTATACCCCCTAACCCCTAAACTCCGTCTTATGAAGTCAAGCATATGAAGAGAAGTGGTTTTGCTCCCAAAAGCTTCATTTTAGAGTGACTAAGAAGGATCCATGCTTACCTTTGCATTTTCATATTTTAATCTTGTTAAATCATTATCAAGCCTAGGATTTGACCAAGATACAAATGGGTGGGCACAAAATTCAAAAAAATCAGAATAATGAAAAACAAAAGCACGTAGTCTTCTTATGTCATATCGTATGCATTCAAGTTAAACGAGGTCTAGGTATATCCAAACCAGACAAATCATGTATCTACCCCATGTTGATCTTATGAAGTCTAGCATGAAGAGAAGTCGTTTTGGGTTTCAAACATGGAAATTTCAAGAACATCCCAAAAGCTTCATTTTAGAGTGACTAAGAAGGATACATGCTTCCCTTTTCATTTTCATGTTTAAACTTGTTTAAATCTTGGTCAAACCTAGGATTTGACCAAGATTCAAATATATGAGCATAAAATTCAAAAAAAAACCAAGGCACGTAGTCTTCTTATGTCATATAGTAAGCAATCAATTAAGTTGATAAACAAGGTCTCTAGACATATTCAAACCAGGAAATCATGTATCTACACCCCCTAACGTACCCTAGCTAAACTCTGTCTTATGAAGTCAAGCATGCATGAAGAGAAGTGGTTTTTGGTTTCAAACGTTTAAGCCAAAAGGTAAGCATGGATCCTCCTTAGTCACTGTAAAATGAAGCTTTTGGGAGGTTTGTGAAATTTCCATGTTTGAAACCCAAAACCACTTAAGACAGAGTTTATGGTTAGGTGTGTAGATACATGATTTTTCTTGTTTGAATATGTCTAGACCTTGTTTATCAACTTGAATTTTTTACTATATGATATAAGAAGGCTATATATATGTGCTTTGGTTTTTCATTTTTTGATTTCTTTTGAATTTTTATGCCTATTTAAATCTTGGTCAAATCCTAGGTTTAAACAAGTTTAAAACATGAAAATGAAACGGTAAGCATGAATCCTTCCTTACTCACTCTAAAATGAAGGTACTTGAAAATTTTATGTTTGAAACCCAAAACCCCAGTTCTCTTCATATGTTTGACTTCATAAGACAGAGTTTAGGGTTAGGGGTAGATATGATACATGATATTTCTGCTTTGAATATGTCTAGACCTTGTTTATCAACTTGAATGCTTACTATATGACATAAGAAGGCTATATATATATATATATATATATATATGTGCTTTGGTTTTTCATTTTTTTTGAATTTTTCTGAATTTTTACTCCCATTTGAATCTTGGTCAAATCCTAGGTTTGACCAAGGTTAAAACAAGTTTAAAACATGGCAATGAAAAGGTAAGCATATGGATCATTCTTAGTCTCTCTAAAATGAAGCTTTTGGGAGGTTTTTGAAGTTTCCATGTTTGAAACCCAAAATCACTTCTCTTCATATGCTTGGCTTCATAAGACAAAGATTAGGGTTTAGGGGTAGATATATACATGTTTTGGGAGGTTTTTGAAATTTCCATGTTTGAAACCCAAATCCACTTCTCTTCATCCTTGACGTCTTCATAAGACAAAAGTATAGGGTTATATATATATGCATGGGTAGATACATGCTTTTTTCTGGTTTGAATATGTATAGACCTTGTTTAAAATTATCAACTTAATTGAATGCTTACTATATATATGACATATATAAGAAGGCTATATATGTGTTTTGTTTTTTCATTTTTCATTTTTTCCTGATTTTTTATGCCCATTTGAATCTTGGTCAAATCCTAGGTTTGATCAAGATTTAAACAAGCAGTTTAAAAATGAAAATGAAAAGGTAAGCCTGGATCCTTCTTAGGGCTCCTTTGATTTAAAGGATAGGAAAAGTATAGGAATAGGAAAGGCATAGGATTGGAATGACACATGTCTACTTGAATCCTATAGAAAGATGAAGTGTGTTTGATTGTAGCAAAGGAATTTTTTCATGAGGTATGAGCCAATGTTTTTTCCTATAGGAATTACGCTACAAGATTCCTATAGGAATTTTTCCTATAGGATATGTTTCTATGAATCAAACAACATGTATAGGAAATTTTCCCATAGGAACCAAATCCTACACAATTCCTATGCAAATCCTATGAATCAAAGGAGCCCTTAGTCACTGTAAAATGAAGCTTTTGGGAGGTTTGTGAAATTTCCATGTTTGAAACCCAAAAGCACTTCTCTTCATGCTTGACTTCATAAGACAGAGTTTAGGGTTAGGGGGTGTAGATACGACATGATTTGTCTGGTTTGAATATGTACAAATCTTATTTATCAACTTTTGAATGCATGCTACTCTCTCAAAGAAAAACTTTTGAATGCTTACTATATGACATAAGAAGACTATATGCTTTTAAAATTCAAACATATGGTAAGCATTCTTATGTCATATCGTAAGCATTCAAGTTGATAAACAAGCAAGGTTTGGACATATATATTCAAACCAGACAAATCATGTATCTACCCCCTAACCCCTAATTAAATTGTCTTATGAAGTCTAGCATGAAGAGAAGTGGTTTTGGGTTTCAGACATGGAAATTTCAAAAACCTCCAAAAAACTTCATTTTAGAGTGACTAATTAAGAAGGATATACAAGCTTCCCTTTTCATTTTCATGTTTTAAACTTGTTTCAATCTTGGTCAAACCTCTAGGATTTGACCAAAAGATTCAAATGGGCATGGAAATTCATAAAAAACCAAAAGAATGAAAAAACAAAGGACATAACATTCTTATGTCATATATATATAGTAAGCATTCAAGTTGATAAACAAGGCCTAGACATATTCAACCCAGAAAATCATGTATATATCTACCCCTAACCCTAAACTCTGTCTTGTGAAGTCAAGCATGCATGAAGAGAAGTGGTTTTGGTTTCAAACATGGAAATTTCGAAAAAACCTCCGAAGAGCTACATTTTGGAGTGACGAAGAAGGATATATAGATGCTTAATTTTTCATATTCATGATTTAAACTTGTTTAAACCATGTTCAAACCTAGGATTTGACCAAGATTCAAATGGGCATAAAATTTTAAAAAAATCAAAAAATAAAAAACAAGGCACATAGTATTCTTATGTCATATAGTAAGCATTCAATTAAGTTGATAAACAAGGTCTAGACATATTCAAACCAGGAAAATCATGCATCTACCCCCTAACCCTAGCTAAACTCTGTCTTATGAAGTCAAGCATGAATGAAGAGAAGTGGTTTTTGGTTTCAAACGTTTAAGCCAAAAGCCCCTTTTCAAATATTTCAAACTTATTCAAATTTGGTTCAAATATGAAAGACATACAAGTTATAGCACACATAGTGCATACATTTTCACACATACTGCACTAGATGCTAACCCTATAGTTTGAGGCCATTTGGGTGACCTAGGTCGAAAAAATTCTTGGATTAGAATCGTGTTGTTCGAACCCCGTAGTTGGATTTTTTTGAACCCTTGATCTGTAGAACTGGGCAAAACCCTAGTTTAACCTATTTAATTACAGATTCGTATATCGATTTTTCTACGAGTACTACCTTTTTATTATTACTATGCAGCACATGGGTGTTTGCCCGTCGAGTGAAACTCGGAGGAAGAGGGATCACTCGGAAGGAGAGAAGAAGGGAGAGAATTATGGTGTCTCCCCTTTTTCGGGTGATGATGTTGACTTTTGTGCGGGTTTGTCAGTGAGCAGGAGGTGCGAGCGAGCGAGCGAGCGAGTCGAGCGAGGCGAGAATGAGAGAGATTTGTTTTTTTTGTGAGAGGGACGACCGAAGGAACCAGAAGGACCCACAGACTTCCAATACGCATCCTGATGCGTCTTCTCTTGACAAAGAAAATGGCTGGGAGTTTGCGTACCTATTGCACGTGACTTGTGCTCACTGAAGTGTGGGACCTCAAGCGTGGGCACCACACGTAAGTGACAGACCTGTTGGTGTAAAAACTCGGTTGATTACAATAGTGCATTAGAACAAAGTTTCCTATGGATTCAAGGGTAGGAAATCCAAGTTAACTCATTTACGTGTTAAACTTGTCTATATCTTGGTCAAACCTAGGATTTGACCAAGATTCAAATGGGCAGAAAAATAAAAACAGAAAAATGAAAAACCAAATCACATAGTCTTCTTATGTCATATAGTAAGCATTAAAGTTGATAAACAAGGTCTAGACATATTAAACCAGACAAATCATGTATCTATACCCCTAACCCCTAAACTCGTCTTATGAAGTCAAGCATGTGAAGAGAAGTGGTTTTGGGTTTCAAACATGGAAATTTCAAAAAACTCCCAAAAACTACATTTTAGAGTGACTAAGAAGGATACATGCTCCTCTTTTCATATTCATGTTTTAAGCTTGTTTAAATTATCTTGGTCAAACCTAGGATTTGACAAGATTCAAATGGGCATCAAAATTGAAAAAAAGTCAGAAAAAAGAAAACCAAAGCAAATAGTTTTCTTATGTCATATAGTAAGCATTAAAGTTGATAAACAAGGTCTAGACATATTCAAACTAGACAAATCATGTATCTATACCCCCTAACCCCTGCCCTCTGTCTTATGAAGTCAAGCATATGAAGAGAAGTGGTTTTGGGTTTCAAACGTGGAAATTTGAAAAACCTCCCAAAAACTTCATTTTAGAGTGACAAAGAAGGATACATGCTTCCCTTTTCATATTCATGTTTTAAGCTTGTTTAAATTATCTCGGTCAAACCTAGGATTTGACAAGATTCAAATGGGCATCAAAATTGAAAAAAATCAGGAAAAAGAAAAACCAAAGCAAATAGTTTTCTTATGTCATATAGTAAGCCAATTAAGTTGATAAACAAGGTCTAGACATATTCAAACTAGACAAATCATGTATCTATACCCCCTAACCCCTAAACTCCGTCTTATGAAGTCAAGCATATGAAGAGAAGTGGTTTTGCTCCCAAAAGCTTCATTTTAGAGTGACTAAGAAGGATCCATGCTTACCTTTGCATTTTCATATTTTAATCTTGTTTAAATCATTATCAGACCTAGGATTTGACCAAGATACAAATGGGTGGGCACAAAATTCAAAAAAAACAGAATAATGAAAAACAAAAGCACGTAGTCTTCTTATGTCATATCGTATGCATTCAAGTTAAACGAGGTCTAGGTATATCCAAACCAGAAAAATCATGTATCTACCCCCTGTTGATCTTATGAAGTCTAGCATGAAGAGAAGTCGTTTTGGGTTTCAAACATGGAAATTTCAATAACATCCCAAAAGCTTCATTTTAGAGTGACTAAGAAGGATACATGCTTCCCTTTTCATTTTCATGTTTTAAACTTGTTTAAATCTTGGTCAAACCTAAGATTTGACCAAGATTCAAATATATGAGCATAAAATTCAAAAAAAACAAAAAATGAAAACCAAGGCACATAGTCTTCTTATGTCATATAGTAAGCAATCAATTAAGTTGATAAACAAGGTCTAGACATATTCAAACCAGGAAAATCATGTATCTACCCCCTAACCCTAGCTAAACTATGTGTTATGAAGTCAAGCATGCATGAAGAGAAGTGGTTTTTGGTTTCAAACGTTTAAGCCAAAAGGTAAGCATGGATCCTCCTCAGTCACTGTAAAATGAAGCTTTTGGGAGGTTTGTGAAATTTCCATGTTTGAAACCCAAAACCACTTAAGACAGAGTTTATGGTTAGGTGTAGATACATGATTTTTCTTGTTTGAATATGTCTAGACCTTGTTTATCAACTTGAATTTTTTACTATATGATATAAGAAGGCTATATATGTGCTTTGGTTTTTCATTTTTTGATTTCTTTCGAATTTTTTATGCCTATTTAAATCTTGGTCAAATCCTAGGTTTAAACAAGTTTAAAACATGAAAATGAAACGGTAAGCATGAATCCTTCCTTACTCACTCTAAAATGAAGGTACTTGAAAATTTTATGTTTGAAACCCAAAACCCCAGTTCTCTTCATATGTTTGACTTCATAAGACAGAGTTTAGGGTTAGGGGTAGATATGATACATGATATTTCTGCTTTGAATATGTCTAGACCTTGTTTATCAACTTGAATGCTTACTATATGACATAAGAAGGCTATATATGTGTTTTGGTTTTCCATTTTTTTTGAATTTTTCTGAATTTTTACTCCCATTTGAATCTTGGTCAATTCCTAGGTTTGACCAAGGTTAAAACAAGTTTAAAACATGGCAATGAAAAGGTAAGCATGGATCCTTCTTAGTCACTCTAAAATGAAGCTTTTGGGAGGTTTTTGAAATTTCCATGTTTGAAACCCAAAATCACTTCTCTTCATGCTTGACTTCATAAGGCAGAGTTTAGGGTTAGGGGGTAGATACATGATTTGTTTGGTTTGAATATGTCTAGACCTTGTTTATCAACTTGAATGCTTACTATATGACATCAGAAGACTATGTTCTTTGGTTTTTTTCCGTTTTTTTTGAATTGTTATACCCATTTGAATCTTGGTCAAATCCTAGGTTTGACCAAGATTTAAACAAGTTAAGAAATTGAAAATGAAAAAGGTAAGCCTGGATCCTTCTTAGTCACTGTAGAATGAAGCTTTTGGGAGGTTTGTGAAATTTCCATGTTTGAAACCCAAAACCAGTTCTCTTCATATGTTTGACTTCATAAGACAGAGTTTTTATCAACTCGAGTGCTTACTATATGACATAAGAAGGCTATATATGTGCTTTGGTTTTTCATTTTTTGATTTTTTTCCGAATTTTTATGCCCATTTAAATCTTGGTCAAATCCTAGGTTTGACCAAGGTTTAAACAAGTTTAAAACATGAAAAGAAAAGGTAAGAATGGATCCTTCTTAGTCATTCTAAAATGAATGAAGCTTTTGGGATGTTCTCACAAATCGATCTAGTCTACATGACTTTGATAAATTTTAATTAAGAAGCAGCAACTTAACAATAATTACCCAAAATCTAACAGCTGGTTCGACAACAACCTGGACGTTACGCTAAAATGAACTGCGAAAACAACGAACAACACTTTTGTAGTACTGTACTCGGTACTCCGTACTTGCTCCAGATAATCCCCATTGCTTCACTACTACAGTAGTACTACCCTGGCTCGCATTCATTGTTTCCCCTGACTATTCAGAGCTTTGGACGTCCATCAGAGTTGTAGTCAGTAGTACAGTACTGCTAGCTCGATTAATGGCGTGCTATAAAATTCTATACTAGCCGACAGATGTCCATTCCTCGGGTTGCGCGCCAGAGCCTTCGAAGAGAAGGTAGCCGCTCTGTCCCGTTGATTTACGGTGGACGGACAGGATACTCCGGACCGCTCTCGATTCATTTGCTTCTGCTCCCGCGTCCTGACCCTTCGCGGACTGAGATCCAGTGACTTCACTAAGAGAAGTCACCATGCGACTTTACACACGTGAGCCATTCGATCAAGATCCAACGCTCGCGGTTGATCCAAATTTCGAACTTAAACTAAACTAATATTTTAAATGGACTGGAACTTTCCGAGAATACGTCTTAATGTAAAGTTTTTCTGTTTTTTTCTGAGCTACATAAATTTTAATTTCAAATTTTAGATCGACCATGTTCGTTGGATCTTAACCTGATGGCTCGTATAGGTAAAGTTCATGGTAACTTCTGTTGGGTAAAGTCACTGGATCTCAGTTCGCAAGGGAGCCCCCTCTCGGCCGTTGATTTAGGATGGGCGGACCAGGTTGCTCGAAGCGAGGGCAGGAGACGGTTGTCTGGTTTTAATAGGGGGGAGTACTTCTTCCATCCCCTTCTTGCTTCACTTCCAGTCTCCTTCCACTTCCAGCGATGCCTCCGAAGTCAAGGCCACCATCTCGCTTGAAGAAGCACCATCTAGTGTTGACCAAGGACGCGGAGAGTTCCCGCCGGCGGTCTATCCAGATGCTGGCCGCGAGAAAGGGCCCGCCAGAAAACGAAGGCCCTGCTTCGCGCTCGTCTCGGAACGGCGTCAGTCGTGCGGTCGAAGATTCCTGGTTGGTTTCCATCGCCATGTTTCTTGATTCTTCCTGGCCCGGAGGTCCCAACTCTTTATTCCGTATTAATCCTTTTTATACATATCTCAGTGCCCCACGACGCACCCTGACATCTTCTCATGACGACTTCAACCCCTGTCTCCTGCGCTTAGAGGTTACCACTGATTGGACATTTTCGTCTTCCTCTCGTCACTTTGTTTCGGTACTGATGATATTGCCATGCAGGAAGCATCGGCGTGTTTCAGAGATGAGCTTAAAACTCTCGTGGAACTCGCCTCCAACTTTCGCGATGATGTCGATACTTTGAAGGACGAGGTCACCGGCCGGGGCAAGCTGCATGATGTGAGGGTTCCATCAAGTGAGGAAACGAACTCTGTCATCAAGAAGCTCAAGGGCGAGAATTTGATGCTTAAGATCGAGTGCGGCTTTCTTCGCGAAGAAAACGTCGAGCTATCAAACAGGTGCGTTCAAGCTCTCAACGGGAGCCTCAACACCCAACATGATGCGGTGAAGAAGATGATGGATGACAGCATCTTGAAGAAAAACAATATGGTGGAGGACACGCGCGGGATGGTCGATCCAATCCAGGCACCGCAGAAGGAAGTCGATGCGCTCCGAGTCCAGCCACCTTTGCGTAGGTCGCCGAGGCGCCCTCGCGCAGGTCACTGAGGAGCGCACGTCGCCGAGTAGGCTGGGGGATAAGGAATTCCAACGAGAGAAGCGGAATCACCACCTGTCCTGATGGAGGGCCACTCCGCCAAGTAGGCTGGGGGAGAGAAACACTGCCTCTCATTGTTCTTTAGCTAGTCCTCCGATCCATATTACTTGATGTTAAAATGGATGTATCTACAACTGAAATATGTCTAGATACATATATTTTAGTATCACAAAGTAAGTATCAACGTTTATATTGCCCAAGTCTTATTATCCATCCCTAAGGTGGGTCGCTTTTGTAACTACTGATTGCAGATTCGACTCTTCTGCAGACCGAAAGATTTTTAGAGTGACTAAGAATGATTCATGCTTAGCTTTCCATTTTCATGTTTTAAACTTGTTTAAATCTTGCTCAAACCTAGGATTTGACCAAGATTCAAATGGGTTTAACAATTAAAAAAATCAGAAAAATGAAAAACCAAAGCACATAGTATTCTTATGTCATATAGTAAGCATTCAAGTTGATAAACAAGGTCTAGACATATTCAAAACACACAAAACATGTATCTACCCCCTAACCCTAAACTCTGTCTTATGAAGTTAAGTATGAGGAGAAGTGATTTTGGGTTTCAAACATGGAAATTTCACAAACCTCCCAAAAGCTTCATTTTAGAGTGACTAAGAAGGATCCATGCTTACCTTTTCATTGCCATTTTTTAAACTTGTTTTAACCTTGGTCAAACCTAGGATTTGACCAAGATTCAAACGGGCGTAAAAATTCAAAAAAAATAAAAAAAATGAAAAACCAAAGCACATATATAGCCTTCTTATGTCATATAGTAAGCATTCAAGTTGATAAACAAGGTCTAGACATATTCAAACCAGAAATATCATGTATCATATCTACCCCTAACCCTAAACTTTGTCTTATGAAGTCAAACATATGAAGAGAACTGGGGTTTTGTGTTTCAAACATAAAAATTTCAAGTACCTTCATTTTAGAGTGACTGAGAAAGGATTCATGCTTACTGTCAACACCCGGATTTTTAAGTCCAGATGCCTATTATGTCATACATCGCAATCCCAGGAATATTGTTGTTGCGAGACATAACAGTTGAATACCATAGAGTCATCATTTATTACAACACATAAAGTCTTACACCATATATTACATTATTCAAGATTACACAAATAGTTGATCTAAACGATCAACGAACATATATAACTAGCGGAAGCGTCGTAGTAGGTGGAACTATCTATCCACAGGCCAACGCTTGACGTTAGAAGCATCCTAGTTCTGGTAGACGTCTTGTTGACCGTCATCCTCGTACTGTTGCTCCTCTTCATAGTCTGGCATTGGAATAGCCAGGGACACAGCCATGAGTACTTAAGTACTCGCAAACTAACACTAATGTAAGTAATTATCAATATTAATGGTTGCTAAGCTCTAGGTTTATTTGCATAAAGCCAAGTTTATTTTGTAAGTATTTAGTAAAGATGCTTGAATCTCTAGACTAACTCAAGTGGGAACATTAGTGTCATTCCCACCACCTCGGTGGTGTATTTCAACAAGTCAAGTCACCGTTCAAGAATCATCATTCCTTTGTAAGACAATTTCTGACAACGGAACAGTATGGCCTTTCCAATTGTCCGTAACCGTGGACACGGCTATTCAAATAGGTTTAACACTCTGCAGAGGTTGCACACTTGTGCCACAACATTTGATTACATCCGTCAGAGACAACTCTGAATAATCGTAACTCAGTACGCGGATCATCAACCCTAACCTTTCATTTACACCCCCTAGTATAGGCACCTCTCCCCATGAGCTTGGCCTCCCGGTGAAAACCAACTGTTAACCCGGGAACTGCACAGGGCTTGGGCCGGACAATTCACCTCATTCACGTCATTTCACATTTCTCGGAGGCAGCCTCGGCATAACCCCTATGACGCTTGTTTAGAGGGAACCCATACTAAGACATATAAACTTCTAGTTAGACCCTACCCATAATCAGGTATTGTGGGGGTACTTGTATATTGGAAAGGTATCGCATCCAACCATCATCAGTTTTTAATCAAAAATCACCATCTTCTCTTGGTCATATTCACCTTTACTCTTCCTTTCATAATTTCACCATCATCATCCAATGTTCCCATCTAGAGTAGTCAATTTTATTTATTTTGCAATAGCATCTAGTCATGAGGGGGTTCTATCTAGCTTGCTTTGTTTATGATAACCTTGACACTCTTGTTCTATTCTAAACCAAGTGCATCATGAATCAAAAATGCTTTGAAGTTTAATACTTGAAATAAAACAAGGTAAAAACATGGGATAGGATCTTAAGCATAAAGTAATAGTGCCTTGCTCATGAAGAGCTTTGCATTAAGGTGGCTTGCAAGAGTATTAGCTTGCCTTGGTTGGGGTAGGAGTCAAAGTTTTCCTCCTCCTCCTGGTTGTAGCCTTCCTCTTCCGGGTATTCCTCGAGACTAGCGTCTATATACGAATACAAGTATAACGATCACTACACACAATTAAATGCTAAGCTAAGCACACACCAAAATGCACACAAATATATGCTAACATCACACATTATTAGAGAGGTGATTTAATTCCTTGTTTTAAAGAAAAATAATTTCCTCTCATTATAAATATTCACTAAGATTTCTCTTTAATGTCTTGGAGGAGATAATTCCCTCTCATTGAATTTATTAAGATTTAATCTCTGCAAATAATAATAAGGTATGAGTGTTAGTTGACCAAGGTCAACACTTCATATCTATTATTTGAGAGTAACAATTTAAATGAGGTGCTACACCTCATGCATTTTAATATTAGCATGCTCATAATTTAATATCTCTCAATAACCAAGTATGAGGTTTATTAGACCAAAGTCAGTACCTCTATTTGAATTACTTGAGATCACAATTTAAATGAGAGAGTAGCTCTCATACCATTTTATAATTAATTTAAAGTAGTTTAAATGAACTAGAAATGGCTACATAGCCATTATTTAATTCTAGTCCATGATCATGTAAAACAACTACACTATATTTTTGCATAAACAATTAAAGGGTATCAAATGTGATTTATGTGAGTTGGAATTAACTTAAAATCATTTATAGATAATTTTTAATATTTATTTGAAGTTGGAAAAGGCTCTGCCTTGTTATTTTTATCATTTAAATTCTACAAATAATTTAGAAGTGAGGCCAGTGGCATTGTTTAGATAATTTCTTGGGCTTTCTGAATATATAAAATTTACTAAATTTGGTGTAGTGGATTTTGTTGTATTTAAATTTGAAAAAGCATCTGTAAGCAAATTCGAATTAAACAGAAAATAGAATTTGAATCAAGTGGGCTTGGCGGGAAGGCTAGGTGGGCTACACGGGGAAAAAGAAGTGGGCCGGCCCAGCAGCGTGTCGCCCACGCGCGGGCCGCCTGACATGGTGGGCTCCACCCGTCAGTCTCTTATAAATCCCGAAACGGTATGGATGATTGGGGTGCGTTGGATCAGAACGCGATCGTGCGGTGCACGATCGTCGTCTTCTCCGGCGAGAGGCCGTGGTTCTGGCGGCGAGCCTAGGGGGTCGGAGGGCATACCGGGGTTCCCGCGAGGTTCTAGAGGGTGCGCGGCGGTGTTGTCGACGGTGAGGAAGCTCCTGGTAGCAGTGGCGAGGCTCGGGGCGGCGTGAATCGACGACGGCGATCTGCGGGCTCCGGCGGCTTCAAGCTTCAAATTCCGGCGACTCCGGCGACGATTGAGTGTATGGTTTGTTCGAGGAGAAGCAGTGAGGTGAGGCGATCGTGTTGGTGTGAAGGAGAAGGCCGCGGGAGGTCTCTATTTATAGAGGGGAGATGGTGCCGTGGGTGCTGTGAGTGGTCGTCGACGGCGTGGCCTCTCCGGCGCTCCAAAGGGCAAGGCGAGGACGGCACTCGATTGGCGACGGCATGGCGAGTCTCTGGGTACAGTGGAAGCGTCCTGGGAGCGACAGGACAGCTCGGGCGCTTGATGATCGTGCGGCAGTACCCGCGGCATGGCGTCGACGGTGGCGACGGCGACAGGTCCTCCGGCGAGGCTCGAGTGCGTCTAGTGCGTAGGGGTACTGGTGGTGATTCTCGGTGCAACGAATGGGCAGCAGGCGAGGACTACGGCGATGGGGCGACGCCATGCTCTGGCGCGGCCAGTGCGCGCTCACCGCGTGCCTGGCATGCCACGGCATGGTACTGGGCGCGCATGGGCGCGGCTGGTTCAGCCAATGCTGAGCCTTGGCGAGCTCGGGCCATGCTGGGTGACGATCGTCGTGTACTAGGCTTGCTCCAGGACATGATGAGGGGAAGAGAATCGGGCCAGAGAGAGAGATGGCATGATGGCCGGCATGAGCTTGCCATTGGTGAGCTTGGGCTGTTCCATGCCTCCACTTGCTTGAGCCAGTACTTGGAATGATGGAGAAGTACTCCAGGTGCAATGATCAACAAGATTCACTCAAGGTTCATGCTATAATCTGTTGGACAAAACTCAAATTTGATCAATTCTGTTTTGTGCCTGCCATGTGTTCGACAGAATGGCCGCAAGAGAAAAATGTTTGAATTTTTGAAATCTTTTTGGTGGAGCTCAAAGACATAATATATGTGATCTAATGATGGTGGTGGTGGTCATTTTAGTGATGGTTTGCAAGGATTCCAAAAAGTGCTCATCTTCACTTTACTCTCATATAGCATTTTGTTTTATTTACCCAAGTCAAACTAGGCAGAGTCAACCTTGGTGGTCAACCACAAAGTTGCTCCTCTTGACATGCTCTTGGATGAGGTGAAAAGAGTTAGAGGGGTTTAGTTTAAGAATTTGCCAAACCAGGGGTGTAAAGAGGGCAACATTTTATAAATGGCCAAATTGACCATTATCATATGTATGTACCATTTGAGTTTTTCTTTGATTTGAATCTGGTTTCTTCTATGCATTTATGTTTGTTTATGTTATATAAGTGTTTTACAAGCATTGAATCAAGCCTTGGTGTCCTTGTTTGAAGATTTGCAAAAATGGGTCTAAGGTGTATGTGAGGCTTTTTGGTTATTTGACATTTCTTAAATTTCTCTCTACTTGAGGTGAGATGATCATGGGTTAGGGTTTAAGTGCCATTGATACACACTAATACACTCATCATGGCAAATGCACACCAAAAACACATACTATGCATAAGACTAGATATTGCACTATATGAGTAAATAAAGTTTTTGTTTGTTGTCAAAATTGAGTATTTGAAACTTCCTCTTCTTTATTTATTGTTAAAAACTTGAGGTGTTACAAACCCTTCCCCCTTACAAAAGATCTCGTCCCGAGATCTCAAAGAAAACTAGGTACTAAAGAGATTGGGGTACTCAGTCTTCATGAAGTCTTCCCTCTCCCAGGTAGCTTCTTCTTCGGTGTGATTACTCCATTGGACCTTCAGAAATTTGATACTCCGGGTGCGAGTAGTTCTGAAAGCTTCCTCCAGGATGCGAATTGGTACTTCTCGTAGGTCAGATCTGAGTTGATGTCCACAGATCTGTGATCAATGTTCTTGAAGACCTCGGTCTTTTCTGGTACTTCTAAGCACTTGCGAAGCAGTGAGATGTGAAACACATTGTGTACCGCTGCCATTTCTTCCGGTAATTCCAGTTAGTACGATACCTCTCCCCGGCGACTAAGAACTTTGAAGGGTCCAACATAGCGGGGTGCAAGCTTTCCTCTAAGCTGGAATCTCTGCATTCCTTTAAGAGGGGATACTTTGAGATACACAAAGTCTCCGATCTCGAAGGTCATTTCCCGGCGTCTTTTGTCGGCGTAACTCTTCTGCCTGGACTGGGCTGTCTTCAGGTACTCCCGGATCTTGTGTACCTTCTCTTCGGCTTCTCGGAGAACATCTGGTCCAAACACTTGGCTCTCTCCGACTTCCGACCAATTCAGAGGGGTACGGCACTTTCTTCCGTACAATGCTTCAAAGGGGGCCATCTGCCTGGCCTGATAGCTGTTGTTGTACGAGAACTCGGCGTAAGGCAGACAATCTTCCCACTTGGATCCATACTCTAGTACACATGCTCTCAGCATATCTTCAAGGATTTGATTGACTCTTTCAGTCTGTCCATCCGTCTGCGGGTGGTATGCTGTGCTAAAGTTCAGGCGGGTGCCTAGCCCTTCATGTACCTTCTGCCAGAATCTCGAGGTGAATTGAGATCCTCTATCTGACACTATTGACTTCGGGGTTCCATGCAGGGTGACTATTCGGGAGATGTACAATTCTGCCAGCTTGGGTCCTTGGTAGGTGGTCTTGACGGGGATGAAATGAGCGACTTTGGTCAACCTATCGACCACTACCCAGATAGAATCATTTCCTTTGCTAGACTTGGGCAGTCCGGTGATGAAGTCCATTCCTACCGAATCCCACTTCCATTCGGGAATCTGCAGGGGCTGTAGCAGTCCTGCGGGTCGTTGATGCTCGGCCTTGACTCTTTGACAAATGTCACACTTGGCGATGTAGCTCCCGATTTCTCGCTTCATTCCATGCCACCAGAACTGTTCCTTCAAGTCCTGGTACATCTTGGTACCACCGGGATGAATGGAATAAAGGGTGTCATGGGCTTCCTTCAGAATGACTTGCTTTAGCTCAGAATCTGACGGCACGCACAAGCGTCCGTTGTACCAAAGTACTCCTTCTTCATCTACGGTGAATCCAGGTGCCTTTCCTGCAGCTATCTGGTTCTTGATTCCGTCGATGCTAGCATTCCCTTTCTGTGCTTCCTTGATTTGACTAACCAAGGTAGGTTGTAACTCTATGCTGGCGAGATAACCTTCGCTAACTAGCTCCAGTCTAAATTGCTCAAACTCTTGGTACAGGCTAGGTTGCTCTTCCGCGATCATGGAGTTGAGCTGACAAGGTTGTCGGCTCAAAGCATCGGCTACCACATTGGCCTTTCCGGGGTGGTAATGAATCTCTAGGTCGTAATCCTTGATCAACTCGATCCATCTTCTTTGCCTCATGTTTAGTTCCTTCTGAGTGAAGATATACTTCAAACTCTTGTGATCCGAGTAAATCTCGCATCGATTACCCATGAGGTAATGACGCCAAACCTTCAATGCTAACACAACTGCTGCGAGTTCTAAGTCGTGAGTTGGGTAATTCTGCTCATGCTGCTTCAGTTGCCTTGACAGATACGATATCACCTTCCCTCCTTGCATCAACACACATCCAAGACCAATCTTGGAGGCGTCACAGTAAACGTCAAAAGGCTTGGTGATGTCCGGCATGATTAGTATTGGGGCTGTCGTCAGTCTTGCCTTGAGCTTCTGGAAGCTCTCTTCACATTTGTCCGTCCAGTCAAACTTCTTGTCCTTCTTCAGCAGTTGGGTCATGGGTCTTGCTATGCTCGAGAATCCTTCAACGAATCGGCGGTAGTAGCCCGCCAATCCAAGAAAAGCACGGACTTCGGTCTGAGTGGTTGGGACTTTCCATTCTGCAACGGTCTTGATCTTTGCGGGGTCCACGGCAATTCCTCCTGCAGACAAGATGTGTCCCAGGAATCCGACTTCTTTCAACCAGAACTCGCACTTGCTGAACTTTGCGTACAACTTGTGCTGTCTAAGGGTTTCTAGGATTATCTCCAGGTGTTGCTCATGTTCCTCTTCGGTCTTGGAGTAGATTAGGATGTCGTCGATGAACACAACGACAAACTTGTCCAAAAAGTTCATGAAGATCTTGTTCATGAGGTTCATGAAGTATGCCGGGGCATTGGTCAATCCAAATGACATGACATTGTACTCATACAATCCATATCTGGTGGTGAAGGCAGTTTTGGGGATGTCCGATGCACGGATCTTCAGCTGATGGTACCCTGTCCTAAGATCAATCTTCGAGAACACGGTGGCACCGGTCAACTGGTCAAACAGGTCTTCTATTTTGGGCAAGGGATACTTGTTCTTGATAGTGACATCATTGAGCTTGCGGTAATCCGTACATAAACGAATCGTCCATCCTTTTTGTCCACAAACAAGACTGGGGACCTCCAAGGTGACGCACTTGGTCGGATCAGACCTTTGGCCAAGAGTTCGTCCAGTTGCTTCTTCAGTTCCACTAACTCTGCTGGGTTCATGCTGTAAGCTCTCTGGGCTATAGGTCCTGTTCCGGGGATTAACTCAATGATAAACTCGATATCCCGATCTGGGGGCATACCGGGTAAACCTTCAGGAAACACATCAGGGTATCTACAGACGACCCTAATCTGATCCAAGGTGGGTTGGGCTTGACTCTGGTTACAAGTGAAGTTTCTAGGTAGCCTTTCCGATATGTGCTCCACTAGTACTCCGGTGCTACTAGTCATGGTGATGGCCTTCTTGGCACAATCTATCAGTCCTTGATGTTTGGACATCCAATCCATACCCAGTACTACTTCCAAACCCTTTGTTCCCAGAACAATCAAATTTGCATAAAATTCTATGTCATGTATGATGATGGGCACATCTTTGCAAATTTTTCTAGCTTTTGTTGTTGATCCAGGTATTTGAACTATCATGACATGCTTCAAACTGGTGGGTTGAATCTTACTAGTGCATGCAAAATCTTCGGTGACAAAAGAATGCGATGCTCCGGAATCAAACAACACTCTTGCTGGTACGGAGTTAACAGAGAACATACCCAGCACAACGTCTGGCGCTTCCTGAGCTTCTTCCGCACTCATGTGAAAGAGGCGGCCGCCGCGGTTGTTGGGGTTGTTGGGGGTGAACTTTTTGCCGGTGGAGACACGGCGTTGCTGCTGGGCAGGTGCAGCGGTGTTGGCGGCGATCTTGGCGAGTCTCTTGGGGCACTCATTGGAAAAGTGTCCCACTACACCACACTCGTAGCAGGTGATGGTGGTCTTGTCCTTGGGGGTAACCGGAATAGCGTTGCTCCCGGTCCTTGGTGCGGTGTTGTTGTTGTTGTTGTTGGGGGCTCTCATCGGAGCGCGGTTGAAGTTGGTGTTGTGGTGGACGTAGTTGTTGTTGCCGTGGTTGTTGTTGTGGTGGCCTCCTGGCCTGGAGTTTCCTCCGCTCCGGTGCTGAAAACCGGGGCGTGACATCGGGGTTGGTGGCTTGTTGTTTCTGGGAGGGAACCCTCCGCTTGAGCTGGGGCGATACCTTGAGGTATTGCTGGGCCCACTCTGTTGCATCATCCTGCGCTTGCGGTTCTCGTTGGCCTGGTTCAGCTTGCCCTCCATCTGGATGGCGGAGTCGACAAGGGCTTCAAGGTCAGCAAATGGAATGTTGACCAGCACGTCTGCATTTCATCATGTAGTCCGTTCAGGAACCTCTCCTTCCTCTTGTCGGTGGTGTCCGTCTCATCAGGGGCGTACCTTGACAAGGTGAGGAACTTGTCACGGTACTCTACCACAGTCATCCGTCCCTGCTTGAGTTCGCGGAACTCATCCCGCATCTTCTTGATCAGGCCCTGGGGCACATGGTACTTGCTGAACTTGAGCTTGAAGTCAGCCCAAGACATCATTTGCCCTGCGTTCAATGCGCGGGCACTCGTCCACCAGGCACGTGCAGGTCCTGCCAGATAGTGTGTGGCGAACAGAACCTTGTCGTTGGCCTCTACTCCGGCCACTTCCAGATTGTTCTCCATTGTCTGGAGCCAATCGTCTGCATCAAGAGGTTCCTCCGTCTTGCTAAACACCGGTGGGTTGGTGTTCTGGAAGTTCTTGAGTTTGGACCCTGGATGGTCATGGTGTCCATGGCCCTGCTGGTTGTTGGCTAGTTGTTGCAGTGCTGCTAGGCTGGCTTGACGCTCAGCTCGGTCAGTCTCCCTGTCTGCCATCAGGGTCTGCAGTAGTTGCATCATAGCTTCCGAGTTGCGATGAGCCATCTGAATATGTAGATAGATTATGAGACGAGAGGGAAATTTCTATGGTTTATTTTGGGCTTAATTTAAAAACTTGAGTTCTTAGATATATTGAAATTTAAACACACTTTTATTTTATTCATGATGCAAACATTACAAGCTTACACATAGGAGGGTTTGAAGAACCCTTTCAACAAACTACGATACAGTGGGACCGATACAACTTACACCTACGCAAGGTGCACAAGTGAAACTAAGCTTCATCGACACGGATCGGGACGGTGTCATCCATCCCGGCTGTCAGGTGCTCATGGCCATCCTCGTAAGGGTAGTAGGCCAGGTCATCATCATCCTCTTCATAGTCGTTGTCGTTGCTCACATAGGAGTAGCCATCCCCTTGGATGTCTTCCCCCTCTCCTTCGCTCTCGAGGGCCTTGAGCTGGTCCTCCTGAGTCTTGATGGTCTCCTTGAGGTTGGCGATCTGGTCGCGGAGGCGGGAGATCTTGTAGTCCTTCTTCGCGTTCTCACGGCGAAGGGTCTTGCGCTCTGCGGCGATGATCTTGGTGATCTCGTCCTTCTGAGCCATCTGGTGGTAGGCGAAGTTGGCGAGGGAGCGAGCGTTGTCGAGCTGGACGTAGGTCTCGCAGAGCATGTAGTCGGTGTGGTCCACGTGGGACTTCAGCTCGGGGTGGGGCGAGAGGTCCATCGGTGCCCCCATGGAGTCGTGCCTTGCCATGTGGAAGTAGCGGGTTCCCCGGATTCGGGGCAGCTCCAGCCCGCACAGACGGGCTAGTGCTTCCTTCATGGCCCGAGCAAGGCCGTCCAGCCAGCTGTTCTCCAGGACGGAGAACTGGATCCTGCTGGTCGGAGGTGACTCAGACGTTCCGCGGAGGTCGGCGCAGACGATCCACTGCATCTGTCCTCCGAGCTGGTTGGTGACCCGTCCCCCGAAAAACTCCGGGAAGGGGCGTCCGAGGAACAGGGAAAGCTCAGTCAGGTCCTCCTCAAAGATGAGGCCTCCAGCGTTGCCTAGGCGGTAAGACTCGGTCTGAGCGAAGTGCTCCATCTGTAGAGACATGGATGAGTAAGTTAGAGATGTGCAAGTGTTCAAACTTTTACTTGTAAGAAGACATGAACTTGTTATTTTGCAAAGGACCTCAAGGTAAGAGTATGAATAAGTTTTCATAACTATTTCTTTTATTAGCTTTTGAATCTATGTGTTCCAAACGTCCATTCTAAACTAGGGGCTTCTAAGGTCAAACAATGGCTCTGATACCAACTTGTCAACACCCGGATTTTTAAGTCCAGATGCCTATTATGTCATACATCGCAATCCCAGGAATATTGTTGTTGCGAGACATAACAGTTGAATACCATAGAGTCATCATTTATTACAACACATAAAGTCTTACACCATATATTACATTATTCAAGATTACACAAATAGTTGATCTAAACGATCAACGAACATATATAACTAGCGGAAGCGTCGTAGTAGGTGGAACTATCTATCCACAGGCCAACGCTTGACGTTAGAAGCATCCTAGTTCTGGTAGACGTCTTGTTGACCGTCATCCTCGTACTGTTGCTCCTCTTCATAGTCTGGCATTGGAATAGCCAGGGACACAGCCATGAGTACTTAAGTACTCGCAAACTAACACTAATGTAAGTAATTATCAACATTAATGGTTGCTAAGCTCTAGGTTTATTTGCATAAAGCCAAGTTTATTTTGTAAGTATTTAGTAAAGATGCTTGAATCTCTAGACTAACTCAAGTGGGAACATTAGTGTCATTCCCACCACCTCGGTGGTGTATTTCAACAAGTCAAGTCACCGTTCAAGAATCATCATTCCTTTGTAAGACAAGTTCTGACAACGGAACAGTATGGCCTTTCCAATTGTCCGTAACCGTGGACACGGCTATTCGAATAGGTTTAACACTCTGCAGAGGTTGCACACTTGTGCCACAACATTTGATTACATCCGTCAGAGACAACTCTGAATAATCGTAACTCAGTACGCGGATCATCAACCCTAACCTTTCATTTACACCCCCTAGTATAGGCACCTCTCCCCATGAGCTTGGCCTCCCGGTGAAAACCAACTGTTAACCCGGGAACTGCACAGGGCTTGGGCCGGACAATTCACCTCATTCACGTCATTTCACATTTCTCGGAGGCAGCCTCGGCATAACCCCTATGACGCTTGTTTAGAGGGAACCCATACTAAGACATATAAACTTCTAGTTAGACCCTACCCATAATCAGGTATTGTGGGGGTACTTGTATATTGGAAAGGTATCGCATCCAACCATCATCAGTTTTTAATCAAAAATCACCATCTTCTCTTGGTCATATTCACCTTTACTCTTCCTTTCATAATTTCACCATCATCATCCAATGTTCCCATCTAGAGTAGTCAATTTTATTTATTTTGCAATAGCATCTAGTCATGAGGGGGTTCTATCTAGCTTGCTTTGTTTATGATAACCTTGACACTCTTGTTCTATTCTAAACCAAGTGCATCATGAATCAAAAATGCTTTGAAGTTTAATACTTGAAATAAAACAAGGTAAAAACATGGGATAGGATCTTAAGCATAAAGTAATAGTGCCTTGCTCATGAAGAGCTTTGCATTAAGGTGGCTTGCAAGAGTATTAGCTTGCCTTGGTTGGGGTAGGAGTCAAAGTTTTCCTCCTCCTCCGGGTTGTAGCCTTCCTCTTCCGGGTATTCCTCGAGACTAGCGTCTATATACGAATACAAGTATAACGATCACTACACACAATTAAATGCTAAGCTAAGCACACACCAAAATGCACACAAATATATGCTAACATCACACATTATTAGAGAGGTGATTTAATTCCTTGTTTTAAAGAAAAATAATTTCCTCTCATTATAAATATTCACTAAGATTTCTCTTTAATGTCTTGGAGGAGATAATTCCCTCTCATTGAATTTATTAAGATTTAATCTCTGCAAATAATAATAAGGTATGAGTGTTAGTTGACCAAGGTCAACACTTCATATCTATTATTTGAGAGTAACAATTTAAATGAGGTGCTACACCTCATGCATTTTAATATTAGCATGCTCATAATTTAATATCTCTCAATAACCAAGTATGAGGTTTATTAGACCAAAGTCAGTACCTCTATTTGAATTACTTGAGATCACAATTTAAATGAGAGAGTAGCTCTCATACCATTTTATAATTAATTTAAAGTAGTTTAAATGAACTAGAAATGGCTACATAGCCATTATTTAATTCTAGTCCATGATCATGTAAAACAACTACACTATATTTTTGCATAAACAATTAAAGGGTATCAAATGTGATTTATGTGAGTTGGAATTAACTTAAAATCATTTATAGATAATTTTTAATATTTATTTGAAGTTGGAAAAGGCTCTGCCTTGTTATTTTTATCATTTAAATTCTACAAATAATTTAGAAGTGAGGCCAGTGGCATTGTTTAGATAATTTCTTGGGCTTTCTGAATATATAAAATTTACTAAATTTGGTGTAGTGGATTTTGTTGTATTTAAATTTGAAAAAGCATCTGTAAGCAAATTCGAATTAAACAGAAAATAGAATTTGAATCAAGTGGGCTTGGCGGGAAGGCTAGGTGGGCTACACGGGGAAAAAGAAGTGGGCCGGCCCAGCAGCGTGTCGCCCACGCGCGGGCCGCCTGACATGGTGGGCTCCACCCGTCAGTCTCTTATAAATCCCGAAACGGTATGGATTGGGGTGCGTTGGATCAGAACGCGATCGTGCGGTGCACGATCGTCGTCTTCTCCGGCGAGAGGCCGTGGTTCTGGCGGCGAGCCTAGGGGGTCGGAGGGCATACCGGGGTTCCCGCGAGGTTCTAGAGGGTGCGCGGCGGTGTTGTCGACGGTGAGGAAGCTCCTGGTAGCAGTGGCGAGGCTCGGGGCGGCGTGAATCGACGACGGCGATCTGCGGGCTCCGGCGGCTTCAAGCTTCAAATTCCGGCGACTCCGGCGACGATTGAGTGTATGGTTTGTTCGAGGAGAAGCAGTGAGGTGAGGCGATCGTGTTGGTGTGAAGGAGAAGGCCGCGGGAGGTCTCTATTTATAGAGGGGAGATGGTGCCGTGGGTGCTGTGAGTGGTCGTCGACGGCGTGGCCTCTCCGGCGCTCCAAAGGGCAAGGCGAGGACGGCACTCGATTGGCGACGGCATGGCGAGTCTCTGGGTACAGTGGAAGCGTCCTGGGAGCGACAGGACAGCTCGGGCGCTTGATGATCGTGCGGCAGTACCCGCGGCATGGCGTCGACGGTGGCGACGGCGACAGGTCCTCCGGCGAGGCTCGAGTGCGTCTAGTGCGTAGGGGTACTGGTGGTGATTCTCGGTGCAACGAATGGGCAGCAGGCGAGGACTACGGCGATGGGGCGACGCCATGCTCTGGCGCGGCCAGTGCGCGCTCACCGCGTGCCTGGCATGCCACGGCATGGTACTGGGCGCGCATGGGCGCGGCTGGTTCAGCCAATGCTGAGCCTTGGCGAGCTCGGGCCATGCTGGGTGACGATCGTCGTGTACTAGGCTTGCTCCAGGACATGATGAGGGGAAGAGAATCGGGCCAGAGAGAGAGATGGCATGATGGCCGGCATGAGCTTGCCATTGGTGAGCTTGGGCTGTTCCATGCCTCCACTTGCTTGAGCCAGTACTTGGAATGATGGAGAAGTACTCCAGGTGCAATGATCAACAAGATTCACTCAAGGTTCATGCTATAATCTGTTGGACAAAACTCAAATTTGATCAATTCTGTTTTGTGCCTGCCATGTGTTCGACAGAATGGCCGCAAGAGAAAAATGTTTGAATTTTTGAAATCTTTTTGGTGGAGCTCAAAGACATAATATATGTGATCTAATGATGGTGGTGGTGGTCATTTTAGTGATGGTTTGCAAGGATTCCAAAAAGTGCTCATCTTCACTTTACTCTCATATAGCATTTTGTTTTATTTACCCAAGTCAAACTAGGCAGAGTCAACCTTGGTGGTCAACCACAAAGTTGCTCCTCTTGACATGCTCTTGGATGAGGTGAAAAGAGTTAGAGGGGTTTAGTTTAAGAATTTGCCAAACCAGGGGTGTAAAGAGGGCAACATTTTATAAATGGCCAAATTGACCATTATCATATGTATGTACCATTTGAGTTTTTCTTTGATTTGAATCTGGTTTCTTCTATGCATTTATGTTTGTTTATGTTATATAAGTGTTTTACAAGCATTGAATCAAGCCTTGGTGTCCTTGTTTGAAGATTTGCAAAAATGGGTCTAAGGTGTATGTGAGGCTTTTTGGTTATTTGACATTTCTTAAATTTCTCTCTACTTGAGGTGAGATGATCATGGGTTAGGGTTTAAGTGCCATTGATACACACTAATACACTCATCATGGCAAATGCACACCAAAAACACATACTATGCATAAGACTAGATATTGCACTATATGAGTAAATAAAGTTTTTGTTTGTTGTCAAAATTGAGTATTTGAAACTTCCTCTTCTTTATTTATTGTTAAAAACTTGAGGTGTTACACTTACCTTTTCATTGTCATGTTTTAAACTTGATTAAACCTTGGTCAAACCTAGGATTTGACCAATATTTAAATGGGCATAAAAAATTCGAAAAAATGAAAAAATGGAAAACCAAAGCACATATATAGCCTTCTTATGTCATAAACATTCAAGTTGATAAACAAGGTCTAGACATATTCAAACAAGAAAAATCATGTATCTACGCCTAACCAAAAACTCTGTCTTAAGTGGTTTTGGGTTTCAAACATGGAAATTTCAAGAACATCCCAAAAGCTTCATTTTAGACTGACTAAGAAGGATACACACTTCCCATTTCATTTTCATGTTTTAAACTTGTTTAAATCTTGGTCAAACCTAGGATTTGACCAAGATTCAAATAAGTAAAAACATGAAAATGAAAAGTTAAGCATCGATCCTTATTAGTCGCTCTAAAATGAAGCTTTTGGGAGGTTTTTGAAATTTTCATGTTTGAAACCCAAAACTTCTCTTCATGCATGCTTGACTTCATAAGACATAGTTTAGGGTTAGGGGTAGATACATGATTTTTCTGGTTTGAACATGTCTAGACCTTGTTTATCAATTTGAATGCTTACTATATGACATAAGAAGGCTATGTGCTTTGGTTTTTCATTCTTACGATTTTTTTCTTAATTTTTATGCCCATTCGAATCTTGGTCAAATCCCAGGTTTGACCAAGATTTAAACAAGTTTAAAACATGACAATGAAAAGGTAATCAATCCTGGATCCTTCATAATTAATAAGTTAGTCTAATTAAAATGAAGCTTTTGGGAGGTTTTTGAAATTTTTGTGTTTGAAACCAAAAACCACTTCTCTTCATGCTTGACTTCATAAGATAGAGTTTAGGGTTAGGGGTAGATACATGATTTGTATTATTTGAATTGTCTTGACCTTATTTATCATCTTTTAAATGCTTACTATATATATGACATAAGAAGACTATGTGCTTTAGTTTTTCAATTTTCTGATTTTTTAATTTTATGCCCATTTGAATCTTGGTCAAATCCTAGGTTTGACAATGATTTAAACAAGTTTAAAATATGAAAATGAAAAGATAAGCATGGATCCTTCTTAGTCACTCTAAAATAAAGCTTTTGGGTGGTTTTTGAAATTTCCATGTTTGAAACCCAAAAGCACTTCTCTTCATGCTTGACTACATAAGACAGAGTTTAGGGTTAGGGGGTAGACACATGATTTTTCTTGTTTGAATATGTCTAGACCTTGTTTATCAACTTTAATGCTTACTATATGACATAAGAAAACTATGTGCTTTGTTTTTTCATTTTTTTATTTTTTTGGAATTTTGATGCACATTTGAATCTTGGTAAAATCCTAGGTTTGACCAAGATTTAAACAAGTATATAACATGAAAATGAAAAGGGAAGCATGTATCCTTCTTAGTCACTCTAAAATGAATTTTTTGGGAGTTTTTTGAAATTTCCATGTTTGAAACCCAAAACCATGCACTTCTCTTCATGCTTGACTTCATAAGATAGAGTTTAGGGGTTTGCGGATAGATACATGATTTGTCTAGTTTGAATAAGTCTAGACCTTGTTTATCAACTTTAATGCTTACTATATGACATAAGAAGACTATGTGCTTTCGTTTTTCATTTTTCTATTTTTTTATTTTATGCCCATTTGAATCTTGGTCAAATCCTAGATTTAACCAGGATTTAAACAAGTTTAAAACATGAAAATGAAAAGGTAAGCCTTGATCCTTCTTAGTCACACTAAAATGAAGCTTTTGGGATGTTCTTGAAATTTCCATGTTTGAACCCAAAACGACTTCTCTTCATGCTAGACTTCATAAGACAGAGTTTAGGGGTTAGCGGGTAGATACATGACTTGTCTAGTTTGAATAAGACTAGACCTTGTTTATCAACTTTAATGCTTACTATATGACATAAGAAGACTATGTGCTTTGGTTATAGATACATGATTTGTCTGGTTTAAATATGTATAGACCTTGTTTATCAACTTGAATGCTTACTATATGGCATAAGAAAACTATGTGCTTTGGTTTTTCATTTTTCTGATTTTTTTAAATTTTGATGCCCATCGAATCTTGGTCAAATCCTAGGTTTGACCAAGATTTAAACAAGTTTAAAACATGAAAATGAACAGGGAAGCATGTATCCTTCTTAGTCACTCTAAAATGAATTTTTTGGGAGGTTTTTGAAATTTCCATGTTTGAAACCCAAAACCAGTTCTCTTCATGCTTGACTTCATAAGACAGAGTTTAGGGGTTAGGGGGTAGATACATAATTTGTATGGTTTGAATATGTCTAGACCTTGTTTATCAACTTTAATGCTTACTATATGACATAAGAACACTATGTGCTTTGGTTTTTCATTTTTCTGATTTTTAAATTTTAATGCCCATTTGAATCTTGGTCAAATCCTAGGTTTGACCAAGATTTAAACAAGTTTAAAACATGAAAATGAAAAGGGAAGCATGTATCCTTCTTAGTCACTCTAAAATGAAGTTTTTGGGAGATTTTTGAAATTTCCATGTTTGAAACCCAAAACCACTTCTCTTCATGCTTGACTTCATAAGACAGAGTTTAGGGGTTAGGGAGTAGATACATGATTTGTATGGTTTGAATATGTGTAGACCTTGTTTATCACCTTTAATGCTTACTATATGACATAAGAAGACTATGTGCTTTGGTTTTTCATTTTTCTGATTTTTTTTAATTTTCTGCCCATTTGAATCTTGGTCAAATCCTTGGTTTGACCAATATTTAGACAAGTTTAACACGTGAAAACGAACTGATAATCCCATTTGTTGACTCATTTAACTAGTTAATCCCATTTGTTGACTCTCTGTTGACCAGGCACTTGAGGTAAAACTGAGTATATTGCACTAGCCAGTATTAGTACTCAAGGGGAAAACCGAGCACACAAAAAATGCTACAGTATAAGACTCGAGAGTATATCTAAATTTCCAGGGTTAGACTCGAGTACGCGTGTTGCGGTGCAGAAGTGGAAGACGTGCAATTGTTGACGGGTACTGACGCGAGTCGCGGTGCAGAAGTCGAAGACGTGCAATTGTGGACGCGTGTCGCGTTGCAGAAGCCCAAGACGTGCAGACGTTAAATGGTGGACGCGTAGGACGCGGGTCGCATTAACCACCCCTCGCCTTTATAGACGCCTCCTCGCACTATCTCTGTCACTCTCACTCGCTCATGCAACGCCGCCTCTCACGTCCCATCATCTTCTCCAAAGCAAAAACCCTCTCCCTCTCTGCAGGCGAGATGGACATGGAGAATGCGAATCCCATCGTCCATGACGCCGTCGGCTCCAAGCGCGACGCCTCCCTCTTCGACGTCGTCCCCTCAAAGGCCGTCGCCGCCGCCGGTGGCGGTCGTATCCCGCCGGGATGGGACCCCTATGAGCCGGTGCCGTACATCTCGCCTCCGAACCCCTACGACACCTTCATGGACGACCCATGGAACGAGGTAACTATGGTTTGCTCCCTTTTTTGTTCCCCATTCCTTTTTGAACCCTATTTTTGCTGGTTCCCTAGTAACTATTAGTGCCGATCTGTAGATGGTTGAGTATTGGGTTAATATTTGCGCCGATTTTATTCCATTTTGCTTTGATCCCTTCTTGATTTCGTTTAAGATTTGGAGTTCGGCCGTTCGGTTAATTTATGCAAGTAATAATGGGATCTCAATCAGTTAATTTATGGGATCTCAGTCAGTTATTTTATGCAGGAATCAAAAGATATCAACCGTTTAATTTTGCAAATATTCTGGAATCTGTTCAAAATCAGATCTGGAATCTGTTTCTTTGCCTATGATGAATCGTTGGGCACAAATTTTTACAGAGTGGGTTCAGCGAACCATTGCTGTGTACAAATCTGTTGTGCATGAGCTATGGTTCGCTAACACCATCCCTGTAGACATATAATCGTGTCCACTCTAACTGAGGCTGGCTCTGTTTTTCCTTACTTTGTTATCATGCACGTTAGTCATCGTTGCATCTCATTCACTAATAGTTCCCGTTTGATATGGATCAGCTGTCTGGCAGCGACGTCGGCAGCGACGACGAGCACCATGACGTCAAGACTCGCCAGGTGCTGCGGAGGCTGCAGGTCGGCCAGTACGTCTCCTACTTCGCCAAGGGTGTCTACAGGTGCCCCTTCTGCACTAGGAGGCTCGGCCGCACTGACTTCAACTGCCTCCTCACGCATGCCGAGAACATCGGCAACACCAACCCCAAGGTCGGCGCGTCGGTGAACCCCCACTCCTTCCGCGCCAAGCACATGGCGCTCGGCATGCACCTCCGCAGCATCCAGCGGGTGGAGATCTCCGCCGGGCGCATGCCTCCGCTCAAGCCCAAGGCTCCCAAGGGGAGCAACAAGTGGAGGCAGATGGGGTAGGCGGAGTCCCGGACGTGTGCTGCTGCTGCTGCAAAGCAGCTTCTATTTTGTTGTTAGCTAGGGATCCCTTGTTGTTATGTTGTTAGTATGATGGTGTTGTGAAGAACCTCGAACCTGTTGGCTGCTGTGTATGCAGCTTATTATCTAGGGAGGGATCCCTATTATCTATCCCTATTCTACTGGAGTATATTTTGTTGGCCCTACTTTGTTTTCTCGATTTACTATTACTGTGAATTTGTCGTACGGAGTACATTACCCTGGAGATTTGCTTCTAGATTTAACTACATACATATGGACCAGAGGGAGTACTAGATTTGCTGCCATATTGGGCAAACAACGAGGGCCAAAAGGCACAAATAATTGAAGAAAGACAGAAATGCAAGCTTCTCTAGATTTGATACTAATTTGGTTAATAAAGACAAAGAGACAGAGGGGGAAAAGGTGCTCTTAAAAATGCCAATTCGCGCCGAGAGAGACAGAACCCAGCTCCTGCTCACGTACAACCAAACGCGGTCTCGTCCTGTCCCACGCGGTCCCTTTCTACTAGCCCCACACGTCAGCACGGAACGGTCAACTAAACTGGAATCCTCCCGTCTGAGCTCCTTCTGCGGGTTACAAATAAGGGCTTGGCGAAAACTGAGGAAAAACATAAGGCAATCTTATTGACTAATATAGCTGTTTAATTAATAAAAGGATTAGCTACAACGTGCTCAGTTTGCCCATTTATTAAGGTATAAGACTGGCAGGAGAGAAAGTAATCGCTAGTTTCCTCATTTTGCCCCTGCATGCTCGCACGATTAAAGCTCCTTCCGCACGCGCTGGACTCCTCGTTTCCTTAAACCTCCTCGTTTCTCGGGATAGACCAACAGTTTTTCAGGATCTTGGGGTTTTTTTTTACAATCAATACCACATATATTCATAGCAAAAATAGTACATGGTAGAGGGCTACATGACGACTAGATATATCACCAAAAAAGGTGATGCATGTCTCCTTCACCAAAACAGCTGAAACAAGTACACGAACGCAAGTACACCACCATAATAATACTACTACATTAACACAAGTACGAGTAATAAAGTAAGAGTACTACTCCCTCTAATCTAATTTAAACCAAAATAAAACTTAAACTTCATCCTAAATTTGAACTAGTGCCTCGTCCTCGTTCTTCGCTCATTTTCTGATCCAAGACGGCGCAGAGTGCCAGAGTGCATGGCACGGAACTCTTCATCGGTGGCATGCCATGGGCATGTCACCGGATGCATGATTTTTTTCGCAATGTTTTAAATTTGAATTTAGGCCGCATGTCACACGGTGACATGCAAAAGGTGCATGTCACCTGGTGGTGGTAGGCAACTACCCTCATTTACGGCGGCGTAGGCGACTGGACGCCGCGTGGCCAGCCGCTGCCTCGTGGCCGCCTCGGTTTCCACGCGGGAGACCATTAAACGCCGACGACCAACCTTCCCGCGTCACGGTTAGCGACTATGACTATAAGGGCAAAACGCTAAACTCTCTCGTTCCATTCACTTTCTTCCTCTCTCCACCTAACAAACATTTGTTCGTCGCTCTCTCCTCCAGCAATGTCTTCAAAATTCAGGTCGTCGGCGGTCAAGTACGCGGAGAAAAAACGCCGGCTCGAAATTTCGAGAGACGCTTCCAGAAACCAAGTGGGCTCGCCGTCGCCGCCGCCGCCGCCGAAACGCGTCCGTGCTGTGCTCACCGGGTTAGTTTCCTTCGCCATGTACTTTCGTTTCTTTCGTCGCTCTCTCCTCCAGCAATTAATGTGTTCAAACTTCAGGTCGCCGGCGGTCAAGTACGCGGATAAAAAACGCCGGCTCGAAATTTCGAGAGACGGTTCCAGAAACCAAGTGGGCTCGCCGTCGCCGCCGCTGCCGCCGCCGCCGAAACGCGTCCGTGCTGTGCTCACCGGGTTAGTTTCCTTCGCCATGTACTTTCGTTTCTTCTTGCCCGGGCTCAAGCTCTTTAAGAGTCTCTATGGTTATACATCTTAAAGGGTTGGAAGTTCCAACGACGCCCCTACTGCACCAACTTCCACGACCAAGGAATCATCGTCGTCCGATGATTTCAACCCGGCCCTACCCCGGCGAAATGAGGTAGCACCAAGCACTGTGTAGTTATCTTCTTCTTCTTCTTCTTCTTCCTTTGCGCTTACTTGCTACCGATGATTTCGCCCTGAAGGAAGCGGCGCCGACTATCGACACCACTGTCGCCATCTTGATGGAAAAAAACGAGGAGCTCAGCTTAGAGTGTGATCGCCTCCGAGACGATTTGGCTGCCAAGAAGAAGAATTCGAAAACTCTTGTGGAGCTCATTTGCAGCCTTCGAAATGAGCGCGATATGTTGAAGAACGAGCTGATTAAGCAGAAAGAGAGGAACATTGCATCAGCGGAGAAAGCCAGCAGCATACTCAAGACTGTGTGCCTCGACAGAGACAAGTCTGATATAGAGTACAAAATCCTTCTTCAGGATAAAGTACAGCTCCAAAAGTTGAACCTTGAATATGCTGACATCGCCATCCTTGCCCTTCTCGAGAGGCAGAAGGCACAAGATAAGTTGATGCACCTGATGTTGGAGAGCTGCAGTGAAAGAGAAGAGACATTGAAAGAAGTGAGCAGTTTGGTGGGATACATGAGTGACGTCGGGCGAACTTCGCAGAATCCGCCCCGGCTGAGCTCAAATTCCAGCGGAACCAGCTTTCAGCAATGCATGTTAGGCGCACCTACAACTTCTACTCATTGATTAGAGGTCGCACGACATGGCATTTTCCCTCGAAATAGTAGTACTGTACTAATAGTTGTACTACTTAATATGTACCTTTTTGTAAAATAATTTCTTACATGTATTAGAAACTACCCCTCTCGTTTCTGGATGCACCCGGGACATTGTCATCCGGCCCTCTTCTGGACAAACCCCCTCGGGAAGGGCGGTATATTTTGCACATTTCGCTACTAGTACTTCTAATTCCACCGCTTATTTTTCTAATCCGTTAAATCGTTAATTGGATGACCAACTGATGGAAGCTGCGATAGATTAGACCAACAAGTGGTGAATTGTGCAAAAGATATGTCCGTGTTTTATGCAAAAGAGTGATATGGGGATCTGGTGGAATCTTGAATTTCCTCTTCAGTGGTAGGCATGCTTCACTTATAGCTGGAGTACATTGCGGACCTGGTGCATTTCGTCAGTACCGATCAGCTATTTTTGCTTATCCGGGAAGAAAAGGTAGTACTAGCCTTTTCTGTGAGATGTCTTTTCAGTGCTACGGAGTTGTCTGTTCACTGCTTGCTTTGTCTGTCGGTGACTTTGCCAAGCTGACTTTGCCATGACTTTGGGTGACTGATATGTGGACCACAGTTGTAAGTGACTCAAAGTCACTGACTTTGGGGACTCGTGAATGCTTCGTATATTTCTGACGGTTTCTGAATTATGTACTCCGTACAACTTTTGTAATATTGGTCAAACTAGTTTTGACCAGGGTTTGTGTAGGGTGTTTTTTTTGGTTGGTCCAAATGGTGTTGTGTGGTCCAAATGTGATGTATCATCACACCACCATGTGCCCCCCTCCCCCCACCCCACCCCTAGGTTTTGGTAATGCCATTCTGATACATGCTTCTTAGAAGGAGTACATTTTTTCCGTTAGGGCATGACAATTTTGAAAAATTCAAAAAAAAATGGGAAGACAGAATGGTAACATCATTTTCCATGTGATGATGCACCCCTGTGCCAAATTTTGGTTCATTTTAAGAATGTAAGGTGACAAATTACTCGAGGAAGCTAGTTGGAGTAGACGGGCATGATCGGATTGGCATAGGCGATTTATTTTTTGAAGGATGTTATTTTTCATAGACAATATCTGACACAAAAAATAAAATGTTAAGGTCTCATATTATTCTGAATGATTTTGAATTACTTATGACGTTTGGAAGTATTGGTATACATGAGTCCCACATGAAGTTAAATGGTCCAAAAAAAAGTTTCGTACACGTCTCCCAGAAAGTGGAAAGTCGAGTACATGCATGACTTCACGCGTCCACTACTGGATACAGGGAGTCAGAGGCTATAACATAATCGGCCTCATCATCTCTCGCGAGCTCGTCCTCTCCACTCCCCCAACTTGCCTCCCCCACACTGTGAAAACCCCCATCCACTCACCGCACCTCTGAGGCATCGACTTTCCCGTTTCCAACCACAACAGCATGAAGATAGGTATTGCATACGAGGCGGAGCAATAGGCGACCGCCCACGCAGAGGATGCCTCTACGGTAGTGGCCGTCGTGGTGGGTGAGGCTTCACCGGGCACCCAAGCCGCTCGTCTCCTCTGCTTGTCGGATTCTTCGACCTCGGTCGAAATGGGCATCCTGGCCGTCACGACGGGTGAGGCTTCACCGGGCACCCATGCCGCTCGTCTCCTCTGCTTGTCTGGTTCTTCGACCTCGGTCGAAACGGGCGTCCTGGCCGTCGAGCAGAAGGTGGATACCAACGTTGTTTATCCCGCCGAAGATGTGCACGGCGTTGCAGGCCACCACGGCGAGGTCTTCCTAGGCCCGATGCTGGACGCGAACCTCGACCCCTTCGACGATTTCGGCCCAAACGTTCAGTTCCAGGAGGATGTTGAGGGTGATGACGAGGAGGTACTTCTCTTTTACCGAAACTGTCCCAACCCTCTTTGTGTCATATTGCTGTTCACATGGTTTGCACGAGCCTGGTTCTTGATTGATTTGATATCCTACCTTGTTCTTGTAGATGTAATTGATTCTACGATTCGTAAGATCAGATTCTAGTTTAATTTCGACTAATCTGCCATGTAGTCATATAATCAATTTATGTGTTCATACTTAGTGGACTTGCAATTGTTGTGGCTAATGTTCATGGTTGTTCATAGGGTTTCTCATGATTTATTACGATTTCTTCTGCCATTTACTTGTTCTACACATTTAATTTTAGGGTTTCTAAGGTTTGATTATGTTAGTGGAGTATTTATTCGATCTGTCATAAAAAACCTGATTATGTAGTACTTAATAATTCATAGGAGTATTCTGATGACATGGACAACAACAAGGTGCGCAGGGACCGGAAAAGCCGCTATGTTCTCAAGCGGCTGAAGGGTGGTGAAATTCGTTTCTGCATGCGCGCGGGGAGCTATTTTGCCCATTATGTGGCAAATTTCTCTAGAAGGACATCCACAGCCTGATCCAACATGCGATGGGTGTAGGCCTAAGTACATAGGGGGAAACACCGCCCTGCAACCAAGGCCAAGTACGCATCATATGGCCTCTTCCTCCAGAATTACGTCTTGCCTAGCTTGCTCCACGTCAACGCCCCTGCTGCTGGCCCTCATGCTCCTGGTCATGTTTAAAGTTCATATGTGTAATCTTAATCCCTTTGGAAGTTCAGCATTAAACTCTACTAGTACAACCGTGGTGGTCTTGTGATGTAGTACTCTTTTGATGCATTTGTGATGTAGTAGTACTTTTTTTGAAATGATATAGTACTATCTAAGAAAAGTACTCCCTCCGATTCACATTCATTTCACATCAAGAAATATGGATCAGAGCGAGGGAGTAAATTAAACATGGCATCTCGTGCATGAAGCTTGACATATCGATCAGGTTGGCTAGAATAGCAATACAATGTTGCTCATTAGGCAAATGCATGCCATGTACGATAGTATACATCCAGTAAAGAAGTCTATACTGACATAAAAAAACTACTTTGGGGATGAGAGTCAATTGGGGCATCTACAATATAGAAAATCTTGCTCGTAGATGATTTTGGCTAAGAGGGTTTTACTCACATTACACGTGCCACTTTCCTTGTCTGCAAAACAAGTTCCAATAAAGGGAGAGGAAAGAAGAGGGTATTGTGGGCGAGATTGAACACCTTTTTTATGTGTTAATCTGAGGCCTCGTTTAGATGAGGATTTCGACTTATGCCTAACAGCTCAACACATCCACAAATAACTCTGCTTGCGCACACCACCGTTCATTAAAAATAACAATATTAGCTCGCAAGATTAAGAACAAAGTGAATTTAAGTAACTTGGTAAGCTTTTCAAGCAATATATTCAGAGAAAGAGCACACATGTTCGGCTCAAAATAATCATAAGAGAAGAACAATAAATCTAAGACACCACATGGATTCATACCTTGAGTCGACGCTGGCTCGTAGAAGGGCGGCCGCGCCTCGAGGATGCCGGGGACGTCTCCACCTCGGTCTCACATGTGACTGCTTATCGGCGGGTGGTGCGCCGCGCCATGTAGAAGATCTATCAAGAGATGAGAGCCCGATGACGCTACCGACGCCTCAACCTTGATAGCACCGACTTGTTGCTCCGCACCGAGATGCGCCACGTGCAAGATTTAGCGGATGCACTAATTTTAGAGATATGTCATGATCATTGTAACAAATTTCAACGTGATGATGATTTGATCTTGTACTCGGCCTTGAACATAAGAACTAGTACAATCTCACCTTTTTTTATCATTATCCTTTGCGAGATTTAGCGGTTGCGCCAAATTCAGAGAAATATCATGATCATGGTAACACAATTTTCAATATAATGATGATTTGATGTTGCACTCGACCTTGAACATAAGTACTAGTACGGTCTCACAAATTTGTATCATTATACTTTGCAAGTTTTAGTGGATGCGCCCATTTTCAGAGGTAGATCATGATCATGGTAAGTTGGTAACAAATTTTCAACGTGATGATGATTTGATTTTGCACTCGGCCTTGAACAGAGGTACTAGTACGGTCTCACAATTTTTTATCATTATACTTGGACGGTGGCCAAATTCAAAATCTCATAGCGGCAAAACTTCCCGCCCACAAAATACAAAAATTTCACACGCTTCCAAATTCCCATTCTACCCCTGTGGAGATGGCAGCAAAGTCGGTTGGTGGGGGGGTCTGCCCGTCATTTTTTGGATCACCACCTCCCTAGCCCGGAAACCCTCCCAAAAAAATTCATTTCCCTCAGACCACCCACCGGAACTTCCCAAGTCCCTCTCTCCCACCTCCACGACCACCGCACCGGAACATCCCCGCCGGACTTCCCTGGCCTACCCGAGGCCTCGCGATCCTCGTCATCCGGCTGCCTGCCGGAGCCGCTTCATCGACGCCGTCATCAACCGGACCGGATCATCCCCGCCGAACCTCGAAACCATATGCTCATCCAGCAGTCTACCGCAGTCGCTTCAGCTGCGGTATCGTCCACCCCGCCGGAGCCGCTTCGCCGGATCCGTCGTCCACCGCATCGGATCTTGCTCACCGACACCGCTGTGCATGAACCGGATCTGCTTCACCGGCGCAGTGCATGATCTAAACTCTTCTACTGTCGCTTTTCTATTGCTTGCCTGCAAGTTCTTGTTTAATCTTGGGGGAACCTGTTTGTGCTAACGACGCGTTACGTTTTTGCAGATGAGATGAGTAACCATGAAGTGTAATGGCCGTCTCTCCAACCCCAAGTAGCACATGTAGCGTACTTCATCACCGGATCTATCAACCCCAGGAAGATCTGCTGTGACTCCCACAGAGTGCTTCTCCTAATGTAAGTCCCTTGTTTTAGCGCCATGTTCTGGGTTCAGATTCTTGTTTGTCTGAAGCTCTTTTAGTTCATTCCTAGCTATGACCGTAACACGTTGCTATTTTCTACTTCATTGCTAACTTTAAGCGATTGAACATTTTGGTTTGCATTCCCTGCTCTGTAGATGTAGCCATCATAACTTCTATCTTGCTCAGTCGTTGTTACAAAAATTATAGGTATTATAGTAACATCCTGCTATTATTTAGTTCATGGCCAATTTTAAGTAATTGCACATGTTGGTTCGCATTCCCTGCTCTATAGCTTTTGGCATCGTAACTTCTATATTTGGTTTACATTCCCTGCTCTGTAGATCTAGCCATCATAACTTTATCTTGCTCAGTCGTTGTTACAAAAATTATGGCCTGCTACTATGTTGTTTGTGCCAATTTTTTACTCCATGAACATGTTGGCTTGCATTCCCTGTACTACAGGTGATGCCATTGTTTTGTATCTAGTTCATTGTAAGCTAACAAAGTAAGGACTTAGTTTGGCATGCTATCACTCTGCTATCTAGCCTGTAGTACAAATAAACTTGTCATACTACTAGATAATAATTTTGCGTGCCATCTTGTTCTTCAAAAGCTGCATTATTGACTTGTTTCTCTGACTTGGCATGACGCTCACATATGGAAAGCTGAACATATTGGTTTGCATTCCCTCTTATACAAGTTCACAGGTGATCCCACTATATTCTGTATCTGGTCCATCCTAAGCTCCAGCATTAACTATCCTCCATGTGTTGCTCATTACAAGTTTATATCCCGAAACATCTTGATTTGCATCCCCTTCACTATAAGTTCAGGAGTATTATTTAGTTCACGGCCAAAATGAAGTAATTGCACTTGGCACATGTTGGTTCACATTCCCTCCTCTTTAGCTTTTGCCATCGTAACTTCTATTTTTGGTTTACATTCCCTGCTCTGTAGATGTAGCCATCATAACTTCATCTTGCTCAGTCGTTGTTACAAAATTTATAGCCTGCTACTATGTTGTTCATGCCAATTTTGTACTCCCTGAACATGTTGGTTTGCATGGGACTCGACAGTAGTAAGTCTGCTGTTTCATTCTAACATGCTCTGTTATATTGGCTGTTGGTATGCGGCATGCACTCTTTGTTTGCTTATTGTGCGCATTACAATGATCTTGTTATAACGACGAAATGATGAGTTCCAAATTCTTTGGCAAACAATATTGTAGTGTCTTTGCCTTTCCATTGTTGTTGTCTTAACTTGTAATGTCTTTGTTTCAGATATAGGTGTTGCATGGACAACTTAAAAGATTGCCGGATCGCTTCATTGTATTGCTAGGTTTAATTACCATTCAATTTCTCTGGGTTCTGTAATATTTTTTTCAATGCCTTGCAGCTGATGTAATATTTAGTTAGTTTTTATAGTTCTTTCGCGCATTTTTTCTTTGGTGCTTGTGGTAAGTGAGGCTATCCGACAGAAATCAATGCTGCGTAAATATTCTCAGTATCTAAATCACGAATTCCCATCCCTTAAACGGCCCAATTAATCGAAATCACATATGTGCCTGCCCGCAAAATCCTAAAGCGCATATTATGCCGGCATATAAACAGCAACTAAACGGGCTGGCCCACTTACTTCTTGGGCCAGCCCATGTGAGTTACGGTGGACCCCACACTCTAATTGGGCTGGCCCACTTGCTTTAAGGTGGACCCCACCCACTACTGGGCCGGCCCACTAATTAGTTGGGCCAGCCCATTTGCTTTTGTGGTGGACCCCACATACTAAACGGGCCTTCAAGAGGAAAGTGGGGCCCACCTGTGTTTTTGGCCGCCCACTATCTTGTTGGGCCGGCCCACTTGCAATATGGTGGACCCCACATACTAATTGGGCCGGCCCTTTAACAGGAAAGTGGGGCCCACATGTGCTTTTGGCCCGGCCCACTATCTTGTTGGGCCAGCCCACTTGCTATATGGTGGTCCCACATGGTAAATGGGCCGGCCCTTTAATAGGAAGGTGGGACCCACTGTGTTTTTGGCCCTACTATCTTGTTGGGTCGGCCCACTTTCTATATGGTGGACCCCACATAACAAATGGCCCGGCCCATTAACAGGAATGTGGGACCCACATGTGTTTTTGGCCCGGCCCACTATCTTGGTGGGCCCGCCCACTTGCTATATTGTGGACCCCACATACTAAATGGGCCGGCCCTTTAACGGAAGGTGGGTCCCACCTGTGTTTTTGGCCCGCCCACTATCTTGTTGGGCACCCACTTGCTATATGGTGGACCCACATACTAAATGGGCCGGCCCTTTAACAGGATAGTGGGACCCACCATGTGTTTTTGGCCCCACTAGCTTGTTGGGCGGCCCACTTGCTATATGGTGGACCCACACACTAAATGGGGCCTTTTAACAGGATAGTGGGACCCACGTGTTTTTGGCGACCCACTTGCTTCTTAGGCCGGTCTTGTAAGGGGACCCCACATGTTAAATGGGCGGCCCATTTAACTTTGACCGTCAACATTAGAGGTTAGGCCCGGCCCACGTAACTAATGGACCAGCCCTATATAGTTGACCGGTCAAACTATGTCATCTGGCCCGCAAGACGTGGCAGGCCTCGTGTGGGCCTACCATCTACCACGGGGTTTCAGCGGTTAACGCCGTTAGCCGATTAACGGCGTCACGTGTCGGTTGCATGACGTCGCATCAACGGGCTCCCGGAAACACTTCCGCAACAGTCCGATTTTCCGTGGCGGAAGGGCGCCCAAGCGCGACGGACCGAAAAAATCGTCGTTGGACTTTGCCTGACGCAGTTTCGACAACAGAACCCATATCGTCGGGTTAGGCCCATAGGCGACGAAAAATGCCCCTTAGTTGACGATTTTGGGACGTTGTCTATCAGAACTTTTCTTGTAGTGATTATCAGCAACTGGATTATCAGCACCTTTCCTATCTATAATATGTAAATCAAATTCTTGCAACAGAAGTACCCATCTAATAAGCCTTGGCTTAGCATCTTTCTTTGTCATAAGGTATCTAATTGCAGCATGATCAGTATGAATCGTGACTTTTGAATCAACAATATAGGGTCTAAACTTGTCACAAGCAAAGACTACAGCTAACAATTCTTTTTCAGTTGTAGCATAATTTCTTTGAGCAGCATCAAGAGTCTTACTAGCATAATGAATAACATTTAATTTTTTATCTACTCGCTGTCCAAGAACAGCGCCTACAGCAAAATCACTAGCATCACACATAATTTCAAAAGGCAAATTCCAATCAGGAGGTTCAACTACAGGAGCAGTTGTTAAGGCTTTCTTTAGAGTTTCAAAAGCTTCCTTACAATCATCATCAAAAACAAAAGGTACATCTTTTTGAAGAAGATTAGTAAGAGGCTTTGAAATTTTAGAGAAATCTTTAATAAATCTCCTATAAAACCCAGCATGACCAAGAACACTACGAATACCTTTAACATCCCTCGGATAGGGCATCTTCTCAATTGCTTCAACTTTAGCTCTATCAACTTCAATACCTCTCTCGGAAATTTTATGTCCCAATACAATTCCTTCATTAACCATAAAGTGGCATTTCTCCCAATTAAGAACAAGGTTAGTTTCTTCACATCTCTGCAAAACTTTATCGAGGTTTCGCAAGCAATTATCAAAAGAATTCCCATAGACAGAAAAATCATCCATGAACACCTCTACAATACTTTCGCAAAAACCATGAAAAATAGCAGACATGCATCTTTGAAAAGTAGCAGGAGCATTACATAAACCAAAAGGCATACGCCTATAAGCATAAGTTCCATAAGGACAAGTAAACGTGGTTTTCTCTTGATCTTTAGCTTTAACAGCAATTTGTGAAAACCCAGAATAACCATCAAGAAAGCAAAAATGAGTATTTTTAGATAACCTTTCTAGCATTTGATCAATAAAGGGTAAAGGGTAATGATCTTTCTTAGTAACTTTATTAACTTTTCGAAAATCAATGCACATTCTATACCCTACAACTATTCTTTGAGGAATAAGCTCATCATTATCATTAGGCACAACAGTCATTCCTCCTTTCTTAGGAACACAATGCACAGGACTAACCCATCTACTATCAGCAATAGGATATATAATACCAGCTTCAAGAAGTTTTAATACCTCGTTCCTTACCACCTCTTTCATCTTCGGAATTAGACGACGTTGATGTTCAACAACAGGCTTTGCATCATCTTCCATATTAATAGCATGTTGGCAAATAGAAGGAGAAATCCCTTTCAAATCATCAAGAGTATAGCCAATAGCTCCTCGGTGTTTCTTCAATATTTCCAATAACCTTTCTTCCTCAATCTCTGAAAGCTTAGAACTAATAATAACAGGATATATTTTCTTATCATCAATATGAGCATATTTAAGATTATCAGGTAAAGGCTTTAAATCAAAAACAGGATCTTCCTTTGGTGGCGGTGTTGTACCCAAATCTTCCACCGGTAAATCATGCTTGAGAATAGGTTGGCGAAGAAAAATTTCCTCAAGCTCATCTCTTTCTTTCCTAAAAGCTTCACTTTCGCTATTCTCCAAATGTTGCTGCAAAGGATTATTAGGAACAAGAACAATAGATGCACACTGCTCCATTTTAAAATCATTACTAGGCAAGTCAGCTTTATAAGGAGTTTTAGTGAATTTAGAAAAGTTAAATTCATAAGGCTCACCAGCAAATCTAGTCAAAAATTTCTCTTTCTTACAATCTATAATAGCTCCACAAGTATTTAGAAAAGGTCTACCAAAAATGATAGGACAATGATCACTAGCAGCAGAACCAAGTACCAAAAAGTCAGCAGGATATTTAATCTTACCACATAGAACTTCCACATCTCGAACAATACCAATTGGAGAAATAGTTTCTCTATTAGCCAGCTGAATAACCACATCAATATCTTCAAGTTCACAAGAATCAATTTCGTGCATAATCTCCGTGTAAAGCTCATAAGGAATAGCACTAACACTTGCACCAATATCACATAAACCATAATAGCAATGATCACCAATTCTAACAGATAGCATAGGAACACTAACTTGTTTGGGTTTATTAGGATGTGAAACAATATTAGAAGCATCTTCACAGAAAATAATATGACCATCCTCCACATTTTCAGTCACAAGATCTTTAACTATTGCAACAGCAGGTTCAATTTTAATTTGTTCTTCAGGTTCTTTAGGTTTCTTTTCACTTTTATTAACCGCACTAGATATGACAGAGTACTCCTTCATTTTAGCAGGGAAAGGAGTTTTTTCAATATAAACTTCAGGAATAACATTATCAACAGTTTCAATCACTACACATTTGTTTACAGATGAATCTACGTTATCTTTATACGGTTCATGATACTTATCAAAATTCTTCTTAGGCAATTCATAATGAGAAGCAAAAGCTTTATAAAGATTTGCAACAACTTGGGAATCAAGACCATATGTAGCACTCATATTACGAAATTTATCAGTATCCATAAAAGCTTCAATGCATTTATAATCATAAATTATACCTGATTCTCTATCTTTGTCGTTCTCCCATCCTTCAGTATTTTCTTGGATCCGATCAAGAAGGTCCCTTTTAAACTCTTCTTTGTTGCGTGTAAATGATCCAGAACAAGAAGTATCCAGCAAGGTCTTGTCTTGAAAAGAAAGTCTTGCATAGAAATTATCAATAATAACATTACCAGGAAGCTCATGAATGGGGCATTTGAGCATTAAAGACTTCAATCTCCCCCAAGCTTGGGCAATACTTTCTCCATCATGAGGCCAGAAATTATATATGCGGTTCCGATCTTTGTGAATTTCACTTGGAGGATAAAATTTGGAATAAAATAAAGGCACAATGTCCTCCCAATCAATAGAATCACCATTCTTCAGCAATTTATACCAGTGCGCCGCTTTACCAGACAGCGATATAGTGAATAGTTTCTTTCTAACTTCATTCATAGCAATACCTGCACATTTGAATAACCCGCATAATTCATGCAAAAACAGTAAATGATCACCGGGATGAACAGTTCCATCCCCTTCATAGCGGTTATCCATAACACGTTCAATAATTTTCATAGGTATTTTATATGGTATCACTTCCTCACCTGGCGCTTCATCCACTACCGTTGCAGTAGTAGTAGATTTCCCAAATAGAAATTGAAGAGAAGATCTCTCCATAATGACTTATAGCAGCAGGCAGAAATAAAATCAGCACAAACAGTAAAGGTTTTCCTTACCAATAGCGCTTCACTCCCCGGCAACGGCGCCAGAAAATAGTCTTGATGACCCACAAGTATAGGGGGTGTATCGTAGTATCTTCGATAAGTAAGAATGTCGATCCCAACGAGGAGCAGAAGGTGTTGACAGCAGTTTCGATGAAGGATTCACTGTAAATGCTCACAAACAAGTATTCAAGGGGTTTTGATGTAATAGATGAATAAAGTACGAGTAAGTAAAATGCGAGAGAAATAATTGCAGCGAGTGGCCCAATCCTTTTTAGCACAAAGGACAAGCCGGTTTGTTTACTTATAATGACCAAACGTTCTTGAGGACACACGGGGATTTTAGTCTAGTGCTTTCGCTTCATGTAGCTAAATAATCTTCATTGTTTTGATAAGTGTTGTGTGGGTGAACCTATGCTAATGCACCGCCCTTCCTAGGACTAATACATACTTGTGATTATACCCCTTGCAAGCATCCGCAACTACAAGAAAGTAATTAAGATAAATCTAACCACAGCCTTAAACTCTGAGATCCTGCGATCCCTCTTGCATCGATATACTAACGGGGGCTCAGGTTTCTGTCACTCCGGCAACCCCGCAATTAGCAACCGAATACAAGATGCACTCCCCTAGGCCCATAAATGGTGAAGTGTCGTGTAGTCGACGTTCACACGACACCACTAGAAGAATGACACCACAACTTAAATATCATAACATTGAATATTACTCAACCATAGTTCACTACTAACATTTAGACTTCACCCATGTCCTCAAGAACTAAACGAACTACTCACGAGACATCATATGGAATACAATCAGAGGTGATATGATGATGAATAACAATCTGAACATAAACCTTGGTTCTATGGTTTCACTCAATAGCATCAATAACAAGTAGAGAATAACGCCGGGAGAGTTTCCCCTATCAAACAATCAAGATCCAACCCAAATCGTTACAGCGGTGACGAGGTGCAGCGGTGGTGATGGCGGTGTAGACGGTGGAGATGATGATGATGATGATGGAGATGATGTCCAGCTCGATGACGATGGCGATGGCGTCGATTTCCCCCTCCGGGAGGGAATTTCCCGGATTCCTGCCCGCGGAGAGCTCTTTTCTCTCTGGTGTTCTCCGCCCCGCAGAGGCGGCTGTAACTCTCCGTGAGGTACCCTCTGTGGCTTAGGTTTTCGGGACGAAGGGTTTCGCGAAGAAAAGGAGGCGAGAGGGGCTGTGGGGCCCCCACACCACAGGGTGGCGCGGCCAGGCCATGGGTCGCGCCGGCCTGTGGTCTGGCCCCACCTTAAGCCCTCTCTGCTCCCCCTTCTGGCTCCTCCGTCATCGGAAAAATAGGAATTTACGTGTAATTTCCTTCCACAGTTGATCTTCCGAAATATTGCGTTCGACGGTGCTTTTTCCAGCAGAATCCTGGCTCCGGTGCTTGATCCTCCAATAATGATGAAACATGCAAAATAGATGAAATAACATAAGTATTGTGTCCCAATATGAAATATATCAATGAATAACAGCAAATTATGATACAAAATAGTGATGCAAATTGGACGTATCACATACTTTCAATACTGCATCGCTGTTTTGACAATTGCTGTTTTGCTACCATATTAGCCTTCCTACAGCTCCTCATATTGTCTCCACGTGCTTGGTGTCGACCCCTGGTAATCGCTTTGGCAATGTTTGGAGACGCTGCTCCTTGTTGGTTGTTACATCGCCTTCCTCCTGTTTGGTAAGAACTTGTAAGAGCTTTGTATTTTGCTTGACGAATTGCGCGTGAACCACCATATTCCGTAGTTTTGTAGGCATATACATTTGTGCTTTTTGAGTACTAACCATGTCAGGACCTTGATCCGGCCGCTGTTGACCCGGCCAAGATGACGAGTGAGCAGTTGCATGCTCACTTCACCCACCTTTTGGGCGGACACGCACGCGACGTGGATGCGGCGCCTTGGTGATGTTGACGCCAAACTCACCGACGCGCTGGACAAGCTGGATGGCCTCGAGGCAGCTTTCAACTCCAAGCTCGACGCCAAGTTCCAGGAGCTCTTGACTCGGTTGCCGCCACCTCGCGTCAACGTGCAACGCCGCGCACGCCGCGTTCCTCGTGCGGATGTTCCTGCGGGTACCGCTCCTGCTGCAGCAGCCGCACATGACGCGCCTTCTGATGAAGGATACGAGGATTATGGAGGGAACGAGGATGAGCATGTAGATGAGAACGTGCTGGATGACGAGGAGGTCCAACAACCTGCACCTGGTCGTCCACGACAACTGAACCGCAACGCTCGCCCACCTCCACGGCCGGTACGTGACGATGATCATGTTGCTAAACTTAAATTGAATATTCCGCCATTTGAGGGTAGATATAATCCTGATGCATATCTTACATGGGAATTGGAAGTAGAGCAACGCTTTGCATGTTTACGCTATCCTGATCATTTGCGTGTTAGTGCTGCTACTTGTGAGTTCACAGATTTTGCATCTATTTGGTGGTCTGAGCATTGTAGAGTACACCATGCTAATATTCCTACTACTTGGGTTGGTTTAAAACTTGCTATGCGTACTCGTTTTGTTCCTCCACATTATCAACGTGATTTGCTAAAGAAATTGTCTCGCTTAGAACAAGGAAAAAATTCTGTAGAAGACTATTATCAAGAATTGCAAACTGGCATGATTCGATGTGGTATTGTAGAGGATAATGAGGCTATGCTTGCACGTTTCTTTGGTGGTTTGAATAAAGAGATTCAGCATATTTTAGATTATAAGGAGTACAACACTATTACTCGCTTGTTTCATCTTGCTTGCAAAGCTGAACGTGAAGTGCAGGATCGTCAACCACCATGGAGAAAAGCTAATGTTTCTGCAGGTCGTACATCGTCATGGACTACGCGACAATCAGCGCCACAATCTCGTGGGGCTACACCAGCACCTTCTACCTCCAAGTACACCGCGCCTGCATCACGAGCACCACCGGCTGCTACTCCACCACCATCTGCTGGTCCTCCTCGGAGTTCATCTTCGATGGCCTCCACGGGGAAGACGCGCGACATACAATGTCGCAAATGCTTGGGATTTGGACACATAGAGAGAGAATGCAGAACCAAGCGTGTGATGTTGGTGCGTGAAGATGGCGAATATGATTCTGCAAGTGACTTTGATGAAGATACATTGGCCCTTATTGCTGCACGTGATGGTGCCAATTCTGATTCTGAGAGAGAGATGGAGGTAATGGAAGCTGACACTGCTGATCAGTACAGGAGCTTAGTTGCACAACGTGTGTTGAGCGTGCAATTGAGCAAAGCTGAGCATGATCAACGCCACAATCTGTTCCAAACAAGAGGCGTTGTCAAAGAGCGAGCTATAAGGATCATCATTGATGGAGGGAGCTGCAATAATCTGGCTAGCGTTGACATGGTGGAGAAGCTTTCTCTCCCTACAAGACAGCGCACTCATCCATACTACATTCAATGGTTTGAGAGCTCTCGGAAGCTCAAGGTAACAAGAACTACACGTGTGCATTTTACTATTGGTACATATTCTGATTTTGTGGATTGTGATGTTGTACCTATGCAAGCTTGTTCTTTGTTACTTGGTAGACCTTGGCAATTTGATAGAGAATCTGTTCATAATGGTAAAACTAATCAGTATTCTCTTATGCATGATGGAAAGAAAATTGGTCTCAAACCTATGACTCCTGAACAAATACTAAAAGATGATCTTGCTAGAGCTAGTAGAGTAAAAAACGAGGAGAAACATAAGAGTGAGAATCAGATTGTTGCTGCAGATTTTGTGCCACATAAGATTAATACTAAATCTGATTCAAACCATGCTACTGAAATTCGTTTGAAAAATCCTTGTTTGCTTGCTAGCAAATCTGATATTGCTGAACTTGATGTGAACACTACTCAATGCTATGCTATTATTTGCAAAGAAGTTCTGTTTTCATTTGAGGATATGCCTCCTTCTTTGCCACCTGCGGTTGCTAACCTTTTGCAGGAGTTCATTGATGTGTTTCCACAAGATGTACCACCTGGACTACCACCTATCCGTGGGATAGAACACCAGATTGACTTGATTCCAGGTGCTTCGCTGCCCAACCGTGCGCCATATCGTACCAATCCTGAAGAGACCAAAGAGATTCAGCGACAAATTCAGGTTCTCCAAGATAAAGGTTACATTCGTGAGTCTCTTAGCCCATGTGCTGTTCCTATTATCTTGGTACCTAAGAAGGATGGTTCTTCACGCCTGTGTACTGATTGTAGATCTATTAATAATATTACCATTCGTTACCGTCATCCTATACCTCGTTTAGATGATATGCTTGATGAATTGAGTGGTTCTATTATGTTCTCTAAAGTTGATTTGCGTAGTGGTTACCACCAGATTCGTATGCAATTAGGAGATGAATGGAAAACAGCGTTTAAAACTAAGTTCGGTTTATATGAGTGGTTAGTAATGCCTTTTGGTTTAACTAATGCACCTAGTACTTTCATGAGACTGATGAACGAAGTTTTACGTGCTTTTATTGGACGTTTTGTGGTGGTATACTTTGATGATATTCTGATTTATAGCAAATCTTTGGAGGAACATTTGGATCATTTACGTGCTGTTTTCAATGCTTTACGTGATGCACGTTTGTATGGTAATCTTGAGAAGTGCACCTTTTGCACCAATCGAGTTGCGTTTCTTGGCTATGTTGTTACTGCGCAGGGAATTGAAGTTGATCCAGCCAAGATTGAGGCAATTGAGAATTGGCCGCAGCCAAAGACGGTCACACAAGTGAGGAGTTTTCTTGGCCTCGCTGGTTTCTATAGGCGCTTTGTGAAAGATTTTGGATCCATTGCTGCGCCGCTGAATGAGCTTACAAAGAAGGATGTGCCCTTTGTGTGGGGCGATGCACAACAAGACGCCTTCATGATACTGAAAGATAAGTTAACACATGCTCCATTACTCCAACTTCCTGATTTCAATAAGACTTTTGAGCTTGAATGTGATGCTAGTGGAATTGGTTTAGGAGGTGTGTTATTACAAGAGGGCAAACCTGTTGCATATTTTAGTGAGAAATTGAGTGGGCCTAGTCTGAACTATTCTACTTATGATAAAGAATTATATGCGCTGGTTCGGACATTAGAAACTTGGCAACATTATTTATGGCCTAAAGAATTTGTTATACATTCTGATCATGAATCTTTGAAGCATATTCGTAGTCAAGCTAAGTTGAATCGTCGCCATGCAAAGTGGGTAGAATTTATTGAGTCTTTTCCTTATGTTATCAAACACAAAAAGGGTAAAGATAATGTTATTGTTGATGCTTTGTCGCGCCGTTATACTATGCTATCTCAACTTGACTTCAAGATTTTTGGATTGGAAACTATAAAGGAACAATACTTGCATGATGCTGATTTTAAAGATGTGTTGCTGAATTGTAAAGATGGTAGAACATGGAACAAATTCGTCCTCAATGATGGATTTGTGTTCCGTGCTAACAAGCTATGCATCCCAGATAGTTCCGTTCGTCTTTTGTTGTTGCAGGAGGCGCATGGAGGAGGATTGATGGGTCACTTTGGTGTGAAGAAGACGGAGGATGTACTTGCTGCACACTTCTTTTGGCCACGTATGCGTCGAGATGTTGAGAGATTTGTGGCACGCTGCACTACATGTCAAAAAGCTAAGTCTCGACTTAATCCACATGGTTTATATATGCCTCTTCCTGTTCCTAGTGTACCTTGGGAGGATATTTCTATGGATTTCGTTTTGGGTTTGCCTCGTACACAGAAGGGGAGGGATAGTATCTTTGTTGTTGTGGATAGATTTTCTAAGATGGCACACTTTATTCCATGTCACAAAACTGATGATGCTACACATGTTGCTGATTTGTTCTTTCGCGAAATTGTGCGTTTACATGGTGTGCCAAATACTATTGTTTCTGATCGTGATACTAAGTTTCTTAGCCACTTTTGGAGATGTTTATGGGCTAAGTTGGGGACTAAATTGTTGTTTAGTACTACATGTCATCCCCAAACTGATGGACAAACTGAAGTAGTAAATAGAACATTGTCTACTATGCTGCGGGCTGTTTTGAAGAAGAACTTAAAATTGTGGGAAGAATGTTTACCTCATATTGAATTTGCTTACAATCGTTCGCTGCATTCTACTACTAAGATGTGCCCTTTTGAGATTGTGTATGGTTTTGTTCCACGTGCACCTATTGATTTATTGCCTTTACCATCTTCGGTGCAAAATGATTTGGATGCTACACAACGAGCTGAATTGATATTAAAATTGCATGAGACTACTAAAGACAACATAGAACGCATGAATGCTAAGTATAAAATTGTTGGGGATAGAGGAAGAAAGCATGTTGTGTTTGATGTTGGTGATCTTGTTTGGTTGCATTTGCGCAAAGATCGTTTTCCTGCATTGCGCAAGTCTAAGCTCATGCCACGTGCCGCTGGTCCTTTTAAGGTGTTAGAGAAAATAAATGATAATGCATATAAACTTGAGCTTCCTGCAGAATTGGGTCCGGTTAGTCCTACATTTAACATTGCAGATTTGAAGCCTTACTTTGGTGAAGAAGATGAGATCGCGTCGAGGACGACTTCAATTCAAGAAGGGGAGCATGATGAGGACATCCCATCTATTGATACAACCGCTGTACCTACAGCCACACAAATTCAAGGACCAATCACTCGAGCTCGTGCCAAACAACTTAACTATCAGGTACTTTCGTTTCTTGGAACTATTCCTCACATACATGAGAATATGATGCTGCCTAAATCAGATGTGTTTGTTACTCTTAGGAATGATGGACCTAGCATGGATGAGAGGGACAAACATTGGAGCATGATCACACATGGAGGAGATGGCAGCAAACATGTGAGGATTGAAGAAGACGCTGCGAGTGGAGATTTCAGAACTTTGAAGCCACCATAATTGGAGATGAAGACATGGACGAAATATAGAGTTCTCCACTTCATAATTTCGTCCACATGAGTCCATGGTGCTGCGACACCATTAGTTTTGGGCCAGGCCCATGTAATTTTCGCAGGATTTAAGTCAGCCACTTTTTAGAGTCCGTATTGAAGGGGAAAGGCCTTCTAGGGTTTGGTTCGGCCACCATATGCATGGCTGGCCGAAACCCCACCTTTTCCTCCTTTAAATACCCCCATAGCCGTCACGTTTAGACTCGGATTTTGATTAGATTAAAAGTTAGCCATTGCTGCAACTCTCGTGTACTTCTTTTGAGGCCAACGCCTAGAACAAGACCGACTATTCGGAATCCCACCTTTTCAATAAAGCTTTCATCTATATCCGCAATACTTCTGATTGCAATATTAGTTCTTACTTGTTCTCGATTTCAGGTAGGAATTAAGACCCTCGCTGGTCAGGCTGATCGTGCATCCGCAAGATCGGTAACTCCCGGAGATTGTCCTAGCGATTGCATTGGCGCACGAGCTTTGCACGTGTAGTCGGATCGTCAAGCACGAACTCCACCAACAAATCGACATTATCCACGTCTCATCGAAAGATCGGCCACCTTTGCCCTATCAGGGGGGAACCCCCCAACCCCCCAGGAAGTACAAGTATGCACGAGAAATATAACACAAACTACGAAGTACAACCTGTGAATCTTGATCTCCAGTAACAAATATACATTAGATATTATATATGGGGGGGAACCCCCCCCCTTAGGAAGTACATGTGTGCAAGAGGAAGAAGTACAGCGGTAAGAAACAGGAAGTACAATTTATAAAAAATTGATATCTAGTAAGAAATATACATTAGATATTATATATATGGGGGGGAAACCCCCCCCCAACCTCCCCTGGAAGTACAACTGTGCACGCGAAAAGAAGTACAGGAGCACGAACTACGAAGTACAACCTGTGAATCTTGATATCCATTAACAAATCCAAAAGGAACAAACGGAAGTACAACATCGAATTACGAAATACTGCATATAAAAAACAGTACAACCTATGAATCTTGAGATACAGTAAGAATAATAAACATTTACTTGCGTGAAAAATGACAAGAAACATGAAATCTATGAGCAAAAAATAAAAAGAATTACATGCTTGTTAACACGAATAAAATGAATTTTATTAAAGAATAAACTCGGATTACACGATAAAAAAGTGAACCTATATAAAACTAATGGAACACATATTGGATAAAATTCATAAGGAAACCTAATCAAACTACTTTAAGGTATTCACCAATCCCTGCCACATTTATTCTTGGGACGTTTGTACAGAGAAAAAAATCCTCTCTCAAAAACATCCAAACGCCTATACACCTCGTAGGTCACATATGCATCCCTAGCAGCATATAAAATATGATCAGGTGGGAGGGGGGCGCATTAGCCCACATGCTATGCTCCGTAGTACCAAATCCATCCTTCATCTTGATGTAAATTGGATCGATAATGGCTGCAGCAACATCCTTCAGACCTTGAGTCCTCTTGCGCAAGTCCGGGTCTCTCCAAATCATCTGGATGTCCTTGATATTATGGATATAAAATTTAGAACGAGCAAGAACATTACGATCTTCAGCAGTGCAGAATCCAGCAAATGTGTACCGGTACCCATATAGGAAATTATACAACTTCTCACTCCTTTCATCAGCATGGCAAATGTGGTACACCAAAACTTCAGTGCCCACACAAAGTTGGATGACAGCCGCCTTCTTCGGATTGTAGCTGGATCCTCTAACCCTATCATACTCAACATCTATCCCCACAATCTTCCTTGCAGAAGCATCAAGGATAGATTCAATTGAAATCAGCCATGCCTCGACTCTAGATGCCGTGTTGGTGTACAACACTTTCATCTTGGTTGTGCCATGGCAAGGAAGTGTGTATTCGTGGGAGAAGGGAGTTTTGGCCATTGGGAGACGATGGAAAGAGAAAGATCGGATCAAGTTTATGGGTTCGCTCAGAAAGAACACTTATATAGGCGTGCACTCAAAGCGAATGCTTATCCTTAAGAGAACTTTGCGGAACTGAAAATAAACTAACATAAAAATCCAAACTTATTCGGAAACTGAAAAACGGAAGTACAGATAGAACCCCCGAGAAGTACGGGCGCGGATACAAAGAAGAACACAATACAAACAACCTGCAAATATATATCCATCCGCACGGCTAACAATAAAGACACGCAAAAAAGCAATGGATAAGATTAACGTTATCTAAAAAGGCATGAAAATCGCAACGGAAAAACAAGAAAAAACTACAGACAACGGAAGTACAACTTTGGTGCATTGAAAAGTTCAGTTTGCCACATAGATTTGGTCGAAACGAGGTCGAAATCAAAATCGAAACAAACGAACTATACATGAGTATATCTGGAAGTAATAACGATATAACACCTATTATAACTCTATCAAAACAAGAATACATGAAAAAAACGATGAACTAATCCACACCCGCATGATCCGACGGCGCACGAAAAAACTGCCAACGGGTTCGATCGCGAATTCCATTTTGATTTTTAGTAATTCAATGCGTATTCTAGTATGAATTTGACGCTAAAAACAAATCAATTTAACAGAAACACACAACCAAAAGCGAAATCGACTAGAAATCGATGAACTGCGAACGGCGAACAGCTATCCACGGGCGACTACCGAATCAGAGATTCTCGCAAAATTGAAAACAGGTTAAGCATTTGATTCACGATATATGCATACGATGGGAATCGAAATCGAATTAACTGTTAAAAACGATGATCTAGACGCTAATTTCAGTTCGCGGAAAAAGTACGCCACGGACATGCCAGCGGATCAAACCGATTCAAAGACTTGTTAAATCTTGCAAAAGTTGTAATGCGTGCGTGCGGATTGATGTAAAATTGCTAGAAAACATAATTACGACGCTAGAAAACAATAACCAGGTCGATTTCGTGACAGAAACATCGATTCCATGAAGAACAGAGAAGTACGAACGCACTGCAAAAAAGTTCGAGGCGTACATGCCCGTGTCCAGAGAAGTACGAGTCGGTGCTCAGAATATTATTCTGCAACTGGTTGCAGAATAGTGCTGGTATGTATATATATATATCCTTGGTTCTTCTAAAGCACTCAGGGATATTCTTACTGTTGTCCAATGATCATTACATGAATCATTCTGGTATATGCTCGTAACACTTTAGAGCACAGGACATCTGATTTTGTACATATTATTCATGATCTAAAATCACTCATGTGTTTTTACTCATCGAGTGTCAAATACACTCAAGTCTTGTTAAACCTTCACATGGAAAAGAACACCTTCTTAATATTTTTATATTGAACTACTTCAATATTCATTCTATGTACTTTGACTTAAACTTATTATATGTTTCAATCTATCTTCATAGATTTTGACACTAAATATGTTTCAGTCCATATCCTTTCATTGAAGTTAATTCTCAATGAAACCTTTTAATCACATCAAGTATATAATTACATCAATTATAATCAATGATATGTCATCCACATATAATATTATAACTATGTCTCAGCGCTCCCACTTAATTTCTTGCAAATGCAAGCATCTTCATCGTTTCTGATGAAATCAAAACTCTTTGACTATTTCATCCGGTGAAGATTCCAACTCCGTGATACTTACTTCATCCAGTGAAGTTTGTATACCTATCTAGTATTCCACGGACTAGCAAAACTCTTTGGTTTGTATCTAGTATACATCCTTCATACACACTTCTGGTAAGGAATGTATTTCTGCCATCCTACTATCATATTGTTGGAGATATGCCCAAGAGGCAATAATAAAGTGGTTATTATAATATCTTTGTGTTTATGATAAATTTTTATATACCATGCTATAATTGTATTAACCGAAACATTGATACATGTGTGTTATGTAAACAACAAGGAGTCCCTAGTAAGCCTCTTGTATAACTAGCTTGTTGATTAATAGATGATCATGGTTTCATGATCATGAACATTGGATGTTATTAATAACAAGGTTATGTCATTAATTGAATGATATAATGGACACACACCCAAATGAGCGTAGCATAAGATCAAGTCATTAAGTTCATTTGCTATAAGCTTTCAATACATAGTTGTCTTAATCCTTCGACCATGAGATCATGTAAATCACTTACACCGAAAGGGTACTTTGATTACATCAAACGCCATTGCGTAAATGGGTGGCAATAAAGGTGGGATTAAGTATTTGGAAAGTGTGAGTTGAGGCATATGGATCAACAGTGGGATTTGTCCATCCTAATGACGGATAGATATACTCTGGGCCCTCTCGGTGGAATGTCATCTGATTAGCTTGCAAGCATATGAATAGTTCATAAGAGATCACATACCACGGTACGAGTAAAGAGTACTTGTCGGTAACGAGGTTGAACAAGGTATGGAGATACCGATGATCAAACCTCGGACAAGTAAAATATCGCGAGACAAAGGGAATTGGCATCGTATGTAAATGGTTCAATCGATCACTAAGTCATCGTTGAATATGTGGGAGCCATTATGGATCTCCAGATCCCGCTATTGGTTATTGCTCGGAGAGGAGTCTCGACCATGTCTGCATAGTTCGCGAACCGTAGGGTGACGCGCTTAAGGTTCGATGTCGCATAAGTAGATTTGAATATGGTATGGAGACGAAGTTTGTTCGGAGTCTCGGATGTGATCCAGGATGTCACGAGGAGGTCCGGAATAGTCCGGAGAATAAGATTCATATAAGGGAAGTTGATTTCTGGGTTTCGGAAATGTTCGGGATTTTTCCGGTGGTTGACTGGAAGGTTCTAGAAGGTTCCGGAGGGGTCCACCATGGGGCCCACGACCTAGGAGGCCCACCGTGGGCCGAGGGGATGCTCCCTGGCCTAATGGGCCAGGGGCACATGGCCCCCAAGGCCCAGGCCGGCCAAACCCCCTAGGGTTTCCCTGGGGGGGATCAACTTGGGGGAGGGGAAAGCCTCTCCCCCCTTGGCCGCCGCCCCCTAACCCTAGATGGGAAAGGGGGCCACCCTGGCCGGCTGGCCCCCTATATAAAGAGGGGAGGGGGTGGCCGGCCAACCACCCCATCCATTGCCTCCTCCTCTGGCCGCCTCTCCCTCCACCATACGCTGCTCCGGCTTAGGCGAAGCCCTGCAGTTTTCTTCCTCCACCACCACCACCACGCCGTCGTGCTGCTGGACGTTGGAGGAGATCTACCACACCTCCGCTGCCCGCTGGAACGGGAGAGGAAGGAGCTTCATCGACACCGTACGCGCGACCAAGTATAGAAGTGATGCCGGATTGCAGCACCGGGGACGATCGTCTACACCAACAACAAGATTAATCTCGTAGGCTTTGGAATCTTCGAGGGTTAGTCTCATCTCCATCTCGTTGCTTAGATCTTGTAGATTGGATCTTGGGTATTCCATAGATTAGATCTGTTGGTTTTATTCGCTTTGCGGTAGGAATTTTTTTTGTTTTCTATGCAACGAACCCCATCAGTGGTATCAGAGCCACGTCTATGCATAGATCTGTTGCACGAGTAGAACACAATGGGTGATGCTTTTGTTGCTTTAGTTTGTGTACTTTGCATCTTGCGGGAGGGTGGGATGAAGCGGCCCGGGCTAACTTTACATGACCGCGTCTCATGAGATTTGCTCCACGCTCGACATGCAACTTGTATTGCATAAGTGGCTTTGCGGGTGTCTGATGTCTACGGGTGCTTCTATTCTTGTAGACAGTGTTGGGCCTCCAAGAGCAGAGGTTTGTAGAACAGTAGCAAGTTTCCCTTAAGTGGATTACCCAAGGTTTATCGAACTCGGAGGAAGAGGTCAAAGATATCCCTCTCATGCAACCCTGCAACCACAAAGCAAGAAGTCTCTTGTGTCCCCAACACACCTAATAGGTGTACTAGTTCGAAGAGATAGTGAAATACAAGTGGTATGAATGAATATGAGCAGTAGTATGGCGCCAGAAAAGTGCTTGCTTTGGCGTGCAGTTGATGGTAGTAATATTGCGGGAAGTAAACAAGCGGTAGTAACACAGCAGTAGTAACGAGTAAACGAGTAAACAAGCGTGATAGCGGTATTTAGGAACAAGGCCTAGGGATTAGACTTTCACTAGTGGACACTCCCAACATTGATCACATAACAGAATAGATAAATGCATAATCTACACTCTCTTGTTGGATGATGAACACATTGCGTAGGATTACACGAACCCTCAATGCCGGAGTTAACAAGCTCCACAATTCAATGTTCATATTTAAATAACCTTAGAGTGTAAGATAGATCAATACGACTAAACCAAGTACTAACGTAGCATGCACACTGTCACCTTCATGCTTATGTAGGAGGAATAATACACATCAATACTATCATAGCAATAGTTAACTTCGCAATCTACAAGAGATCATGATCATAGCATAAACCAAGTACTAACACGGATGCACACACTGTCACCATTACATCGTGTAGGAGGAATAAAACTACTTTAATAACATCACTAGAGTAGCACATAGATAAATTGTGATACAAAACACATTGCAATCATAAAGAGATATAAATAAGCACTTCACTATGCCATTCATAACAGTGAATAAGTATTCTGTGAAATATAGCCTAAGAGACCCACACGGTGCACACACTGTCACCTTTACACACGTGGGACAAGGAGTCTCCAGAGATCACATAAGTAAAACTCACTTGACTAGCATAATGACATCTAGATTACAAGCATCATCATATGAATCTCAATCATGTAAGGCAGCTCATGAGATTATTGTATTGAACTACATAGGAGAGAGATGAACCACATAGCTACCGGTACAGCCCCGAGCCTCGATGGAGAACTACTCCCTCCTCATGGGAGCAGCAGCGGTGATGAAGATGGCGGTGGAGATGGCAGCGGTGTCGATGGAGAAGCCTTCGGGGCACTTCCCCGTCCGGCATCTTGGCCGCGATGGCGGCGGCTCTGGAAGGTTTCGCGTACGTGGCTTCTTCCGGGTTTTTGCAGGGGCTTTATATAGGCGAAAGGCAGCGTCGGAGGGTCGAAGGGGCGACCACACCATAGGCTGGCGCGGCCAGGGCCCAGGCCGCGCCACCCTATCATCTGGGGCCCACAGGGCCCCCCTCTGGCGGTTCTCGGGTGTTCTGGATGCTTCCGGGCAAAATAGGAACCAGGCGTTGATTTCGTCCAATTAAGAGAATATTTCGTTACTAGGATTTCTGAAACCAAGCAGAACGGCCCGGCATCTCGTTAATAGGTTAGTTCCAGAAAATGCACGAATATGACATAAAGTGTGCATAAAACATGTAGATATCATCAATAATGTGGCATGGAACATAAGAAATTATCGATACGTTGGAGACGTATCGGCATCCCCAAGCTTAGTTCTACTCGTCCCGAGCAGGTAAAACGATAACAAAGATAATTTCTGAAGTGACATGCCATCATAACCTTGATCATACTATTTGTAAACATATGTAATGAATGCAGCGATCAAAACAATGGTAATGACATGAGTAAACAAGTGAATCATAAAGCAAAGACTTTTCATGAATAGTACTTCAAGACAAGCATAAATAAGTCTTGCATAAGAGTTAACTCATAAAGCAATAAATCAAAGTAAAGGTATTGAAGCAACACAAAGGAAGATGAAGTTTCAGCGGTTGCTTTCAACTTATAACATGTATATCTCATGGATAATTGTCAATGCAAAGCAATATAACAAATGCAATATGCAAATATGTAAGAATCAATGCAAAGTTCACACAAGTGTTTGCTTCTTGGGATGGAGAGAAATAGGTGAACTGACTCAACATAAAGGTAAAAGAATGGTCCTTCAAAGAGGAAAGCATCGATTGCTATATTTGTGCTAGAGCTTTGATTTTGAAAACATATAGAGAGCATAAAAGTAAAGTTTTGAGAGGTGTTTGTTGTTGTCAACGAATGGTAGTGGGTACTCTAACCCCCTTGCCAGACAAACCTTCAAAGAGCGGCTCCCATTTTATTTTATTTTTGGGTGGCACTCCTTCCAACCTTTCTTTCACAAACCATGGCTAACCGAATCCTCGGGTGCCTGCCAACAATCTCATACCATGAAGGAGTGCCTTTTTATTTTAGTTTAATTATGATGACACTCCTCCCCACCTTTGCTTTCTCAAGCCATGGCTAACCGAATCCTTCGGGTGCCGTCCAACAATCACATACCATGGAGGAGTGTCTATTTTTGTTAATTAATTTGGGACTGGGAATCCCATTGCCAGCTCTTTTTGCAAAATTATTGGATAAGCGGATGAAGCCACTAGTCCATTGGTGAAAGTTGCCCAACAAGATTGAAAGATAAACACCACATACTTCCTCATGAGCTATAAAACATTGACACAAATAAGAGGTAATAACTTTTGAATTGTTTAAAGGTAGCACTCAAGCAATTTACTTTGGAATGGCGGAGAAATACCATGTAGTAGGTAGGTATGGTGGACACAAATGGCATAGTGGTTGGCTCAAAGATTTTGGATGCATGAGAAGTATTCCCTCTCGATACAAGGTTTAGGCTAGCAAGGTTATTTGAAGCAAACTCAAGGATGAACTGGTGCAGCAAAACTCACATAAAAGACATATTGTAAACATTATAAGACTTTACACCGTCTTCCTTGTTGTTCAAAACTCAATACTAGAAATTATCTAGACTTTAGAGAGACCAAATATGCAAACCAAATTTTAGCAAGCTCTATGTATTTCTTCATTAATGGGTGCAAAGTATATGATGCAAGAGCTTAAACATGAGCACAACAATTGCCAAGTATCACATTATCCAAGACATTTTAGAATTACTACATGTAGCATTTTCCAATTCCAACCATATAACAATTTAACGAAGAGGAAACTTCGCCATGAATATTATGAGCTAAGAACACATGTGTTCATACGAACCAGCGGAGCGTGTCTCTCTCCCACACAAGGATGAACTTATTCAGAGAACTAAGATAACAAAACAAAAATAAAAGCACACACAGACGCTCCAAGTAAAGTACATAAGATGTGACCGAATAAAAATATAGTTTCAAGAGAAGGAACCTGATACTTTGTCGATGAAGAAGGGGATGCCTTGGGCATCCCCAAGCTTAGATGCTTGAGTCTTCTTGAAATATGCAGGGGTGAACCACGGGGGCATCCCCAAGCTTAGAGCTTTCACTCCTCTTGATCATAGTATATCATACTCCTCTCTTGACCCTTGAAAACTTCCTTCACACCAAACTTCAAGCAAACTCATTAGAGGGTTAGTGCATAATCAAAAATTCACATGTTCAGAGGTGACACAATCATTCTTAACACTTCTGGACATTGCACAAAACTTCTGAAAGTTAATGGAACAAAGAAACTCATTCAACTTAACAAAAGAGGCAATGCGAAATAAAAGGCAGAATCTGTCAAAAACAGAACAGTCCGTAAAGACGAATTTTAAAATGGCACCAGACTTGCTCAAATGGAAAAACTCAAAACTAATGAAAGTTGCGTACATATTTGAGGATCACGCTCGTAAATTGGCAGATTTTTTCGAATTTTCTACAGAGACTTGTGCCCAGATTCGTGACAGACAGCAATGCTGTTTCTGCGCAGCGATCCCAAATATAACATCAACTTTAACATAGAAACTTTACTTGGCACAAAAACATGATAAGGAGAGGTTGCTACAGTAGTAAACAACTTCCAAGACTCAAATATAAAATAAAGTACTGTAGTAAAAAAACACATGGGTTATCTCCCAAGAAGTTCTTTCTTTATAGCCATTAAGATGGGCTCAGCAGTTTTAATGATGCACTCGCAAGAAATAGAAGTTGAAGCAAAAGAGAGCATCAAGAGGCAAATTCAAAACACATTTAAGTCTAACATGCTTCCTATGCATAGGAATCTTGTAAATAAACAAGTTCATGAAGAGCAAAGTAACAAGCATAGGAAGATAAAACAAGTGTAGCTTCAAAAATTTCAGCACATAGAGAGGCATTTTAGTAACATGAAAATTTCTACAACCATATTTTCCTCTCTCATAATAACTTTCAGTAGCAACATGAGCAAACTCAACAATATAACTATCACATAAAGCATTCTTATCATGAGTCTCATGCATAAAATTATTACTCCCCACATAGGCATAATCAATTTTATTAGTTGTAGTGGGAGCAAATTCAACAAAGTAGCTATCAAATATAGGAGGTATATTGTAATCATAATCAAATTTATCCTCCATAACAGGTGGTAACAAAAGACTACTATCATTATAATCATCATAAATGGGAGGCAAAGTATCATCAAAGTAAATTTTCTCCTCAATGCTTGGGGGACTAAAAATATCATGCTCATCAAAGCCAGCTTCCCCAAGCTTAGAATTTTCCATAGCATTAGCAACAATAGTGTTCAAAGCATTCATATTAATATGTTCCATGGGTTTTTTAATTTTCGCATCAAACCATCCATGTCTTAAATCAGGAAATAGAATAAAAAGGTCATTGTTGTCCATTATGCCTAACTAGTGTAAACAAGAAACCAAATGTCGCAATTGCAGAGTCTAAAGGAAATAGCTTCGAGTACTTACAACGCCGGAAAATAGCTTAGTAGCCGAGATCCGGAGTGTGAGTACCTTTTACCTTTCCTCCCGGCAACGGCGCCAGAAAAGTGCTTGATGTCTACGGGTGCTTCTATTCTTGTAGACGGTGTTGGGCCTCCAAGAGCAGAGGTTTGTAGAACAGCAGCAAGTTTCCCTTAAGTGGATTACCCAAGGTTTATCGAACTCGGGGAGGAAGAGGTCAAAGATATCCCTCTCATGCAACCCTGCAACCACAAAGCAAGAAGTCTCTTGTGTCCCCAACACACCTAATAGGTGTACTAGTTCGGCGAAGAGATAGTGAAATACAAGTGGTATGAATGAATATGAGCAGTAGTATGGCGCGAGAAAAGTGCTTGGGCGTGCGATTGATGGTAGTAATATTGGGAAGTAAACAAGCATAGTAACACAAGCGGGCTTAAAAAAACGATAAACAAGCAGTGATAGCAGTATTTAGGAACAAGGCCTAGGGATTAAACTTTCACTAGTGGACACTCTCAACATTGATCACATAACAGAATAGATAAATGCATACTCTACACTCTCTTGTTGGATGATGAACACATTGCGTAGGATTACACGAACCCTCAATGCCGGAGTTAACAAGCTCCACAATTCAATGTTCATATTTAAATAACCTTAGAGTGTAAGATAGATCAATACGACTAAACCAAGTACTAACGTAGCATGCACACTGTCACCTTCATGCTTATGTAGGAGGAATAATACACATCAATACTATCATAGCAATAGTTAACTTCGCAATCTACAAGAGATCATGATCATAGCATAAACCAAGTACTAACACGGATGCACACACTGTCACCATTACATCGTGTAGGAGGAATAAAACTACTTTAATAACATCACTAGAGTAGCACATAGATAAATTGTGATACAAAACACATTGCAATCATAAAGAGATATAAATAAGCACTTCACTATGTCATTCATAACAGTGAATAAGTATTCTGTGAAATATAGCCTAAGAGACCCACACGGTGCACACACTGTCACCTTTACACACGTGGGACAAGGAGTCTCCGGAGATCACATAAGTAAAACTCACTTGACTAGCATAATGACATCTAGATTACAAGCACCATCATATGAATCTCAATCATGTAAGGCAGCTCATGAGATTATTGTATTGAACTACATAGGAGAGAGATGAACCACATAGCTACCGGTACAGCCCCGAGCCTCGATGGAGAACTACTCCCTCCTCATGGGAGCAGCAGCGGTGATGAAGATGGCGGTGGAGATGGCAGCGGTGTCGATGGAGAAGCCTTCCGGGGCACTTCCGTCCGGCGAGGGTGCGGAACAGAGACTCTTGTCCCCCGATCTTGGCCCGCGATGGCGCGGCTCTGGGAAGGTTTGCGTACCGTGGCCTAAGGGTTTCGGCACGAGGGCTTTATATAGGCGAAAGGGCAGCGTCGAGAAGGTCGAAGGGCGACCACACCATGAGTGGCGGGGGCCCAGGCGCGCCACCCTATCATCTGGGCCCACAGGGCCCTCTCTCTGCGGTTCTCGGGTTCTGGATGCTTCCGGCAAAATAGGAACACAGGCGTTGATTTCGTCCAATTCCGAGAATATTTCGTTACTAGGATTGAAACCAAAAATGAGAAAACTGGCACTTCGGCATCTCGTTAATAGGTTAGTTCCAAAATGCACGAATATGACATAAAGTGTGCATAAAACATGTAGATATCATCAATAATGTGGCATGGAACATAAGAAATTATCGATACGTTGGAGACGTATCAGTGTCTGTCTCTCCCACCATAGTGAAGATTACAATTTATACTTTCTATTGTCAACACTAGTATCACCGTTGTGGTTCATGTTCGTAGGTAGATTGGATCTTACTCGAAAACCCTAAACCACGTAAAATATGCAAACCAAATTAGAGGCGTCTAACTTGTTTTTGCAGGGTTTGGTGATGTGATATGGCCATGATGTGATGATGATTATATTTGATGTATGAGATGTTCATTATTGTATTATGGCAACCGGCAGGAGCCTAATGGTTGTCTTTAATTTTTGTTAAAGACCTGCGTGTCTATTCATCATGTAATAGCTTTATTTCAAGTAGTTGTTATAGTAGCTATAAGTGATGGACAACCATGAAGCGGCGCCACTGACCTTGACGCCATGCTGGTGATGATGGAGATCATGTCCGTGCTTTGGAGATGGAGATCAAAAGCACAAGAAGAAAGGCCATATCATATCACACATTATGAATTGCATGTGATGTTAATCCTTTTATGCATCTTATTTTGCTTAGATCGCGACGGTAGCATTATAAGATGATCCCTCTCACTAAATATCAAGATAATAAAGTGTTCATCCTTAGTATGCACCGTTGCTAAGACTTGTCGTTTCGAAGCATCTCGTGATGATCGGGTGTGATAGACTCTACATGTGCATACAACGGGTGCAAGCCAGATTTGCACACGCGGATACTAAGGTTGCCTTGACGAGCCTAGCATGTACAGACATGGTCTCGGAACACGGGATACCGAAAGGTAGAGCATGAGTCATATGAATGATATGATGAACACTTTGAGTGTTCGCCTTTGAAGCTACATCTTTTCTCGTGAAGATCGGACTTGGTGTAGTGGATTTGGTTCGTGTAATCACTAAGACAATGCGAGGGATGTTGTTTTGAGTGGGAGTTCACCTAGTTAATTTAAGAATTAAAATTGAACTCATTTTATCATAAACTTAGTCTAAACTCTTTGCAAATATGTTGTAGATCATGGCGCCCCCTCCATCAATTTTAACCAGTTCCTAGAGAAAGAAAAGCTTAAGGGCAATGGTAGCAACTTCACTGACTGGTTCCGTCATGTGAGGATTTTCCTCACTGGTGGAAGCCTGCAATATGTGCTCGATGCACCGCTAGGTCCCCCACCACCTCCTGCAGTATCCGAGGACATAAAGAATGTTTATGAGACTCGGGTTACTCGATACTCCGAAGTTCAGTGTGCCATACTATGCAGCTTAGAGGCAGAGCTCCAAAAGCGTTTTGAGCACCACGACCCTTGTGATATGATGCGTGAGCTCAAACTTATCTTTGAAACTCATGCGGCCGTGGAGAGCTATGAGGCCTCGAAGCAGTTCTTTAGCTGCATGATGGAAGAGGGCAGCTCCGTTAGTGAGCACATGTTCGCCATGTCCGGACATGCGAAGAAGCTCAGTGACATGGGGATGATGATCCCTAACCAGCTGGGTATTCATCGTGTCCTTCAATCACTGCCACCAAGTTACAAGAACTTCGTGATGAACTACAACATGCAGAACATGAATAAAGATTTACCTGAACTCTTTTCCATGCTGAAATCTGCTGAAGTTGAGATTAAGAAGGAGAATCAAGTGTTGATGGTCAACAAGACCACCAGTTTCAAAAAGCAGGGCAAGCCTAACAAGGGTAACTTCAAGAAGGGCGGCAAGAAAGTTGCTACGCACCCTGAGAAGCCTAAGGCTGGTCCTAAACCTGAGACTGTGTGTTACTACTGCCAGGGGAAGGGGCACTGGAAGCGTAATTGCTCCAAATACTTGGCCGATCTGAAGAGCGGCCACGTCAAGAAGAAAGGTATATCTGATATACATGTTATTGATGTCTATCTTACTGGTTCTCGTAGTAGTGCCTGGGTATTTGATACTGGTTCGGTTGCTCACATTTGTAACTCGAAACAGGAACTGCGGAATAAACGAAGCCTGGCAAGGGACGAGGTGACGATGCGCGTTGGAAATGGATCCAAGGTCGATGTGATCGCCGTCGGCACGCTCCCCCTACATCTACCTTCGGGATTAGTTTTAAACCTTAATAATTGTTATTTGGTACCTGCGTTGAGCATGAACATTATATCTGGATCTTGTTTGATGCAAGACGGTTATTCGTTTAAGTCTGAGAATAATGGTTGTTCGATTTATATGAGTAATGTCTTTTATGGCCATGCACCTGAGATGAATGGTTTATTCTTGTTAAATCTCGATAGTAGTGATACACATGTTCATAACATTGATGCTAAGCGAATTAAATTGAATGATAATTCTACTTATATGTGGCACTGTCGTCTTGGTCATATTGGAGTGAAGCGCATGAAGAAACTCCATTCCGATGGACTTCTTGAGTCACTTGACTTTGAGTCACTTGACAGATGCGAAGCATGTCTAATGGGAAAAATGACTAAGACTCCATTTTCTGGTACAATGGAGCGAGCTACAGACTTGTTGGAAATCATACATACCGATGTGTGCGGACCAATGAGTGTAGCATCGCGCGGTGGTTATCGTTATGTTCTAACCTTCACGGATGATCTGAGTAGATATGGGTATATTTACTTTATGAAACACAAGTCCGAGACTTTTGAGAAGTTCAAGGAATTCCAAAGTGAAGTAGAAAATCAACGTAACAAGAAGATTAAGTTTCTGCGTTCTGATCGCGGAGGCGAATATCTGAGTTATGAGTTTGGCATGCATTTAAAGAAATGCGGAATACTTTCACAATTGACACCGCCGGGAACACCACAGCGCAATGGTGTGTCCGAACGTCGTAATCGAACTCTCTTAGATATGGTTCGTTCTATGATGTCTCTTACCGATTTGCCATTATCGTTTTGGGGTTATGCATTAGAGACAGCCGCATTCACTTTAAATAGGGCACCATCTAAATCCGTTGAAACGACACCGTATGAATTATGGTTTGGGAAGAAACCTAAGCTGTCGTTCCTTAAAGTTTGGGGTTGCGATGCTTATGTAAAGAAGTTACAACCGGACAAGCTAGAACCCAAAGCGGAGAAATGCGTCTTCATAGGATACCCTAAAGAAACAATTGGGTATACTTTCTATCATAGATCCGAAGGCAAAATCTTTGTTGCCAAGAACGGATCCTTTCTTGAGAAGGAGTTTCTCACTAAAGAAGTGACTGGAAGAAAAGTAGAACTCGACGAGGTTGATGAACCTTCTCTCATAGATCAGAGTAGCGCAGTGCCGGAAGAAGTTCCTGTGCAGCCTGCACCGATAGGAGAGGAAGCAAATGATGATGATCATGAAACTTCGAACGAGGAAGCTACTGAACCTCGCAGATCGACGAGGGAACGTACCACTCCTGATTGGTATGATCCCTGTCTAAATGTCATGATTGTGGACGACAATGATGAGGACCCTGCGACGTATGAAGAAGCGATGATGAGCCCAGATTCCAACAAATGGCAAGAAGCCATGAAATCCGAAATGGGATCCATGTATGATAACAAAGTATGGACTTTGGTAGACTTACCTGATAGCCGCAAGGCTGTCGAGAATAAATGGATCTTCAAGAGAAAAACAGATGCTGATGGTAATATTACTGTCTATAAAGCTCGACTTGTCGCAAAGGGTTTCCGACAAATTCAAGGAGTTGACTATGATGAGACTTTCTCACCTGTAGCGAAGCTAAAGTCTGTGAGGATTTTGTTAGCAATAGCTGCATTTTTCGATTATGAGATTTGGCAGATGGATGTCAAAACGGCGTTCCTTAATGGAGATATTGAGGAAGAGTTGTATATGGTACAACCCAAAGGTTTTGTCGATCCTGAAAATGCTAACAAGGTATGCAAACTTCAGCGTTCCATTTATGGACTGAAGCAAGCATCCCGGAGTTGGAACCTACGCTTTGATAGAGTGATCAAAGACTTCGGTTTTATACGGACTCATGGTGAGGCCTGTATTTACAAGAAAGTGAGTGGGAGCTCTGTAGCGTTCCTGATATTATATGTAGATGACATATTATTGATTGGGAATGATATAGAACTATTAAGCAGCGTTAAAGGTTATTTGAATAAGTCTTTTTCAATGAAAGACCTTGGTGAAGCAGCATACATTTTAGGCATCAAGATTTATAGAGATAGATCAAGACGCCTAATAGGCCTTTCACAAAGTACATATCTGGACAAGATTCTAAAGAAGTTTAGAATGGATGAAAGCAAGAAAGGGTTCTTGCCTATGTTGCCAGGTAAGGTCTTGAGTAAGACTCAAGGTCCGGCTACGGCAGATGAAAGAGAGAGGATGAGCAAGATCCCCTATGCTTCGGCAGTAGGCTCTATCATGTACGCCATGCTGTGTACTAGACCGGATATCGCACATGCTGTTAGTTTGACCAGCAGATATCAAAGTGATCCAGGAATGGAACACTGGACAGCGGTCAAGAATATCCTGAAGTACTTGAAAAGGACTAAGGATATGTTTCTTTGTTATGGCGGTGACCAAGAGCTCGTTGTAACCAGTTACACCGATGCAAGTTGGAACACCGATCCTGATGACTCTAAGTCTCAGTCTGGGTACGTGTTTATATTGAATGGTGCGGCAGTAAGCTGGAGCAGTTCCAAGCAGTGCACGGTGGCGAAATCTTCAACAGAATCTGAATATATAGCGGCTTCAGAGGCTTCATCGGAAGCGGTATGGATGAAGAGGTTCATTGTTGAGCTTGGTGTGGTTCCTAGTGCATTGGACCCGCTAGTCATTTATTGTGACAACACGGGTGCCATCGCCAATGCAAAGGAACCAAGGTCACACAAGAAGCTAAAGCATATCAAGCTGCGTTTTCATTCGATTCGCGAGTACATCGAAGATGGTGAAGTAGAGATTTGCAAAGTACACACAGATCTGAATGTTGCAGATCCGTTGACTAAAGCTCTCCCAAGGGCAAAGCATGACCAACACCAGAATGCCATGGGTGTTAGGTACCTTACAATGTAATCTAGATTATTGACTCTAGTGCAAGTGGGAGACTGTTGGAGATATGCCCAAGAGGCAATAATAAAGTGGTTATTATAATATCTTTGTGTTTATGATAAATGTTTATATACCATGCTATAATTGTATTAACCGAAACATTGATACATGTGTGTTATGTAAACAACAAGGAGTCCCTAGTAAGTGATACGTCTCTTACGTATCTACTTTCCCGAACACTTTTGCTATTGTTTTGCCTCTAATTTGTGTATTTTGGATACAACTAACACGGGCTAACGTTGTTTTCAGCAGAATTGCTCTGGTGTCTCGTTTTTTTGCAGAACTCCAACTTTCAGGAAAAACCTCGAAATTTATACAGAAGGCCCTATTTTCCCGGAGGACTCACGGAGCCGAGAAGGGCAAGCCGGGTGGGGGCAGGGCCCCACACTAGGCCGGCGCGGCCCAGGAGGGGGGCGCGCCGCCTTGTGGTGTGGGCGCCTCGGCGGCCCCCGACGCTCTCCTTTGGACTACAAAGTCCCTTCGACCTAAAAACGCCAGGGGGTACGTCGATATTTCCAGAGACCATCCAGTACGCCGCCGCCATCTCCGCCTCGGGACCAGAAACTCCGTTCTGGCACTCCGCCGGGACGGGGAATTGGAGGAGATCTTCACCGCCATCACCACCGACGCCTCTCCATCGACCAACCATGTTTCCCCCATCCATGTGTGAGTAATTCCCCCGCTGTAGGCTGAAGGGGATGGTAGGGATTGGATGAGATTGATCATGTAATAGTCACAAGATTGTTAGGGCATGGTGCCTAGTATCCGTAGATGTTACTTTTATGATATTGTTGCAACTTGTTATTGATGTCTACGGGTGCTTCTATTCTTGTAGACAGTGTTGGGCCTCCAAGAGCAGAGGTTTGTAGAGCAGCAAGTTTCCCTTAAGTGGATTACCCAAGGTTTATCGAACTCAGGGAGGAAGAGGTCAAAGATATCCCTCTCATGCAACGCTGCAACCACAAAGCAAGAAGTCTCTTGTGTCCCCAACACACCTAATAGGTGTACTAGTTCGCGAAGAGATAGTGAAATACAAATGGTATGAATGAATATGAGCGATGTACGGCGCAAAAATAGCTTGCGACGTGCGGTTGATGGTAGTAATATTGCAGAAGTAAACATGCGGTAACGCAACAGTAGTAATTCGATAAAACGGTAACAAGCAGTGATAGCAGTATTTAGGAACAAGGCCTAGGGATTATACTTTCACTAGTGGACACTCTCAACATTGATCACATAACAGAATAGATAAATGCATACTCTACACTCTCTTGTTGGATGATGAACACATTGCGTAGGATTACACGAACCCTCAATGCCGGAGTTAACAAGCTCCACAATTAGATGTTCATATTTAAATAACCTTAGAGTGTAAGAAAGATCGATACGACTAAACCAAGTACTAACATAGCATGCACACTGTCACCTTCATGCTTATGTAGGAGGAATAATACACATCAATACTATCATAGCAATAGTTAACTTCGCAATCTACAAGAGATCATGATCATAGCATAAACCAAGTACTCACACGGTGCACACACTGTCACCTTTACACACGTGGAGGAGGAATAGAGTACTTTAATAACATCACTAGAGTAGCACATAGATGAATAGTGATACAAAACTCATATGAATCTCAATCATGTAAGGCAGCTCATGAGATTATTGTATTGAAGTACATAGGAGAGAGATTAACCACATAGCTACCGGTACAGCCCCGAGCCTCGATGGAGAACTACTCCCTCTTCATGGGAGCAGCAGCGGTGATGAAGATGGCGGTGGAGATGGCAGCGGTGTCGATGGAGAAGCCTTCCGGGGCACTTCCCCGTCCGGCAGGTGCGAACAGAGACTCCTGTCCCCCAGATCTTGGCTTCGCGATGGCGGCGGCTCTGGAAGGTTTCGCGTACCGTGGCTTCCTCCGTATCGCGTTTTAGGTCGGGGACCTTTAAATAGGCGAAGAGGCGGAGTCGGAGGGGCGAAGGGGCGACGACACCATAGGGTGGCGCGGGCCGCCCTGGCCGCGCCTATCATCTGGGGCCACAGGGCCCCCCTCGCGCTCTCGGTGTTCGGATGCTTCCGGGCAAAATAGGAACCTGGGCGTTGATTTCGTCCAATTCCGAGAATATTTCGTTACTAGGATTTCTGAAACCAAAAACAGCAAAAACAGGCGGCACTTGGCATCTTGTTAATAGGTTAGTCCAGAAAACGCATAAATATGACATAAAGTATGCATAAAACATGTAGATATCATCAATAATGTAGCATGGAACATAAGAAATTATCGATACGTTGGAGACGTATCAGCATCCCCAAGCTTAGTTCTGCTCGTCCCGAGCAGGTAAAACGATAACAAAGATAATTTCTGGAGTGACATGCCATCATAATCTTGATCATACTATAAACATATGTAATGAATGCAGCGATCAAAACAATGGTAATGACATGAGTAAACAACTGAATCATAAAGCAAAGACTTTTCATGAATAGTACTTCAAGACAAGCATCAATAAGTCTTGCATAAGAGTTAACTCATAAAGCAATAAATCAAAGTAAAGGTATTGAAACAACACAAAGGAAGATTAAGTTTCAGCGGTTGCTTTCAACTTATAACATGTATATCTCATGGATATTGTCAACATAAAGTAATATAACAAGTGCAATATGCAAGTATGTAGGAATCAATGCACAGTTCACACAAGTGTTTGCTTCTTAAGGTGGAGGGAGATAGGTAAACTGACTCAACAATAAAAGTAAAAGAATGGTCCTTCAAAGAGGAAAGCATCGATTGCTGTATTTGTGCTAGAGCTTTTATTTTGAAAACATGAAGAGAGCATAAAAGTAAAATTTTGAGAGGTGTTTGTTGTTGTCAACGAATGGTAGTGGGCACTCTAACTACCTCATCAACCAGACTTTCAAGAGCGGCTCCCATGAAGGACGTTATCTCTACCAGCAAGGTAGATCATCCCTCTTCTCTTTTGTTTACACATGTACTTTAGTTTAGTTTTTCTTTATTTATGGATGACACTCCTCCCAACCTTTTGCTTACACAAGCCATGGCTAACCGAATCCTCGGGTGCCTTCCAACATTCACATACCATGGAGGAGTGTCTATTTGCAAAATTAAGTTGCTTACTGATGAATCAGAGCAAAACATGTGAAGAGAATTATTAATGAAAGTTAATTAATTGGGGCTGGGAACCCCATTGCCAGCTCTTTTTGCAAAATTATTGGATAAGCGGATGTGCCACTAGTCCATTGTGAAAGTCTGTCAAAAGTAAATGACAAGATCGAAAGATAAAACACCACATACTTCCTCATGAGCTATAAAACATTGACACAAATAAGAGGTGATAAATTTTGAATTATTTAAAGGTAGCACTCAAGCAATTTACTTTGGAATGGCGGAGAAATACCATGTAGTAGGTAGGTATGGTGGACACAAATGGCATAGTAGTTGGCTCAAGGATTTTGGATGCATGAGAAGTATTCCCTCTCGATACAAGGTTTAGGCTAGCAAGGTTATTTGAAGCAAACTCAAGTATGAAATGGTGCAGCAAGACTCACATATAAACATATTGTAAGCATTATAAGACTTTACATCGTCTCCTTGTTGTTCAAAACTCAATACTAGAAATTATCTAGACCTTGGAGAGACCAAATATGCAAACCAAATTTTAGCAAGCTCTATGTATTTCTTCATTAATAGGTGCAAAGTATATGATGCAAGAGCTTAAACATGAGCACAACAATTGCCAAGTATCACATTATCCAAGACATTTTACCAATTACTACATGTAGCATTTTCTGTTTCCAACCATATAACAATTTAACGAAGAGGAAACTTCGCCATGAATATTATGAGCTAAGAACACATGTGTTCATACGAACCAGCGGAGCGTGTCTCTCTCCCACACAAGGATGAACTTATTCAGAGAATGAAAATAACAAAATGAAAATAAAAGCACACAGACGCTCCAAGTAAAGAACATAAGATGTGATGGAATAAAAATATAGTTTCACTAGAAGAAACCTGATAAGTTGTCGATGAAGAAGGGGATGCCTTGGGCATCCCCAAGCTTAGATGCTTGAGTCTTCTTAAAATATGCAGGGATGAACCACCGGGGCATCCCCAAGATTAGACCTTTCACTCTTCTTGATCATAGTATATCATCCTCTTCTCTTGACCCTTGAAAACTTCCTTCACACCAAACTTCAAGCAAACTGATTAGAGGGTTAGTGCATAATCAAAAATTCACATGTTCAGAGGTGACACAATCATTCTTAACACTTATGGACATTGCACAAAACTTCTGAAAGTTAATGGAACAAAGAAACCCATTCAACAAAGCAAAAGCGGCAATGCGAAATAAAAGGCAGAATCTGTCAAAAACAGAACAGTCCGTAAAGATGAATTTTAAAATGGCACCAGACTTGCTCATACGGAAAAACTCAAAACTAATGAAAGTTGCGCACATATCTGAGGATCACGCTCGTAAATTGGCAGATTTTTTCGAATTTTCTACAGAGACCTGTGCCCAGATTCGTGACAGACAGCAATGCTGTTTCTGCGCAGCGATCCCAAATATAACATCAACTTTAACATAGAAACTTTACTTGGCACAAAAACATGATAAGGAGAGGTTGCTACAGTAGTAAACAACTTCCAAGACTCAACAAAAAAATTGCTGTAGTAAAATAAACACATGGGTTATCTCCCAAGAAGTTCTTTCTTTATAGCCATTAAGATGGGCTCAGCAGTTTTAATGATGCACTCGCAAGAAATAGAAGTTGAAGCAAAAGAGAGCATCAAGAGGCAAATTCAAAACACATTTAAGTCTAACATGCTTCCTATGCATAGGAATCTTGTAAATAAACAATTTCATGAAGAGCAAAGTAACAAGCATAGGAAGATAAAACAAGTGTAGCTTCAAAAATTTCAGCACATAGAGAGGTGTTTTAGTAACATGAAAATTTTTACAACCATATTTTCCTCTCTCATAATAACTTTCAGTAGCAACATGAGCAAACTCAACAATATAACTATCACATAAAGCATTCTTATCATGAGTCTCATGCATAAAATAATTACTACTCCCAACATAAGCATAGTCATTCTTATTAATTGTAGTGGGAGCAAATTCAACAAAGTAGCTATCAAATATAGGAGGTATATTGTAATCATAATCAAATTTATCCTCCATAACAGGTGGTAACAAAAGACTACTATCATTATAATCATCATAAATGGGAGGCAAAGTATCATCAAAGTAAATTTTCTCCTCAATGCTTGGGGGACTAAAAATATCATGCTCATCAAAGCCAGCTTCCCCAAGCTTAGAATTTTCCATAGCATTAGAAACAATAGTGTTCAAAGCATTCATATTAATATGTTCCATGGGTTTTTTAATTTTCGCATCAAACCATCCATGTCTTAAATCAGGAAATAAAATAAGAAGCTCATTGTTGTCCATTATGCCTAACTAGTGTAAACAAGAAACCAAATGTCGCGATTGCAGAGTCTAAAGGAAATAGCTTCGAGCACACACACAATGGCGCCAGAAAAGTACTGTTACCTGGAACCGGAGTATGAGTGCCTTTTACCTTTCCTCCCCGGCAACGGCGCCAGAAAAGTGCTTGGCGCGTAGTTGACGAGGGAGGAAAAGTGCTTAGTTGCCGGGCTTGCCAATGTGTGAGTGCCGTTTACCTTCCCTCCCCGGCAACGGCGCCAGAAAAGTGCTTGATGTCTACGGGTGCTTCTATTCTTGTAGACAGTGTTGGGCCTCCAAGAGCAGAGGTTTGTAGAACAGCAGCAAGTTTCCCTTAAGTGGATTACCCAAGGTTTATCGAACTCAGGGAGGAAGAGGTCAAAGATATCCCTCTCATGCAACGCTGCAACCACAAAGCAAGAAGTCTCTTGTGTCCCCAACACACCTAATAGGTGTACTAGTTCGGCGAAGAGATAGTGAAATACAAATGGTATGAATGAATATGAGCAGTAGTACGGCGCCAGAAAATAGCTTGCCGTGCGGTTGATGGTAGTAATATTGCAGGAAGTAAACATGCGAGTAACGCAGCAGTAGTAATTCAGTAAAACAGTAACAAGCAGTGATAGCGGTATTTAGGAACAAGGCCTAGGGATTAGACTTTCACTAGTGGACACTCTCAACATTGATCACATAACAGAATAGATAAATGCATACTCTACACTCTCTTGTTGGATGATGAACACATTGCGTAGGATTACACGAACCCTCAATGCCGGAGTTAACAAGCTCCACAATTAGATGTTCATATTTAAATAACCTTAGAGTGTAAGAAAGATCGATACGACTAAACCAAGTACTAACATAGCATGCACACTGTCACCTTCATGCTTATGTAGGAGGAATAATACACATCAATACTATCATAGCAATAGTTAACTTCGCAATCTACAAGAGATCATGATCATAGCATAAACCAAGTACTCACACGGTGCACACACTGTCACCTTTACACACGTGGAGGAGGAATAGAGTACTTTAATAACATCACTAGAGTAGCACATAGATGAATAGTGATACAAAACTCATATGAATCTCAATCATGTAAGGCAGCTCATGAGATTATTGTATTGAAGTACATAGGAGAGAGATTAACCACATAGCTACCGGTACAGCCCCGAGCCTCGATGGAGAACTACTCCCTCTTCATGGGAGCAGCAGCGGTGATGAAGATGGCGGTGGAGATGGCAGTGGTGTCGATGGAGAAGCCTTCGGGGCACTTCCCCGTCCGGCGGGTGCCGGAACAGAGACTCCTGTCCCCCAGATCTTGGCTTCGCGATGACGGCGGCTCTGGAAGGTTTCGCGTATCGTGGCTTCCTCCGTATCGCGTTTTAGGTCGGGGACCTTTAAATAGGCGAAGAGGCGGAGTCGGAGGGCGAAGGGCGACGACACCATAGGGTGGCGCGGCCCAGCCCCGCGCCAACCTGTCATCGGGGCCCACAGGGCCCCCTGCGGCTCTCGGGTGTTGGATGCTTCCGGGCAAAATAGGAACCTGGGCGTTGATTTCGTCCAATTCCGAGAATATTTCGTTACTAGGATTTCTGAAACCAAAAACAGCAGAAAACAGGAACTAGCACTTCGGCATCTTGTTAATAGGTTAGTTCCGGCATAAATATGACATAAAGTGTGCATAAAACATGTAGATATCATCAATAATGTAGCATGGAACATAAGAAATTATCGATACGTTGGAGACGTATCATTATGCTTAATGCTTGTCACTAGGGCCCGAGTGCCATGATCTCATATCTGAACATGTTATTGTTTCATCATGATATTCATTGTTTATGGTCTTACCTGCAAGTTGTATACACACGTTGCTGTCCGGAACCAATGGCCCCGAAGTGACAGAAATCGGGACAACCGGAGGGGATGGTAGTGATGTGAGGATCACATGTGTTCACGGAGTGTTAATGCTTTGCTCCGGTACTCTATTAAAAGGAGTACCTTAATTTCCAGTAGTTTCCCTAGAGGCTCGGCTGCCACCGGCTGGTAGGACATAAGATGTTGTGCAAGTTTCTCATTGCGAGCATGCACGACTATATATGGAACACATGCCTATTGATTGATTAGTACTTGGATACCGCTTTATTATTACCTGCAAATGCCCTACCATGATTGTTACATGAATTCTCTCATCCATGCAACACCCGTTCATCCGTCCCTATGCCTACAGTATTTTAATCCTGCTGTTTACTATAATCACTACTGCTGTCTTTATTTCACCGCTCTTGTTATTTCACTATTCCTACTTCTATAAAACTGTTGCTACTGATAAACTCTTGCGAGCAAGTCTGTTTCCAGGTGCAGCTAAATTGACAACTCCGCTGTTAAGGCTTACAAGTATTCTTTGTCTCCCCTTGTGTCGAATCAATAAATTGGGTAATACTTCCCTCGAAGACTGTTGCGATCCCCTATATATACTTGTGGGTCATCAAGACTATTTTCTGGCGCCGTTGCCGGGGAGCATAGCTTTATTTGGAAGTTCACTTGGATTGATATTGTTCGCTGCAAATTCTCCATCATGGGTAAACCTCTGAGTACCTCTGCTGCTCTTGATTCACCATCTGTGATAAGTCAACTTGTTTCACCACCACAAACTTCACGTGTTGGTACTTCTGCTGAATCTGAAAATTCCTCTGATAATTTTGATGATGCTTCTACTGTGCTTGATAATACTGGTTCATTAGGTCCTTTTCTAGATGCTACAATTGCTAGGTCTAGACAAACTGAAATTACTGAAACTCCTAATGAAAATACTGTTACACCTGTTAATTCACCTGAGATTGATGATCTTGATGAAGATTATGTGGAACTTGATGATGATTTTATTGATAAATGCAATGCTACTACTAGTACAAGTAACCTCAAAAAGCTTATTGCACAACATGCTGTTAGATATAAACCGTCTCCTGATCCTAAATTTGCCACATCTCCTATAAACATTAAGGATAAAGATTATGACTTTTCTCTTGATTTATCTCATATATCTATTGTTGAGAAAACACCCTTTTGTGGTACTGAAAAAGAGAGTGCTGTAGAACATATGAATGAGCTTTCTACTTTAAGTAGCTTGTTTTCTGATGATGTTAAGATGCGTACTTATTTTGTTGCTAAGATTTTCCCATTCTCATTAAAGGATGATGCTAAGATTTGGTATAATAATTTGCCTCCTGATTCTATTAATAGTCCAAGTTGTTTGCTTGATGTTTTCTTTCGAAAATACTTTCCCGCTAGTGCTCAACATATGGCTTTGCAGAGAATTTATAGCTTTGATCAAGAAGATGGAGAGAAATTGCCTGAAGCTTGGGCAAGATTTTGCTCTCTTATTAGAGCTCGGCCTGGACATGATTTGGAAAAGCATGATTTACTTGATATATTTTATAGTGGACTAACCATTGAGTCTAGGGCATACCTGGATAGTTGTGCTGATTGTGTTTTCAGGAAAAGAACTCCGGACGAAGCTGAAGAATTATTGGCAAAGATAAGCAAAAATCATGATGATTGGTCTACACCTGAACCAACCCCTACACCTATATTGAAGAAGAGGGGTATGATTGAATTAAATGATGAAGATATGAGGGAAGCCAAGAAATCTCTTATGGAGAAGGGTATTAAATCTGAAGATGTGAAGAATTTACCTCCTATAGAAGACCTATGTAAGATAATTCCCCCTTCATCCACAATCGAGGTACATTCTCTTCAACGCTTTGATAGAGGAGATATTCCATATTCAAAACCTCCTGATCAATGTTTAGATGAATTTGATAATTATATTGTTAAGCAAAGTAATTTTAATATGAGAGTAGAGAATCATCTAATGGAAAATTCTCAAGCTATTGGTAAATTGCATGATATTGTGGAGAGAACCTCCAATGATGTTAAGATGCTTGTTAAACATTTCGATATGATTCAAACTCAAATTAATCAACTTACTAAAGTGCAAAATGACTTGTTAAAAAATAATCATGAAGAGAAACAAGTTTATGAAGTAACAACTAGAGGCGGTGTTTCTACCCAGGATCCTCTATATCCTGAAGGGCACCCCAAAAGAATTGAACAAGATTCTCAACGAACTAAAGAAATTAGTAGTCCTTCTAAGAAAAAGAAGAAGAAACATAAAACTGTTGTAGAATCCTCTGAACCTGTTAATGATCCTAATAGTATTTCTATTTCTGATGCTGAAACTGAAAGTGGCAATGAACATGATGAAGATAATGATAAGAATGATGCTCCTGATAAAGAAGAAATTGAAAAAGAACCTGAAAAGCATGATAAAAATAAGAAGTACACTAAAGAAGATTTTATTACAAAGAAACATGGTAATGAAAGAGAACCTTGGGTTCAAAAGCCAATGCCTTTTCCTGCTAAGAAACTAAAATCAAAGGAGGAGGAACATTATAATAAATTTTGTGATTGGATGAAACCTTTATTTTTGCAAATCCCTTTGACTGATGCTATTAAATTGCCTCCTTATTCAAAGTATATGAAAGATATTGTCTCTAACAAAAGGAAAATTCCTAATGAGGAGATTTCCACTATGCTTGCTAATTACTCCTTCAATGGTAAGGTTCCGAAGAAGCTTGGAGACCCAGGTATACCGACTATTCCTTGTTCCATCAAGAATAATTATGTTAGAACTGCTCTATGTGATTTGGGAGCAGGAGTTAGTGTGATGCCTTTTTCTCTTTACAAGAGACTTGATTTAGATAAGTTGATACCAACTGATATATCTTTGCAAATGGCTGATAAATCTACTGCTATTCCTGTTGGTGTATGTGAAAATGTTCCTGTTCAAGTTACTCAGCATTGCTTGATATTAACTGATTTTGTTGTGTTGGAAATGCCTGAAGATGATAATATGTCCATTATTCTTGGAAGACCCTTTCTTAATACTGCAGGGGCTGTTATTGATTGCAATAAAGGCAAGGTTACTTTCAATGTTGATGACAAGGAACATACCGTCTATTTTCCCAAGAGGATTGATAAAGTATATGGAGTTAATACAATTTTTAATGTGAAAACTATCAAAGTGGGATCCATTGATTGTCCTATATATGAGCCTAAAGAAGAATATCAAACTCTTGTGATTGGATCCATATCAATTCAATATAAGGTAACATGATTGATTTGAGGTTTATTTCTTCTTATGTCATATAAAATTTATTTGGTAGCAAGACTTGATCAACCTTGTTAACAAGTATATTTTATTGCATAAGAGAGCTAAACAACATTTCTTTCTTTCTTTCTCCCTCCATTTGTTTTATTTGTTGTAGCACTTTTTGTTTTGCAATATGCTTTAGTTGTTTAAAATTTTGGAAATCATTTTCCTGCGCAGTAATAATTAATTTAACACCCAGAAATGTGCATTTTTCGAAGTTCTCAAAAATTTACAAAAATTATACTGGTAGTCTTATTTTTCGAAGAGGCACCTGGGAGCACCTGGGGCTGACCAGTGGGGCACCCCAGGGTGGCACCCCACAGGCCGGCGCGGCCAGCAAGGGGGCGCGCCACCCTGGTGTGTGGGCCCCTCCTTGCCCCACTCCATCATCTCTTTCACTCAGTGCACTCTCTCTCCCGAAAAAACTCGTACTCACTTTCTCTCACTCGCGTTTCTGCTCAAGAACTCGCGATTTCTCGATCTCTTTGCTCAGCCCAGATTTCTGTCTGAAATTTGGCACATTTGCTCCCGGTATGTGACTCCTTTGATTGTCCAATTAGAATTTTGTTTGGTTGAGTATATCTTGAATATTTTGCTGCTGTAGATAACATGTTTAGTGAGCTTGCATGCTTGTTCTAAGTGGTAGAAACTAGTTTTGATGCATGTTTAGGGCCTGTTTGTTTGGGCTGTGGCTGGTGGCTGTCTGAAGAAAATTGCTGTGCGATAAAGCATTGTGCGGGAAAAATTTCTGTTGAGTTTCCTTTGTTTGGCTACTTAGCTGGCTGTTTAGCTATACGATGAGGAATTGTCTGAAATACCCCCAAATTTCGAGAACATGTATATAATTTTCTGATTTAAGTGTATAATTGGTTGAATATAGCTTTTTCCAGGTCAAATTGATTTAAGCATGCATTTCCTAGAGATTAATTGGATCCACAATAAATAACGATTGTTCTCTCCCATAGCAGATGATTGTTTCTCCATTAATATATGGGTGATTTTTTTTCCACGGCTCACGTACTATCAATTGCAAAGCTCCTTGCTTCCCTACTACAATTTCCATCATAATAAACACGAGCGGCCAACGTAAATCGGAGATTCGTTTGCTTTGTAGGTCAAGGCTAGCAGACTTAAATCAAGATCTCATTAGGGAGCTGGTCCAGGGTGGAGATGGGGTAGCGCACAGATCAGGCGGGTTGTCACTTGGCTGAGCGACGGATCTGCCAGAGCGGAGCTTGGGCGCGGCGCTGCTCGAACGGGCTGGCGGCAGACGGACAGCAGGAGTCGGACGCGGACGGTGGGGTTAGAGCGCGGGATGCATGATTTTGACAGCGGCGGGTCCGGTAATGGCGGGGCAGCGGTCGCAGGTGTCGGCGGGGCTCACCGGATGGAGATAGGATATACGGGACAAATAATATTTCGGGGGCAGGGAGTAGAATAGGCACGGATAGGATTGGACCCAGGGTGGCAGTCTACTCGTAAATTAGCCCAAATGAAATGTCCCAACGCGAAAACGATTCGGCCGCTGAAGAGAAAGCCGCGGGAAGCACCTCCAGAGGTGCTTTTCCCTGTCTGCCTATTCTGCCCGGTGGCTTCGGCAAAGCCCAAAGCCAAGCCACCCCGTTTGGTTGGTTTGCCCGGCTTATTTTAGTGGAAAGCTAGAAAAAGCCCAAACAAACACCCCCTTAGTACTCTAGCAAGTTCCTATAGTAGTTCCCCTCAATTATATACCTTGAAATCAAATTTTATAATGATTGTTGAAAAATTTCAGAGAAGGAAAATGAACAACTACAACTTTGGAGAGGTGTTCGAAGGAGAGACGACGAGCACGGGGAGGCCCTCGAGGGCATCCACTCGGATTAGACGATCCTATAATGAGGACGTGATTGCACCAAGCTTCGATGAGGGCAATGGAGACCCTAATGCTTCATCTTTTCCATGCTATGAATTTTTGAGCAATGCAGGGTTATTGGATGATTTCTTGACTCTCATCGGAAAGGCGGGATTAACCACCTATATGGAGGATGAGAGGAAGCAATACTACATGCTCACTAAAATCTTTGTGGAGAGCTTCAAGTTCAACAACAAGCACTTCAACCCGACGGTTGCATTCAAGATCTATGGTACTCCTGTCACTATGAAGTTGAAGGATTTTTGTGCCGCATTGGGTATTGCCCCTGCAGGTACAGCTAAGAAGATTGAGGACAACCCCCGGGTTTTGCTGGAGCTCTATCGAGAAATTACAAATGATGATTGCCGCACCATTCAGCGCGGCAAGATAAGAAACATTCAACTCCCCGCCATTAAGTATTTTGCTTATTACCTTGCTACTAGCATTCTTGGTAGGGAGAACACTAGTAATATTTCTAGTTACCATCTTGCTTTCTTAATTGCTGCACTCACTGGGGAGACACCTTATCACCTTGGTTCTGTTATTGCTCGCCGTTTGTCTAACAAGGGGCCTATTTATGGGGGAATAATTGCATCGCGTATTTTGGCACACCTAGATCTCCCTCTTGACCCTAATGATGTAGAAATACCACCTGTTAAGTTAGATATTGCTGCTATGAAGAGTCACCAATTTGTTACAGTTGACTCTAGTATGGATAATATTGTTTATAGAATGTTATTTGCTGACGGGGATGAGAGGGAAGTCCTCTTGCCCCAAACAGATTTGTTCAGTATTGACAGGAAACCATGGTCGCGCTCTAAGGAGGAGGTGGATGAGCAACTGAAGATACAAGGCTTCCACCAGCAACATGACTCCGAGGACGCTGAGCCCTCCTACGACTACACCGTCACGTACCCTGTTGCCTCTTCCAGCACATACCAGGAACCGGGTCGTTCTTCGTCGTACTACGGAGACACCACTTCATGGGGACCGTGGGAATGAACTCCACTTAGGCCAAAAGCCTAAGCTTGGGGGAAGGTATACCGGCATCACTCATTCTTTGCATATTATGGTTGTTGGATACTTGTACATACTTGTTTAGTTTCTTAGAGTGGTTTTCTAATGAGAGGGAGATGATATTTGGGGAAGTGTTGTCCAAAAACAGATTCTGGGCTGTTACCAAAAAAATTCGTACGCACAGCCAGAACGTTATTTTGAGTTGCCAATTTTTGAGCATGTGCCCCAGGTTGTTATCTAACTTTCATTAGTTGAACACTTTTTGAGCTGAGTAATGGAAGATTTTTGTTAATTTCGATTTCTGTACTGCTGTCAGGTTTTGGCAGATTTCTGTCATCCTGCTTTTCTGTGTTTCTGTTAGTTTGCATTCTCTTGTTTTTGCTTTGTTTCTTTCCTAAAACACAAAAAGACCAAAAATATTTCTGTTGTTTCTCTTCACCATTTATTTATTTGGTTCTTTGCTCTTATTTTACTTTATTTGCTATCGTTAGTTTGCTATGAGAAAACCCAAAAAGATTTTGCTTTGTTTTCTTGTTTCCTTTTGTTCTTGTTTCTAACCCGAAAACACCAAAAATATTTGTTGTTCTTCTTTGGTTTTGTAAAGTTCATTAGGGATTTCAGAGGTCTCCGGTGGTTGGAGCTTGGTTTCATTCCATATTATTATTCAAGCTGCACAAGTGAAAGGCAATAATGACGATCTACGACAATTTGACTGTGGTGAGAGGCTGGTATGAACTCTATTTGTTTTCATTTTTGTACATATACTCATCCATGTGAGCATGCTTAGTTGGTTCATGTGAGGTATATGTCATTTAATGAAAGTCTAGTAGTTTATGATCTCTCATGATTAGTTCCAATCTATTAATAATGAGTAGCATGTCATGAATATTTGCTTGCATTGTTTTATTCATAGATCGGTATGATATTGTGGTATCCTCCTCTGAATAATTCACTTGAATCGACTTGGCACATGCTCACGCATGCATATGACAAAACAAAAGTCAATTAAGCCTCGCTGATCTTCTTCAGAGTTCTTGTATCACTTTTATGCCTCCGTTAATTTTATTTTGTCGCAAGCATGATTATGACAGTTATTGCTCTCTTGATTGTCGCTTCCTAGTCTTTTGCTAGCCTCCACTTGTACTGAGCGGGAATGCTGCTCGTGCTTCCAAACATCTGAAACCAAGTTGTTCCAAAGTGTCCACCATAAATACCTATGCATGGCATTTCAAACCATTCCAAGTAAATTCTCATGTGCTACCTTTAAACCTTCAAACTACTTCTCAATTTGTGTTAATGTTTTATAGCTCATGAGGAAATATGTGGTGTTTTGTCTTTCAACCTTGTCATTTACTCCGGACAGACTTTCACCAATGGACTAGCGGCACATCCGCTTATCCAATAATTTGCAAAAAGAGCTGGCAACGGGGTTCCCAGCCCCAATTAATCAACCTTCATTAATAATTCTCTTCACGTGTTTTGCTCTGATTCATCAGTAAGCAACTTAACTTGCAAATAGACACTTCCCCATGGTATGTGAATGTTGGAAGGCACCCGAGGATTCGGTTAGCCATGGCTTGTGTAAGCAAAGGTTGGGGGAGTGTCATCCATAATGAAACTAAAATACATGTGTAAACAAAAGAGAAGAGGGATGATCTACCTTGCTGGTGGAAATAACGTCCTTTATGGGAGCCGCTCTTGAGAGTCTGGTTGGCAAGGTGGTTAGAGTACCCACTATAATTCGTTGACAACAACAAACACCTCTCAAAATAATTTTACTTCTGTCTTTGAAAAATGAAAAGCTCTAGCACATGTTAATCCCTGCTTCCCTCTGCGAAGGGTCAATCTTTTACTTTTATGTTGAGTCACCATCCTTTCTTTGAGCACTTTCTTGAGAGCATGACTGTCATTCTTAGTATAATATGCTTGTTCCAAAATATGATCAGCTGTGGTATAACTTTGATGCTTTTATCTTTGACAAATTTACTTCTAGTCTTTCTATGAACTTCAGAGGTGCCTGGGCATTTATGTTTTGCTACAAATACAGGCAAGCAAGATATCACTCTATCATATCTTTCTATGAACATTGCAATCTTGCTTATTGAAGTGTTTCATGATGCTTGTTATTAGTTTGTTGGTATCTCTTTTATGATTGACACAGTTACTAGATGACTTTATTTGCATGTACCTTATTATGAATTGCTTAAGCACTTGCCATATCATGAGAATATCTACATCATATGAACAAATGTGTTCGTGAAAGTTCTTTTATCGCACTCAGTTGTTAACTGAATTGCTTGAGGACAAGCAATAAGCTAAGCTTGGGGGTTGATACGTCCAAAACGTATCTACTTTCCCGAACACTTTTGTTATTGTTTTGCCTCTAATTTGTGTATTTTGGATACAACTAACACGGACTAACGCTGTTTTCAGCAGAATTGCTCTGGTGTCTCGTTTTTGTGCAGAAATCCAACTTTCAGAAAAACCTCGGAATTTATACGAAGGCCCTATTTTCCCGAGGACTCACGGAGCCGAGAAGGGCAAGCGGGTGGGGCCGAGGCCCCACACACTAGGCCGGCGCGGCCCGGGGGGGCGCCGTGGTGTGGGCGCCTCGGCGGCCCCCAATGCTCTCCTTTGGACTACAAAGTCCCTTCGACCTAAAAACGCCGGGGGTACGTCGATATTTCCAGAGACCATCACGCCGCCGCCATCGCGAAACTCGCCTCGGGACCCGAAACTCGTTCGGCACTCCGCCGGACGGGGAATTGGAGGGGATCTTCATCGCCATCACCACCAACGCCTCTTCATCGACCAGCCATGTTTCCCCCATCCATGTGTGAGTAATTCCCCCGCTGTAGGCTGAAGGGGATGGTAGGGATTGGATGAGATTGATCATGTAATAGTCACAAGATTGTTAGGGCATGGTGCCTAGTATTCGTAGATGTTACTTTTATGATATTTTTGCAACTTGTTATGCTTAATGCTTGTCACTAGGGCCCGAGTGCCATGATCTCAGATCTGAACATGTTATTGTTTCATCATGATATTCATTGTTTATGGTCTTACCTGCAAGTTGTATACACACGTTGCTGTCCGGAACCAATGGCCCAAGTGACAGAAATCGGGACAACCGGAGGGATGGTAGTGATGTGAGAATCACATGTGTTCACGGAGTGTTAATGCTTTGCTCCGGTACTCTATTAAAAGGAGTACCTTAATTTCCAGTATCAAGCTTACCTGCTGATGCCAAAGCAATTAATGCAAGGACCGGGGTAACAATATGTCAGAATGCACTGACAGGGTCCCAACTTTTATTTGCCGATGACTCACTAATTTTGATGGAGGCCAGTGGGGACAATGTAAGAGCTCTCAAAAGAATTTATTGGTTTATATTGCTAGTTCTGGATAGCTAGTAAGTGCAGATCAATGTAGCATATTTTTCAGTCCAAATACCTCAGTCTATAGTTGAGTGGAAGTATGTAAAATTATAGATATTTAGAAAGAATGTCTGAATGACAGATACCTAAGTTTGCCTGCATTGATGGGGGTTGATGAGAGTTCAGGCTATTTTAAGTGGGTGGAACGAGAAAACGTTATCAACGGGAGGGAAATAATTGTTAATAAAAGCGGTTGGTCAAGCTATACCCGTTTTTGCGATGATAGTACTCAATATCCCATAGAAAATTATGAAAGGAACTACTGATGCTATTTCAAACCTATGGTGTGGCGATGATCATGATCAGAAGAAAATGCATTGGTTAGCATGGTAAAAATTGTGTATCCGAAAAGAGAAAGGGGCTTACGATATTTCCATGCGTTTAATATAACACACCATGGATGGCTTCTTCACAAGTTGGTGTTGGGAACCATGAGGTTGCCAATAGATCAAAAGAATGGAAAGTAATAATTCTCACTAGTATCATTCATCCCCCCGCCCCCTTCACTGTATCCTACATCAACATGTACATTGATGTAGGGTCAGTTCTTGATCATGATTGAGTCCATCGCTCTCTGGCATTATATACATCATGCCATCGCTTATGACGAAAGAGGATGCTTTGAGCTTTCGCTTCGGTACTTACTGGCAATGGTAACTATTCGGCTACCTAGGCCTACACCTTCTTTGATGGAAGAACCAAGGCCAAATACCCCCCTATGGTCTGGAAGAAGTAGGCACCCCTTAAAGAGAAGATAGTTTCCTTGGCTGATCACGGAAAATCGCTGTTGGACTTCACACATATTGCAGCATGAATTTTGCTCCGGTGCCACCTCCCCCCCCCCCCCCCCGCGCCGCCCCCACACACTCAGCTCCACAGTTCTAAGAAGTGAGGCTCCCAGTCACGGCGTCCCGATACGACCCAACCTCTATTCGATTTGTCAGACGAAACAAAGGCAAACCCAACCAAGCCTTTTTCAGCCCAGTAAAACTCACATTTGTACCGCCCTCCATCCGGAATAAATGGGCGTGCAACTCACGTTTCTACCACACGTAGCTGGCCGAACGAGTTTGTCGACAGAGCCAGAGCCGAGTGAAATTAATGGAACCAATTTCGTGTTTTTATACTAAAAGCTGGAGCAGCTCCGAGTTTTCAGAACCGCGGAGCCAAGGGGTACACCGGAGCACACCTCAATAGAGGGGTTTGCTAATTTCATTTAAATGTGTGCTTGGTGACCAGGTGGAGAACATTGTTCATCTACCAGTGTGCAATGCCCGTCGATAGGAAGATTTGGTTCAGGTTATGTGAGTCAACTGAAAAAGCTGAGGCACTGACGAGAGTTAGCGCTGTGGGAAGCAAGCAAGCAGAGATGGTGGGAGCAACTGACCCGTCCAACAAACTTGACACGGCAAAAGTTCCATGCAGTCATAACCATTATTAACTGTTACCGTGTAAGAGTCGCGTTGGTACAAACTACAAATCAACAGCGATCAGTCACGCTTGACGGGGTCGAAGTTGGAGACGGCGACGACGGCGCCGATGATGCCGAGGAGCACGATCCCGCCGGAGCCGATGCTGAGCAGGAAGTTCTTGAGCGACGGCGAGAGCCCAGGACCGGCGGCCTCCGCAACCTCCGGCAGCACCAACGCCGCCGCCATGGCCGCCGCGGTCAGCCCGGCTGCGGCCTTCTCCTTCACCGACTGCTGCGTCGATGCCCGGACAACGCACGACCTCGCCCGCCGCGAGCAGGGCAGCAGCGACGCGCCGACGCCGAACGGCCTCCCGAGTCCCCCCGCGACCGACAGAGAAGAAGCAACGGTGATCGCGGACGTGGTGGCCATGGATTTTTAGCTCTAGTCTCTAGGTGTGCCGTGTGCGTGTGCTTGCAGTAGGAGCTTGTGTAGTGAACGTTCTCGGGCAGGAGCTACCAAGAGAAAGATAGTGGGCAGGGTGAGCGGGAGTGGGCCAGCACACTAGTCTGACGTGGGAGGTCCTGGTGGCACCAAATGGCGAGGAGGGATAACCCTATCTTCTTCTTCTGAAGTGAGCTCGCTGGACGTCGTGGGCTGTCATTCGGCCCAAGGGAGTGCTGGAAGAGGTTCGGCTAGTTTGGGCCTGAGCAATATTTTGTGTGTCCTGTGCGTATCCTGGCACACAAAAAAAAGAAACTAGCAGCTTCTTCTTATAAATTATGCTCAGAAAAAAAACAGCTTCTTATAAAAAGAGAGCCCGTGCTTTGACTGCCTGGCGGCCCTTTTTGTTACGCTGTGACCATGCTGAACTGAGGTTCGTTGCCTTTGTTCTGTCCTTATGCCAAGGAGGTTTGGAAGGAGATTAAATCTGTGCATATGATTCACCTGAATCGGAGAGCCTTCATCTCGCCGAGGGTATGGACACTGGATTTCATTGACAAATGCTCTGATCTTGAAGCTTCTATCCTTATGGTCTCTATGTGGCACATCTGGGATGCGAGAAACAAGCTCCGTGAGGGAGATGGAATGCTACATCCAGCGTCCTTGGCAGCAAGAATTAATGCTTACATTGATCTGATATGTCAACATCTTTACAAGCCTAAACCATCTTATAGACGTGAACTTTCTGTGACTCAAAAATGGGTTCCGCCGCCGATGGGTTCGGTGCTTGTTAATGTTGATGCCGCTGTCTTTGCTTCTTCGAGACGTATGGGGGCAGACATTGTTGTTCGTGACCATGCTGGCTTATTCATTGCCGCATGTGGTGACAGTCAGCAGGAGGTGACCAGCCCCGAGATGGCGGAAGCTCTAGCCCTCCGTCGAGCCGTTTCCTTTGTTGTCAATGAAGTTTTTACCAAGGTGATCTTTGCATCTGATTGTCTCTCTGTGATCAACCGCATTGCTGAGCCGTTGGTGGATCGGTCATGTTGTGGCCCAGTGATTGAGGATGTGAAGTTGGCAGCTGCCTCCTTCGAGTCGTGTTCTTTCACTCATGTATCTCGTTCTCTGAATATGGCTGCTCATTGTTTAGCTAGATTGTGTGAGTTTTCTGTTGATGCCGTGTGGCGTGGTGTTCCTCCGGATTGCATCCGTGAGGCCATTTGTAATGACATTATGATTATGTGATCAATAAAGCGCACGGTTTCCTCAAAAAAAAAAACTGAGGTTCATTGCCATGCTAGTATGTTACATTGGACCATCTATAAAATATGTAACCTGTACTCCGTGCTGACGACTTGCAGGTCCAGTCCAGATCGGCACCAAACGCCACGGATTAAACAACTGAATTGGCGCAGGGATCGTCTCGATCGACGGGGAAGACGCCTCGTAATTCTTCTTCCATCGAGAAAGATGGTCCGTCTCCATGCCTGATACGCGCTCACGACGCATGGCAGAAGGCAGAAGAAGGTTCGAGGAAACGTGGATGCGTTCAGTGTTCAAACTGACGATTGTAGACTGTAGTACTACTGCACATGTCGGCCACCGGTGAGAGGATGGGATCTCCCCATCACATATTCGCTTCCAGATCCAGTAAGCCAAGAAAGAAGCTAGCCGCCTGGGCCCCGTATGATCGACTGAGTAACTATAATACTATAGTAATGTGGTTACAACGTTGATATCGTGTCTCCGATCCATCACGTAGAAACACAGAAGCGTGTAATCTAACGTTAGCACCTCACTTTTTTTTTCCATTCGGTGATTCAGGGTTATGTTCCCAGCAAGTATTCAGCAAAACACGATGAGCTACCACTATCACACTGCACGGCACGAGGGCAGTTGCGGGGCGTCACGATCCGTTCAAAAGGCACCGACCAGATCAATTTAGTTTCAAATTTCCGATCGCTTTTTGCGGTGCGAGATGGATGACACTATGACAGTATGCAACAGTCCGAAAGAGAAACGTCATCACTTTTACTGCCCGCCTGGTGGCTGCTGGTGGAGTAAAAGAGAGAGGTCATGACCCGACGATGACGAGAAGCGCAAGAGTACAAAGCACATGGCCCGATGTGGCGCAGAAGCTTCAGGCTTTAAACGCGGAGCAAACCAAACGGAGTAATTTACAGAGCACTTTTACACCCAGGTCCATCCACTAACCCGAAACTACCAAAACACACCCCCGCAAGCCTGAACAACCCACCCCGAGATCGATCGATCGACTCTACCTACCCACCACCACCACCAGCACCGGCGGCCGCCTAGCAAGTAGCAATCCAGCACTACTCGTCGTCGTCTCCGCCGCCTCCGAAGAGCGCGGAGCGGTAGTAGAGGAGGGCGAGGATGAGGAGCAGCATGAGCGCGACGCCGATGGGGGACCCGCCGACGCGGTGCACGGCGTCTGGCGAGCCGCCGAAGGCGAAGGCGTCGGAGAGGGCGGCGGCGCCGCGGTCGGAGGAGAGGAGGCGGATGAGGAGGAGCAGGGAGACGGGGAGGAGGAGCAGGCCGACGGGGCTGAGCAGCTCGGCGATGGCCTCCGTGACGGCCTCGCCGCCGTCGCCCAGGAAGAGCGGGCCCGCCACCACCAGCCCCACCACCACCGCCAGCAGCAGCCCGTGCGGCGCCCCGCGCGGGCCCCCGTAGTACTGCTCCTCCGCCATTGACATCTCGCTCGGTGAGACGGACCTTCCTGCCTTCCCTTGCGCTGTTGCCTTGTAACGATAATGGCGGTATTGTGTGCTAGCTAGTACTCGAGCTTTTAGAGTGTGGGGAGTGTGAAATGATGAAGTGGCGAGATAGGCATGTGATGGGGAGGGGTGGATCACATGAAGGAAAGCGGTGGGGTGGTCGACAGTAACGGAGGGTCACTGCCAGTGGGGTCCACCAGCGGTGTGTTTTATTAGGGTTGGCCCGGCCACAGCGGCATGGACTGCGTGCCGGGGTTTGTGGGGACGGGCAGATCGGAGCGTAGCCGTTCGGGGCCAGACCGGCGCGGTGGGCGGGCCAAAGGTTCGCGTCAAATATCTCCTTTCCTCCCGTCCAAGATCCTACTCACGCAGGAGTAAATTGTAGAATTGTGTGCAGTAGAAATCGATGTGGCTGCGGCATGTTTATCGTCAGCTCTGGTGTGCTATTTTGCTATTTTCTGTATAAGAGATTCTTCATCTGTGTCCGGCAAACACATTGGATTGTTCGAATGAGTGGTGCCGGCCATGGCGCGGGTTGCCTCCATGTATGCTATACAGATTATTTTGCAGTTGCCATGAGCATCTATGTCGATTTTCAAATGCATGACCAGAAAATCACCAAATTTCGCAAGCATCTGGTCATCAACGAACAATAACAGAGCTCTAGTAATCATGCATATGATCATTCATTGTTGGAGACTTGTTCACTCTCGATGATTCTTTTATGCATGATTACGCCAACATTCAACATCTCCCGCATCTTCTCTTGACTATGTAAAAGTAGGTACCTCATATAGCAAATTGAGACTGTAGCACACCAAATGCCCGCTCAACAACCTTCGTGCAACTCTCTCGTTGCGAAGAAAAGTGAGACTTCTTCTAACCTAGAGGGTCACTGATTACCTTCGCAAATATCGAACATCTTGGATAGACAGTGGCGGAGCCAGGAATTGAAATGAGGGGGGTCGAAACTAAGCTCTAAAAAAATTTGACAGAAAAGAGAAAATATATTCAACAAAAGAGGTCCAAACAGATTTAATTTGCATATTTCATCAAGTACAACAACAAAATAACTATAAAGAAGAAGAACAACAAAATAGAGCTACATTTTGATAAGATAGTATCGTACCATTAAGTTGCATCTAAGCTTGGAAGATGAAAGCCCCGAGGAAAATGACCTCTACGGTTGCTGTAGGAATGGAAACGTAGCATAATCTTCTTGTCGTCAATTTTGGCAAATATATCTTTCTCAACATAGCAAATCATCAAATCATTGAGCCAATCATCCCCTATCTTGTTCCGAAGAGATGATTTTATAATATTTATCATCGAGAAAACCCTCTCAACAGATGTTGTTGCCACAGGTAATGTCAAAGCAAGTGTAATAAGGCGGTATACCAATGGAAAGGTCACATGGTATCTCTTCTGAACTAACTTGAGAGCAAGATCACTCAAACTGTCACAAGCTATGAAATCAGAACTTCTCTTCATCACATCAACATATATGTCCAGTTCATCAACCAATAGAGAACAATCATATGAAGAGAAATCAGCAGAGTACATGGTTGCAAGCTCAACTAGCATATCATTATCAAAGTTGCTGAATGAGTCTCTAGGATCAAGGCATGCAGTGCACAATAATAGGCGTGTAGAAGCTTCAGAAAATCTATGATTCATCTCAACTATGTTTCTATCAAGCACCTCATTAAAGATTTCTACCTTGTAATGATGCAAGCAAGTAACCATCTTGCGTGAGCTCCTTGGATAACCCCTAGCTGCAATGTTATCATCCATATTCGGTATTGTAATATTTCTTCCACCACAGAACTTAGTAGCAATAAGCAATAGAGGCTCCCATCCATCATCTCTCAATTTCTGCAATGCATTTTTCACTAAGACAATCATATTCATGGCGCTCACTATATTCTGATCTTTGGATTGCAATGCGTTTGACAAACCATTTGTTAAACCAAGCATCGAATCATCAAATGCAAGATAATAACAAATTCAAAGGTTTCCATGTATATGATATAACCTGAAACCACACCCTTCTCCTCGGCATCTGTCCCATCATGAGAAACACTGCATAGCGTTGTTGACTGAATCACCACATTGGTTAAGCAACACGAAGAGCCGGAGGCTTCCAGCGTGGCCGGTCCCTGACGTCGTCCGTAAATGCTCGGCACACGACCGGCGGTTGCAGGGCGTGCCACCTGACCTATACCTGGCCAGGAAGGTGTTGGATTGCTTCGATTAGTTCCCTGCATGGCAGACACGTAAACATTAAATACGAGCCCTATCGGCTCTCAGGTTGCCCTGCGGATCGGCTCAAAGAGCCGATCACCCCATGGTTCATGTTGGATTTTCAATGACATGGGGATCCTGCTTGATCATAACAAAGCTAAACCAATCTACGACAGTTTAGGGTTTTCACCGTATGATCGGAACATCCTACACGTAGTTGAGCCTAATAGACACGAAAGATAATGGAAAACTAACCCTAAAAGAGGCCTAAAAACCAACATTAAGTTAATTCCCGGAACATCCCTCTTAGGACTAACAAACCATACCTAACGCACTACCGGATCGTTCAACCCGTTTGCAAGGCCTAACCATACGGATATTAAACTAATCCTTGAAGAACAAGGAGCAACTATAATAGATCGGATCTACTAAGTAACGAACAAGCAAGATGCTGCCCTTACACTGGATAGGTGTAAGGGCAGCTAGATATTGAGGGACGGCATAGCTAAGCAGATATGCGTAAGAAAAGCATCTATGCAAGCCCCAAAACATCTACGATAAATAGTGCTACTCGCCATCAACAACGCTTCAGTGCGAGTAACACAAGGTAAACGAATAAATGTTGTGCTTCCTAGATCGCAAAGGCAGCATGGTGCTTACCCGGGAGAAACCCTCGAAAGAAGGGGTGGCGATGCGCCTGATTTGTGTTTGTTGTGAACGTGATTGTCCTCCTTTTCCGATAACCCTAGATACATATTTATAGTCCAAGGGACTTTCTAATTTGGACGTGCACCTAACCGTGCACGGGTCAAACTCTATCTTTTAATCTAAACTACGATGCGATCTACTATATTACAGATACATAGGCAATTAAGCCCAAACTCTTCGTGCAAGGCCGCTTCAAAGATGCTCCGTGCATATATCTTTTAAGCCCATCTTCACTTACGGCCCATCTCCTGATTTGGCCAAAATCCGGTGATAACACATGCCCCCCTGGTTTTGGTAATGATAATTTCAAAACCACTCTGTTTTTACCTTCGAGGGGTCATGTCGTGGCAGAGCAAACCGTCGCAGTATTCTTCATCATGACGCCTTGCCTTCTCAACTTCTCTGCACGATTTGACGGTTTTGGCACCTCATCCTCGAAAACTGCTTAAGCATTAAATCTCTGCTATATCCCCTTTTATTTAGCCACTTCTTGCAGTTTCCGTCTCCATCCCCTTGCTCTGAACCAAAAACCCTCTCTGCCACCATGTCTTCTCTTCTTCCTTCCTCATCGAGCCTCTCCGTCCAGTCCTCCCCGCTCCGGGAGCCGACGCCGGAGTGGGACCCGCAGGAGGCCCATGCGGCCAACATCCGCCACGCCATAGCCGACGGGGACGAGTCGAGCCACGACTTCTCCGTCTGGTCGGAGGACGACAAGTCCTCGACCGACGGGGAGAGCGACCTCCGCTTCCTCGCAGATGGGGAATCGGAGGAGGAGAGCGACGACGACCGCTTCTGGGGCGATTTCACCTCCTCCGAGGAGGTGAAGGAGGAAGAAGAGGAGGAGGACGACACCTCCTCCGACGAGCCGCCGGCCAAGCGCCTCTGTCCTGGCCGGGCAACCTCAGCGACTTCGACAGCGACGACGACGCTGACGAGGAGGACGAGGACAATGAGGGTCCTGCCGGCGGTCGCTACAGCAGCGACGACGAGCCGGCCGGGAGCAGCGCCGACAGCGGCGATGACGACGACGAGGGCAGCAGCGGCCCCTAGATAGGATCTTTAGCATAGAGCTAGGAGTAGTAGATGGGGCAATGTATCCCCTAGTAATTCCTTTTGAGAGCAATCAGCTCTTTCCATGTAAGAAATCTGATTATTAATGAAGAAATTCCCCCAATTTGACTTTGTCGATTTCTTCCATGTTTTGATTTTGCCGATCCCTTTTACGTCAATTTAGCCGATGTCCCCTCAAACTGACTTTGCCGATCGTCAGCCTGATCAACGCTCAATGAGCCGATGGCAACGCACCAGTCTCTTGTAACAGATTTCAAGATAGATCAGTCCAGATCCAATAACAGGACCAAATCGCAATCGTGCAGACCTCAAATCTTAGAAATCCGAACCTCCTGAGCTTAATGTTAGCTTTAACGGCCAAAATTCCGGAGTCAATGCCTTCAGGAGAACTCCAGGACCATTGCTGAACACCTTGATGCTGAAGCTAAAACTTCTGCATAACAGATACCATTTGACCACAACTTTCCTTGTGATGCTTTATTTCTTTGCAGCACCAAGCTGGTCCAGAGCCTTTCAATGATAATGGCTCCCTCTTCAAACCTCTCCCACCAACTCCGGCGGTTCACCACCGTTTTATAACAATTGTGGTGCGGCTAGCCGATTTTAACCAAAATCGGCTCCCAAGAGCAAAGGATCTTCAGGGGCAGCTGCCCCCAGGCCCCAGTCAAGGCGAGAATAGTAGCAAAGGAAGTGGCTGCCAGGAAACTTTGAAGGGCAAACACCCCTCCAGTCTTTGGTTATCCTATTAAGTCAAGTAATCCTGCTCTTGTAGACTTCCCCCTAAGATGATATAGCCAAGGACATGCAATCCTGCTGACGAAGCTCCAACTTGGACACCTCCGGGTACACCACCACGTAGAACTAGCCAGATGCGTCAGGATCGGCTTCCAAGAACAGGCCAACCCTCAACTCCCATCCAATCAAGATAGGAAAGCTTATGCACCAGGAGTCGATGTACCACGAGGGCTCAGCAGGACCAGCAAATCCCTCCTTTGAACCAAGAAGCTTAACTCCTCCTGGCTCAATTCTTGCGATTTGCTGCTTAGATCAGCTCACCATCCTTGATGATGACTCTGCAGTTGAAGCCCTAGCCAATCGTGACGTTGTCCCCCTTCGGGCCAAGGATGACGATGATGAGGCCGGAGATTCTCCTTCATCGAGTTTAAACTCTGTAATTCTTCAGTCGATGTCCGAGCGTCGGCTGTGCTGAATTTTTTTTGTATTTCCGATTTTTTTATTGGCCGATCGATTCATGAATCGGCTTCCCCTGGATACATACTTCATGGTGTCTTGTACCTTCTCCGTGTGTATGCCCCCCGAGCCGAATCCTTCAAGTGATTGAAGATATCGGCTTTTCAGCCAATTCAAGCTTGTCTCACCACTCACCACACGAAATAGCACATCAGTAAACATGGGTGGTGGGAATAGTTTTAGCCGATTGCTAGAATCGGCTCCCCTTGCAGTTGGTGATCCAACTTATTTGCTGATAAATGTTGGCCATGGCTTATCCCCAGGACCAATGTTGATCTCTTCTAGTCCATCAGCTGCTGTAAACCCATATCTCAGCTTTCCATTGCCTGCCAAATCAATGATGAACACAGGCAGAGGTAGGTTGAGGCTAATTGTGGCCGATTGCTAGAATCGGCCTCCTTTTCCATTGCAATGTTGAACGAGGGTTTACAACTTCTTGGCTCTCTGCTACGACGACGTGGCATGTTTGAAGTGAGATCCTTGTTTCTTATTTTTTGGGGCCGATCGCAGGGATCGGCCTTGCCACGTTCGTTCGTAGACTTGGATCTTGCTACTCTGTCAGGCCAGTGGATAAGACCAGCCTCACCCCGTTTTTTGTAGCTTCGATGCGCTCACGCCGTCCAGATTGATTCCAGAGAGCGGCTCTTGGTCATTTGCTTCCCAGATGTTCATGGCAGCCAAAGAGATATCGACTGAATCATCTGCATGAACAACCTCCACTTCATCTCCATCCCATTGTATGATGCACTGATGCATTGTGGATGGAATGCAACAGTTAGCATGGATCCAATCCCTTCCTAACAGAACATGGTCTTGACGTATCTTCAGCCGACACGTCCCCAAACACCGTAACGTTGGAGTACGTGCATTGAAAGTTGATTGTCGCTTCCCGCGTGTCAACCAAAGATCTTGCGATAGGCTGCCCGTTGATATAACCCTTCGGTATAGGGCCTTCAGATGCCTATAGCTCCTTTCTCGTGGCTTCTCAAAGATAACCGGCCGCGGCCGCAATCAAACCGCCGATACTTCCTCGTCTTTTGGAGCACAAAACTCGACGGGAGAACGAACACCATGTTTGTATCAGCCGATGTCCCCGCATCGGCTTTCTCGCTTGGGTCGCCACACTTTTTTCGGTGGGCGAGCTTCTCCTCCAGTGTTTGTTGAATTTTCACAGCCAGATCGGCCGTGCTTTCCTCAATGTGTACAGGTACTGCCCGGCTTCTTCCAAATTTCGAGCCGTTGCACTCTGCGCTTTTGGGAGTGAATGAGTCCATCAGACACCACCTTGGTCGGTGATATCTGTCTTCTTCTTCGACTCTTCAAAGTCTTCATCTTGGGATGACTCAGCTCGTTTGTTCTGAGGGAAGAGGTCCTAGACGCTGAACACCGAAACTTCGTTTGTTCCCTTCCTCTTCTGCTTACATTCTGGGCAGTTCTTGATTGTAGGCAATCGGCTCATTCCTGAGTCCCAGCAGTGTTTGAAGAAAGGACAATTCCAATGCCTGTCCACGTCCTCTTGCTCCCTTGATCTCCCTCTGGCGTGACGCTCATACCCTTCGTATCGACGGTATTTCCTGTTGTCTGCATCAAACCGACGATATCTGTCATCGTCTACGTCGTAGCGTCGACGTCGGTCGTATCGCTGTTCATATTTGTTAAGGAGGTGCGCGAAAGTGGTCGTTGATACCGCACGTTTATCACCTCTTCCTCATCAAATACGTCTGTTCGGGGCCGGTCACGTGGATCGGCCTCCTTTATCTTGCCGCGAGAGCGATCGCTCGCTTATCCTTGTCATGGCGATCTGCAAGCCCTGCCATATTGATGTCAAACGAGAAACCTGGCTCGCGTACTATGCACTGGCTGAGATCGACCATGTTGACTTCCGGAAACGGCTGCGTGTCAACTCTCATGGCAAACTGACCGAAGAGTAATCGGCCTTGTTCTATTGCCATCTGAATCTGTCCGCGCAGGACCTTGCAGTCGTTGGTGGTGGGTGAACGTGTGATGCCATTTGCAGTATGGCTTGCCGTTCATCTCTTGTGGCGTGGGGATTTTGTGGCCTTCGGTAACTTCAGCTGCTTTCCTTCAAGAAGAAATCAAAAATTTGCTCCGTTTTGCTCAAATCAAAGTCGAACCCTTCACCGGCCCGGTTGCTTCACCCACTTGCAGGACACGGGTTTTTCCCCCGAGTCCACTCAGCTACAGCGACCTCCCCGATCTCTGCGCAATCTTCATCTTCGTCTGTCTCGATCGGGGCGACGCGCTTGACTTGTCTTGGTACACCGGATGGCGCCGTTCATATGTCAACTTCGAACCATGTGCGCCGTGAATTGTACTCGCCGGAAGGTCACATCTCTAAGCGGCGCTGATAGTCCTGCTACCGCCAGCTCGACCGTCTTTCTCAGTTAGGCGAACCGAATAACATCGGTTCCTGATGGTCCTGAACCTTTGGATGTACTCAGATACCGTCTCTCCTCGTCTCTGCCGAACTTGGGTCAGATCGGCAAGGCTAGCTTCCGTAGTTTCCGAATGGTATTGTACATGGAACTGCTCTTCCAGCTGCTTCCACGTCCGAACCGAGTCTGGCAGTAACGAGGTGTACCACCCAAAGGCTGGACCCGTAAGAGATTGCGAGAAGAGCCTCACACGTAGCTCGTCTCGGCTGAGACCATGCCCAACTGTGCCAAGTATCGGCTCACGTGCTCGATCGAGCTGGTTCCTTCTGATCCACTAAATTTGGTGAAGTCAGGGAGCCGATACTTAGGTGGCAGTGGCAGGTCGTAGTCGTTGGGATACGGCTTGGAATAGCCGATCATTCTCTTCTTCAGGATGCCGAACTGGTCTCTCATGATTGCGTGTGATCTCATCCACCGTAGGAGCTGCAGAGCTGATCGTTCATGACTTGTATTGGTGGCATATTTAGTTAGCCACGCCTGTTTCTCAACATCTGCTCCAGAATCGTTTCTCTCGACTCCTCTCGCTGTGGCGTCCTTCCTGCCGTAACTGGGTCATCCATTGTTGCCCCGCACGTAGGTGCACACGTATCCATGTGGAATTTCCTTGGGCGGCTCATACAGGAACTGGTAGTCGCCCGGATCACCTCCAACCTTGTAGATGACGTACGCCGGTGAACCTTGTTGCTGTGAGCTGCAAGCGTGTGTTGCATGGTGGCCTTGTGTAGAGCGGCACTCTCCCTTGGTGAGTTTCTAGAGCAGGACCTGACGGAGAGTACTTGTGCTTCGTGACTTCTTGCACCACATTGAGCGCGACACGCTCCAGAGTGTTCACCAAGCTCTCAGCATGCCGATGAAGAGAGTGAGCAACGGCATAGTTGACTTCCGTCGCAGGGCTCTGGTACGTTCGTCCGAAGGGAGAGATAGATCTAGTCCATCCAGCGCGCCTTCGGGTTGGAACCCTTTGAACTTGATCCCGTGCGAACGGGTTTTCTCAAAAGCGCCGAGATCGGCTTCCAAGATTGCCTTGAGTTCATCGTATCTCTTCTTATGCTCAGGAGGCAGATCTTCATACTTGACTGTTCCGCCGCGAGACGCAGATGACGACATGGTTGCGGAAGATTGTCCCGATGTCCCACCGGGCGTGCCATGTGTTGCCGCCAAAACCCACCGGCGAGCATGGTTAAGCAACACGAGCCGGAGGCTTCCAAGGCGGCAGGGGCCCCGGTCCCTCGACGTCGTCCCAAAATACTCCGGCACACGACCTGCGGTTGCAAGCGTGCCACCTGACCTATACCCGGCCAGAAGGTGTTGGATTGCTTCGATTAGTTCCTGCATGGCACACGTAAACATTAAATACGAGCCCTATCGGCTCTCAGGTTGCCCGCGGATCGGCTCAAAGAGCCGATCACCCCATGGTTCATGTTGGATTTTCAATGACATGGGGATCTGCTTGATCATAACAAAGCTAAACCAATCTACGACAGTTAGGGTTTTCACCGTATGATCGGAACATCCTACACGTAATTGAGCCTAATAGACACGAAAGATAATGGAAAACTAACCCTAAAAGAGGCCTAAAACCAACATTAAGTTAATTCCCAACATCCCTCTTAGGACTAACAAATCATACCTAACGCACACCGGATCGTTCAACCCGTTTGCAAGGCCTAACCATACGGATATTAAACTAATCCTTGAAGAACAAGGAGCAACTATAACAGATCGGATCTACTAAGTAACGAACAAGCAAGATGATGCCCTTACACCTGGATAGGTGTAAGGGCAGCTAGATATTGAGGGACGGTATAGCTAAGCAGATATGCGTAAGAAAAGCATCTATGCAAGCCCCAAAACATCTATGATAAATAGTGCTACTCGCCATCAACAACGCTTGCACGAGCAACAAGGTAAACGAACTTGTGCTGCCTAGATCGCAAGATGCGATCTAGGCAGATGGTGCTTACCCGGAGAAACCCTCGAAAGAAGGGGTGGCGATGCGCCTGATTTGTGTTTGTTGTGAACATGATTGTCCTCCTTTTCCGATAACCCTAGATACATATTTATAGTCCAAGGGACTTTCTAATTTGGACGTGCACCTAACCGTGCACGGGTCAAACTCTATCTTTTAATCTAAACTACGATGCGATCTACTATATTACAGATACATAGGCAATTAAGCCCAAACTCTTCGCGCAAGGCCGCTTCAAAGATGCTCCGTGCATATATCTTTTAAGCCCATCTTCACTTACGGCCCATCTCCTGATTTGGCCAAAATCCGGTGATAACAAGCGCTTCAATGACTGAATCCCACATTAGTTGAATACCAATCCAACAACTCACGGAAATTGCCCTTGTTCAATGAAGTGCTAGACTCGTCGTGCCCACGGAAAGCTAGACCTTGTTCAAGTAGAAATCTGACAACACCCAAAACAGCCCTCAAACGAATCTCATATTTAATATGTGACTGTTCTTCATGAGAAAAAATAGCATATGTCACACTTTGCTTATTGTTTCTGAAATCTTCACAACTATTTTTTTCATTGTTGTGAATGCTACTTGGTCCACCTATATGAGTCTTGAAGATTTCCGAGGCTTTCTTCCAATTTGAAAACCCCGTCTTTGTGAAAACATCATATCCAAAGTGGTTACTATTGCTTGAAGATTTGAAAAGAAAACAATGGAAACAAAATGCAGCCTTTTTCTCAACACTATACTCTAGCCAATCATACTTAGCATACCATGCATCTAGAAATGACCGCCTATCGGGACCTTTGGGAAAATTATGACCAATTAAACGATTGCGGCCTCTCGATAAATATGCCCATCTCATTTTATCTCTTATTTCAGGGGTACCAAATTCCTCAATTGGTCTACGAAGTCCAGGATCCCCAACAACATTTTCTAGATCAAAGATTTCAGGAATATTTGCCTACAATACAACATTGAAAACGAAAATAAAATGTGAGCATACTGCTAATTAGTAGACACATAGATAGCAAAACTCAATATAGGGGAAAAATCAACCTCTCTGCGTGTCCTTTTCCGTGATTCCTCTTCGGCGTCCATGGGGAATTGGAGATGGAGGCGGAGCAGAGCGAGTCATGCGGGGGGATGAAGCCACAACGAGTCGAGCAGCTTGGCGAGACGGGGAGGGGGCGGCCGGCGAGACGGTGAGGGGGCGACCGGCAAGATGGGAAGGTGGCGACCGGCGAGACGGGGAGGGCCGGAGGGGGCGACCGGCGAGACGGGGTGGTGGCGCATGGGTCACCGCCGCGCCGGGATCTGCTGCCGACGGCCTGGCTGCGCCTGGGCGGCGGCTTGGGCGACGGGCTTGGGCGGCGCAGGCTCTGGTCTGGCCGTCTGGGCGCAGACTCGGGGAGACGCGCAACTCTGAAGCCAGAGATGCGAGTGATTGGGTGTAGGTAAAAAAAATTTGCCAATTATTGAGCCGGGTCGGCCGACCTGGCTCGGCCCACGGCTGGCTCCGCCCGTGTGGATAGATGCCATCGACCTTTGGTATATAGGTGACCAGTGATCTCATAGTTGCAAGTTGGTTCTTCTGGATTCTCACGTGTGGATCCATCGTGGTCGTTGTCGGCTGATGCTGCCTTGCCGGGGGGAGGTTGGTGCCCGTGAGGTGAGGTTCTTATGTGTGCGAGCAGACTAGGGCACGCGGCTTGGGAGATGTTGCAACACAACCGCTGTGGCAGGGAGGTGTCCCGATGGATGTGTGGCCGTCATGTGGTGGTTGTGCTACATCTCCGGATGTGTGGATGCCATGCACCCGGAGAAGAGGATGTCGGGGCGGTGCGTGTGGTGAGGTGCACTGTGGCATGATGTGATGTGGTGGGTAGCACATGGACGCTGGAGCAGCGGATCAGGAAACAAGGTGCTTCTACCGCTATACTTTTGGCCATGTGGGCGGCGGGGCATGATGACGTGGGTCTGGATGGCGTCCCTCACGTCGGTTGCCTCTACTCGTCCCGTGGCCTAGGCTGCCTTGTGTTACTAAAGTGGAATGGTGGTTTGTGGGTCTTCGGGCGAAAGTCTTGCATGACTTGGTTGGTGCCGCCAACGAGGGCGCTCGAGGGTGTCGTTTTCCTCCTTGAGGCATTGTTGTGGAGTCGAGACACCCCTCAAACCATCACTTCAGGGCGAATCCTCAAATTTGGCTCGCTGGATTGGCTCATGGCGATATCTTTGGGCTTCATGGGACCTTCATGCATGCATCATTTTTCGGAGTGTTGTGGGCCATTCTTGACGATGCTACTGCTTCAGGTTGAGTCGTTGGCTTTGGGTACCATTGGTGCGTGAGTGTCGCTAACTTGTTTCTTGCGACCTGTCCCCCTACGAACTTGAACAGCCTAGCTGTTCCTTCGCCCCTGACTTCATTTTTGGGCACGTGGACCGCTTGTCATAGTGCTCTTCATTGCCATCGTGTTGGTGTCATACGACAATGCTCCAAAACCAGGTTAACCTAGGAAAATTTGTGCCGTGCTAGTTTTTTCTTATCTAATTTCCCTTATAAACCGGACACATGGGTGTCATGTTTGTATCGGTTTTCATCCAGTTTCCCTTATAAACAATTTCTTTCTTCTTAATGAAAAATCGGAGCTCATGTCGGTTGCTTAAAAAATAGTTGCAAGGCGGAGCATGCCCTTCAACAAGTCTACCAAATACCGAAGAACGATGCGCGGCGCTGATATCATTGTGAGAACCTGTCATGCCAAAGAAAATGCGTCCAAATCAAGAGGTCATATTCTGCAACAATTTCAAGTTTCACACTGCAATATTCATGATGCCCTTGTAAAAACCCTGCCAAGCAAATGGATAATTTTCCATGAACCTTGCATGTAATCGATGTTTCCGAGCATTCTGGAAACCCCCTCGCTTCATTTTGTGCCGTGATATGAGTTGTCTTTTCTTAATTTTGCACCCTCAAATACAACTTTCCACCACTGCCCTGCATATACATAATTGTGGACTCAGACATGCGTAGGTACTCATAGTTTGCATCTCCAAGAGCTCCATATTTGTAAGTATCCTCATCACATCGTTGCATTTTTTTGAATTGACGAGAAACTCAGGAATCGGTGCAGTCTTTGTTCATCACGAAATAGCTATCGTACTCTCTCACACCGTGCACCAGTGTGATGGGCAAATCCTTGTGTATCCTAAATCACCGGCGAAAAACCTTTGGGGTATACGTAGGATAATCGGCGCAATAGTCGATGGAGAGCATGACATGCCATTCCATCCTCTGGCTTGATTTCGACTCCTTTCTCCCACACTTTGAAGCTCCACGTTTGGGAGCGGCGTTCTCATCAGCTTGTAACTGTAGAAGAGAGGGGAGTATCATGAAGTGCCCCTCTTCACCGGTGACGGCAATGACTTCCTCCTCCATGAACCGATTCATCCTCATCTCGTCGTCGCTATCCATATTCTATAAATAAATAAACGAAGCAAGTCAATGAACTGAATGACAGTGAGAGATGCATAAGCCGCCACACACAAACGACCGAACACCTTGCAAGCAAGGCAAAGGTCGCCGCACCTTCCGTGTGGAGTAGACAAATGAAGAAGCGGGGAGAGGCGACATAGGAGGCATGGCTTGTCCTCGGCTGACATCAGAATAGGTGGCGGTGCTGATTTCGCAGGTTGAGAGCGGCCTCAAGCAAGAGACGAGATGATGTGGTGGAAAAGGGGGCTAAGTCGCTTGTGTGTGGTACCAGGTTGTTGGTATCCTAAGTGTGTTCTGCTACAGCTCGTGTCCAACGCGTAGACAACATCTCTTGAACCAAGGACGATCTAGAGACGCCGGACATAGCATTGAACCCCGCAACTGATAGCCTTTCGAGGGACGCCACTAATAATGCCCTAATATGACATTGCCTCTTGTATTGTGCACGCTGGATATTACTCGACTCGACGACACGGATAGACTTGGTAAAAAGACGAGAGGTGATATCCGTTTGATCACGGGATAATCGTGATGATTAGCTCTTCCGTTCTTGGAGAAAGTGAGAATCCACCAGTTGGTATTCAAGCGCTTTACGGATGTCAACATCTGACCAGCAGCCGTCCTTTCTCAGAGTTTACAAAGCAGATCGCCTACTGTAATAAGTCTAACTCGTTGCTGGATCCTTTTGCTCGTCGCGTTTCACAGATTGGCTGGAGAACACCGCTAGTAATAATAAATCAGAGAAAAAAAAAAGATGGCAGCTGGATTCTCCCCACTTGTCATTGGGTGAAGGGCCCACACGACCAAGCCCAGAAGGCAGCTGCCTTGCTGCTGCTCCCCACTTGTCATTGGGTATAGGGCCCACACGACCAAGCCCAGCAGCAGTGCCCCCTCATCATCTGGGTTACGAGTTCGCGCCACCGAACTCGGCGAGAACTGTCGCCAAGCTTCGCCATATAAACCGGTAATGATTCCTCTGGCCTTCCGAGGTGGGACTATTCCGCAGCGCCGAAAGCTTGAGAGAGAGAGAACACATTACCACGGCGCCGAAAGCTCATCAGTCATCAGCGCTGGAGAAGAACACCGGGGATCGATTGCCGCAGCTTGTTTGTACGCGGTGCAGACGAGGGTTCCCACTGTATCTCAGAATCTTCAGGAACCTACTCGTGGCCTGAACACGCGCCAAGTGGGCCGGAGCTACCACTTCTCGCCTGTCAGAGCCGACACCATAACATGGTAGAAGAACGATCGGGGAAGAGACTCAGATCTAAACTGTACGCGCGACTCAAGTTATTATATGAGCTCCACCGTTTCCTAGGGCCTGCCGCAAGATCTCTGATTCTCTCGGCCTAATTTCACGTGCGAACTGGTAATTGGGGATCGCGAGGAACGGATTATTCCTTTTGCCGTAGGGTAAACTAATGATTAAAACTGCGGCCTGGTGGCGATCACATTGTAAGTACTGAATGATCTGGCAGGATGAAGCGAGCCCGCCAGCAATGCAGTTTGGTTCACTACGTTGGAGCTTCTAACTGGGTAATCACATAGTTACCTGATGCTTCAGAATGTACCGAGATATCGCGGTAGCAATTGCTAGCAAACGTTGTAACATGTTGGCTAAGCGCATCTTTAGCGGCCCGACGTAAAACGCAAGTTTTGGTTTGTTTGGGTCCAGCCACATACATCAATTTAACCTCATTGCATGGAATGTTCGTTTGGGTCGGGGCTGCCTCAGCGAGCCCACACAAATGATTTTCATATATTTCAAGTAGAGGCAAGGAGGTCAATATATTGAGAAGACAATATAATTTACATAGATATAAGAAAAGCGGTACTCACTACTTCAAACCCTACCCCACTACTCGTCGTTGTCAGAATGCTGGGTCAGGCCAACGAGCACGGGCATCTCCCAAGGTTAGTTGGGCGTCGGCGCGTCCATGGTGGTCACCAGCGTAGGAGGAGCGTTTGCGGCAGGTGCAGGAACGGCGTGGACGGTTGGTTAGGCTGAGGCCTCCATTGCCATTCTTACTGCCTCGTTCTCACAGATGCCTGCCGGCATGGCCACGTTGGTATAGCTTGGTTGTGGCCGCATTGGCGGGCTGGGACACCAGAATTGCGAGCCTCGTCGCCTCCTCGTTGTTGATGTCATCCGACTGGACCAGGAGCCGGTCCAGAGTCCCGTCCTCATTGTCCACCTTGGCCATGTAGGCAAGGTAGCCCACGAGTCATCTATGTCATCCCGGGTTTTCTCGCCTGGGATTTCCTCGCCGAAGAGGAGCTCCCTCTAGCTTCGGTGATTCCTCCGCGGCCACAGGGCGACGGCTCAACATGCGATTGTGTGGCTTCTTCGACTTCCATGAGGAGGCCTTAGCCTCGTTGTCGTTCTTTGACTTCCTCCATTGGAACACCATTTTTCCCATGGTGCCTTGTGGAAGTTGTTGGCTGGACTGGGAGGCATTTCGCTGATAGTTGCAATGAGGATGGCAGGGAGCATTGTCGATGATCCGCACTTAAAAAGGACAGACGAAAGGAGGCCGTCCAATTTATGACCCGGGGTATCCAGTCATGTGCCCTTAATGGCGGCATAGAACACCAACCGGTGGTGAAGTCAAAGCGCGCCATCAAAGGCTGTCACATAAGAGAAGGCGGTTTAGGTCTTGCCCGAGTTTGAAGTCAAAGACGATCAATGCGTCCGCGCCGGCGCATACATGGTCTAAATTTGGGCCATGAATGCATCTTTGCGGATGAGGCAGTCACTTTGCGCTGGGCCGCTGGGATCCTTTTTTTACCGCGCGGATGCAAACAGACACTTTTGGTTTGTTTACATCGGCCCGCTAAGTGCCTTAAAGTCTAAGAGTCAAGAACATAAGCGTGGAAAAAGAGTCGCAAATAATTATGTGATTGTGGAAACCCCGCTCTAGCCTGCAATTTCTTAACATCTGCTTCAGATTGCAATACAACCTGAGTGGATGTTCGCATGTTTGGGGCCCTTGACAGGTAAACCATGTGTTAATAAGGTAAGTCTTTACTACCTGGGACACGTCACACAAAATAACTCACAGGATGGCATGGTGGAAATTGTGTGTTCCTAAGAAAATAAGAGGGATGGGTTTCCGAGATTTACATGCCTTTAACCTAGCCATATTAGCAAAGCAAAGCTGGAGACTTATTACTAAACCTGATTCTCTCTGTGCTCAAGTCCTGAAAGCCAAATATTATCTAAATTGTGATATCCTTAAAGCTGAAGCTGGACCGAAGAAGGGTGCCTCTTTTACTTGGCAAAGCATTATTGCGGGTCTGAGAACTTTCAAGAGGAGGTGTATTTGGAGAGTTGAAACAGGCTAAAAAATAAATATCTGGTTAGACCCCTGGATCCCTTTGAGCCATGATCGGATGGTTCAAACACCAAGGGGCCAAATGCTTTTGAGTAATGTTGATGAACTCATTAACCCTGTTACAATGCAATGGGACGAGCAAATGCTCACTGAGAACTTTAATCCGATTGATGTTTCCAGGATACTTCGGATTCCTTTGAGCCAGAATGTTGATGATTGTTTCGTTGCTTGGCACCTAACAAAATCCTAGGTGAAGTCTGCTTATTATTCGGAATGGAATCATATTAATGGGAGAAGGCTAACTAGAGCTGATGAACAAGGACCAGCATCTCTGAATCTAGTTTGGGATATTCTATGAAAACTAAAAATACCGAGCAAGATCAAAAAAAATTGTATGGAAGGCCCTTCATGCCTTCATGGTACTATTCCTGGTATGGCAATTCTAGCAGACACACACATTCATGTGTCACCACAATGTCCGGTTTGCTCTGAAGGCCCGGAGGATATTCTCCATTTAATCTTTTCTTGCAGAAGAGCTATGGAGATTTGGCATTCTTTGGGGCTAACTCAAGTAATGAACTCAGCTTTAATGGACCACTCTGGCTCGGTTGTTCTCGAAGAAATTTTGAGAAACCAAAACCTTATGCAAAGCAGGAATGGCATAACTGACCTGAAGGAGTTAATTTGTGTAGGGGCATGGTATATATGGTGGCAAAGAATAGAGTTTGTGAAGGGGGGAAAGATTGCCCATCCAACCCAAAACAGCTTTCTCTATTCAAGCTCTTAAAGTGAACTACTGTGGTACTGATGAAAATGCAGAACCAAAGGAGGTTATTTGGAACAAGCCACAACTGAATGCATACAAACTGAATATTGACGCATGCTATTTCCCGAATGGATCAGGAATAAAGGTGAAGCCATTGCGGGATCAAGTTCCCTGATGCAAAATCTTGGACATGGAGCTTGTCCAAGCTTTTAGTGGAGAGACGCAAATCTAGAGCCCCTATACAGCTACCCTAACCGACTGCTTCATCATTGCTACTGTAGTAGAATTGGCCAGGTTACTATGAAACATTGTTTTCGTGAGGCTAATAGTGTTGCTCATAAGTTAGCTAGAGTTTGTGTTGATATAAATATTTCTACTTTTTCGGACCGCGATCCCTCTAGTTTTATTATTCTGGATGTAATGAACGATGTACCTTTGTTTAAAGTGAACTAAAATCCGTAACAGAGTCCTGCTGCTTCCACACACACACACAAAAAAAAAGAAAAAAAAAACTCACAAGACAATACTCTAATTTTGTTGCAGCAGCTAGCGCTACTTTGCATCCCCACGGATTGATGTATATATTGTAAGGCAAAACTGAGGTGAATACAGAATCTCTCATGTTACAGAGCTAAAAACCTGTCAGATTCAACCAATTGAGAGCGAGCTTTGTACTATGCTTTCTGAAGCATCAACCAAACACCGATTCTGTCGTTGCAATACAGTAGTAGCTTCAGATTTTGGCAATCGTAGGCTGCTGGTCAGCACCTCCTGAGCTCATCTACACTACTCTTCGTCCCCAGAATCATCGTCAGAACCATCCTCCAGCTCCATCAAATCCTCAGCATCTTCTATCTCTTCCTCCTCTTCTTCCTTCTTAGCATCTTCTTTTCCAACTGTTGATGTCGTCCGACTGGACCGGGAGCCGGTCTAGAGTTCCGTCCTCATTGTCCACCTTGGCCATCAATGTCATCCCGGGTTTTCTCGCCCGGGATTTCCTCGCCGAAGAGGTCCCTCCGGCTTTGGTGATTCCTCCGCGGCCACAGGGCGACCGCTCAACATGTGATTGTGTGGCTTCTTCGACTTCCATGAGGAGCCCTGGCCTCGTTGTCGTTCTTTGACTTTCCTCCATTGGAACGCCATTTTTTCCATGGTGCCTTGTGGAAGTTGTTTTTTTTTTGCGGGTAAAAGTGGTTTTATATTAAGCAATAGGACTTACAACCAGGTCTTGGTCGAGAAACGGAGACAAAACCTCCGGCCCTGAGCCAAACCAAACAACCGTGCATAGTTCTGTCCTCGCAAAGTTTGCTAGACAGTGACTAACCCTATTTTGCGAGCGATCCACTTTTACAAAATAAATATGTCTATCACCATTAGCTAAAAATTTAATCTCCTCGATCAAATGCGCGAGCGACGAGCGATCTTGAAGCTTCCCATTAATTGCTGAGATCAAACACAAGCAGTCCGATTCCACCTCAATTGGTAACTCACTATGCTGTAAAGCCAAAGTTAAACCTTCTTCGCATGCTCTTGCCTCAGCTTCCAAAGGATCAGTACATTTAAACAACTGACGACAAGCAGAGAAAATAACTTGGCCATCATCATCTCGAAGCACCATTCCGGCACCCGCTGTGCCATCCTCAAGTTTAAAGTAACCATCAAAATTCAATTTCACCCAGCCTGGAGAAGGCTTGAGCCACCGCTTGTCCTTTCGGTTCCGTAAAAGTGCCTCTTCAACACACACAGGAGCACCCGTACTCAGTATTTGCTTTCCTTTAATCACGTCATCTGTGTACATGACTTTTATATTTCTGATTGTATTCAAATAACTCACAAGGAAGCGCTTAGGACTGGGAGGGCTTTCCCTGATAGTTGCAACGTGGCGATGGCAGGGAGCGTTGCCGATGATCCGCACTTAAAAAGGATAGCCGAAAGGCGGCCGTCCAATTTATGACCCAAGGTATCTAGTCGTGTGCCCTTAATGGCGGCATAGAACACCAACAAACGGTGAAGTCAACGTGCGCCATCAAAGTCCATCACATCAGAGTAGACGGTTTAGGTCTCGCCCGAGTTTGAAGTCACGGACATTCAATGCGTCCGCGCCAACACTTATGTGGTCTAAATTTGGGCCATGAATGCATCTCTACAGATGAGACAGTCACTTTGCGCTAGGCCGCTCGGACCCCTTTTTTGAACGCGCAGATGCAAACAGACACTTTTGGTTTGTCGGACCGCTAGATGCCCTGAAGTCAAAGAGTCAAGAACTTTGTTGCAGCGTGGAAAAAGAGTCCCAAATAATTATGTGATTGTGGAAACCACGCTCTACCCTGCAATTTCTTAACATCTGCTTCAGCTGGTGCAATACAATCTGAGTGGCTGTTCGCCTGTTCGGGGCCCTTGACAGGTAAACCACGTGTTAATAAGGTAGTCTTTACTATCTGGGACGTCACACGAAATAACTCACAGGACAATACTCCAATTTTGTTGCAGCGGCTAGCGCTACTTTAAATCCCCACGGATTGAGGTATATATTGCAAGGCAAAACTGAGGTGAATACAGAATCTCTCATATTACAGAACTAAAAACCTGTCAGATTCAACCAATTGAGAACGAGCTTTGTACTATGCTTTCTGAAGCATCAACCAAACACCGATTTCTGTCGTTGCAATACAGTAGTAGCTTCAGATTTTGGCAATCGTAGGCTGCTGGTCATCACCTCCTGAGCTCATCTACACTACTCTTCGTCCTCGGAATCATCGTCAGAACCATCCTCCAGCTCCATCAAATCCTCAGCATCTTCTATCTCTTCCTCCTCTTCTTCCTTCTTCGCATCTTCTTTTCCAACTGTATGATAATACAAAACATTAAAGTTCAGGAGAAGAAAAGTATAGACGCTAGCGGTTTCAGAGAACCACGATGGTAACACATGAAACTTACCAGACATAGGGAACAAGACGTCGCCCGAGCATAGCCCAGATTCAACTTTAACTAAGTGCATGGTCATTCTTGGCCCAATCTCCTGAAGTCTGATGGCACTTTTTCTGGACGCTTTGTTCAATTTGTCTACATCACTTACTAGGCTTACGGTTGCTGTTGCTGTTGTTGTTGCTGTTGCTGTTGTTGTTGCTGTTGCTGTTGCTGTTGCTGTTGCTGTTGCTGTTGTTGGTGCTGTTGTTGGTGCTGTTGTTAGATTTCCGTGTATTATAAAAATGAAAAATCAGGCCATAATGTTAAAATTGTAACTGTTTTCTTATCTCAAAGTAACAAACCATTGAGTGAACTAGCCAAAACGCAACAAACTATTGACAACAACTACAATAGCTACATTCATTATGTGGATCAAATTTTTCCATCTACAAGCATTAGACAGATCACATCTTGTATAGTTGAGGTCTTCATTCCATCCTTAAATATTAGGTCCCGTTTTATAAAATATTGAATAGTTGAACATCTGACTTGAAAGACGGGCATATTAGTAATAGAAAATAGAGGCTACAATCATGGTTTTTGAGTCGCCGACTAATCGCCGATTAGTCGCCGACTAATCGCCGAGTCGTCACGGCGTGGCTGGGTCGCGCAGGCGACTTGACTCACGGAGCAAGTCGCGCCACGTCACTGGCTCAGCGGCGACTTCCTGCGACTATACAGCGGCTCAGGAGGAGAGGCTCGAGCCGCCACCGGATTTCAGAGAGAAAGGGAGAGAAAGTGCAGAGCTCAGGAGGTTGCAAGGCCGGCGGCGCTAGGAGGAAGGAGAGGGCCGCGCGGCGAGGCTGCGAGGCTGGCTGCCTGCCTCCGTCCGCCGCCGGTCGCCGCTGCTCCTCACCGGCGGCGCAAGGCCGGCGGCGCTAGGAGGAGGCTCGATCTGGGCGGCGCTAGGAGGAGGCTCGATCTGGGCAGCGCTAGGAGGAGGCTAGGAGGAGGCAGAGGCTGGCCGTTCAGATTCTAGGTTTAGTGACGGGGGTAGGCTGGGAGCTGTTAGTTGGGCTGGGCTGGGCCTGGCAGGCCTGGGTGTGATCGATGACAGGCCTGGAGGCAGAGGCTGGCCGTTCAGACTCTGCTGTTACAAGTTTGATGTTACAAAGATGGAAAAAAACTGCTTGTACATGCTAGGCGACTTGGGGCGACTATACAAGCCCTAGTCGCTGAGTCAAGTCACCAAGTCACGAGTCTCAGCCTCGGCGACTTGACTTGACTCGGTACATGCTAGGCGACTTGGGGCGACTATACAAGCCCTAGTCGCTGAGTCAAGTCACCAAGTCACGAGTCTCAGCCTCGGCGACATGACTTGACTCGGCGACTCAAAAATCATGGCTACAATCTTCTTAAAAGGCACGTGATATTTTAAAGCATACAATAGGATATAGGGATATCAAAAATCAGTCAGATTGCTCAAAAGTCATGTCGAAATTTTCACATATTATCTCATGCCCACATACTAGATTGAAGGTATCCATTTCGCAATGAAACTTTTGGTTTTTTCTATACACTAAAGCATGGGAGTTGTTTCTGTCAAATTGATCTAAAATTGCATTTAATCTTATTAATGTTCCTATTCTAGATGGTATATACCACCTAATTTCAAAACATTGTATATGTGCGCAAAGCAAAGCAATACTGTGCTGGCACTGATCCCAAAAGGATTTTATAGTGTTACAAAAAATTTACCGCAAGCTTGCGATCATATCAAGACAATAGAATGTAAGAAAGGCGATTGAGTTCTTACTTTGTCACAAAATCACTAACATCTTTAAGGTCCCTTAGGTCTGGCACTTGATTGTTCTGCATGAGTTTTCTAATCTTGCGGCTGACCCCAATAGGCTGGAGCTTGATGGAGTAATGCCGGAAATCGATAAGCTCTGTCTCTTTGTCATACTGTAGCAACAATATTCTTTGACAGGTTGCTAGCTTAACCTACAATACGAAATACACTATCATTTCAATAGTGCACAAACAAGGACATCAAGTTCCATAACTGAGAATACCGTGCAGCACTTACAGTATCTGTATCAATAGCAGGGACCAAATGCCGAAAGAAGGTCACAAAACTCTTGTAAGGCTCGCCGAGACCATTGAAACCACTGAGCACAACCTGTGAACCCACGATTCCACAACAAAGGTAAGTTGAGTATGCAATCAAAAGTGTCTCTAATACATTGAGTAAATGAACAAAATCCAGGCATGTACCAGAGGCGAGTTCTTGAATATCTCTGGGGGAGGCACCTCGGCCGCTTCTGGGAGTTAGCGATGTCGGTCGCGAGAGCGTATTCCTTAATCTCGCAAGGTGTAGGTCGGGCCCTGCCATGACTTGGCGAAGCGCAGGTGCGGTAGGCTCTTCGGGTTGGAGAGGATCAAGAAATGCTTCACGCCAAACGGGCTGGCGACGTTCACGAAATCCTTAGGGGGGTGTGCTCCGGTGTCCCCCCCTGGCGAACGACGTTCAGATGGGATACCCGTTCGAGCAGGTGGGGCCGTATTAGTGTCGTATAATTATACTCCACGTCATTATCCACATAGATGATCGGTTTGCCACGTAGATTTGGTACGTATCCTTGGTGATGACGGTTTCCGGCGGCCCCACGGCATTAGAATCAGAGATCGACCCGTAAAGTACGTCGATCACGTGGATTAGATGCCGTGCGATAGGCGGTGGTTACGGGGAAATATTTGGAAACCTTGCGTGTTCGCCATTGCTGGTGGTCCTTAGGGTTTGGAAGGTTCGGCGATCGGCAGGGAGACGGCAGTGACGACGACGTTGGGACGGCAAGGGGTAGCGCTGGGCGGTTTCGTTCGTTTGCGCCATTGCTGGTCGTCGTTAGGGTTTGGAAGGTTGTGTCCATCGGGAGGGAGACGGCAGGGACGACGACGCTGGGACGGCAAGGCCTAGCGCAGGGCGGTTTCGTTCCGAGAGGTGAGCCGGCGGAGCCGTGTATCGTGGAGGCGGGAGGCGGGAGGCGGATCCGGCGACGAGGAGGCTGGGCAAGGATCGCAGGCGGGTTGTTCCTGCTGCTACATTGTTGGTTCGTGGTAGGTAATTGATTGTAAAAACTAATTGCATGTTCATGATTTGGTTGATGTTAGGGTTTGGGTTTGGAGCTCCTTTTTTCAGATGTACTTATTTGGTTGTTACTTTGGACAGGCGATGGACGTTTCAGATTTGAGTGCAAGTTCAATGGAGTACGAGAGCGGAAATACAGATGAAGAGGAATTCAATATTTCGTCTGGCAACGATAATGCACCTCCTGAAGATGAACAAACATCTGGAGACGATGATGTCGACGAAAGTGTGAGTGAAACGGAAATACTAGTTATATTTAGCAGTTGTATGTAATTTGTTAAATACTGATAGTGCTTTTTTTGTTAATAGATGGATGCAGATGGTGTTGATCTAGAAGATGATAATGTAGAGCTAGAAGAAGATGTTGACACTGATAATGTGAGTTTGTAGTAATAAATTTCCGATTGCATAAAAATATGGAATTGATGTTCACATGGTTTAAAATGCATTAGATTCAGAGTGATGTTCTGGACGAGCCAACTGATGACGAGAGATTGGACTCAGGTTTTGTTGACGAGGTATGCATTTTTTTATTAGGTCATATGTATGTTAAATTTAAATTTAATAATTGAACAATGCATTTTATGTCGTCGTGACATGATCGTTAATATTTCTTGTTTGCTCAGGTATTAGTTGGCGATAATTCTTCTTACGACTATTACGGTGATTCAGACTTGGAGACTATAGAAGAACCTGTTAGAAGAAGACATGTAAGTTTTTTGAATTTATTCGTTTTATGAATCGCGGACATTGCGTTAAAAAATATTTATGTTTTGAATGTTATCAAATTGTGCATGCAGGTGAAATCAGTTGGTAAGAAAAAGAATGGATCAGAGGATGAAGATGAGAGTGATACAGAAGAAAAGAGAAAGTTTTACTGGGAGGTAATGGAGATGACATTTGTGTCTGAGGCAGCTGCTTATACTTTTTATAATGGATATGCTCGACAAGAGGGATTCAGTGTAAGAAAGTTCAAGTTCAAAAAGACTAAGGGTGCTAACAAAATAGTTCGCAGAAGGCGTTTTGTGTGTTCACGGGAAGGAAAACGTAACAGCAAGTTTCTGACTATGGACAACCGCACCCGTAGGTTGAGACCTTTGTCACGTTGCAATTGTAAAGCGGAGTTGGATGTGAAGCTTGATAGAGGTACGGGGCTTTGGCGAGTTGCAAAATTTGTTTACAAGCATAGTCATAAGTGTGCAGAACCGACCGAGAGCCCATTTTTATGGTCACATCGGAGGATAAAAGATTTCCAGAAAGCGGAGATATTAGCATTGGCAGCAGCTGGGGTTAGGAAGCATGTGATCATGGATACCTTCCTCAGCAAGTATGGTCGGTACACCACTGTTGGGTTTACGAGGAAGGACTTGTACAACATGTGCTGCAGGGAGAAGAGAAAGTTACTTGCAGGTGGTGATGCTACCTCAGCCATTGCCATGATGGAGAACCGGAGGAAGAAGTGTGCTGACTTTTTTTTGAGTACGACGTTGATAGTAAAGGTCGTTTGAAAAGCTTGTTCTGGTGTGATGCTCAGTCCAGGCAGGATTACAATGATTATGGAGACGTACTCGTGTTTGACAGCACATATAAGATGAACCGATATGGTATGCCATTTGTTCCGTTTGTTGGAATTAACAATCACCGGAGGACGACAGTTTTTGCGTGTGCCATCTTATCAGATGAGAAGGAACGCACATATGTATGGCTACTGAAGACTTTTTTGAAAGCTATGTTGCAGCAGAAACCCAAGTCAATAATCACCGATGCCGATAGTGCGATGATTAGAGCTATTCGAAGTGTGTTTCCGGAGCAGTCGCACCGTATTTGTTCATGGCACATTGAAAAGAACATGGCTCGGCACCTAAGTTTCAAGTCGTTGAGTGAGTTTCGGGCTCTGTTGTATTACACGACCACACCGGATATATTCGAGGAAAGATGGCACGCTTTTATCCAGAAATGGCAGACGGAGAAAACACAAACTTGGCTGAAAAGAATGTACAAGAAGAGGAGATTATGGGCAGCGGCGTACCTATCTGAGGGGTTCTGGCTTGGTATGAAAAGCAATCAGCGAAGTGAAAGTCTTAACTCATGTCTTCACCTACACCTAGACTACGGTATGACACTAGTGGATTTGATTTTGCACTACGAGAATGCTATAGTGCGCATTCGAGAGACGGAGGCAAAAGATGACTGCATCAGTTCACAGACATCACCTGTACCAGTAACCAATTTGAGGAGAATTGAGAGAGCTGCTGCAAAGGTATTCACTCCGGCAAACTTTTATATATTGCAGCAAGAGATATATAAAATAGAAGGCATTGAGGTTATAGATCAGTACAAGGGAACAGAAGGTGAGATGCAGTTTGTTGTTGCTTGGAAAAAGAGAAAGCATGCAAAGTTTTATGTTGATTATAAACCGGCCAACTCGGATAAATTTGTAGAGTGCAGCTGTCGAAGGATGATCCGGAGGGGACTTCCTTGCAAGCATATTCTCCATGTACTTGATGTGCTGGATTTGGATGAAATACCGGCTTGTTTAGTTCTGCTCCGATTCTCTAAACAAGCTAGGGGTGGCTTGCCAGCGAGGCGCACGAGCGATCTATATGGTTGGGGTTTTCCCGTAGCGGAGGAGCGACAAAGATTTACGGAGCTGAATGTGTTACAAGCTGAAGCATTGCAAGTTGCATACAAAGATCCAGTGTTATTCGAGCGGACCAAGGCATTTTATGCTGACATTATTTCAAAGAAGATGGAGTATGATAATGTACCCAACCGTCCCACAAACTCGCTGAATACTAATGTTAATGAATTGGGTGATCCTGCTCAAGTTGCTGCTCGAGGTGCGCCTAAGAAACGAAAGCGTAGAGATGATGGAGAAGGACCCGTGACAAAGAATGGAAGGCCATTATCGTATGACGAGCGGGGTAGGGGGATTCGATGTAGCAGATGCAAAAAGGGTGGACACACCAAACGTAGCTTGAAATGTGAGCTGAATCCTAGGTGAGTATTAATTTTTGTTTGCGATCAATTATTTATGCATCCTTGTATATTATAGTTATTTACTTTATCATCTGGTTTTGTGAATTGCAGGCATGTTGCGCATATGTTTGTAGGTCAGGAAGATGAATGACTTAGTTTGAAAGGGGGCGTTTTAAAGGATGAACTTCGCACGATATTATGAAGCTTGAGTTGGCATGCCGATATGTAGTCATTAATCATTATGCTATATGAACCTGGAGTTGGAATGGTGACATGGTTTTTTTTAGTTTTCTTTACTAAAGTGTACTTGGTTCAGTTACACAAATCTCAGAGATAGAACATGTAGTACATTTATTACATCAACATAGTGGCATGCTTCACTCCCAACTTGCAGAAATCTCTTGTATGGCCTTCATCTTCTTCTGGTTTCTGTCTCTAATATTGAAGAGATCTGCAACGTAATACTCGAGCTTCTTCTTGTCCTCCTTTAGAGTGGCAATCTGCAGCTCTGCCTTCTCCCTCATAACCTTCTCAAGTTCAGCAGCAGATTTTGCAACCATTCCTTCTTGCTCAGTACTCAGGCTACCAAGCTGTTTATGCAGTTCCAGGTTTTTCTTTTCCAGCTCCCTCTTCTCAAGCACTAGCTGGTAATTGGCAGTAGCATACTCTACATTACCAGAGATTCTGGTTTCCTTCTCCTCCTCAAATGAATGCCACAACTGGAGCAATGCACGTTTCAGAGATTGTGGCCACTCCTGATCCACCCAAAATACTGTCTCACAAATATTGTCCTGAAAATTATTTTTATTCCAAAATTTAGTACAAGTGTTGATGAAACAATGTGGCTCAAAACTGTGGTGCTAAATATGACACAAGGTTTTCTATTGCTACATCCATCCACAACACAAGAACTGTCACAAGATTTGTTCACTGCACAAGGATTTCTAAATGCAGAAGGATGTTCCTACCTTGCATCCACAGCCCAAGAACCTCCGGCCCGTGTTCGTCCCGTCGAATGCCACATACTTGTGGCACGGCAAGTGGTGGTGGCAGCGCTCCGGCCCAGCATGAACACCGGCGTAATCCGGGTCATACATGGTCTCTGGGACCTTAATCACAAGAAAAAATGCAACGAATTCGAATCAAAAGGTTTAAATCAAGCAAATTCCCAAATTTAACCAAACCCTAACCCTAGCTCCACACGTACCCGAGACATTGGGCTCAGATCGGCCCCATTGGCGAACTCAGAGAGCAGACTGTCTTGGCTGCTGCTCTCTCCGTCGTTCCAGGACGGCATGTCGGCGGCGGCGTTCGCGCGGCGGCGGACGTGCGACGGCGGCGACTGAGGCGGACGGGAGAAGGGGAGAGAAAGAATAGATCGATCCAACGCACGGGCCGGCCGGGTCGTTTTGAAAGGTGGCGGTTTTTTGAAACCCTAGCCGCAGTTGTGGTGGGTTTTTGTAATTTTCTCCATACGAATTGTTGGTACAAGGGCTTGGTTTACACAGCACATAAGGATTACAAGAGATGAGATTTAGAAGATGAACCTTGTAGCAGAGTTTTAGCAAGACCAAACACATCGCGGCAAGGTGATAACTGGCTCACAAGACAGCGGAGAGTAATTGTGTTCATGCTGTTTTTTAAAGCAACGTAAAGTACACGACTGATCCAGTCCTACACGCACACTTCAATCTAAAACCATGGTGATTTTAATATGTGACCGACACCATTAGATCTCGAGGTAAATATAGCTTAAGGGTGCTGCAAATAACCCTGACAGGCAGGTAAGTGACAGCGTAGTTTGAACAAGAAGGAATTGATGTACACAATAGATAGATGAATACTTAAAATCACACAATCACAGTAGTTGCCAATCGTACTTAACTGTCATACATATAGAATTACAGGAGATTCACACAAGCTGGGAAACCTTCTACGGGACTAAAACCCAACCTATGCTCACTGCTGGTTTATCTACTTTGTAAATCTCTTGGAGATCCGGACAACCTTTGTTTTCACCGTCTCTAAGAGATTTGAAGTTGCTAAAACTATCTGTGCGTTAATGAGGTTCCTTGATCCGTCTATCATCTCCTGCAAACAATAGGCATGGGTTATTAATTTTATGTAGCATGGAACAAAGGTTTTTTTTCAGCATGTAGAAACCAGTACCTGTGATATTTCTTTAGTCCATTTATCTCCATCCCAATGTTCCATGCATTGAAGAACAAATAAGCCACATGAATTGCTGCAACAATAATTGATTACATTGACTTAGTTCAGCAATAGTATTGTAATATGTATTTATTTGTAGTTTGCATGTACTGACCCATCTTTTTGCTGCGGCATATTGTATGATTTTATATCCCAAGTTATCACATCAGGGAAAAATCCAGATGTAGAATTGTTGTACTCTAGGATGTCAGCAGATATTTGTTCTCTCTATACAAATATAGATAATTACATGTTTGAGTGCGCATTAAATTTGAAGACAATATGTAGTAGAAGAAACAGTACCAGAGCCCTGACAGTGTCTATTGTCACACTTAATGGAAATAATGAGTCAAGAACTTGGAATTCTTCCTTCGGTATGTGCATGATCACGGTAATCCAGTGATTGTTCATTATGTTAACTGGAAAATATGCCTGTGTGACAGGAAAAAATTGTCATTGCAATGTAAATTAGTATTCGTACTAAAGTTCGTCATATTGATGGAATACTTTACCTTCTGCCGCCTAAAATATTCGTCCACCACTCGTTGAATGGTTCCAGTTCTTATAGCTAAGTGATCATCGTTCTTCTTACTTTTTTTAGTTTTCTGGCCTTTGCGATGTTGTTCTAGCAGGAATGATGACCTCCACGCTGCACATAAGTACCGATCATCCCCAACACGAAGAGACAAATCTCCAATGTAAGCATCGATAACCTGAAAAACAAATGTTTGGTGTAGCGAACACGTAAACATACATGTGCATAATTCAAACATCAAAAGTATGTGCATACTTGAGTCATCAGCTATGTACTTACATCATCTGTACACCATTTATGGTCTAGAACCACTTTAAGCCTCTGTGATGTCAATGTGACGCCAATATCATTTTTGTAGACACATTTTTTCCCATTTTCCTCAGTCTTGCAGCAGAGTTGAACAAAAAGCTGTGCTGCTGCAATGTGTTCCGCTGTTAACGCAGTAGAGTCTTGCGGAATTTCGACATCATTGGTTGACGGAGTAGCTGTACAAACAAAATGCATTGTGGTTAGTATGAGATTACTAATCAAAAAGTTAACAAAAAAATTACCATTGCGTACCTTTTGCGGGAGTTGGTTTTTTCCGAGGTTGACGTTTCGTTCGATTCTCAACGATATAAGGATACTGCAGTTTAAGAGGGAGCTTTCGCTTCCTCTTTCCATTTACATCTTCATTCTTCCCGGTTGCACTATTGACGCTTTTTGAACCTTCTGATGCAGCGTCTTTATGTTCGTCCTCTTTGTTCATATTTTTGAGCGCAGGTTCAAATATATTTGATGGCACCTCCGATGAAGAGGCCTCCTTAAAATCTTCAGCCGGTTGCCAAGGATTGTCTGGCGTGCCATCCCCTAGAAAGTCACACTTGGTCCTTGCAGGTGTGATGTAATCCTCTTCTTTATGGGCCTCTTTGGACACCTACACAAAGGAAACATAGATGAACATGACGCAGGTCAAATATCCAAAGTATTACAGAGATTCTATATTGTTAGCACTAGATTGTATATTCAAAATAGTGCAAGCATGTTAGTCTCAATTATTTGTTGTAAAACTAACCTTGTCACCATATTCGTTACGTACTGACACACTCCGGGTGTCACTATTTTTGTCGTAAACAAATTCTTTCCGTTCAGGTACTTCGCAGCCTTCGTAATAATCGTACTGATCTGACATATATATTGGTTCCTTGTATGCCTTGTACTTAACACCTGATTTGTTTAGTAATTTCACAACATCCTGCAACAAGAATATAAATTTTGTCATGTCAATAATAATTAAATACAGGGTGAACTTTGTCGTTGAGAAATATTTCGGCCAATTCACCTTCGCGCATATCTCTGGTAGTTCTTCCATTATCTCCCTCTTCAAATCCTGCATCACCCTCTTCATGGTGCTTTCCATCTTTATTTCCCACGACGGGCCTGCTGGTTTTCTCGAGCTACTTGCCTTCCCATTGCTCCTTCCAGTGCCCTTTCCATTGCTCCTTCCACTACCCGGTTTTTTAATTTCCGCACCCATGTATTTGTTTCCGTCAGTTTTGTTCGCAGACTTTCGCCTATATTCCTCTGTGATGCAATCTTCAATCTAAAATTCGCAATTTTAATATGTAAGTACGATATTTCATAGTAGATAGTTACATTTTAAACAAATATATGAAATGGCCGGGTCGCTATGGTTACCTTAAGGATACCCTTGCCACGGCCATTATCTTGATCATAGCTATCTCTCAAGGCTACAGCAGCTTCTGTCCAGTTGATCATAAGTGGGCGTGAAGAGATGCGAGCATATAGTGCTATCTCATCAATAGGTTGCACTTTCTCCCAATACAAGTACTACATGAAAAAATATAAAGGACAGTTAGTATATGTTGCAATAAATTAAAACGAAAACATTAAAGGACATGTACCTCTAAAATTGCGACATTGCCTTTCGGCCACTGCCTAACATATATTCCTCTCCGGCAAGGGCTGATCTGGTTGATGACATATGCAAGCGTGAATTGGTTCCAATTCAAGTCGTGTAACTTGTACATTGTTTCCACAAATGCATAGAACGGCTTGTAAACCGTAACTGTCGAAGTAGGAGCTAGAACAGTCCCTATAAGAATTAAGACAGCTCTTCGAAGGAAGTCGTCATTTGTGGCTTTAGATGTAATGATTTCATCAATCATATCTTTCATGACTAAATTGCCAGTTTTTTTACTAAGAAATCTAGTAGGTATGTTTGTTTTCCATTCTTCTCCTTCCTCTTCCAAAATATCAGCAGACGACAAGCCTTGATCCTCTAATCCTAGCAAGCATTCCACATCCTCATTTGTTGCCGATATTTCACCCACCCTAGGTTCAATGATGAACCTACCCTTTTCCTCGTCATAAACCTGCATCATGTATTTGACCAATAGTGGCCGTATCTTTCTGGATGGAATTTGGATCATGCAACGGCCAACAGCACAAGTGCATAATTTGTCTCGTTGCTCGTCGGTCATTGCTGCTACGACTTTCTGCCACCTAATTATGTCACAAAAAATCTCCCCATCCGGGTCTTGCATCCTGTAGACCAATTGTGAACAGCATGAAATTAATAATAGGTAGGAAATAAAATTTTACAATTTGTACACACTTTAAGTGGACTGCGGTTATCCTCCATTTAAAATAAAAAGAAAAGACACATAAAGAGTGAGTTGTGCTGCGAATGATGCTTCACCTCTTACTCCTCTAGCAATGCAATTTGTTTAGAAAAACTTCACCAGACAGAGAGAGAGAGATAGGGAGATCTGGTGACCTCCTCAAACCTATGGCGATCTGCTCCGGTACCAGCTTCAGCGCCAGCTATTTCATCGACGCCATGTTGATCGAGTTGATCTTTGACAAGCACGACTGCTCCGAGGAGGCCGTGTCGCCCAGGTGCTGGCCGCCGTCCACACGAGCCGGCAGGCCCGACTTTCCACGACCGCCGTCACGATTGAGGAAGAGAAACATGGTGCGTCGCTGCCCATCTTGGCGACCTGCCCACGATCTCAGCGTGCCTCTCTCTCGCGCGCGTTTTGCTCTGGTATCGGCGTCAACATGCTAGTAGGGCACTCGGCAGGCAACGACGAACGATCGTCGGCACGGCGTCTGTGAAAGAACGATCGATGGGGGAGGCGGTTGCAGGCTTGGAGCAGGGTGCTCGCGGTCATGGAGATGATTATGGGAAGAGGGAATTGTTTCCGGATCGTCGAGTACGTGATTAGCGGCAATCCCGGAAAATCAGGCTAGCGTATCTGCAAGTTCCTATTCTGATGGCTGTCTCGTCTGTTTGGCAATGTCATTGGAGAGACCTTAGCTGTCCGATCTTGTTAGGTTTTCTCTTGACAAAACCTAATCGACGACTACATGCAAACGACAAACTAATGCACAAATATGATGAAGATTAAACCTAACAATATGAACTGCATGTGATAATGAATGGTCGCGTCAGAGATGATGGTGGCCGCGCCATCTGCTAAGGAAATTAGGGTTTAGGAAGAAGGAGGCTACCGACAGCAGAGAGTATGGTCGCGTCAGAGATGATAGTGGCCGCGGCATACCTGCGTTTGTCGAGGCAGATCGAGACGACGGTGGCCGCCCTAGATACGACGATGGCCGGGGCAGAGACGATGATATGGCCGCGGCAGAGACCGACGGTCGCCGCGTGAGAGATCTTCTTCTGGATGCACAGACGACGGTAGCCGCAGCAGAGATCAGCGTCAGGACGGTGGTTCAGGTGGGGGGCGGCGGACGGTGGTTCTGGGGGGCGGCGGACGGTGGTTCTGGTGGGGGGCGGCGTACGTGCGAAGATGCAGGTTGACAACTAGGTCAACGTGGTCCACGACCTCCACTACTTCTAACCGATGACGCCGCCCTAGTCGCACGTAATGTAGCAGTCAACGCATCGGTTAAACATTAAATGGGCCGAAAGCCCATTAAGTTGTCCCAACACATAATAATGCAATTAACGTCCCATATTTGTAACAATTTATTGGAACGCAAAGTTTCATATTGCATTGTGGTTTTTTAAATAAATAATTTCCAAATTTTACTTCATGCACATTACATCTATGTCTGTAAACTAAGATCTATGATTTATGATGAAAGTTACAATTTCATTGATTCATACAAACTAAGATCTATGATGAAAGTTACAAGGTTTTTGGCTATTCCCGCATCTTTTCGTCCGAAAACCCCTCTCTCGACACATCTACACCATGGGGCAACCATGGTGCCAACTCCAAAAAATCAAAACACATAGCAAACAAGGTTTCACATCACAAGGTGGTCAACTGTTCCAAATCTTGCCCCATTCCATGGTGGTTTGCTCAGTTTTTGGCCATTCCCCGCTCTTTTCGTCCGAAAACCCCTCTTCGACACATCTACACCATGGGGCAACCATGGTGCCAACTCCAAAAAATCAAGACCCATATCAAACAAGGTTTAACATCACAAGGTGGTCAAGTGTTCCAAATCTTGCCCCATTCCATGGTGGTTTGCTCAGTTTTTGGGCATTCCCCCTCTTTTCGTCCGAAACCCCTCTCTCGACACATCTACACCATGGGGCAACCATGGTGCCAACTCCAAAAATCAAAACACATAGCAAACAAGGTTTCACATCACAAGGTGGTCAAGTGTGCCAAATCTTGCCCCATTCCATGGTGGTTTGCTCAGTTTTTGGCCATTCCCCGCTCTTTTCGTCCGAAAACCCCTCTCGACACATCTACACCATGGGGCAACCATGGTGCCAACTCCAAAAAATCAAGACCCATACCAAACAAGGTTTCACATCACAAGGTGGTCAAGTGTTCCAAATCTTGCCCCATTCCATGGTGGTTTGCTCAGTTTTTGGCCATTCCCCCCTCTTTTCGTCCGAAAACCCCTCTCTCGACACATCTACACCATGGGGCAACCATGGTGCCAACTCCAAAAAATCAAAACCCATAGCAAACAAGGTTTCACATCACAAGGTGGTCAAGTGTTCCAAATCTTGCCCCATTCCATGGTGGTTTGCTCAGTTTTTGGCCATTCCCCGCTCTTTTCGTCCGAAAACCCCTCTCTCGACACATCTACACCATGGGGCAACCATGGTGACAACTCCAAAAAATCAAGACCCATACCAAACAAGGTTTCACATCACAAGTTGGTCAAGTGTTCTAAATCTTGCCCCATTCAATGGTGGTTTGCTCAGTTTTTGGGCATTCCCCCCTCTTTTCGTCCGAAAACCCCTCTCTCGACACATCTACACCATGGGGCAACCATGGTGCCAAGTCCAAAAAATCAAAACACATAGCAAACAAGGTTTCACATCACAAGGTGGTCAAGTGTTCCAAATCTTGCCCCATTCCATGGTGGTTTGCTCAGTTTTTGGGCATTCCCTCTTTTCGTCCGAAAACCCTCTCTCGACACATCTACACCATGGGGCAACCATGGTGCCAACTCCAAAAAATCAAAACCCATAGCAAACAAGGTTTCACATCACAAGGTGGTCAAGTGTTCCAAATCTTGCCCCATTCCATGGTGGTTTGCTCAGTTTTTGGCCATTCCCCCTCTTTTCGTCCGAAAACCCCTCTCTCGACACATCTACACCATGGGGCAACCATGGTGCCAACTCCAAAAAATGAAAACCCATACCAAACAAGGTTTCACATCACAAGGTGGTCAAGTGTTCCAATTCTTGCCCCATTCCATGGTGGTTTGCTCAGTTTTTGGCCATTCCCCGCTCTTTTCGTCCGAAAACCCCTCTGTCGACACATCTACACCATGGGGCAACCATGGTGCCAACTCCAAAAAATCAAGACCCATATCAAACAAGGTTTCACATCACAAGGTGGTCAAGTGTTCCAAATCTTGCCCCAATCCATGGTGGTTTGCTCAGTTTTTGGCGATTCCCCGCTCTTTTCGTCCGAAAACCCCTCTCTCGACACATCTACACCATGGGGAAACCATGGTGCCAACTCCAAAAAATCAAAACACATAGCAAACAAGGTTTCACATCACAAGGTGGTCAAGTGTGCCAAATCTTGCCCCATTCCATGGTGGTTTGCTCAGTTTTTGGCATTCCCCGCTCTTTTCGTCCGAAAACCCCTCTCTCGACACATCTACACCATGGGGCAACCATGGTGCCAACTCCAAAAAATCAAGACCCATACCAAACAAGGTTTCACATCACAAGGTGGTCAAGTGTTCCAAATCTTGCCCCATTCCATGGTGGTTTGCTCAGTTTTTGGCCATTCCCCGCTCTTTTCGTCCGAAAACCCCTCTCTCGACACATCTACACCATGGGGCAACCATGGTGCCAACTCCAAAAAATCAAAACCCATAGCAAACAAGGTTTCACATCACAAGGTGGTCAAGTGTTCCAAATCTTGCCCCATTCCATGGTGGTTTGCTCAGTTTTTGGCCATTCCCCCCTCTTTTCGTCCGAAAACCCCTCTCTCGACACATCTACACCATGGGGCAACCATGGTGCCAAGTCCAAAAAATCAAAACCCATAGCAAACAAGGTTTCACATCACAAGGTGGTCAAGTGTTCCAAATCTTGCCCCATTCCATGGTGGTTTGCTCAGTTTTTGGCCATTCCCCCTCTTTTCATCCGAAACCCCTCTCTCGACACATCTACACCATGGGGCAACCATGGTGCCAACTCCAAAAAATCAAAACCCATAACAAACAAGGTTTCACATCACAAGGTGGTCAAGTGTTCCAAATCTTGCCCCATTCCATGGTGGTTTGCTCAGTTTTTGGGCATTCCCCCCTCTTTTCGTCCGAAAACCCCTCTCTCGACACATCTACACCATGGGGCAACCATGGTGCCAACTCCAAAAAATCAAGACCCATAGCAAACAAGGTTTCACATCACAAGGTGGTCAAGTGTTCCAAATCTTGCCCCATTCCATGGTGGTTTGCTCAGTTTTTGGCCATTCCCCGCTCTTTTCGTCCGAAAACCCCTCTCTCGACACATCTACACCATGGGGCAACCATGGTGCCAACTCAAAAAAATGAAAACCCATACCAAAAAAGGTTTCACATCACAAGGTGGTCAAGTGTTCCAATTCTTGCCCCATTCCATGGTGGTTTGCTCAGTTTTTGGCCATTCCCCGCTCTTTTCGTCCGAAAACCCCTCTGTCGACACATCTACACCATGGGGCAACCATGGTGCCAACTCCAAAAAATCAAGACCCATATCAAACAAGGTTTCACATCACAAGGTGGTCAAGTGTTCCAAATCTTGCCCCAATCCATGGTGGTTTGCTCAGTTTTTGGCGATTCCCCCTCTTTTCGTCCGAAAACCCCTCTCTCGACACATCTACACCATGGGGAAACCATGGTGCCAACTCCAAAAATCAAAACACATAGAAAACAAGGTTTCACATCACAAGGTGGTCAAGTGTGACAAATCTTGCCCCATTCCATGGTGGTTTGCTCAGTTTTTGGCCATTCCCCGCTCTTTTCGTCCGAAAACCCCTCTGTCGACACATCTACACCATGGGGCAACCATGGTGCCAACTCCAAAAAATCAAGACCCATACCAAACAAGGTTTCACATCACAAGGTGGTCAAGTGTTCCAAATCTTGCCCCATTCCATGGTGGTTTGCTCAGTTTTTGGCCATTCCCCCTCTTTTCGTCCGAAAACCCCTCTCTCGACACATCTACACCATGGGGCAACCATGGTGCCAGCTCCAAAAAATCAAAACCCATAGCAAACAAGGTTTCACATCACAAGGTGGTCAAGTGTTCCAAATCTTGCCCCATTCCATGGTGGTTTGCTCAGTTTTTGGCCATTCCCCGCTCTTTTCGTCCGAAAACCCTCTCTCGACACATCTACACCATGGGGCAACCATGGTGCCAAGTCCAAAAATCAAAACCCATAGCAAACAAGGTTTCACATCACAAGGTGGTCAAGTGTTCCAAATCTTGCCCCATTCCATGGTGGTTTGCTCAGTTTTTGGCCATTCCCCCTCTTTTCGTCCGAAAACCCCTCTCTCGACACATCTACACCATGGGGCAACCATGGTGCCAACTCCAAAAAATGAAAACCCATATCAAACAAGGTTTCACATCACAAGGTGCATAAGGGTGCCAAATCATGCATCATTCCATGGTGGTTTGCTCAGTTTTTGGCCATTCCCCCTCTTTTCGTCCGAAAACCCCTCTCTCGACACATCTACACCATGGGGCAACCATGGTGCCAAGTCCTAAATTTGAAAAACCTTGGCAAACAAGGTGTCACATCACAAGGTGCATAAGGGTGCCAAATCATGCATCATTCCATGGTCGTTTGGTCATTTTTTGGCCATTCCCCCCTCTTTTCTTCCGAAAACCCCTCTGTCGAAACACTACCCTTTGCTCTACTATATTTACAGTCAAGGACTGTTGCTGATCTGCTCTAATATTTGGATGATTTGTTGCTGATTTGCTCTAATATTTCGATGTTTTCATGTAATATTTAACTTGTTTTATATTTAAATTTGCATTAGTCCTAATGTGCTAGCATATAATTAAATTCACAGCCATGTTACATAACCATCTATATGCAAATTTGTCACTACTATTACACTAGGATTCAACAAACGCCCTCATCATGTTAAAGAAAGACATGCATATTTATGTTTGCATTGATGGATTACAATTCTTTTGTTTATGTTTCAAACTTCTTCTAAACTTGACCTGTGCTTTCATTGACAAATTAATGAAACATGAAACCACCATCATTCCAAATGAAACACAGAGGTAAGCATCATCAGCTACATAATAATTCAACACACAACATAGATCCACACAGATTCAGTAATTAAGACCATCACTATAATAGATGGTCTGACTACTTAGTTCAAAAGCAAACCAAACATTGTTCAACACAACACACACCAGTAGTTCCAACATCATAAACCAACAGCAAATCTACAGAGCAACCACCATCCACCAGAAGTAGGCATCATGCATCCTCATTAGCAAGCACCATGAGAAGCCCTTGATGCTCTGCCCTTATCTGCTTGGAGGTGCCAGTACGGGCTAGCTCCTCGCAGTGCTGCCTGAGGCTATCAAGCATTCCATCCCTGGGCTTCACCTTGTGCCATGGACAGAAGTACCTCCCCCTCTTCTTGAAAGGGAGGTCCCCATCATCCAGCTTCTTCAGCAGCTTGGTCCAGAAGGATCCAATGTTCCTGCTGTCCACGGACTCGCTTGAATCCTGAGAGTCATACTGCACAACAACAAATTGTACAAGTTAAGATAACAGAAACATAGCAAACATAATGAAATACATGCAATGCTACACAACAAATTGTATAGCTCACCTCCAGGGAGCCATCTGAATCCTCCAGCTGCTCATATGGAGCAGGGAAAGGTGGAGCAGGCACTCCTGGAGCAGGCACTGCTGGAGCAGGCACTGCTGGAGCAGGCACTGCTGGAGCAGGCAATGCTGGAGCAGGCACTGCTGGAGCAGGCACAGGTTCATTCTCCTTGCGCTTCCGCTTCCTCGACCCTTCACCACCCTTCATACAAATAACATAAGTCCACACATTAATCCACAATAGGAAAATGTCATCCAAATACTATGCATACCAAACAGATCATCTTAATTAGTCTTTCATTATATTTATATTTAGATTATGGTAGCACCTTCTCTCATCATGATTTCATTCTACTATACATTACAAGATCCTTTCAATCATAGCACAGTAATCCCATGATAAAATCCTCACATTAATCTCAAAAGGTTAATATTCTCACATTATGCTAGGTCATCAAAATTATCTGGATGCTTTGATTTTAATTTTGCAATATAATCACAACATACTATGCTCTAATGGGGATAATGCAGCTGCTCTGTTAATCAATGCATCAGAACTGGAATAAGTAAACAAGCAAACAACATCTTACAGAATTACTGATAACTCTTTGGAGGCTTTCCAACTTAGCCATTAGGTGATGTGCAACATCATTGGCGCATCATGAGCTAAACAAAACAGCAAGCTATTAACTATCAAATGAGAAGCAGCAGCAATGCAACCATTGCAACTAGCAGGTTATCTTCATCTACTGACTGGTGTTTAATCAGCATCAACGATTGAACCCACTAGATGCATGTGTGTGTATAAATACTAGTATTAAACCATTGTCTATATCATTCATGCGCTTTCCATTATTAAATGCTGGTAGGTTACATATAATCCTAACAAAAATAGCTTGGGTTCATGCATGTTATTTCAATAGGATTGTATGTTATATTTATATACAAAATCCTACTCGGATCAAATTATCTTGCCTCCCAAACTAGACATCAACGAATGCAAAGCCAAGATCAACATTTTTCAAATTATCTTGCCTCCCTGACCAGACATTAACATATTTCATTCGATCCACGGATGCAGTGCAAACCAAGATTCTACAAATTTCAGGAACCCTAAGCACACATGCAAATGAAATTAAAAGAGGATGAACATGCGCTTACCTCCGCCTCCCGCACAACCACCTCTTCCTTCCCCTTCCCAGCATCCGCCGGCCCACGGACGGCGACGCCTTCCTCAGCCTCCGCCTTCTGGTCCACAACATCCGCCAGCACCGGCGTCGCCGCTCCCGCCACTCCTTCCGCGACAACCGCCGCTTCTGCCTCGGGCTTCGACAGATCTGCCGCCGCGACCAAACCCTGCGCGCCGCCCTCCTTCAGATCCTCCACCTCCGGCTCATTCACCAGCTGCTCAGCCTCCGAGGCCGTCGCCGACGCCTCGGCCTCCGCCTTCTCCGCATGCAGCACAACTGCCGCGGCCGACGACGCCGACGCCGCCTTGCTAACCTCCTTCTCCATCGCCGCCTTGCTACCCTCCTTCTCCATCACCGGCGATGGATGTGGTCGAACGGGGCTAGGGTTTTCTGTCTCTCTCTCCTCTGCTCTTTGCCAAATTTGGGGGCGTTTGGGGGGAAATGGAAGGGGACGAAGAAGCCGATGCGGCGGACTGACCTTTCTATACTCGGGAGGGACACGGAAGGGACACGGAGGCTCACGGACCGGACACGCAAGATCACACGTCATCGATTGTACTTTGCCACGCCTGCCCGTACAACGCGTATAATACACCGTACGAACTTTATACAGGGACCACCGTATCCGAACCAACCGGTATCGCGCAATCCGGACCGTCAATGTGTTTCACACCACCAGTTTTCGAACGAGGGGGGGACACCGGAGCACTGGCGATCCTTAGGTTGTTCCGCTTCTTCTCCTACTCTAACTCGTGGTTGGATCCTTTTGGTCGTCGCGTTTTTACCTCTTCACAGACTTGCTGGAGTAGTAATAAATCAGCGAAAAGAACAAAAAAAAAAGATGGCAGCTGGATTCTCCCCACTTGTCATTGGGTGAAGGGCCCACACGACCAGGCCCAGAAGGCAGCTGCCTTGCTGCTGCTCCCCACTTGTCATTGGTAAAGGGCCCAACACGACCAAGCCCAGCAGCAGTGCCCCCTCATCATCTGGGTTACGAGTTCGCGCCACCGAACTCGGCGAGAACTGTCGCCAAGCTTCGGCATATAAACCGGTAATGATGCCCCTAATGTTCCGAGGTGGGACTATTCCGCAGCGCCGAAAGCTTGAGAAAGAGAGAGAGAACACATTACCACGGCATGCTTGTCAGTCATCAGCGCTGGAGAAGAACACCGGGGATCGATTGCCGCAGCTCGTTTGTACGCGGTGCAGACGAGGGTTCCCACTGCATCTCAGAATCTCCGGGAACCTACCCATGGTCTGCATACGCGTCAAGTGGGCCGGAGCTAACACTTCTCCTCTGTCAGAGCCGACACCATAACATGGTAGAAGAAAGATCGGGGAAGAGACTCAGATCTAAACTGTACGCGCGACTCAAGTTATTGTATGAGCTCCACCGTTTCCTAGGGCCTGCCGCAAGATCTCTGATTCTCTCGGCCTAATTTCACGTGCGAACTGGTAATTGGGGATCGCGAGGAACGGATTATTCCTTTTGCCGTAGGTTAAACTAATGATCAAAACTGTGGCCTGGCGACAAAGAGGGCGATCACACTGGAAGTTGTGAATGATCTGGCAGGGATGAAGCGAGACCGCTAGCAATGCAGTTTGGTTCAGTTCGTTGGAGCTTCTAACTGGGTCGTCTTCAGAATGTACCGAGATATCGCGGCAGCAATTGCCAGATAACATTGTAACTTGTTGGCTAAGGGCATCTTTAGCGGCCCGATGTAAAACGCAAGTTTTGGTTTGTTTGGATCACGCCACAGACATCAATTTAACCTTATTGCATGGAATGTTCGTTTGGGTCGGGAGGCGGGGCTTACACAAATGTATTATTTTTCATATATTTCAAGTAGAGGCAAGGAGGTCAATATATTGAGAAGACGATATAATTTACATAGATACAAAAAAACAAAAACAAACGGTACTCACTACTTCAAACCTTACCCCACTAGTCGTTGTCGCAATGCTGGGTCAGGCGAGCACGGGCATCTCCCAAGGCCAGTTGGGCGTCGGCGCGTCCATGGTGATCACCAGCGCGGGACGAGCATTTACGGCAGGTGCAGGCAACGGCGTGGGCAGTTGGTTGGGCTGAGGCCGCCATGGCCATTCTGACGGCCTCGTTCTCAGAGATGCCTGCCGGGATTACCACGTTGGCATAGCTTAGTTGTGGCCGCAGCGGCGGGCTGCTGGGACACCAGAATTGCGAGCCTCGTCGCCTCCTTGTCGTTGATGTCGTCTGACTGGACCGGGAGCCGGTCCAGAGTTCCGTCCTCATTGTCCACCTTGGCCATGTAGGCAAGGTAGCCCACGAGTCATCAATGTTATCCCGGGTTTTCTCGCCCGGGATTTTCTCGCCGAAGAGGAGCTCCCTCCGGCTTTGGTGATTCCTCCGCGGCCACAGGGCAACAGCTCAACATGTGATTGCTTCTTCGACTTCCATGAGGAGGCCCTAGCCTCGTTGTCGTTCTTTGACTTCCTCCATTGGAACACCATTTTTTCCATGGTGCCTTGTGGAAGTTGTTGGCTGGACTGGGAGGGCTTTTGCTGATAGTTGCAATGGGGCGATGGCAGGGAGTGTTGCCGATGATCCGCACTTAAAAAGGACAGCCGAAAGGCGGCCGTCCAATTTATGACCCGGGGTATCCAGTCGCGTGCCCTTAATGGCGGCATAGAACACCAACTGGCGGTGAAGTCAAAGCGCGCCATCAAAGGCCGTCACATAAGAGGAGGCGGTTTTGGTCTCGCCCGAGTTTGAAGTCACGGACGCTCAATGCGTCCGCGCCGACATACGTGGTCTAAATTTGGGCCATGAATGCATCTTTGCGGACGAGGCAGTCACTTTGCGCTGGGCCGCTGGGATCTTTTTTTACCGCGCGGATGCAAACAGACATTTTTGGTTTGTTTACGTCGGCCCGCTAAATGCCCTAAAGTCTAAGAGTTAAGAACATTGTTGCAGTGTGGAAAAAGAGTCCCAAATAATTATGTGATTGTGGAAACCCCGCTCTACCCTGCAATTTCTTAACATCTGCTTCAGATTGCAATACAACCTGAGTGGCTGTTCGCATGTTTGGGACCCTTGACAGGTAAAGCACGTGTTAATAAGGTAAGTCTTTACTATCTGGGACACGTCACACGAAATAACTCACCGGATGGTATGGTGGAAATTGTGTGTTCCTAAGAAAATGGGAGGGATGGGTTTTCGAGATTTACAGGCCTTTAACCTAGCCATGTTAGCAAAGCAAAGCTGGAGACTTATTACTAAACATGATTCTCTCTATGCTCAATTCCTGAAAGCAAAATATTATCCAAATTGTGATATCCTTAAAGCTGGACCAAAGATGGGTGCCTCTTTTAATAAGCAAAGCATTATTGCGGGTCTGGGAACTTTCAAGAGTGGGTGTATTTGGAGAGTTGGAATAGGGAAAAAAAATAAATATTTGGTTAGACCCCTGGATCCCTTTGAGCCATGATCGGATGGTTCAAACACCAAGGGGCCAAATGCTTTTGAGAACTGTTGATGAACTCATTAACCCGGTTACAATGCAATGGGACGAGCAGATGCTCACGGAGAACTTTAATCCGATTGATGTTTCCAGGATACTTCGGATTCCTTTGAGCCAGAATGTTGATGAGGATTTTGTTGCTTGGCACCTAACAAAATCCTATTCTTTCTCGGTGAAGTATGCTTATTACTCGGAATGGAATCATATTAATGGGAGAAGGCTAACTAGAGCTCCTGAACAAGGACCACAGTTTGGGATATTCTATGGAAACTAAAATACCAAGCAAGATCAAGAAAAAATGTATGGAAGGCCCTTCATAGTTCATGGTACTATTCCTGGTATGGCAATTCTAGCATATAGACACATTCCTGTATCACCACAATGTCCGGTTTGATCTGAAGGCCCGGAGGATATTCTACATTTAATCTTTTCTTGCAGAAGAGCTATGGAGATTTGGCATTCTTAGGGGATAACTCAAGTAATTAACTCAGCTTTAATGGACCACTCTGGCTCGGTTGTTCTCGAAGGAATTTTGAGAAACCAAAACCTTATGCAAGGCGGGAATGGCATAACTGACCTGAAGGAGTTAATTTGTGTAGGGGGCATGGTATATATGGTGGCAAAGAAGAGAGTTTGTGAAGGAGGAAAAGATTGCACATCCGACCCAAACAGCTTTCTCTATTCAAGCTCTTAAAGTGAACTACTGTGGTGCTTATGAAAATGCAGAACCATCTGAACAAGCCACAACTGAATGCATAAAACTTAATATTGACCAATGCTATTTCCCAAATGGACCAGGAGCTGCGGGCGCAATTATCCGTAATGATAAGGGTGAAGCCATTGCGGGATCAATATCCCTGATGCGAAATCTTGGTGATGCAACTTCGGTTGAAGCTGCTGTGCTGCACCATGGCCTTCAATTAATTGAGAGGATTGGTTGCTTCTCCAAGCTTTTAATGGTGAGACGCAAATCTGGAGCCTCTATACTGCTACCCTAACCGACTGCTTCGTCATTGCTAGTAGAATTGGCCAGGTTACTATGAAACATTGTTTCCATGAGTAATAGTGTCGCTCATAAGTTAGCTAGAGTTCGTTTTGATACAAATATTTCTACTTTTTGGGACTGCTATCCCTCCAGTTTTATTATTCCGGATGTAATGAACGATGTATCTTTGTTTAAGGTGAAATAATATCCGCAGCAAAGTCCTGCTGCTTCCTCAAAAAAAAAAAAAAAACTCCAATTTTGTTGCACCAGCTAGCGCTACTTTGCATCCCGACGGATTGAGGCATATATTGTAAGGCAAAATTGAGGTGAATACAGAATCTCTCATGTTACAGAGCTAAAAACCTGTCAGATTTGACCAATTGAGAACGAGCTTTGTACTATGCTTTCTGAAGCATCAACCAAACACCGATTTCTGTCGTTGCAATACAGTAGTAGCTTCAGATTTTGGCAATCGTAGGCTGCTGGTCAGCACCTCCTGAGCTCATCTACACTACTCTTCGTCCCCGGAATCATCGTCTGAACCATCCTCCATCAAATCCTCAGCATCTTCTATCTCTTCCTCCTCTTCTTCCTTCTTCGCATCTTCTTTTCCAACTGTATGATAATACAAAACATTAAAGTTCAGGAGAAGAAAAGTATAGACACTAGCGGTTTCAGAGAACCACGATGGTAACACATGAAACTTACCAGACATAGGGAACAAGACGTCGCCCGAGCATAGCCCAGATTCAACTTTAACTAAGTGCATGGTCATTCTTGGCCCAATCTCCTGGAGTCTGATGGCACTTTTTCTGGACGCTTTGTTCAATTTGTCTACGTCACTTACTAGGCTTACGGTTGCAGCTTCATCATCTGGTTCACTTTCTGATCCATATCCAGCTCTTGAAAATGGACAAGCAAACAAAGGGGGAACGTTATAAAGGAAGAACTTGAGGAAAGGTAGGTGTTGGTGTATTGCAAATCATAAATCAGGATATGACATCTGAATCATCTGATTATATAATCGCATTGTAAAAAAAAGCGTTGAGCAAACTGGTCAGAAAGCAGGGAACAACCGACCACAATAGGGGGAAAAAGAAGTGCAACTTGACTAGATTCATTTTGTGATATTCATTTCCATGTATCTCGAATGGCTGTTTCTTTGTTATATACTACAAAATAATTATAATAAATTACAAGGGGAAACAAGAAAGGGACTTGGAAGATGGGCATACTTGCTGGAGAAACCTATTTGTAAATTACAACTTCATAGGAAGATAGCAATGGTTTAAAGCAAGAGAATGTTTTCAAACGGCATATTTTTATAGAAGAAACAACCATGCGCGCACAGCGGAGTCCCCAAGACTTGAACACTGGCTGCCAGCGTGCGGGGCACCCACGCAGCCATATTGTACAAAAGACATATGAGGAATAGTAGGTTTCCATGTATTATAAAAATGAAAAATCAGGCCATAATGTTAAAATTGTTGCTGTTTTCTTATCTCAAAGTAACAAACCATTGAGTGAACTGGCCAAAAAGCAACAAACTATTGACTAGAACTACAATAGCTAGATTCATTATGTGGATCAAAATTTTCCATCTACAAGCATTAGACAGATCACATCTTGTATAGTTGAGTCTTCATTCCATCCTTAAATATCAGGTATCGTTTTATAAAATATTGAATAGTTGAACATCTGACTTGAAAGACGGGCATATTAGTAATAGAAAATAGAGGCTACAATCTTCCTAAAAGGCTCGTGATATTTTAAAGCACACAATAGGATATAGGGATATCAAAAATCAGCCAGATTGCTCAAAAGTGATGAATTTTTCACATATTATCTCATGCCCACATACTTGATTGAAGTTATCCATTGAACAAAGAAACTTTTGGTTTTTTCTATAGACTAAACCATGGGAGTTGTTTCTGTCAAATTGATCTAAAATTGCATTTAATCTTATTAATGTTCCTATTCTAGATGGTATATACCAACTAATTTCAAAACATTGTATATGTGCGCAAAGCAAAGCAATACTACGCTAGCACCGATCCCAAAAGGATTTATAGTGTTACAAAAAAAATTACCACGAGCTTGCGATCATATCAAGACAATAGAATGTAAGAAAGGCGATTGAGTTCTTACTTTGTCACAAAATCACTAACATCTTTAAGGTCCCTAAGGTCTGGCACTTGATTGTTCTGCATGAGTTTCCTGATCTTGCGGCTGACCCCAATAGGCTGGAGCTTGATGGAGTAATGCCGGAAATCGATAAGCTCTGTCTCTTTGTCATACTGTAGCAACAATATTCTTTGACAGGTTGCTAGCTTAACCTACAATACGAAATACACTATCATTTCAATAGTGCACAAACAAGGACATAAGTTCCATAACTGACAATACCGTGCAGCACTTACAGTATCTGTATCAATAGCAGGGACCAAATGCCGAAAGAAGGTCACAAAACTCTTGTAGGGCTCGCCGAGACCATTGAAACCACTGAGCACAACCTGTTAACCACACAGAGGTGAGTTGAGTATGTAATCAAAAGTGTTTGTGACAAATCAAGTAAATAAAACAAAATCCAGGCATATGTACCAGAGGCGAGTTCTTGAATATCTCTGGGGGGCACCTCGGCCGCTTCTGGGAATTTGCGATGTCGGCCGCGAGAGCGTATTCCTTTATCTCGCAGGTGTAGGTCGGGCCCTGCGGCGACTTGGCGAAGCGCAGGTGCGGCAAGCTCTTTGGGTTGGAGAGGATCAAGAAATGCGTCACGCCCAGCGGGCTGGCGACGTTCACGAAATCCTTGAGGTTGTTCCGCTTCTTCTCCTGTTGATTGTTTCGACGGAGAAGTAATTAGTTGAGATGCTATGAACTGTAATCGCCAAATTGATCGATTTGGGGGCTGTGGGGGACGGAAGAGGGGATTAGGAAATAGGGACCTTGAGCTTGAGGGCGGTGTAGGGGAGCATGAGCTTGCGGAGGTCCTGCTGTAGGTGGCGGAGCGTGGAGGGGAGCTTGCCGCGCGAGAAGACGAAGCTCTTGGGGATCCTCTCGCCGGTGACCTGGTCGACGTTGGCCGTGACCGCCTGCTGCTTCCGCGCCACCGACGCCGGCATCTTCCATTTGCTCGGGCCCCTTCCCCTGCCGCCGCGACCCCCGCGGCCGCCACCGCCACCTCTGCCGCCGCCGCGCCGCCCGCCGCTGTGGATTCGCGCCATGGTTAGGTTTTGGGCAGCAGACAGACCAGTTGCGTAACTTCGGGGACGGAGCGTTGGGGGTTAGGGTTTTGGAGGACTGGTAGTTATAATGGGCCTTTGAAAATGGCCTGGATACTTCTCACGGCGCGTCGGCCCAGCCCAGACTGCCCAGCCCGCGATTTGTGTACCCATCAGGCCTGCTTGATAAGCTCGTTTGTCCGATCAAAAGATACGACCATCCCGTTTTCTCTTGCTGCGCCGAGCATCGCCGCCGCTGTATCGATAGCACCGGAGACGAAGACGATAGAGCAACTCATCAACTAGCGATGGTGCGAAGCGGACGGCACGGTCTCGGAAACTACGGGGACGACCTCAGGAGCAGGAACCAGCGGGAGGAAAACCGCGCTGGAGTCGGCGCTGGATTGGGCCACGGCGCACAAGGCCGCCTCTGCCGGTACGTACGTGCGCCACGGCTTTCAGTGGTTTCTCGGTACACTGTGGTCGATCTTGTTGGCGCCGTGATGCCTCGCCGAGTTGCCATCGGGTGAATGATCGTGAGTTCGTGATCGGCCGACGTGGGTTGATCGGACTTGTGTTTTTCTTGTGAAACCAGGGGGGCTGTGCGTGGCGGCGGCCGGCGGCACGGTGGCGTACAAGTTGACGAGGCCTGGCGTGAAGCCCATGGAAGAGATCGTCCGCGCCTGCAGGTAAGCATCTGCTTCGTACTATTATTAATCCTTGATTGTTCTCCGTGTTTCTTTTGATTGTTCATCCCCGCTTTCTCTAAAAAATCCGTTTTCTTAACTGACAGGAAATGTGCTCCGATCACAGTGTGTGTATTGCTTGGGGCTGGTCTTTTTCTAGGTTACCAGTCAGGATCGGGATCCAGAGTTTACCAATACGCCAGACAATATATCTCCTCTGATGTCGATTCTCCAAAGAACTAGATCAGCGGGCAATGAAGACGTTTTGTACACTTACATCTCTGTAAGAACTAGCTTGTACACTGGCATCTTAAAAGAACTGGGTGAATTTCAAGGCAAACAATATGTCTCATCGGCTGCCACTGCTCCAAAGAACTTAGGTCAGACAGAGAAGACGACATTTTGTACATTTGCATCTTCAAAGTATAAAGATTGAATTTATAGTAGTATCATTTATGCATGTAATTATTTGAACGGAAATTTGCATGTGGTGTTTTAAGGCGGCAAAAGCATTTAATGCTACTTGGCTAACCATGTCTTGTATTTTCTTGGTATTTCAACTATTATATGTTAGTATAGGAACGGTTTTGCTAATTCTCGGTGTAAGAGCAAACTTTAAACCCCAAGTTTTGTGTGTTTGATGACAACACTTGAGATATCTCACCGTGTGCCTTGAGTATCATTGTTAGATTTGCAAGAGCACGGTGACCTCGCCGGACGCGTCAAGATCGGAAGACTGAAGCGTAGTTGATAGGTTTTCTGGTTTTGTGTGTGTTTAGCGAGGTAACATGGTTGGAGAGAAAAAGGGAAGAAAACCAGATTTAGCCAGGCCGGTACTACCGTACCGTAGCGGTAGTACCGCCCCTATAGGTACCGCCCTCGGTACCGCTCTGAGTCTCGCTGATTTCGTCTCCCAGAACACGCTGCGGTACCCCTGCAGTACCTGGGGGGTACCGCTCACGGTACCGCTTAGGTACCGTAACCGAGTATGTCGTACCGCCCTGGTACCGCTCTGGTACCGCTTTGGATCCAGTAAGGTTTGGACCCTATTGCGGTACCTCAAGCGGTACCTCGTGCGGTAGTACCGCTCTGCGTCCTTTGACCAGATCTGGGAGGATTTCGAACTCGAGCGGTAGTACCGCTCTTGAAGCGGTAGTACCGCTTAGGCCAAATCTGGACATAACGGTTGGATTTGGAGGAGCCTATTTAAGGGCCCCTTCTTCCCCAACACGATTTTATCTCTTCCCCTTCTCTCTCCTCCATTGTTGCTGAGCTTAATTTTTGAGGATCTCCCTCCCCATCCAACCAATATTGCCCAAACTTTGAGGAAGGGTGGAGGAGACCCCGATCTATAGTTCTACCAAGAGAGATTTCACCAATACTAGCTATTCCTTAGTGGATCTTGGTGGTAGGCTTCCTTAGTGGGGCATTGCAGAAGAGTTCCTTTGGTGAAGGCTTGGAGGAGCTTCTTGGTGGAGCCTTGGAGGAGCTTCTTGGTGGAGCATTGGAAGAGTTCCTTTGGTGGAGCATTGGAGATGGGTTCCTATGGTGGAGCATTGGAGATGTGCAGCTATGGAGTCTAGCTTGGTGATGTACTAGCTCCATAGGGTGTTGGGAGCATCCTTGTGTGTGGAGCTCGCCCCAACCTTGTGAAAGAATCACCGCCTCGACCGGTGCCTTAGTGGAAGAGGGAGAGCACCTTCGTGGAGCTCTCTCGAGGAAGAGGGTGAGGCCTTCCTTCGTGGTGTGGCCGCCTAGTCTCTTGTGTGAGACTAGCACCTCCTCAACGCAGACGTACTTCCTTTAGTGGAAGGAACTGCGGGAAACAAACCTCGACTCGCCTCGCGCCCCGGTTGTCTCGCTCCTTACTCTCGTTATCTTGTTGATTCCTTTACTTGTTGCACTTTTCCGATATTCATTGTAGGATCACCCCCATTGCTAAAGTTCACACCTTTACCTTCCGTTGCCTAAAAATTGAAAAAGACTAAAACTTGTCGTAGCGCCATTCACCCCCCCTCTTGTTCGCTACGATCCATTCAAGTGGTATCAGAGCAAGGTTTTCTTGCTCGGGCTTTACCGCCTAAGAAATGGCCGAACAAGAGGCGGATAAGAATGGGTCACCTTCCCTTGTGCCACCCGCTCCATCATCGCCCATCGATTCCACGACGGCTACATTGGATGACCTCAAGAAATTGGAGTCATCCATCGTTGCCCAAATGAAGGCGATGATGATGGAGTTGATGGTACAAAAACCAAACCTTCCACCAAAAGCAAGTGCCGAGGATCCGCCACCAAAAGCTAACCCCTTCCTCTTGTTGATTTTGTCGCGGAAGCGACAAAAGATCCACAAAAGGAAGGGCTTGCGGATACCGGCACTTCAACAAAAGGGAAGGATGATGACACACCGGTTGCGGAACGTCTAGGGGGTTATCATGCGGTGCCACCACCAAATGATTACACCATCAACGTTCCGATACCGATGCCGCATATCTTGTCGCATGGTTCACCACCGTCTCTTGAGTCAAACAACTTTGAGAATTGGCAATTCTTAATGCGTTCACATGTGCGCAGCGCTTCTACCGAGCTTTGGCGTATCATCGAGGAGGGCTATTCACCACGAGATCCCAAGAAATTGACAAGGAGAGATGTGGTGGATGACCAACTCAACGCCACCGCCATCAACATGATTCATATGGCCATCACCCCCAAGGACCGCGCTCATATCCGCTCGCTCAAGACCGCCAAGGAAGCATGGGACAAACTTGAGAAGCTCTTCCTCGGCAATGCAAGCATCCAAAGCTCCCGCTTTGATGAAGTGAACAATATGGCCGACAATTTCGTCATGGTTGAAGGAGAGACCCCCGAAGAAATGTATCGGCGCCTCATCGCTCTTGCCGTGCAAATGCAAGATCTTGGAGCAACGTTTGTGGATGACCATTGGATCAAGCGCAAGTTCTACAACGCTCTCCTCCCTTATGAGGAAGTGAAGTTGACGGCCATCCGCCAAAACGCCTCCTTCCGTGCTATGACATCCGATGAAGTCCTTAGCGAAGTCATCGCTTTGGACATCTCCAAGAAGAATGCGGAGGATCTTGTTGCTCGCGCCCACAACTCCCGCAAGCCCAACCTTGCATTGAAGATGAAGGTGCATGAAGCTAGTGAAAGCGATGAGGATCCCGTTGAGTGGGGATCGGAGGATCTCAAGGTCAACTACCATGAGCACATGGCTCTCGCCGCCAAGAAGTTTTGGGATGGAAACATGTCCCGAAACACAAGACCAAGAAGATCACATGATTCTCCAAGAAGACTCTCCAAGAGCCCAAGAGAAGGGACCAAGAGAAGAACATGCTACAATTGCGGTGACAAGAATCATTTTGTCGCGGATTGTATGTTTGAGAGAAGAGAAGATTATGGTGGAAAGCTTATCCCAAAGGATAGGTACAAGCCACTCTCCAAAGGATTCTCCAAGTTCTCCCCAAGGTCCGATGACGACAAGGTCTCCTCCAACAAGAAGCCTAGAGCCTTTATCATTCGTGAAGAGTACACCTCCGATGAAGATGGGGAGCATGAGGACAAGCGCTCCAACAAGGAAGGAGAGGGAGTGGCCGCCATCGCCATTTCCACTCCCTCCAACTCTCTCTTCGACTCTCCTAATGAGAACCTCGTCACCAACAATGCTCGGTGCCTTATGGCAAAGGTATCCACGGAGGTAAAATCTCCTTCCAAACCATCATATTCTACTCATGCCTTATATATTGATGATGCCACTAGTCTCGCCGTTAAACGTGAGATTATGGGTTTGGATTCCTTGGATTCTTTTCTCACTAACATGAAGGGGGATACCAAGATTCATGTTGGGGCTCTCTTAGCCCAACTTGGTGCGGCACAAGATCTTATTGAGAAGAGGGAGAAGTTGGAAAGGGAAGCGGCCTTTGAGCTTGCCAATCTCAAGGAGGAACTTGATGATGAACGGAATCTTCGCATGTCTCTTGAAGCTAGTGTCATCGTCCTTGAGGACAAGAATCAAGCTATTGTTTCACGACTCACCAAGGATCGTGACCATGCTCTTGGGTTGGTTGGTGACCTCAAGAAGAAGATGCTCTCGCTCGAGGAAGCCAACAAAGGGAAAGATGATGAAGACCCCAATTCTTGCCATGATGAGCTTGTGGATCAAGTTACTTCCTTGAGGAGACACAATGCTCTCCTCTTGGAAGTCAATGCTCTTCAAGAAGAAGCCTTGGATGAGTACTACCGCTTGTTCAAAGAGAAGACCTCATGTTGCAACCATGAAGAAGAAATTGCCGCTCTTGAGATCACCAAGGCCAAGCTATTGAGTTTGAGTAGCAAGCAAGAAGAGTCTTTGGTGGAATGTCTCCGCATGAGCAAGGAAAAGGACACGTGTTGTGATCATGAGGAGGAAATTGCCGCCTTGAAGAGAAGGGAAGCCAAGCTCATGGAGGTCAACTCCATGCAAGAAGAAACCTTGAAGGAGTACTTTCCTTTGAGCAAGGACCGTGCATGTTGCACTCATGAAAGTGACATTGCCAAGATGGAGAATGACAAGCGCATGCTCATGAAGATGAACGCTCTCCAAGAAGAAGCTTTGATGGAACACTTCCGGGTGAACAAGGCAAAGGAGGTCCAAGTGTTTGATATTTTCCATCCACACCCGGAGCATGAAGATGAAGTCAATCGCTTGAAGGCCAAGGTTGATAGACTCCAAGTTCAAGCCAAGTACTTGGAAGGAATCATTGAAGCTAAAGATGGAGCCAAAGAGGGCTCTTGCAATGAAGGAGGAGTGGCTACTGATACACATACAGCACGCGTCCGTTGGGAACCCCAAGAGGAAGGTGTGATGCGTACAGCGGCAAGTTTTCCCTCAGAAAGAAACCAAGGTTTATCGAACCAGGAGGAGCCAAGAAGCACGTTGAAGGTTGATGGCAAGGGATGTAGTGCGGCAACACCGGGATTCCGCGCCAACGTGGAACCTGCACAACACAACCAAAGTACTTTGCCCCAACGAAACAGTGGAGGTTGTCAATCTCACCGGCTTGCTGTAACAAAGGATTAGATGTATAGTGTGGATGATGATTGTTTGCGAAACAGAGAACAAGTATTGCAGATTGTATTCAAAGTAAAAGAATGGACCGGGTCCACAGTTCACTAGAGGTGTCTCTCCCATAAGATAAATAGCATGTTGGGTGAACAAATTACAATCGGGCAATTGACAAATAGAGAGGGCATGACCATGCACATACATGATATGATGAGTATTGTGAGATTTAATTGGGCATTACGACAAAGTACATAGACCGCTATCCAGAATGCATCTATGCCTAAAAAGTCCACCTTCAGGTTATCATCCGAACCCCTTCCAGTATTAAGTTGCAAACAACAGACAATTGCATTAAGTATGGTGCGTAATGTAATCAATAACTACATCCTTGACATAGCATCAATGTTTTATCCCTAGTGGCAACAGACATCCACAACCTTAGAACTTTCTGTCCCAGATTTAATGGAGGCATGAACCCACTATCGAGCATAAATACTCCCTCTTGGAGTTAAGAGCAAAAACTTGGCCAGAGCCTCTACTAATAACGAGAGCATGCAAGATCATAAACAACACATAGGTAATAGATTGATAATCAACATAACATAGTATTCTCTATCCATCGGATCCCGACAAACACAACATATAGAATTACAGATAGATGATCTTGATCATGTTAGGCAGCTCACAAGATCCAACAATGAAGCACATGAGGAGAAGACGACCATATAGCTATTGCTATGGACCCATAGTCCAGGGGTGAACTACTCACTCATCACTCCGAGGCGACCATGGCGGTGAAGAGTCCTCCGGGAGATGATTCCCTCTCCGGCAGGGTGCCGAGGCGATCTCCTGAATCCCCGAGATGGGATTGGCGCGGCGGCTCTCGGAAGGTTTTCCGTATCGTGGCTCGTACCGGGGTTTCGCGACGAAGGCTTTAAGTAGGCGGAAGGGCAATGCGGGGGCCACACGAGGGCCCCACACACCAGGGCCGCGCGGCCAAGACCTGGGCCGCGCCGCCGTTGTGTGGCGGCGCCTCGGGCCCCACTTCCTTTCCCCTCGGTCTTCTGGAAGCTTCGTGCAAAAATAGGACCTTGGGCGTTGATTTCGTCCAATTCCGAGAATATTTCCTTACTAGGATTTCTGAAACCAAAACAGCAGAAAACAACAACTGGCTCTTCGGCATCTCGTTAATATGTTAGTGCCGGAAAATGCATAAATACGACATAAAGTATGTATAAAACATGTAGATATCATCAATAATGTGGCATGGAACATAAGAAATTATCGATACGTCGGAGACGTATCAGCATCCCCAAGCTTAGTTCCTGTCCCGAGCAGGTAAACGATAACAAAGATAATTTCTGGAGTGACATGCCATCATAACCTTGATCATACTATTGTAAGCATATGTAATGAATGCAGCGATCAAAACAATGGTAATGACATGAGTAAACAAATGAATCATAAAGCAAAGACTTTTCATGAATAGTACTTTCAAGACAAGCATCAATAAGTCTTGCATAAGAGTTAACTCATAAAGCAATAAATCAAAGTAAAGGTATTGAAGCAACACAAAGGAAGATTAAGTTTCAGCGGTTGCTTTCAACTTGTAACATGTATATCTCATGGATATTGTCAATGTAAAGTAATATAACAAGTGCAATATGCAAGTATGTAGGAATCAATGCACAGTTCACACAAGTGTTTGCTTCTTGAGGTGGAGAGAGATAGTGAACTGACTCAACATAAAAGTAAAAGAAAGGCCCTTCGCAGAGGGAAGCATTGATTGCTATATTTGTGCTAGAGCTTTTATTTTGGAAACAAGAAACAATTTTGTCAACGGTAGTAATAAAGCATATGTATCATGTAAATTATATCTTACAAGTTGCAAGCCTCATGCATAGTATACTAATAGTGCCCGCACATTGTCCTAATTAGCTCGGATTACCGGGATTATCGCAATACACATGTTTTAACCAAGTGTCACAAAGGGGTACCTCTATGCCGCCTGTACAAAGGTCTAAGGAGAAAGCTCGCATTTGGATTTCTCGCTTTTGATTATTCTCAACTTAGACATCCATACCAGGACAACATAGACAACAGATAATGGACTCCTCTTTGATGCATAAGCATGTAGCAATAATTAATGTTCTCATATGAGATTGAGGATATATGTCCAAAACTGAAACTTCCACCATGATTCATGGCTTTAGTTAGCGGCCCAATGTTCTTCTCTAACAATATGCATTCTCTAACCATTAAATGAGTGGTAAATCTCCCTTACTTCAGACAAGACGGACATGCATAGCAACTCACATGATATTCAACAAAGAGTAGTTGATGGCGTCCCCAGGAACATGGTTATCGCACAACAAGCAACTTAATAAGAGATAAAGTGCATAAGTACATATTCAATACCACAATAGTTTTTAAGCTATTTGTCCCATGAGCTATATATTGCAAAGGTAAAGAATGGAAATTTTAAAGGTAGCACTCAAGCAATTTACTTTGGAATGGCGAGAAATACCATGTAGTAGGTAGGTATGGTGGACACAAATGTCATAGTGGTTGGCTCAAGGATTTTGGATGCATGAGAAGTATTCCCTCTCGATACAAGGTTTAGGCTAGCAAGGTTATTTGAAACAAACACAAGGATGAACCGGTGCAGCAAAACTTACATAAAAGACATATTGTAAACATTATAAGACTCTACACCGTCTTCCTTGTTGTTCAAAACTCAATACTAGAAATTATCTAGACTTGAGAGACCAAATATGCAAACCAAATTTTAGCAAGCTCTATGTGTTTCTTCATTAATAGGTGCAAAGTATATGATGCAAGAGCTTAAACATGAGCATAACAATTGCCAAGTATCAAATTATTCAAGACATTGTAGAATTACTACATGTAGCATTTCCCAATTCCAACCATATAACAATTTAACGAAGAAGATTCAACCTTCGCCATGAATACTATGAGTAAAGCCTAAGGACATATTTGTCCATATGCAATAGCGGAGCGTGTCTCTCTCCCACACAATGAATGCTAGGATCCATTTTATTCAAACAAAACAAAAACAAAAACAAACCGACTCTCCAAGCAAAGCACATAAGATGTGATGGAATAAAAATATAGTTTCAGGAGGAACCTGATAATGTTGTCGATGAAGAAGGGGATGCCTTGGGCATCCCCAAGCTTAGACGCTTGAGTCTTCTTAGAATATGCAGGGGTGAACCACCGGGGCATCCCCAAGCTTAGAGCTTTCACTCTCCTTGATCATATTGTATCATCATCCTCTGTTGATCCTTGAAAACTTCCTCCACACCAAACTCGAAACAACTCATTATAGGGTTAGTGCATAATAAAAATTCACATGTTCAGAGGTGACATAATAATTTTTAACACTTATGGACATTGCACAAAGCTACTGGACATTAATGAAACAAAGAAATCCATCCAACATAGCAAAAGAGGCAATGCGAAATAAAAGGCAGAATCTGTCAAAACAGAACAGTCCGTAAAGACGGATTTTATTGAGGCACCATACTTGCTCAAATGAAAATTCCCAAATTGAATGAAAGTTGCGTACATATCTGAGGATCACGCACGTAAATTGGCATATTTTTCTGAGCTACCTACAGAGAGGCAGGTCGAAATTCGTGACAGCAAAGAAATCTGTTTCTGCGCAGTAATCCAAATCTAGTATGAACCTTACTATCAACGACTTTACTTGGCACAATAATGCACAAAACTAAGATAAGGAGAGGTTGCTACAGTAGTAAACAACTTCCAAGACTCAAATATAAAATAAAAGTACTGTAGTAAAAACATGGGTTGTCTCCCATAAGCGCTTTTCTTTAACGCCTTTCAGCTAGGCGCAGAAAGTGTATATCAAGTGTTATCAAGAGATGATGCATCGATATTATAATTTTTCTAATAATAGAATCAAAAGGTAACTTCATTCTCTTTCTAGGGAAGTGTTCCATACCTTTCTTGAGAGGAAATTGATATTTAATATTACCTTCCTTCATATCAATGATAGCTCCAACAGTTCGAAGAAAAGGTCTTCCCAATATAATGGGGCAAGATGCATTGCATATCATACGTCTCCGACGTATCGATAATTTCTTATGTTCCATGCCATATTATTGATGATACCTACATGTTTTATGCACACTTTATGTCATATTCGTGCATTTTCTCGGAACTAACCTATTAACAAGATGCCGAAGTGCGTCTCGTTTTTGCTTTTGGTTTCAAAATCCTAGTAACGAAATATTCTCAATCGGACGAAATCAACGCCTGTGTTCCTATTTTTCCCGGAACCATCCAAAACACCCGAGAGCCGCCAGAGGGAAGCCCTGGGGCCCCACACCACACCGCGGCGGAGGGGGGCCGCGCCGCCCTATGGTGTGGTGGCCCCAGCCCCCTCCGAGGCTGCCCTTCCGCCTATTTAAAGCCTCCGTCACGAAAACCCTATTACGTTGGACGAAACCCACGAAACCTTCCGAGCCGCCGCCATCGCGGGCCAAGATCCGGGGGACAGGAGTCTGTTCCGGCACCGCCGGAGCGGGGAAGTGCCCCCGAAGGCTTCTCCATCGACACCGCTGCCATCTCCACCGCCATCTTCATCACCGCTGCTGCTCCCATGAGGAGGGAGTAGTTCTCCATCGAGGCTCGGGGTTGTACCGGTAGCTATGTGGTTCATCTCTCTCCTATGTACTTCAATACAATAATCTCATGAGCTGCCTTACATGATTGAGATTCATATGATGATGCTTGTAATCTAGATGTCACTATGCTAGTCAAGTGAGTTTTACTTATGTGATCTCCGGAGACTCCTTGTCCCACGTGTGTAAAGGTGTGTGTGCACCGTGTGGGTCTCTTAGGCTATATTTCACAGAATACTTACTCACTGTTATGAATGGCGTAGTGAAGTGCTTATTTATATCTCTTTATGATTGCGTGTTTTGTATCACAATTTATCTATGTGCTACTCTAGTGATGTTATTAAAGTAGTTTATTCCTCCTGCACGGTGTAATGGTGACAGTGTGTGCATCCGTGTTAGTACTTGGCATATGCTATGATCATGATCTCTTGTAGATTGTGGAGTTAATTATCATTATGATAGTATTGATGTGATCTATTCCTCCTACATAGTGTGAAGGTGACAGTGTGCATGCTGTGTTAGTAATTGGTTTAGTCGTGTTGATCTTTCTTGCACTCTAAGGTTATTTAAATATGAACATTGAATTGTGGAGCTTGTTAACTCCGGCATTGAGGGTTCGTGTAATCCTACGCAATGTGTTCATCATCCAACAAGAGAGTGTAGAGTATGCATTTATCTATTCTGTTATGTGATCAAAGTTGAGAGTGTCCACTAGTGAAAGTCTAATCCCTAGGCCTTGTTCCTAAATACTGCTATCGCTGCTTGTTTACCGTTTTACTGCGTTACTACTGCCATATTACCACCATCAACTACACGCCAACAAGCTATTTTCTGGCGCCGTTACTACGCTCATATTCATTCATACCACCTGTATTTCACTATCTCTTCGCCGAACTAGTGCGCCTATTAGGTGTGTTGGGGACACAAGAGACTTCTTGCTTTATGGTTGCAGGGTTGCATGAGAGGGATATCTTTGACCTCTTCCTCCCTGAGTTCGATAAACCTTGGGTGATCCACTTAAGGGAAACTTGTTGCTGTTCTACAAACCTCTGCTCTTGGAGGCCCAACACTGTCTACAAGAATAGAAGCTCCCGTAGACATCAAGCACTTTTCTGGCGCCGTTGCCGGGAGGAAAGGTAAAAGGCACTCATACTCCGGTTCCAGGTACTTTTTCTGGCGCCATTGTGTTTGTGCTCGAAGCTATTTCCTTTAGATCCTGCAATTGCATCTTTTTGTTTCTTGTTTACACTAGTTTGGCATAATGGACAACAATGAGCTTCTTATTCTATTTCCTGATTTAAAACATGGATTGTTTGATGCGAAAATTAAAAAACCTATGGAATCTTATTTGCATGCTGGTAGTAATATTAGTATGAACGCTTTGAACACCATTGTTGATAATGATATAGAAAGTTCTAAGCTTGGGGAGGCTGGTTTTGATGAGCATGATCTTTTTAGTCCCCCAAGCATTGAGGAGAAAATTTACTTTGATGATGCTTTGCCTCCTATATTTGATGATGAGAATAATGATGATAGCTACTTTGTTGAATTTGCTCCCACTACAACTAATAAAATTGATTATGCCTATGTGGAGAGTAATAATTTTATGCATGAGACTCATGATAAGAATGCTTTATGTGATAGTTATATTTTTGAGTTTGCTCATGACACTACTGAAAGTTATTATGAGAGAGGAAAATATGGTTGTAGAAATTTTCATGTTACTAAAACACCTCTCTATGTGCTGAAATTTTTGAAGCTACACTTGTTTTATCTTCCTATGCTTGTCACTTTGCTCTTCATGAACTTGTTTATTTACAAGATTCCTATGCATAGGAAGCATGTTAGACTTAAATGTGTTTTGAATTTGCCTCTTGATGCTCTCTTTTGCTTCAAATACTATTTCTTGCGAGTGCATCATTAAAACTGCTGAGCCCATCTTAATGGCTATAAAGAAAGCACTTCTTGGGAGATAACTCATGTGTTATTTTGCTACAGTACTTTGTTTTATATTTGTGTCTTGGAAGTTGTTTACTACTGTAGCAACCTCTCCTTATCTTAGTTTTGAGTTTTGTTGTGCCAAGTAAAGTCTTTGATAATAAAGTAAGTACTAGATTTGGATTACTGCGCAGTTCCAGATTTCTTTGCTGTCACGAATCTGGGTCTACCTCCCTGTAGGTAGCTCAGAAAATTAAGCCAATTTACGTGCATTATCCTCAGATATGTACGCAACTTTCATTCAATTTGGGCATTTTCATTTGAGCAAGTCTGGTGGCCTAATAAAATCCATTTTTACGGACTGTTCTGTTTTGACAGATTCTGCCTTTTATTTCGCATTGCCTCTTTTGCTATGTTGGATGAATTTCTTTGATCCATTAATGTCCAGTAGCTTTATGCAATGTCCAGAAGTGTTAAGAATGATTGTGTCACCTCTGAACATGTGAATTTTTATTGTGCACTAACCCTCTAATGAGTTGTTTCGAGTTTGGTGTGGAGGAAGTTTTCAAGGATCAAGAGAGGAGTATGATGCAATATGATCAAGGAGAGTGAAAGCTCTAAGCTTGGGGATGCCCCGGTGGTTCACCCCTGCATATTTTAAGAAGACTCAAGCGTCTAAGCTTGGGGATGCCCAAGGCATCCCCTTCTTCATCAACAACATTATCAGGTTCCTCCCCCGAAACTATATTTTTATTCGGCCACATCTTATGTACTTTGCTTGGAGCGTCTGTTTGTTTTTGTTTTTGTTTTGTTTGAATAAAATGGATCCTAGCATTCACTTTGTGGGAGAGACACGCTCCGCTGTAGCATATGGACAAGTATGTCCTTAGGCTCTACTCATAGTATTCATGGCGAAGTTTCTTCTTCGTTAAATTGTTATATGGTTGGAATTGGAAAATACTACATGTAGTAATTCTAAAATGTCTTGGATAATTTGATACTTGGCAATTGTTGTGCTCATGTTTAAGCCCTTGCATCATATACTTTGCACCCATTAATGAAGAAACACTTAGAGCTTGCTAATTTGGTTTGCATATTTGGTTTCTCTAGAGTCTAGATAATATCTAGTATTGAGTTTTGAACAACAAGGAAAACGGTGTAGAGTCTTATAATGTTTACAATATGTCTTTTATGTGAGTTTTGCTGCACCTGTTCATCCTTGTGTTTGTTTCAAATAACCTTGCTAGCCTAAACCTTGTATCGAGAGGGAATACTTCTCATGCATCCAAAATACTTGAGCCAACCACTATGCCATTCGTGTCCACCATACCTACCTACTACATGGTATTTATCCGCCATTCCAAAGTAAATTGCTTGAGTGCTACCTTTAAAATTCCATCATTTACCTTTGCAATATATAGCTCATGGGACAAATAGCTTAAAAACTATTGTGGTATTGAATATGTACTTATGCACTTTATCTCTTATTAAGTTGCTTGTTGTGCGATAACCATGTTTCCGGGGACGCCATCAACGATTCTTTGTTGAATATCATGTGAGTTGCTATGCATGTCCGTCTTGTCTGAAGTAAGAGAGATCTACCACCTTAATGGTTGGAGCATGCATATTGTTAGAGAAGAACATTTGGCCGCTAACTAAAGCCATGAATCATGGTGGAAGTTTCAGTTTTGGACATATATCCTCAATCTCATATGAGAATAATAATTGTTGCCACATGCTTATGCATTAAAGAGGAGTCCATTATCTGTTGTCCATGTTGTCCCGGTATGGATGTCTAAGTTGAGAATAATCAAAAGCGAGAAATCCAAAATGCGAGCTTTCTCCTTAGACCTTTGTACAGGCGGCATGGAGGTACCCCATTGTGACACTTGGTTAAAACATGTGTATTGCGATGATCCGGTAGTCCAAGCTAATTAGGACAAGGTGCGGGCACTATTAGTATACTATGCATGAGGCTTGCAACTTGTAAGATATAATTTACATAACTCATATGCTTTATTACTACCGTTGACAAAATTGTTTCATGTTTTCATAATAAAAGCTCTAGCACAAATATAGCAATCGATGCTTTCCTCTTTGAAGGACCATTCTTTTACTTTTATTGTTGAGTCAGTTCACCTTGTTGGAGATATGCCCAAGAGGCAATAATAAAAGTGGTTATTATATATCTTTATGTTTATGATAAATGTTTATATACCATGCTATAATTGTATTAACCGAAACATTAATACATGTGTGATATGTAAACAACAAAGAGTCCCTAGTATGCCTCTTAACTAGCTTGTTGATTAATGGATGATTAGTTTCATAATCATGAACATTGGATGTTATTAATAACAAGGTTATATCATTGTATGAATGATGTAATGGATACACCCATATTAAGCGTAGCATAAGATCTCGTCATTAAGTTATTTGCTATAAGCTTTCGATACATAGTTACCTAGTCCTTATGACCATGAGATCATGTAAATCACTTATACCGAAAGGTACTTTGATTACACCAAACGCCACTGCGTAAATGGGTGGTTATAAAGGTGGGATTAAGTATCCGAAAGTATGAGTTGAGGCATATGGATCAATAGTGGGATTTGTCCATCCCGATGACGGATAGATATACTCTGGGCCCTCTCGGTGGAATGTCGTCTAATGTCTTGCAAGCATATGAATAAGTTCATAAGAGACCACATACCACGGTACGAGTAAAGAGTACTTGTCAGAGACGAGGTTGAACAAGGTATAGAGTGATACCGAAGATCAAACCTCGGACAAGTAAAATATCGCGAGACAAAGGGAATTGGTATTGTATGTGAATGGTTCATTCGATCACTAAAGTCATCGTTGAATACGTGGGAGCCATTATGGATCTCCAGATCCCGCTATTGGTTATTGGTCGGAGTGAGTACTCAACCATGTCCGCATAGTTCACGAACCGTAGGGTGACACACTTAAAGTTGGATGTTGAAATGGTAGTATTTGAATATGGAATGGAGTTCGAATATTTGTTCGAAGTCCCGGATGAGATCCCGGACATCACGAGGAGTTCCGGAATGGTCCGGAGAATAAGATTCATATATAGGATGTCATTTTATGTGAATTAAAATGTCGCGGAAGGTTCTATGGAAGGTTCTAGAAGGTTCTAGAAAAGTCCGGAAGAAACCACCAAGGAAGGTGGAGTCCACATGGGACTCCACCTCCATGGCCGACCAACCCTAGTGGGGAGGAGTCCCAAGTGGACTCCCCAGGGGCCGGCCACCCCATATGGGAGGTGGAACTCCCACCTTTGGTGGGAGTCCTAGCTTGGCTAGGTTTCCCTCCTTTTGGAAGGTTTTGGTTCGGGTCTTATTCGAGACTTGGAGACCAACTCTTGGGGATCCACCTATATAATGAGGGGCCAAGGGAGGGGGCCGGCCACCTAAGACCACAACCTGGCCGCCCCTTGAGTGGCCGGCCACCCTCCCAAACCCTAGCCGCCCCTCTCTCCTCCATAACTCCCGCGTGCTTTAGCGAAGCTCCGCCGGAGTTCTCCACCGCCACCGACACCACGCCGTCGTGCTGTCGGATTCAAGAGGAGCTACTACTTCCGCTGACCGCTGGAACGGGGGACGTCGTTCTCATCAACAACCGAACGTGTGACCGAGTACGGAGGTGCTGCCCGTTCGTGGCGCCGGAACCGATCGTGATCAAGATCTTCTACGCGCTTTTGCAAGCGGCAAGTGAACGTCTACCGCAGCAACAAGAGCCTCATCTTGTAGGCTTTGGAATCTCTTCAAGGGTGAGACTCGATACCCCCTCGTTGCTACCGTCTTCTAGATTGCATCTTGGCTTGGATTGCGTGTTCGCGGTAGGAAAATTTTGTTTTCTATGCAACGTTATCCTACAGTGGTATCAGAGCCGTGTCTATGCATAGATGGTTGCACGAGTAGAACACAATGGTTTTGTGGGCGTTGATGCTCTTGTTATCTTTAGTTGAGTACTTTGCATCTTTATGGCATAGTGGGATGAAGCGGCTCGGACTAACTTTACATGACCGCATTCATGAGACTTGTTCCTCGTTCGACATGCAACTTGTATTGCATAAGAGGCTTTGCGGGTGTCTGTCTCTCCTACTATAGTAAATATTCAATTTACTCTTCTATTGACAACATTAGTATCAACGTTGTGGTTCATGTTCGTAGGTAGATTAGATCTATATCGAAAACCCTAAACCACGTAAAATATGCAAACCAAATTAGAGAGCGTCTAACTTGTTTTTGCAGGGTTTGGTGATGTGATATGGCCATAATGTGATGATGAATATGTATGAGATGACCATTATTGTATTGTGGCAACCGGCAGGAGCCTTATGGTTGTCTTTAAATTTCATGTTGAGTAGTATTTCAAGGTAGTTGTGATAGTTGCTACATGGAGGACAATCATGAAGACGGCGCCATTGACCTTGACGCTACGCCGACGATGATGGAGATCATGCCCGAAGATGATGGAGATCATGTCCGTGCTTTGGAGATGAAGATCAAAGGCGCAAAGACAAAAGGGCCATATCATATCACATATGAACTGCATGTGATGTTAATCCTTTTATGCATCTTATTTTGCTTAGATCGCGACGGTAGCATTATAAGATGATCCCTCACTAAAATCTCAAGATAATAAAGTGTTCATCCTTAGTAGCACCGTTGCCAAGACTTGTCGTTTCAAGCATCTCGTGATGATCGGATGTGATAGAATCAACAAGTGCATACAACGGGTGCAAGCCAGTTTTGCACATGCGGATACTAAGGTGGCCTTGACGAGCCTAGCATGTACAGACATGGTCTCGGAACACGTGATACCGAAAGGTAGAGCATGAATCATATGATTGATATGATGAACACTTTGAGTGTTCGCCATTGAAATTACACCTTGTCTCGTGATGATCGGACTATGGTGTGGTGGATTTGGTTCGTGTGATCACTAAGACAATGCGAGGGATATTGTTTTGAGTGGGAGTTCACCTAGATTTTTAATTATGTTGAATTAAAATTTGAACTCAATTTGTCATAAACTTAGTCTAAACTATTGCAAATATATGTTGTAGAGATGGCGTCCCCAATCAATTTTAACCAGTTCCTAGAGAAAGAAAAGCTTAAGAGCAACGGTAGCAACTTCACCGACTGGTTCCGTCATGTGAGGATCTTCCTCTCTGGCGGAAATCTGCAATATGTGCTTGATGCACCGCTAGGTGACCCTCCTGCAGAAACTGAAACCGATGAAGTAAAAGCTGTTTACGAGACTCGGAAAACTCGGTACTCTCAAGTTCAGTGTGCCATCCTGTGCAGTCTGGAATCCGATCTTCAAAAACGTTTTGAGCACCACGATCCTCATGAGTTGATGAATGAGCTGAAAGCTATTTTTGAGACTCATGCGGCCGTGGAATGCTATGAAGCATCGAAACATTTCTTCAGCTGTATGATGGAAGAAGGCAACTCCATTAGTGAGCACATGCTCGCCATGACCGGGCATGCGAAGAAACTCATTGACTTGGGAATAGTGATTCCTAACAGACTGGGGATTAATCGTGTCCTTCAATCACTGCCACCAAGTTACAAGAACTTTGTGATATACAAAATGCAGAACATGAACAAGGAGTTACTGAACTCTTTGGCATGCTAAAAGCTGCTGAGATTGAGATCAAGAAAGAGCACCAAGTGTTGATGGTCAACAAGACCACCCTTCAAGAAACAGGGCAAGTCTAAGGGAAAATTCAAGAAGGGTGGCAAGAAAGCTGCCACGCCTCCTATGAAACCTAAGAACGGCCCTAAGCCCGATGCTGAGTGCTATTACTGCAAGGAGAAGGGACACTGGAAGCGTAATTGCTCCAAGTATTTGGCGGATCTGAAGAGCGGCCTTGTCAAGAAGAAGAAAGAAGGTATATCTGATATACATGTTATAGATGTTTATCTCACTGGTTCTCGTTCTAGTACCTGGGTATTTGATACTGGTTTGGTTGCTCATATTTGTAACTCGAAACAGGAACTAAAGAATAAACGAAGACTACTGAAAGATGAAGTGACGATGCGCGTTGGAAATGGATCCAAAGTTGATGTGATCGCTGTCGGCACACTTCCTCTACATCTACCTTCGGGATTAGTTTTAAGCCTAAATAATTGTTATTTTGTACCCGCGTTGAGCATGAACATTATATCTGGATCTTGTTTAATGCAAGACGGTTATTCATTCAAGTCTGAGAATAATGGTTGTTCTATTTTTATGAATAATATCTTTTATGGTCGAGCACCTGAAAAGAATGGCTTATTTCTGTTAGATCTCGATAGTAGTGATACGCATATACATAACATTGATGCTAAGCGAATTAAATTGAATGATAATTCTACTTATATGTGGCACTGTCGTCTTGGTCATATTGGAGTGAAACGCATGAAGAAACTCCATACCGATGGATTACTTGAATCACTTGACTTTGAGTCACTTGATAGATGCGAAGCATGTCTAATGGGAAAAATGACTAAGACTCCATTTTCTGGTATGATGGAGCGAGCTACTGACTTATTGGAAATCATACATACCGATGTGTGCGGACCAATGAGTGTAGCATCGCGCGGTGGTTATCGTTATGTTCTAACCTTCACAGATGATCTGAGTAGATATGGGTATATCTATTTCATGAAACATAAATCCGAAACTTTCGAGAAGTTTAAGGAATTCCAAAGTGAAGTAGAAAATCAACGTAACAAGAAGATTAAATTTCTACGATCTGATCGCGGAGGTGAATATCTGAGTTATGAGTTTGGCATGCATTTAAAGAAATGCGGAATACTTTCACAATTGACACCGCCGGGAACACCACAACGAAACGGTGTGTCCGAACGTCGTAATCGAACTCTCTTAGATATGGTTCGTTCTATGATGTCTCTTACTGATTTGCCGTTATCATTTTGGAGTTATGCATTAGAGACAGCCGCATTCACTTTAAATAGAGCACCATCAAAATCCGTAGAAACGACACCGTATGAATTATGGTTTAATAAGAAACCTAAGCTGTCGTTCCTTAAAGTTTGGGGTTGCGAAGCCTATGTAAAAAAGTTACAACCGGACAAGCTAGAACCCAAAGCGGAGAAATGCGTCTTCATAGGATACCCTAAGGAAACTATAGGGTACACTTTCTATCACAGATCCGAAGGCAAAATCTTTGTTGCTAAGAACGGAACCTTTCTTGAGAAAGAATTTCTCACTAAAGAAGTGACTGGAAGAAAAGTAGAACTCGATGAGATTAATGAATCTATACTCGTTGATCGAGTAGCGCAGTACCGGAAGTTGTACTGTACCGCCTACACCGGCAACAGAGGAAGCTAATGATAATGATCATGAAACTTCAAACGAGGAAACTACTGAACCTCGCAGATCGACAAGGGAACGTGCCACTCCTGATTGGTATGATCCTTGTCTAAATGTCATGATTGTGGATAACAATGATGAGGACCCTGCGACGTATGAAGAAGCGATGATGAGCCCGGATTCCAACAAATGGCAAGAAGCCATGAAATCCGAAATGGGATCCATGTATGATAACAAAGTATGGACTTTGGTAGACTTACCTGATAGCCGAAAGGCTGTCGAGAATAAATGGATCTTCAAAAGAAAAACAAATGCTGATGGTAATATTACGTCTATAAAGCTCGACTTGTCGCAAAGGGTTTCCGACAAATTCAAGGAGTTGACTACGATGAGACTTTCTCACCTAGCGAAGCTAAAATCTGTGAGGATTTTGTTAGCAATAGCTGCATTTTTCGATTATGAGATTTGGCAGATGGATGTCAAAACGGCGTTCCTTAATGGAGACATTGAGGAAGAGTTGTATATGGTACAACCCAAAGGTTTTGTCGATCCTAAAAATGCTGACAAAGTATGCAAACTTCAGCGTTCAATCTATGGACTGAAGCAAGCATCAAGAAGTTGGAACCGACGCTTTGATAAGGTGATCAAAGACTTCGGGTTTATACAGTGTCATGGAGAGGCCTGTATTTACAAGAAAGTGAGTGGGAGCTCTGTAGCATTCGATATTATATGTAGATGACATATTATTGATTGGGAATGATATAGAACTATTAAGCAGTGTAAAAGGTTATTTGAATAACAGTTTTTCAATGAAAGACCTTGGTGAAGCATCATATATATTAGGCATCAAGATTTATAGAGATAGATCAAGACGCCTAATAGGGCTATCACAGAGTACATCTGGACAAGATTCTAAAGAAGTTTAGAATGGACGAAAGTAAGAAAGGGTTTTTACCTATGTTACCAGGCAAGGTCTTGAGTAAGACTCAAGGACCGGCTACGGCAGAAGAAAGAGAAAGGATGAATCAGATCCCCTATGCTTCGGCAGTAGGCTCTATTATGTATGCCATGCTATGTACAAGACCGGATATAGCGCACCGTTAGTTTGACTAGCAGATATCAAAGTGATCCAGGAATGGAACACTGGACAGCGGTCAAGAATATCTGAAGTACTTGAAAAGAACTAAGGATATGTTTCTTTGTTATGGAGGTGACCAATAGCTCGTTGTAACAAGTTACACCGATGTTGGAACACTGATCCGATGACTCTAAGTCACAGTCTGGGTACGTGTTTATATTGAATGGTGGCAGAAGCGGGCAAGCTCGAAGCGGCACGGTGGCGAAGTCTTCAACAATCGGAGTACATAGCGGCTGAGGCTTCATCAAGCGGTATGGATGAAGAGGTTCATTGTAGAGCTCGGTGTGGTTCCTAGTGCATTGGACCCACTAGTCATATACTGTGACAACATGGGTGCCATCGCCAATGCACAAGAACCAAGGTCACACAAGAGGTTGAAGCATATCAAGCTGCGTTACCACTCGATTCGCGAGTACATCGAAGATGGAGAAGTAAAGATTTGCAAAGTACACAATCTGATCTGAATGTAGCAGATCCGTTGACTAAAGCTCTCCCTAGGGCAAAGCATGACCAACACCAATGCCATGGGTGTTAGGTTCCTTACAATGTAATCTAGATTATTGACTCTAGTGCAAGTGGGAGACTGTTGGAGATATGCCCAAGAGGCAATAATAAAAGTGGTTATTATATATCTTTATGTTTATGATAAATGTTTATATACCATGCTATAATTGTATTAACCGAAACATTAATACATGTGTGATATGTAAACAACAAAGAGTCCCTAGTATGCCTCTTAACTAGCTTGTTGGTTAATGGATGATTAGTTTCATAATCATGAACATTGGATGTTATTAATAACAAGGTTATATCATTGTATGAATGATGTAATGGATACACCCATATTAAGCGTAGCATAAGATCTCGTCATTAAGTTATTTGCTATAAGCTTTCGATACATAGTTACCTAGTCCTTATGACCATGAGATCATGTAAATCACTTATACCGAAAGGTACTTTGATTACACCAAACGCCACCGTAAATGGGTGGTTATAAAGGTGGGATTAAGTATCCGGAAAGTATGAGTTGAGGCATATGGATCAACAAAGGGATTTGTCCATCCCGATGACGGATAGATATACTCCGGGCCCTCTCGGTGGAATGTCGTCTAATGTCTTGAAAGCATATGAATAAGTTCATAAGAGACCACATACCACGGTACGAGTAAAGAGTACTTGTCAGGAGACGAGGTTGAACAAGGTATAGAGTGATACCGAAGATCAAACCTCGGACAAGTAAAATATCGCGAGACAAAGGGAATTGGTATTGTATGTGAATGGTTCATTCGATCACTAAAGTCATCGTTGAATACGTGGGAGCCATTATGGATCTCCAGATCCCGCTATTGGTTATTGGTCGGAGTGAGTACTCAACCATGTCCGCATAGTTCACGAACCGTAGGGTGACACACTTAAAGTTGGATGTTGAAATGGTAGTATTTGAATATGGAATGGAGTTCGAATATTTGTTCGGAGTCCCGGATGAGATCCCGACATCACGAGGAGTTCCGGAATGGTCCGGAGAATAAGATTCATATATAGGATGTCATTTTATGTGAATTAAAATGTCGCGGAAGGTTCTATGGAAGGTTCTAGAAGGTTCTAGAAGGTTCTAGAAAAGTCCGGAAGAAACCACCAAGGAAGGTGGAGTCCACATGGGACTCCACCTCCATGGCCGACCAACCCTAGTGGGGGAGGAGTCCCAAGTGGACTCCCTAGGGGGCCGGCCACCCCCCCATATGGGAGGTGGAACTCCCACCTTTGGTGGGAGTCCTAGCTTGGCTAGGTTTCCCCTCCTTGGAAGGTTTTGGTTCGGGTTATTCGTAGACTTGAAGACCAACTCTTGGGGATCCACCTATATAATGAGGGGCCAAGGGGAGGCCGGCCACCCTAAGACCACAACCTGGCCGCCCCCTTGAGTGGCCGGCCACCCCCTCCCAAACCCTAGCCGCCCTCTCTCCTGCATAGCTCCCGCGTGCTTTAGCGAAGCTCCGCCGGAGTTCTCCACCGCCACCGACTCCACGCCGTCGTGCTGCCGGATTCAAGAGGAGCTACTACTTCCGCTGACCGCTGGAACGGGGAGGCGGACGTCGTCTTCATCAACAACCGAACGTGTGACCGAGTACGGAGGTGCTGCCCGTTCGTGGCGCCGGAACCGATCGTGATCAAGATCTTCTACGCGCTTTTGCAAGCGGCAAGTGAACGTCTACCGCAGCAACAAGAGCCTCATCTTGTAGGCTTTGGAATCTCTTCAAGGGTGAGACTCGATACCCCCTCGTTGCTACCGTCTTCTAGATTGCATCTTGGCTTGGATTGCGTGTTCGCGGTAGGAAATTTTTTGTTTTCTATGCAACGTTATCCTACACACCTATCTCTCTCCACCTCAAGAAGCAAACACTTGTGTGAACTGTGCATTGATTCCTACATACTTGCATATTATACTTGTTATATTGCTTTGCATTGACAATTATCCATGAGATATACATGTTACAAGTTGAAAGCAACCGCTGAAACTTAATCTTCCTTCGTGTTGCTTCAATACCTTTACTTTGATTTATTGCTTTATGAGTTAACTCTTATGCAAGACTTATTGATGCTTGTCTTGAAGTACTATTCATGAAAAGTCTTTGCTTTATGATTCACTTGTTTACTCATGTCATTACCATTGTTTTGATCGCTGCATTCATTACATATGTTTACAAATAGTATGATCAAGGTTATGATGGCATGTCACTTCAGAAATTATCTTTGTTATCGTTTTACCTGCTCGGGACGAGCAGAACTAAGCTTGGGGATGCTGATACGTCTCCGACGTATCGATAATTTCTTATGTTCCATGCCATATTATTGATGATACCTACATGTTTTATGCACACTTTATGTCATATTCGTGCATTTTTCGGGAACTAACCTATTAACAAGATGCCGAAGTGCCGCTCCTGTTTTCGCTGTTTTTGGTTTCAGAAATCCTAGTAAGGAAATATTCTCGGAATTGGACGAAATCAAAGCCCAGGGGCCTATTTTTCCACGAAGCTGTCCGAAGATGAGACGAAGAGGGCCACGGGGTGCCAGCCCTAGGCGGCGCGGCCCCACCCCCGGCGCGCCGCCTATGGTGTGGGCCCCGTGCCGCCTCTTGACTTGCCCTTCCGCCTACTTAAAGCCTCCGTGACGAAACCCCCGTACCGAGAGCCACGATACGGAAAACCTTCCGAGACGCCGCCGCCGCCGATCCCATCTCGGGGATCCAGGAGATCGCCTCCGGCACCCTGTCGGAGAGGGGAATCATCTCCGGAGGACTCTACACCGCCATGGTCGCCTCGGTGATGAGTGAGTAGTCTACCCCTGGACTATGGGTCCATAGCAGTAGCTAGATGGTTGTCTTCTTGTGCTATCATTGTCGGATTTTTGAGCTGCCTAACATGATCAAGATCATCTATCTGTAATTCTATATGTTGTGTTTGTCGGGATCCGATGGATAGAGAATACTATGTCATGTTAATTATCAAGTTATTATACATGTGTTGTTTATGATCTTGCATGCTCTCCGTTTCTAGTAGAGGCTCTGGCCAAGTTTTTACTTTTAACTCCAAGAGGGAGTACTTATGCTCGATAGTGGGTTCATGCCCGCATTGACACCTGGGACAGTGACAGAAAGTTCTAAGGTTGTGTTGTCGTTGCCACTAGGGATAAAACATTGGCGCTATGTCCGAGGATGTAGTTGTTGATTACATTACGCACCATACTTAATGCAATTGTCTGTTGTTTAGCAACTTAATACTGGAGGGGTTCGGATGATAACCGAAGGTGGACTTTTTAGGCATAGATGCAGTTGGATGGCGGTCTATGTACTTTGTCGTAATGCCCAATTAAATCTCACTATACTTATCATGTCATGTATGTGCATTGTTATGCTCTATTTGTCAATTGCCCGATGTAATTTGTTCACCCAACATGCTTTTATCTTATGGGAGAGACACCTCTAGTGAACTGTGGACCCCGGTCCATTCTTTTATACCGAAATACAAATCTGCTGCAATACTTGTTTTTACCATTTTCTCGCAAACAATCATCTTCCACACAATACGGTTAATCCTTTGTTACAGCAAGCCGGTGAGATTGACAACCTCACGTTTCGTTGGGGCAAAGTACTTTGGTTGTGTTGTGCAGTTCCACGTTGGCGCCGAATGGTGTTGCGCCGCACTACATCCCGCCGCCATCAACCTTCAACGTGCTTATTGGCTCCTCCTGGTTCGATAAACCTTGGTTTCTTTCTGAGGGAAACTTGCTGCTGTGCGCATCATACCTTCCTCTTGGGGTTGCCCAACGAACGTGTGAAATACACGCCATCAAGCTCTTTTTCTGGCGCCGTCCGGGGAGATCAAGACACGCTGCAAGGGGAGTCTCCACTTCTCAATCTCTTTACTTTGTTTTTGTCTTGCTTTATTTTATTTACTACTTTGTTTGCTGCACTATATCAAAAACACAAAAAAATTAGTTGCTAGTTTTACTTTATTTGCTATCTTGTTTGCCATATCAAAAACACAAAAAAAAAATTAGTTACTTGCATTTACTTTACTTAATTCATCATGTTTCCTTTTAATTTTACCACAAAGAACATACCGGTAGGACAAGGGTCTATAATTGGGAGGAACAATATAGAAGAATTTTTCACCCATGTTAGTACCGTTGAAGATTTTGAAGATAGACACTTGGTAGACCTTGCTCCCACTTATGAAATTGCTGCTGCTGCTTTAGTTCGCACGTTGGAAACTAAATTTGTTAATCTCAATCCTATAATCCAACACATGTTTCTTACACTTGGTGATATGGAAGAGGGGGAAAAGAAAGATTTTGTTTTAGAAACCCTTCTTAGAGAATTTGGTGGTCTAGCAAGAGAGGCTAGAAAAGTCTTCGCTAAATTTAATATGCTTGGTTCTCATACTAATTTTGTTAGCCTTCTTGAAAAAATGGATATGGATAGGATAAGGTACACTAATAATGCTAATGCTGGTGGGGAGATCAAAGCACCAATACCATGTAAACTCCTAGCTATGAATGATGCACTAGAACATAACTATGCTTGGCTTGTTCCTGAAAATTTGTTCGATGAGAGTAGCAAGCCCAAGACTAATGAGAAGGGAGATGCTGAAACATATGTATCCAATATACTATGCATGGTTGAGAAAACTCCAAACCCCGCTGTAGGTGCACCACCCTTCGATAATACTTGAGTTACACTTTCTGCGCCTAGCTGAAAGGCGTTAAAGAAAAGCGCTTATGGGAGACAACCCATGTTTTTACCTACAGTACTTTGTTTTATTTTGTGTCTTGGAAGTTGTTTACTACTGTAGCAACCTCTCCTTATCTTAGTTTTGTGTTTTGTTGTGCCAAGTAAAGTCTTTGATAGAAAAGTAAGTACTAGATTTGGATTACTGCGCAGAAACAGATTTCTTTGCTGTCACGAATCTGGGTCTAATTCTCTGTAGGTAACTCAGAAAATTATGCCAATTTACGTGAGTGATCCTCAGATATGTACGCAACTTTCATTCAATTTGAGCATTTTCGTTTGAGCAAGTCTGGTGGCCTAATAAAATCCATCTTTACGGACTGTTCTGTTTTGACAGATTCTGTCTTTTATTTCGCATTGCCTCTTTTGCTATGTTGGATGAATTTCTTTGATACATTAATGTCCAGTAGCTTTATGCAATGTCCAGAAGTGTTAAGAATGATTGTGTAACCTCTGAACATGTGAATTTTTATTATGCACTAACCCTCTAATGAGTTGTTTCTAGTTTTTGGTGTGAAGTTTTCAAGGATCAAGAGAGGAGTATGATGCAATATGATCAAGGAGAGTGAAAGTTCTAAGCTTGGGGATGCCCCGGTGGTTCACCCCGCATATATTAAGAAGACTCAAGCCTAGCTTGGGGATGCCCAAGGCATCCCCTTCTTCATCAACAACATTATCAGGTTCCTCCCCTGAAACTATATTTTTATTCGGCCACATCTTATGTACTTTGCTTGGAGCGCCTGTTTGTTTTTGTTTTTTGTTTTGTTTGAATAAAATGGATCCTAGCATTCACTTTATGGGAGAGAGACACGCTCCGCTGTTGCATATGGACAAATATGTCCTTAGGTTCTACTCATAGTATTCATGGCGAAGTTTCTCCTTCGTTAAATTGTTATATGGTTGGAATTGGAAATGCTACATGTAGTAACTCTAAAATGTCTTGGATAATTTGATACTTGGCAATTGTTGTGCTCATGTTTAAGCTCTTGCATCATATACTTTGCACCCATTAATGAAGAAATACTTAGAGCTTGCTAATTTGGTTTGCATATTTGTTTTCTCTAGAGTCTAGATAACATCTAGTATTGAGTTTTGAACAACAAGGAAGACGGTATGGAGTCTTATAATGTTTACCATATGTCTTTTATGTGAGTTTTGCTGCACCGTTCATCCTTGTGTTTGTTTCAAATAACCTTGCTAGCCTAAACCTTGTATCGAGAGGGAATACTTCATGCATCCAAAATACTTGAGCCAACCACTATGCCATTTGTGTCCACCATACCTACCTACTACATGGTATTTATCCGCCATTCCAAAGTAAATTGCTTGAGTGCTACCTTTAAAATTCCATCATTCACCTTTGCAATATATAGCTCATGGGACAAATAGCTTAAAACTATTGTAGTATTGAATATGTACTTATGCACTTTATCTCTTATTAAGTTGCTTGTTGAGCGATAACCATGTTTCTGGGGACGCCATCAACTATTCTTGTTGGATATCATGTGAGTTGCTATGCATGTCCGTCTTGTCTCAAGCAAGAGAGATCTACCACCTCATGGTTGGAGCATGCATGTTGTTAGAGAAGAACTTTGGGCCGCTAACTAAAAGCCATGATTCATGGTGGAAGTTTCACTTCTGGACATATATCCTCAATCTCATATGAGAATAATAATTGTTGCCACATGCTTATGCATAAAAGAGGAGTCCATTATCTCTTGTCCATGTTGTCCCGGTATGGATGTCTAAGTTGAGAATAATCAAAAGCGAGAAATCCAAAATGCGAGCTTCTCCTTAGACCTTTGTACAGGCGGCATGGAGGTACCCCATTGTGACACTTGGTCAAAACATGTGCATTGCAAAGATCCGGTAGTCCAAGTTAATTAGGACAAGGTGCGGGCACTATTAGCATATTATGCATGAGACTTGCAACTTGTAAGATATAATGTACATAACTCATATGCTTTATTACTACCGTTGACAAAATTGTTTCATGTTTTCAAAATAAAAGCTCTAGCACAAATATAGCAATCGATGCTTTCTCTTTGAAGGACCATTCTCTTTACTTTTATGTTGAGTCGGTTCACCTATTTCTCTCCACCTCAAGAAGCAAACACTTGTGTGAACCGTGCATTGATTCCTACATACTTGCATAATGTACTTGTTATACTACTCTATGTTGACTATTATCCATGAGATATACATGTTACAAGTTGAAAGCAACCGCGAAACTTAATCTTCCTTTGTGTTGCTTCAATACCTTTACTTTGATTTATTGCTTTATGAGTTAACTCTTATGCAAGACTTATTAATACTTGTCTTGAAGTACTATTCATGAAAAGTCTTTGCTTTATGATTCACTTGTTTACTCATGTCATCACCATTGTTATGATCACTGCATCCACTACATATGTTTACAAATAGTATGATCAAGGTTATGATGGCATATCACTTGAAATTATCTTTGTTATCGTTTACCTGTCGGGACGAGCAGAACTAAGCTTGGGGATGCTTGATACGTCTCCGACGTATCGATAATTTCTATGTTCTATGCCATATTATTGATGATACCTACATGTTTTATGTACACTTTATGTCATATTTGTGCATTTTCTAACTAACCTATTAACAAGATGCCGAAGTGCCGGTTGTCTGTTGTTTTTGGTTTCAGTAAATCCTAGTAAGGAAATATTCTCTGAATTGACGAAATCAAAGCCCAGGGGCCTATTTTTCCAAGAAGCTTCCAAGTCCGAAGATGAGACGAAGAGGGGCCACGGGGTGGCCAAACCCTGGGGCGCGCGGCCCACCGGCCGCGCCGGCCTATGGTGTGGGCCTCCGTGCCGCCTCTGACTTGCCCTTCCGCCTACTTAAAGCCTCCGTGACGAAACCCCCAGTACCGAGAGCCACGATACGAAACCTTCCAGAGACGCCGTCGCCGATCCCATCTCTGGGATCCAGAGACCTCCGGCACCCTGCCGGAGAGGGGAATCATCTCCCGGAGGACTTACACCGCCATGGTCGTCCGGAGTGATGAGTGAGTAGTCTACCCTGGACTATGGGTCCATAGCAGTAGCTAGATGGTTGTCTTCCCATTGTGCTATCATTGTCGGCCTTGTGAGCTGCCTAACATGATCAAGATCATCTATCTCGTAATTCTATATGTTGTGTTTGGTCGATCCGATGGATAGAGAATACTATGTCATGTTAATTATCAAGTTATTATACATGTGTTGTTTATGATCTTGCATGCTCTCCGTTTCTAGTAGAGGCTCTGGCCAAGTTTTTACTTTAACTCCAAGAGGGAGTACTTATGCTCGATAGTGGTTCATGCCTCGCATTGACACCGGGACAGGGACAGAAAGTTCTAAGGTTGTGTTGTGGTTGCCACTAGGGATAAAACATTGGCGCTATGTCCGAGGATGTAGTTGTTGATTACATTACGCACCATACTTAATGCAATTGTCCTGTTTAGCAACTTAATACCGGAGGGGGTTCGGATGATAACCCTGAAGGTGGACTTTTTAGGCATAGATGCGCTTGGATGGCGGTCTATGTACTTTGTCGTAATGCCCAATTAAATCTCACTATACTTATCATGTCATGTATGTGCATTGTTATGCTCTCTCTATTTGTCAATTGCCCGACTGTAATTTGTTCACCCAACATGCTTTTATCTTATGGGAGAGACACCTCTAGTGAACTGTGGGACCCCGGTCCATTCTTTTATACTGAAATACAAATCTGCTGCAATACTTGTTTTTACCATTTTCTCTGCAAACAATCATCTTCCACACAATACGGTTAATCCTTTGTTACAGCAAGCCGGTGAGATTGACAACCTCACTGTTTCGTTGGGGCAAAGTACTTTGCTTGTGTTGTGCAGGTTCCACGTTGGCGCCGGAATCCGGTGTTGCGCCGCACCACATCCCGCCGCCATCAACCTTCAACGTGCTTCTTGGCTCCTCCTGGTTCGATAAACCTTGGTTTCTTTCTGAGGGAAAACTTGCTGCTGTGCGCATCATACCTTCCTCTTGGGGTTGCCCAACGAACGTGTGAAATACACGCCATCAGTTACTACTGCTACCATATTACCACCATCAACTACACGCCAACAAGCTATTTTCTGCGCCATTACTACTGCTCATATTCATTCATACCACCTGTATTTCACTATCTCTTCGCCGAACTAGTGCACCTATTAGGTGTGTTGGGGACACAAGAGACTTCTGCTTTGTGGTTGCAGGGTTGCATGAGAGGGATATCTTTGACCTCTTCCTCCCGAGTTCGATAAACCTTGGGTGATCCACTTAAGGAAACTTGCTGCTGTTCTACAAACCTCTGCTCTTGAGGCCCAACACTGTCTACAAGAATAGAAGCTCCCGTAGACATCAACATCCAAGACAACAAAATCAACGGGAAAGGTTATTGTTAACGGTAATGCGAACATTATCAATCCTCCCCAAAGGTTTTTTTATAGCATTATCAACAAGATTAACATCCAAATAACAATTCTTCAATGGTGGCAAGTCAAGCGTATTATAGATTTTCTTGGGCATAACGGAATACTTGCACCAAGATCACATAAAGCATTACAATCAAAGTCATTGACCTTCATCTTAATGATAGGCTCCCAACCATCTTCTAGCTTTCTAGGAATAGAAGCTTCACTTAGTTTCTCTTCTCTAGCTTTTATGAGAGCATTTGTAATATGTTTTGTGAAAACCAAGTTTATAGCACTAGAATTAGGACTCTTAGCAAGTTTTTGTAAGAACTTTATAACTTCAGAGATGTGGCAATCATCAAAATCCAAACCATTATAATCTAAAGCAATGGGATCATCATCCCCAATGTTGGAAAAAATCAGCAGTTTTATCACGCATAGCTTCAGCAGCTTTAGCAGTCTTAGTTTGCGTGCTTTGCACTAGGAGTAGTAACATTGCCAACACCAATTATTTTACCATTGATAGTAGGAGGTGCAAAAACATGTGAATTATTAACATTACTAGTGGTGGTATAGTCCAAACTTTAGCTACATTATTCTCTTTAGCTAGTTTTTCATTTTCTTCTCTTTCCCACCTAGCATGCAATTCGCCATCAATCTTATATTCTCATTAATTCTAACTTGGATGGCATTTGCTGTAGTAACAATTTTATTTTCAATATCCTCGTTAGCAGCCATTTTATTAATTAAAGAAGATTGTGACGCAGACATGTATGAGATTCGGTTTTCAGCATTTGAAAGTTTAGTTTGCAACCCAGAAATCTCCATATTCAGATTTTCAAGTTGATTTCCTATATTCTTCAACAAGGTAGATTGTTCACGGAAATGCCTTATGGCTCCCGAGAGCATCTACTCCTGCGTCATGGACCAATGTATGAGTGACAGATTGTAGTTAAGATGTGTATTCTTTCATGTATTGGATTCGGTATCATAACATTTGAACAGTGAATCGGGACATGTAGCCAGCACGGTGACGACGATTTGTTCGTTATCCTGGCACCGGTACGGGAGGTTGGGCCCGACGTCCTGGACCAGCGGACTATATTTTCAGGTTAGCACGACGGCAAGATGAAGTCTAACACACGATCTACAATGATGATGTTTTTGTCCTGCAAAAACATATGCACAATCGTTATAATATTTAGAATTACTCAGGAATTTAAGGGCATCACAAGTGGCCGATGCAAAACGAACGTGAAAAGTGGCCGCATGTATTCGTTTGGATCGCGTCGCGGACACGCAAGATGGTCAAAAAGTGCGTATGACCGTATGGATCAAGGGTGTCCCCAGCGGCTTGCCGCAATATTTTTAACTGTGAAGGTAGTTTAATGGCGATTAACGACTCAGTCCCGCCGCCCACGGTTACCGGTTCCTGCGTGTGGGTCGTAGATTCCCACCCGAAGCCAAGCACGCTCGGTCGCCGTTTCGTGCGCGGGAAGCCAAACATCGTTTCAAGCCCAATCGTGCCTACATAATCGCCGCCGCTGCAACAGCTATGGCAATATCCCTATATCTACAAGCTATGGCTGACAACGAAAGACCTCAAGGCGCATCACCGCTATGGCTCGCACTCGCTATCTGTAAGTTTCGGAAAGAGCGCATTTGCACACGTTGGTTATGTACGAGGTGGAGCAGACCGCCGTGGAGGGCGTGAGGGAGGCGGTGGCGGCACGCATAGACCTCGCCTTCGAAGGCGAGATGGCCTCCTTCGAGTCGCTCCACTGCCAACCTCCATCGGCGACCACCGCGGAATGAGAGGCGGCCAATGCCATGCTCGCTGAGGCAATGGCGCAGCTCCGGGAGTCGCAGGAAGACCTGCATGACCTAGGGCCCTAGCCCCATGTGTCATCTACCCCGCCAACAATGATGCCACCGCTGACGACCTCGTCGACCTTAAGAACGAGGAGGCTGACGGACGAGAAGCGGGCGATGCTCGCATCGTTCGACACCATCCCATAGGACGCCGATCATTGTCCGTACTTGGCGGCGATGGAGCAAGGACGCTCCCAAGCGCTTGCCATGAGGCGTGCATACGAGATGTCTGCCGCGGCGGCAATCCACCGCGCGGCGCGCGAAGAGGTGGTAGTGGCGGGAGCAGCCGTAGGTGGACCGGGAGCTGGAGGTGGCTGCCTCGCCGTGTTCGAGGCGGAGGCCATGGTGGCGAGGGACATGACTTGCTACCAGGCCGACCTGGAGGCGGCTAGAGCAGTGGAGGTAGAGGGGGACGCAACGGGCCGAGCCCGCTGGACGCCGCTTTGGCCGAGGGGTAGGCACACACCGATAGCTACTCGCCGGAGTCAAGACTTAGGACATCTCCTACGGGGGACCAGTCCCAGCGGCACGACGCATAGTGACCGGACTGTCCGCGATGACGCAAACATGACCCAAATATGTGGCATGTTTGCGTCACCGCGGACGATGCGCAGTCGCGTTGGTCGAATTAGGACCCGCCGGTCAGTGACACAGGTAAGCAAAATGTTTGTCATTTTTATTGATTGGCCAAAAGGACCATATTTACGGAGGTGGTAAGAGTTAACCTAAACTACAATGGCCGTACCTACTCGACGTCTCATGACGTACTATGGCCAGGTTTACTCGCAGTCGTGCGGCCTACTACTGGCCGTTGGCGTGACCTAAGGGACCGACGGCGTTGTCGACACGCAAACGAGCGTGGGCAGCGCGCCGCTCCCTTCCGAGGCGGTTCAGCTCCCGGGAGGACGCACTGTCTTCCCGCCACCGGCGTACGACGGCCTCCACCAGAAAGGAATCCTAGCGGGCTTGCTGCACAGCCGCCTCACAGCGATGCGCGCCATGTCCTAGCGGTAGCGGGCCCTGTCCCTCGCCGCTACCGCCACCGCTTTGTCCCTCATCGTGAGGGCGTGCTGTAGCTCACGTTTCTCCCGGTCGATCCGCGCGTGGTCCAGCCCCGCTCACGCCACCGCCACTAGGTCGGAGCGCACGAAAGCCTGCCTCATGGCCATCACATCGCCACGGATTCTCGCCTCCACCGCAAAAACCCGACAGTGATCTGTGTCTTTAAGGAGGCTCTCGAACGACGCGAGGAGCGCCCCCTGCTCGGCGCGCTCAAATGTGCCCTCTTCGTCATCGTAGGGGAGGAAGTTGACGTCGTCCATGTTGTCGATGACGGCGTCCGCCACGGGCGCTTTCTGCTGCGCCCGCGCTCCCTCGAGCTCCGCCACCAGCCGCGCCTTGGCATACCCGCTCGCCGCCTCGATCTCAGCCCTGGCCTCCGCGAGCTATGCCTGGAGGTTGGCCATGGTCGCCACCACCTTCGCCCTGGCCTCCGCCCCGGCCTCCGCCGCTTCCATCGCCACCTCCGCCTCAGCCGCTTCCATCGCCGCCTCCTCCGTAAAGGCCTCCGCCGCCGCCGTCTCCGCCTCCAACTGCTGGGGCGCATACGCGGCCGTCTGCTCCGCGTCGAACGCCTCCGTCGCGTGGACAGAGGCGAGGTCAGGATCAATGGGGTAGACGCCACGAGCCATGTGAACAATGCGAACGCAGGTACGGTCGTGTTCAGCCATGGATGATTTCTACGGTTGGGTCGGGGTGTGCCCTCCTCGGCCTCCGGCGTGCACCATATATAGCCATGGCGGGGCGGGAACACCGGTCGTGCGCAATTCGTTTCCCGCGTGTGAAGCGGCGGCGAAACGCGGCAATGTGTTTTCGGCGAGTGGGAAGCACTGCCTTTGCGCGCGAACCGGTAATCATCGGCGGCAGATATCAATGGGACGTTAACCGCAATTATTAACCTTGACCCGTCAGCCAAAAAAAAATGCGTCTGCCCGCTGGGATATCCATGACGCAAATGGTCACCGAGGTCATGTACAACCATTTTATTATCCGCGAGCCAACGAAAATGGAAGTAGGCGGCTAATTTGGACGTTGCCTGCCCTCCAAACCTACGATGAAATTAATGTTTTGTAAGCCAGATCCCCATCTCACGCGTGGGCCGGAACTTCTGTACCATGGTCCATGATGATTGTGACTGATTTGTTCCACTGGCCCATGTCTTAACGCCCACACGTCCGTTAGACGTGGGCTACATCGGCATTCCAACTTCGTTGCTATGCCGTGGGCCATGAATACTATCGTACTCTGGTCTGCCACTGTATTCACGATTTACTGCAGCACAACTGTCAGAGTATTGGCCCAGACGAAGCAATCTTTACGCACTATTGAGCGGTCCAGATAAGCGAAGCAGATGCTCCCGGGAGCCAAAACTGCGCTCCCGATTGTTCATTCATAGTTTTAGTAAACAATTTGTTTTGCTCATATTATGATTGCATAAAGCTGGATCTTTCAATTTCTAACATCTTTTCCTCATTAGGTGAAACATATCTATCATAAGAGTTACCATTAGCAGGATATGGCCTAGAATTATTGTAATTATTATTTTTAATGAAATTCACATCAACATGTTCTTTTTGAGCAACCAATGAAGCTAACGGAACATTATTAGGACAACATTAGTCCTACCATTCACAACCATAGACATAATAGCATCAATTTATCACTCAAGGAAGAGGTTTTTCGACAGAATTTACCTTCTTACCTTGTGGAGTTTTCCAGTGCCATCTCAGAGTAATTAATCATCATATTATCAATGAGCTTTGTTGCTTCACCAAGAGTGATGGACATAAAGGTACCTCCAGCACCTGAATCCAATAGGTTCCGCGAAGAAAAGTTCAGCCTGGATAAAAGGTTTGGATGATCATCCAAGTAGTCAATCCATGGGTTGGACAATTTTTAACCAAAGATTTCATTCTTTCCCAAGCTTGTGCAACATGCTCATTATCTAATTGCTTGAAATTCATTATGCTACTCTTCAAAGATATAATTTTAGCAAGGGATAATATCTACCAATAAAGCATCCTTGCATTTAGTCCATGAATCAATACTATTCTTAGGCATAGATAGCAACCAATCTTTAGCTCTTCCTCTTAATGAGAAAGGAACAATTTTAATTTTATAATGTCACCATCTACATCTTTATACTTTTGCATTTCACACAATTCAACAAAATTATTGAGATGGGCAAGATCATCAGAACTAACACCAGAAAATTGCTCTCGCATAACAAGATTCAAAAGAGAGCAGATTTAATTTCAAAGAATTCTGTTTAGTAGCAGTGGAGCAATAGGTGTGCATAAGAAATCATTATTATTTGTGGTTGTGAAGTCACACAACTTAGTATTTTCAGGAGTAGCCATTTTAGCAGTAGTAAATAAAGCAAACTAGATAAAATAAATGCAAGTAACTAATTTTTTTGTGTTTTTCGATATGAGAGCAAGACAAAGAAATAAAGTAGCAAGAATCTTTTTGGTGTTGACAGGCGCAGAAAACAAGTAAATAAAGTAAAGCAAGACAAAAACAAAGTAAAGAGATTGGATTGTGGAGACTCTCTTGCAGCTGTCTTGATCACCTCAACTGCCACTTAAAAGAGCTTGATACGCAGACAAGACGCCGTCCGTTGGGAACCTCAAGAGGAGGTGTGATGCGCACGGCAAGTTTTCCTCGAAGAAACCAAGGTTTATCAACCAGAGGAGCCAAGAAGCACGTTGAAGGTTGATGGCAATGGATGTAGTGCGCAACACTGTGATTCCGCACTAACGTGGAACCCGCACAACACAATTAAAGTACTTTGCCCCAACGAAACAAAGGAGGTTGTCAATCTCACCGGCTTGCTGTAACAAAGGATTAGATGTATAGTGTGGATGATGATTGTTTGCGTAAAACAAGAGAACAAGTATTGCAAGAGATTCTATTCAATGTAAAAGAATGGACCGGGTCCACAGTTCACTAGAGGTGTCTCTCCCATAAGATAAATAGCATGTTGGGTGAACAAATTACAGTGGGCAATTGACAAATAGAGAGGGCATGACCATGCACATACATGATATGATGAGTATTGTGAGATTTAATTGGGCATTACGACAAAGTACATAGACCACTATCCAGCATGCATCTATGCCTAAAAAGTCCACCTTCAGGTTATCATCCGAACCCCTTCCAGTATTAAGTTGCAAACAACAGCAATTGCATTAAGTATGGTGCGTAATGTAATCAATAACTACATCCCTGACATAGCATCAATGTTTTATCCCTAGTGGCAACAAGACATCCACAACCTTAGAACTTTCTGTCACGTCCCAGATTTAATGGAGGCATGAACCCACTATCGAGCATAAAATACTCCCTCTTGGAGTTAAGAGCAAAAACTTGGCCAAAGCCTCTACTAATAACCTGAGAGCATGCAAGATCATAAACAACACATAGGTAATAGATTGATAATCAACATAACATAGTATTCTATATCCATCGGATCCCGACAAACACAACATATAGAATTACAGATAGATGATCTTGATCATGTTAGGCAGCTCACAAGATCCGACAATGAAGCACATGAGGAGAAGACGACCATCTAGCTACTGCTATGGACCCATAGTCCAGGGGTGAACTACTCACCATCTCCTGAGGCGACCATGGCGGTGAAGAGTCCTCCGGGAGATGATTCCCCTCTCCCAGGGTGCCGGAGGCGATCTCCGAATCCCCCGAGATGGGATTGGCGGCGGCGGCGTCTCCGGAAGGTTTTCCGTATCGTGGCTCTCACACCGGGGCTTCACACGGGCTTTAAGCAGGCGGAGGCAACGCGGGGGCCACACGAGGCCCCACACACCAGGGCCGCGCGCCAAGACCTCGGGCCGCGCCGCCTGTTGTGGCGGCGCCGTGGCCCCACTTCCTTTCCCCTCGGTCTCTGGAAGCTTCGTGCAAAAATAGGACCTTGGGCGTTGATTTCGTCCAATTCGGAGAATATTTCCTTACTAGGATTTCTGAAACCAAAACAAATATAAAAGCAAAGCTCTTCGCATCTCGTTAATAGGTTAGTGCCGAAAATGTATAAATACGACATAAAGTATGTATAAAACATGTAGATATCATCAATAATGTGGCATGGAACATAAGAAATTATCGATACGTCGGAGACGTATCAGCTACCAAGCCAAAGAGAAAGAGGAAGAGGAGGACCAAGAAGAAGAAGAACAAGGAGAACATGGAGACCAACCTTGAAGGGAGCAATGCTAGCTCAAGAAGGGATGGGGTACCCAACTCCACCTCGACGGGTTTCGCCGGCTCTAACAACTCTTCTCATGTTCTTTTTGTTGATTACTATGGACATATTCGTGCTCGCTTTATTGGTCCTCAAAAGGACAATGTTGATTGGACTATTTGGGTTCCCAAACCCCTTGTTACTAACATGCTAGGACCCATTGAAAAATGGGTACCTAAATCCAAGACTTGATTCCTTGTAGGACTATGCTTCCGGTGGTGCTAAATGGGTGGTTGATAGTGGAGCCACAAGTCATATGACCGGAAGCAAGGATATTGTTGTCGACCTCGTGCCTTCTCTCTCCACCGTTTCATATGGCGACAACACGTGCTCTAAGGTATTGGGTCTTGGCAAGGTGGTGGTAACACCCGACATCTCACTTGTGAATGTCCTCCTTGTCGAGACCCTTGGTTACAACTTACTCTCCGTTCATCAAATTGCTCGTATGGGTCTATGCACATTCTTTGATGAACATATGGTGGTCCTCTTGTGGAGCAAGACACTCAATGTAGCTTTTGTTGGATATGTAGAGAACGGTTTGTATGTTGTTGATTTCTCCGGAAAGACAACGTCTTCCGCTCTTTGCCTATTCGCCAAAGGTGACAAGGGTTGGTTATGGCATCGCCGACTAGCCCATGTCAACATGAGGACTTTGCAAAGTCTCCACAAGGGTGGCCACATTCTCGGACTAAAAGAAGATGTCTCTTTTTGTAAGGATCGTGTTTGTAGGGCTTGCGTACAAGGAAAAATGCATGGAGCTCCTCACAAGGCCAAGACCATCATTTCTACCACAAGATGCTTGGAGCTCTTACATGTTGATCTCTTCGGTCCACCATCTCATGAAAGTCTTGGAGGAAAGAAGTATTGCCTCGTCATCGTTGATGACTATTCACGCTATTGTTGGGTATTCTTCTTCAAGTACAAGAGTGAGACTCAACGGACCATGATGGAGTTTGCCAACCAAGTTCAACGCAAGTACGACAACAAGATCCTCGCAATAAGGAGCGACAATGGAACGGAGTTCAAGAACTACACATTGGATGACTTCCTCGGCGAAGAAGGAATCCAACACCAATACTCCACGCCATATACTCCCCAACAAAATGGGGTCGCCGAAAGGAAGAATCGAACCTTGATCGAAGCCGCTCGAACCATGATGATGGAATACAAGTCCAACTACACCTTGGGCTAAGCTATCTCACCGCTTTCCATGCTACTAATCGCCTCTACTTTCGCAAAGGTCTCGAGAAGACACCATATGAGATCCTCACCGGCAACAAGCCTAATGTGTCATACTTCAAGGTCTTTGGATGCAAATGCTACATACTTGTCAAGGACACGCGCCTATCCAAGTTTGATTCAAGGGCTCAAGAAGGAATTTTCGTTGGCTATGCTACGGATTCTCACGCCTATAGAGTCTTCAACAAGTCAAGTGGACGTGTTGTAGAATCTTGTGATGTGACGTTCGATGAAGATGATAGATCTTGGAGGAGCGAAGTGCTTCTTGTGAGAAAGGAGATGCAATTCCCCCGGATACCATAGGAAGGATGGGTGTTGGCATTCGCCTACCTCAAGAGCTACCTTCTATGTGTACCGGGGAAGGACCAAGTTCCACCCAAGTGGAGCCATCTACACCACAAGGCCAAGCTTCTTCCGTTGATCTAACAAATGCAAGTCAACCTCTACAACAACCTCAAGTTCAACCTCAACCTCAAGATCAACCTCGACATCTACAACAACAATCAAGTCCAAGTTCACCACAACAAGCTCAAGAACAACATACACCGCAAGCTCGTCTACCTCAACACTCAACATCAAGTGACCAAGGTCAAGCTTCAAGTTCTTCTCCGAGTGGTTCGGGGACAATCTTCATGGACAATAATATTCCCTATACCCCCGAGCCATCCGGATCTCATGACAAAGTTGCCTCTTTCAACGACAATGGAGGTCAAGGCGAGGACCTAAACCGTGATGAAGGCGAAGAGGACTCACAAGAACCATCTCCTTTAGCCGACACTCGCCGTGAAGACCCCACTACAAGACACTTGCGTCTCAAGTCTCATTCCTTGCAAAACATCATTGGTGATCTAAAGAGAAATGTCACCACTCGGAGGCAACTTGCAAACTTTTGTGCGCACCATGCCTTTGTCTCTAGGGTGGAACCACTCAAAGTTGATGATGCTCTCAACGATCCCGATTGGTTGAATGCAATGCAAGAGGAACTCAACAACTTCAAGAGGAATGATGTATGGACTCTCATGAAGCGACCCGATCATTGCCGCAATGTTATCGGCACCAAGTGGATCTTCAAGAACAAGCAAGATGAAAGTGGCACGGTCATCCGCAACAAAGCAAGATTGGTGGCACAAGGCTATTCTCAAGTCGAAGGCGTGGACTTTGGTGAAACCTTTGCACCCGTTGCAAGGCTTGAGTCCATCCGTATCCTTTTGGCCTTTGCCTCACATCATGGCTTTAAGTTGCAACAAATGGATGTTAAGAGTGCTTTTCTTAATGGTCCTCTACATGAGGAAGTGTATGTGAAGCAACCCCCGGGGTTCGAGGACCCCCATTTTCCGGACCATGTCTTCAAGCTCAAAAAGGCCCTATATGGTCTCAAACAAGCTCCTAGAGCTTGGTATGAGCATCTCAAGGAGTTGCTTGAAGACCGTGGTTTCGAAGTGGGGAAAATCGATCCCACTCTTTTTACTAAGAAGGTCAATGGGGAGCTTTTCGTATGCCAACTCTATGTAGATGACATCATTTTTGGCTCTACTAACACAAAATTCAATGATGAGTTTGCTATGTTCATGACAAATAGGTTTGAGATGTCAATGATGGGTGAACTCAAGTACTTTCTTGGGTTTGAGATCAAGCAAATGCGATAAGGCACCTTCATCAATCAAGCGAAGTACCTCCAAGACATGCTCAAGCGCTTTGATATGAAGGGTGCCAAGGGGATTGGAACTCCAATGCAACTCAAGTGTCAACTCACTCTTGACGAGGCCGGCAAGGCGGTGGATACCAAGCTCTACCGTTCGATGATAGGTTCGCTTCTTTACCTTTGTGCCTCTCGTCCGGATATAATGTTAAGCGTTGGTATGTGTGCACAGTTTCAAGCAAGTCCGAAGGAAAGCCACCTTGTGGCGGTCAAAAGGATCTTTCGATATTTAGTTGATACCCCACACTTCGGATTATGGTACCCAAGGGACACAGACTTTGCTTTGATTGGCTTCACCGACTCCGATTGGGCGGGCGACAAGATTGATAGGTAGTCTACCTCCGGAGCATGTCACTTTCTTGGAAGATCTTTGGTGTGTTGGTCCTCGAAGAAGCAAAATTGTGTCTCCGTCTCCACCGCGGAAGCCGAGTATATTGCCGCGGCAAGTAGTTGTGCTCAAATCTTGTGGATGAGGCAAACCTTGCGGGATTATGGACTCGAGTATAGCAAGGTGCCTCTCTTGTGTGACAATGAGAGCGCAATCAAGATCGCCTACAATCCGGTTCTTCATGGCAAGACGAAGCACATTGAGATAAGGAACCACTTCATCCGGGATCACATTGCTCGCGGAGATATTGTACTATCCTACATTAGCACCAAGGAGCAATTGGCGGACATCTTCACGAAGCCCTTGGATGAGAAGCGTTTCATTGAGTTGAGGCATGAGCTAAATATCATCGATCCATCGAACTTTGGATACGCCCCACGTATCGATAACTTATGTTCTGCCATATTATTGATGATACCTACATGTTTTATGCACACTTTATGTCATATTCGTGCATTTTCTCGAACTAACCTATTAACAAGATGCCGATGCGCCAGTTCCTTTCTTTTTTTTCAGAAATCCTAGTAACGAAATATTCTCGAATTGGACGAAACGAAACCTGTGGCCTATTTTCCACTCCGAGCTTCCAAGACCGAAGAACACACGCTGGGCCACGAGGTGGCCAAACCATAGGGCGGGCGCCCAGGTCTTGGCCGCGCCGACCTGTGGTGTGGCCCCGTGCCCCCCCGACGCTCCCTTCCGCCTACTTAAAGCCTCCGTCGCGAAACCCCCGATGCGAAAACCACGATACGGAAAACTACCGAGACGCCGCGCCGCCGATCCCATCTCGGGGATTCGAGATCTCCTCCGCACTCACGGAGAGGGGATTCATCTCCAGGACTCTACACCGCCATGGTCGCCCGGAGTGATGAGTGAGTAGTTCACCGGACTATGGGTCCATAGCAGTAGCTAGATGGTTGTCTTCTCCTCATTGTGCTTCATTGTTGGATCTTGTGAGCTGCCTAACATGATCAAGATCATCTATCTGTAATTCTATATGTTGTGTTTGTCGGATCCGATGGATAGAGAATACCATGTCATGTTAATTATCAAGTTATTATACATGTGTTGTTTATGATCTTGCATGCTCTCCGTTTCTAGTAGAGGCTCTGGCCAAGTTTTTACTTTTAACTCCAAGAGGGAGTACTTATGCTCGATAGTGGGTTCATGCCGCATTGACACCGGGACAGTGACATAAAGTTCTAAGGTTGTGTTGTGTCGTTGCCACTAGGGATAAAACATTGGCGCTATGTCCGAGGATGTAGTTGTTGATTACATTACGCACCATACTTAATGCAATTGTCCGTTGCTTTGCAACTTACTGGAGGTTCGGATGATAACCTGAAGGTGGACTTTAGGCATAGATGCAGCTTGGATGGCGGTCTATGTACTTTGTCGTAATGCCCAATTAAATCTCACTATACTTATCATGTCATGTATGTGCATTGTTATGCCCTCTCTATTTGTCAATTGCTCGACTGTAATTTGTTCACCCAACATGCTTTTATCTTATGGGAGAGACACCTCTAGTGAACTGTGGACCCCGGTCCATTCTTTAATACTGAAATACAAATCTGCTGCAATACTTGTTTTACTATTTTCTCTCGCAAACAATCATCTTCCACACAATACGTTAATCCTTTGTTACACAAGCCGGTGAGATTGACAACCTCACTGTTCGTTGGGGCAAAGTACTTTGGTTGTGTTGTGCAGGTTCCACGTTGGCGCCAATCTCTGTTGCGCCGCACTACATCCCGCCCATCAACCTTCAACGTGCTTCTTGGCTCCTCCCCGTTCGATAAACCTTGGTTTCTTTCTCAGGGAAACTTGCCTGTGCATCATACCTTCCTCTTGGGGTTACCCAACGAACGTGTGAAATACATGCCATCAAGCATATTTTCTGGGGCGCTGTTGCTTGGGAGATCAAGACACGCCGCAAGGGAGTCTCCACTTCTCAATCTCTTTACTTTGTTTTTGTCTTGTTTTATTTTATTTACTACTTTGTTTGCTGCATTATATCAAAACACAAAAAATTAGTTGCTAGTTTTACTTTATTTACTGTCTTGTTTGCTATATCAAAAACACAAAAAAATTAGTTTACTTGCATTTACTTTATCTAGTTTGTTTTATTTACTACTGTTAAAATGGCCAACCCTGAAAATACTAAGTTCTGTGACTTCACTAGCACAAATAATAATGTTTTCCTATGCACACCTATTGCTCCACCTGCTACTACAGCAGAATTTGAAATTAAACCTGCTTTACTAATCTTGTCATGAGAGAGCAATTTTCTGGTGTTAGTTCTGATGATGTTGCTGCCCATCTCAATAATTTTGTTGAACTATGTGAAATGCAAAAATATAAAGATGTAGATGGTGACATTATAAAATTAAAATTGTTCCCTTTTCTCATTAAGAGGAAGAGCTAAAGATTGGTTGCTATCTCTCGCCTAAGAATAGTATTGATTCATGGACTAAATGCAAGGATGCTTTTATTGGTAGATATTATCCCCCCGCTAAAAATTATATCTTTGAGGAGTAGCATAATGAATTTTAAACAATTGATAATGAACATGTTGCTCAAGCTTGGGAAAGAATGAAATCTCCGTTAAAAATTGCCCAACCCATGGACTGACTACTTGATGATCATCCAAACCTTCTATGCAGGACTAAATTTTTCTTCGCTGGATTCAGCTGCTCTGAGGTACCTTTATGTCCATCACTCTTGGTGAAGCAACAAAGCTCCTTGATAATATGATGGTTAATTACTCTGTGGCACACGAAAGAGCTCCACAAGGTAAGAAGGTAAATTCTGTTGAAGAAACCTCTTCCTTGAATGATAAAGTTGATGCTATTATGTCTATGCTTGCGAATGATAGGAATAATGTTGATCCTAATAATGTTCCATTAGCTTCATTGGTTGCTCCAGAAGAACATGTTGATGTAAACTTCATTAAAAATAATAATTTCAACAACAATGCTTATCTGAACAATTCTAGTAATAACTATAGGCCATATCCTTATAATAATGGTAACTGTTATGCTAATTCTTATGGGAATTTTACAACAATAATAGGAATACACCCTCTGGACTTGAGGCCATGCTTAAATAATTTATTAGTACACAAACTGCCTTTTACAAATCTGTTGAGGAAAAGCTCAATAAAATTGATATTCTTGTTTCTAGAGTTGATAGTCTTGCCTCTGATGTTGATCTTTTGAAATCGAAAGTTATACCTAATAGGATATGAAAATAAAATTGTTACTACAGCAAATGCCATCCAAGTTAGAATTAATGAGAATATAAGATTAATGGCTGAACTGCTAGGTGGGATAGAGAAGATAATGAAAAACTAGCTAAAGAGGAAAATGTAGCTAAAGTTTGGACTATTACCACCACAAGTAATGCTAATTCTTCACATGTTGCTGCACCTCCTACTATCAATGGTAAAATAATTGGTGTTAGCAATGCTTCTACCCTAGTGCAAAGCGCAAAACACTTAAATCGTTAAAACAAATCATGTGATAAACTCTTAAATTTTTTCCAACCTTGGGATGATAATCCCATTGCTTTAGATTGTAATGATTTAGATTTTGATGATTGCCACATCTCTGAAGTTATAAAGTTCTTGCAAAAACTTGCTAAGAGTCCCAATGCTAGTGCTATAAATTTGGCTTTCACAAAACATATTACAAATGCTCTCATAAAAGCTAGAGAAGAGAAACTAAAACTTGAAACTTATATTCCTAGAAAGCTAGAGGATGGTTGGGAGCCCATCATTAAAATGAGAGTCAAAGATTTTGATTGTAATGCCTTATGTGATCTTGGTGCAAGTCTGTTATGCCTAAGAAAGTTCATGATATGCTTGACTTGCCACCATTGAAGAATTGTTATTTGGATGTTAATCTCACCGATAATGCTAAAAAGAAACCTTTGGGGAGAGTTGATAATGTGCATATTATGGTTAACAATAACCTTGTCCCCGTTGATTTTGTTGTCTTGGATATTGAATGCAATGCATCTTGCCCCATTATAATTCTTCGAACCGTTGGTGCTACTATTGATATGAAGGAAGGTAATATTAAATATCAATTTCCTCTCAAGAAAGGTATGGAACACTTCCCTAGAAAGAGAATGAAGGTACCTTATGATTCTATCATTAGAACAAATTATGATGTTGATGCTTCATCTCTCGATGTTACTTGAGTTACACTTTCGCGCGAAGCAAAGGCGTTAAAGAAAAGCGCTTATGGGAGACAACCCATGTTTTTACTCCAGATTTTTGTTTTATTTGTGTCTTGGAAGTTGTTTACTACTAGCAAAACTCTCCTTATCTTAGTTTTGAGTTTTGTTGTGCCAAGTAAAGTCTTGATAGAAAAGTAAGTACTAGATTTGATTACTGCACAGTTCCAGATTTCTTTGCTGTCACGAATCTGGGTCTATCTCCTGTAGGTAGCTCAGAAAATTACGCCAATTTACGAGCATGATCCTCAGATATGTACGCAACTTTCATTCAATTTGAGCATTTTCGTTTGAGCAAGTCTGGTGGCCTAATAAAATCCATCTTTACGGACTGTTCTGTTTTGACAGATTCTGTTTTTATTTCGCATTGCCTCTTTTGCTATGTTGGATGAATTTCTTTGATCCACTAATGTCCAGTAGCTTTATGAAATGTCCAGTGTGTTAAGAATGATTGTGTCACCTGAACATGTGAATTTTTATTATGCACTAACCCTCTAATGAGTTGTTTCGAGTTTGGTGTGGAGGAAGTTTTCAAGGGTCAAGAGAGGAGTATGATGCAATATGATCAAGGAGAGTGAAAGTTCTAAGCTTGGGATGCCCTGTGGTGCACCCCTGCATATATTAAGAAGACTCAAGTGTTTAAGCTTGGGGATGCCCAAGGCATCCTTCTTCATCAACAACATTATCAGGTTCCTCCCCTAAAACTATATTTTTATTCGGCCACATCTTATGTACTTTGCTTGGAGCGTCGGTTTGTTTTTGTTTTTGTTTTGTTTGAATAAAATGATCCTAGCATTCACTTTATGGGAGAGAGACACGCCCTATTGTAGCATATGGACAACTATGTCCTTAGGCTTTACTCATAGTCTGAAGTTTCATCTTCGTTAAATTGTTATATGGTTGGAATTGGAAAATGCTACATGTAGTAACTCTAAAATGTCTTGGATAATTTGATACTTGGCAATTGTTGTGCATGTTTAAGCTCTTGCATCATATACTTTGCACCCATTAATGAAGAAATACTTAGAGCTTGCTAATTTGGTTTGCATATTTGGTCTCTAGAGTCTAGATAACATCTAGTATTGAGTTTTGAACAACAAGGAAGACGGTATGGAGTCTTATAATGTTTACCATATGTCTTTTATGTGAGTTTTGCTGCATGCTTCATCCTTGTGTTTGTTTCAAATAACCTTGCTAGCCTAAACCTTTGTATCGAGAGGGAATACTTCTCATGCATCCAAAATACTTGAGCCAACCACTATGCCATTCGTGTCCACCATACCTACCTACTACATGGTATTTATCCGCCATTCCAAAGTAAATTGCTTGAGTGCTACCTTTAAAATTCCATCATTCACCTTTGCAATATATAGCTCATGGGACAAATAGCTTAAAAACTATTGTAGTATTGAATATGTACTTATGCACTTTATATCTTATTAAGTTGCTTGTTGTGCGATAACCAACCATGTTTCTGGGGACGCCATCAACTATTCTTTGTTGGATATCATGTGAGTTGCTATGCATGTCCGTCTTATCTGAAGCAAGAGAGATCTACCACCTTCATGGTTGGAGCATGCATATTGTTAGAGAAGAACTTTGGGCCGCTAACTAAAGCCATGATTCATGGTGGAAGTTTGGACATATATCCTCAATCTCGTAAGAGAATAATAATTGTTGCCACATGCTTATGCATTAAAGAGGAGTCCATTATCTGTCCATGTTGTCCGTATGGATGTCTAAGTTGAGAATAATCAAAAGCGAGAAATCCAAAATGCGAGCTTTCTAGACCTTTGTACAGGCGGCATGGAGGTACCCCATTGTGACACTTGGTCAAAACATGTGCAAGATCCCCCAAGCTAATTAGGACAAGGTGCTGGCACTATTAGTATACTATGCATGAGGCTTGCAACTTGTAAGATATAATGTACATAACTCATATGCTTTATTACTACCGTTGACAAAATTGTTTCATGTTTTCAAAATAAAAGCTCTAGCACAAATATAGCAATCGATGCTTTCCCTCTTTGAAGGACCATTCTTTTTTACTTTTATGTTGAGTCAGTTCACCTATCTCTCTCCACCTCAAGAAGCAAACACTTGTGTGAACCGTGCATTGATTCCTACATACTTGCATATTGTACTTGTTATATTACTCTATGTTGACAATTATCCATGAGATATACATGTTACAAGTTGAAAGCAACCGCTGAAACTTAATCTTCCTTTGTGTTGCTTCAATACCTTTACTTTGATTTATTGCTTTATGAGTTAACTCTTATGCAAGACTTATTAATACTTGTCTTGAAGTACTATTCATGAAAAGTCTTTGCTTTATGATTCACCTGTTTACTCATGTCATCACCATTGTTTTGATCTGCATTCACTACATATGTTTACAAATAGTATGATCAAGGTTATGATGGCATATCACTTCGAAATTATCTTGTTATCGTTTTACCTGCTCGGACGTAAAAACTAAGTTTGGGGATGCTTGATACGCCCGACGTGACGATAATTTCTTATGTTCTATGCCATATTATTGATGATACCACATGTTTTATGCACACTTATGTCATATTCGTGCATTTTCTCGGAACTAACCTATTAACAAGATGCGAAGTGCCAGTTCCTGTTTGCTGTTTTTGGTTTCGTAAATCCTAGTAACGAAATATTCTCTAATTGACGAAACGAAACCCAGGGGCCTATTTTTCCACTTAGGCTCAAGACCGAAGAACACGATTGGGCCACGAGGTGGCCAAACCATAGGGCGGCGCTGCCTGTGTCTTGGCCGCGCCGACTCGTGGTGGGGCCCCTGCCCTGCCCCGATCGCCCCTTCCGCCTACTTAAAGCCTCCGTCGCGAAACCCCCGATGCGAAAACCACGATACGAAACCTTACCGAGACGCCGCCGCCGATCCCATCTCGGGGATTCTGAGATCTCCCACCCGCTGTGAGAGGGGATTCATCTCCCCGAGGACTCTACACCGCCATGGTCGCTTCCGGAGTGATGAGTGAGTAGTTCACCCCTGGACTATGGGTCCATAGCAGTAGCTAGATGGTTGTCTTCTCATTGTGCTTCATTGTTGATCTTGTGAGCTGCCTAACATGATCAAGATCATCTATCCGTAATTCTATATGTTGTGTTTGTCGGGATCCGATGGATAGAGAATACCATGTCATGTTAATTATCAAGTTATTATACATGTGTTGTTTATGATCTTGCATGCTCTCCGTTTCTAGTAGAGGTTCGCCAAGTTTTTACTTTTAACTCCAAGAGGGAGTACTTATGCTCGATAGTGGGTTCATGCCTCGCATTGACACTGGGACAGTGACAATAAAGTTCTAAGGTTGTGTTGTGTTGTTGCCACTAGGGATAAAACATTGGCGCTATGTCCGAGGATGTAGTGTTGATTACATTACGCACCATACTTAATGCAATTGTCTCGTTGCTTTGCAACTTAATACTGGAGGGGGTTCGGATGATAACCTGAAGGTGGACTTTTTAGGCATAGATGCATGATAGCGGTCTATGTACTTTGTCGTAATGCCCAATTAAATCTCACTATACTTATCATGTCATGTATGTGCATTGTTATGCCCTCTATTTGTCAATTGCCCGACTGTAATTTGTTCACCCAACATGCTTTTATCTTATGGGAGAGACACCTCTAGTAACTGTGGACCCCGGTCCATTCTTTAATACCGAAATACAAATCTGCTGCAATACTTGTTTTACTATTTTCTCGCAAACAATCATCTTCCACACAATACGGTTAATCCTTTGTTACAGCAAGCTTGATTGACAACCTCACTGTTTCGTTGGGGCAAAGTACTTTGGTTGTGTTGTGCAAGTTCCACGTTGGCCGGAATCTCTGGTGTTGCACCGCACTACATCCCGCCGCCATCAACCTTCAACGTGTTTGGCTCCTCCGGTTCGATAAACCTTGGTTTCTTTCTCGAGGGAAAACTTGCCCTGGCGCATCATACCTTCCTCTTGGGTTACCAACGAACGTGTGAAATACACGCCATCACTTTGCTTGACCGCCGTGCGCACATACCACTCCTAACCTTTATATCTAGATGAGAGGCACGCATGGACATAGGGGGAGTGCGGTTTAAATCCATTGAGCTATCACTCCCCCCATAATGCATAAAGAAATCCAAAACATTTGCTATTTGTCAATTACGTGACTTATGAGCTTCATGTTGAGTTGTAGTCCGTGAGTCCTAGATACATCTACGCGACCTCACAACTACTATACTCTTACACGGTGGCTTCAGCCACCAACACCCCCTCTTTGAGGGTTTTTCGGTTCTTCGTAACCTTGTTTTGTCTTTCTTCTTTGCTTTCTTCTTCTTGTTTTTGAGAACCTCCTTCAAGCTTGTTTTCTCATGATTTTTGCAAGCTTGGTTGTATGTTCTTTTTCTCCATCCTTCTAGTTTCGTCACCCTCCTTTTTGGTGTTCCGATGCCAAAGGGGGAGAAGTTCCTAGGTGGATGGGGACCTTTGTTGTTTGTAGCCGTTTGGTTCTAGTTGCTTATCGTGTCTTATGGCTACATCAACAACCCTATGGAGGCATCTTATTGTGAGTTTGGGTATTCTCAAGGCTATGGTATGATAACTTCACCCAAATCTCCGTGTATCATCTTATGTTGCCCATTTTGTGCATGTGCTATTTGAACATGTCGTATATCTATGTTGCATATGTGCTCGATTTGTAAAAATGAGGGGGAGTAATGTCTCTACAACATGTGTATTTGTATTCAAATACATATTCATGATATGCACATGTGTAGGGGGAGCTCCGTCGAGTTTTTGCAAATCTAAAGTATCTCATCATAATATCATATGTTATTGCCAACTCTTGTGTTGTCATCAAACACCAAAAAGGGGGAGATTGTAAGAGCAAACTTTAAACCCCAAGTTTTGTGTGTTTGATGACAACACTTGAGATATCTCACCGTGTGCCTTGAGTATCATTGTTAGATTTGCAAGAGCACGGTGACCTCGCCAGACGCTCAAGATCGGAAGACTGAAGCGTAGTTGATAGGTTTTCTGGTTTTGTGTGTGTTAGCGAGGTAACATGGTTGGAGAGAAAAAGGGAAGAAAACCAGATTTAGCCAGGCACTACTGGCATTCGTAGCGGTAGTGTCTGCTGCTCCTATAGGTACCGCCTCGCCGTCCGAGTCTGCGCTGATTTCGTCTCCCGAACACGCTGCGGTACCCCTGCAGTACTGGGCGGTAGTACCGCCACGGCACCACTTAGGTATCAGAATCGAGACGGTCAGACACTGGTACCGCTCCGGTACCGCTTTGGATCCATAAGGTTTGGACCCTATTGCGGTACCTGCTGTACTGCATGCGTAGTAGCTCAAGTCCCTTGACCCGTATCTGGGAGGATTCAACCGGAGCGGTAGTACCGCTTCCCGTGTCTGGTAGACCGCTTAGGCTAAATCCAGCACATAATCTGTGGATTTGGAGGAGCCTATTTAAGGGCCCCTTCTTCCCAACACGATTTTATCTCTTCCCCTTCTCTCTCTCCTCCATTGTTGCCGAAGAATTTTTGAGGATCTCCCTCCCCATCCAACCAATCTTGCCCAAACTTTGAGGAAGGGTGGAGGAGACCTCGATCTATAGTTCTACCAAGAGAGATTTCACCAATACTAGCTATTCCTTAGTGGATCTTGGTGGTAGGGTTCCTTAGTGGGGCATTGGAGAAGAGTTCCTTTGGTGAAGCCTTGGAGGAGCTTCTTGGTGGAGCCTTGGAGGAGCTTCTTGGTGGAGCATTGGAAGAGTTCCTTGGGTGGAGCATTGAAGATGGGTTCCTATGGTGGAGCATTGGAGATGTGCAGCATGGAGTCTAGCTTGGTGATGTACTAGCTCCATAGAGTGTTGGGAGCATCCTTGTGTGTGGAGCTCGCCCAACCTTGTGAAGGAATCACCGCCGACCGTGCCCAGTGGAAGAGGAGCACTCCGTGGAGCCTCTCGAGGAAGAGGAGGAGGCCTTCCTGTGTGGTGTGGCCGCCAGTCTCTTGTGAGACTAGCACCCCTCAACGCACGCACTTCCTTTAGTGGAAGGAATCGGGAAACAAACTCGACTCGCCTCGCGCCCCGGTTGTCTCGCTCCTTACTCTCGTTATCTTGTTGATTCCTTTACTTGTTGCACTTGTCCGATATTCATTGTAGGATCACCCCCATTGCTAAAGTTCACACATTTACCTTCCGTTGCACTAAAATTGAAAAAGACTAAAACTTGCCGTAGCGCCATTCACCCCCCCTCTTGTTCGCTACGATCCATTCACTCGGCCGACTGAAAATTAAGTTAGAGCTCAAAATCCTTGACCTTTGGATTTGCATCATGATTCGTGCTAGAGGTGGGTTGCAACTGGAAAATTTCAAGTTGCAACTCCAGGAAAAATAGTTCACACTGCACAAGATCGTAGGATAAAGTCACTCGAGTGAAAGTTTAGCTAATTCTCAATCGATCAAGAATTAGATGCACACATATAGAAACCGTGAGTTATGATCGATTTACATTCAACCGAGCTAGCAAAATATTAAATTTAATTCCCAATCCTACTACATTAATTGCATCCTCATTATAATCATCTCCTTTTGCCCTCAGACTTACCCTACACGCAAATAAAATGAATTTTCCCGTGATTGAAAGCTTGGTGTTGAATTGATATTTCCTTATTTTAAGGGAAAAATGCTTCTTGAGTTATGAAAAGCTGAGTACAAGACACCACCATTTATACCAACTTTCGTTTTCGTTCTTTAAAATGCTTAACCTAAATTTATGAAATTTTGTACATATATGGTATGGCGAGTCCTCAACCTGCTATCAGAATTTCAGCTCAATCCAACAATATTTGACTCCCCAAGCTAATAATATCTCAAGAATATGCACCTTTAAACTGCCCACAGACAAATCTAACTAAACACTAGACTAAACAACTCTCAAATATGGTGCTCCACTAAGTGAATAGTCAATCCAAACTACACGAATTGTAAGTGATCCAAGTGAAACAAACTTAGCAAGTTTGAAGTCAATCCAAACAGTTTGAGCCCCTGATAAACAAGATCAGCAAAGAGCCACCCATTTGGACTTAGTTTCTCTCACTTTCTTTTCTGCATGTGCGGAGTTTTGTTGCTCTACTTTCAGCATGATTTCACACCACAAGTCACCAAGGGAAGGGCTGCTAGGGTTTCATCTTCTTTCTCAAAAAGACATCTCATCATTTCCATCAGCTGAGATTGGTGGGGCCCATAAAGTGATGAATTTATGTGGTTTGAGTTGTGTTGCCATTTCACCTCCATGTAGAAAATTAGTGCAACAAGCTGGGATAGGAATGGATCAAGTTTGGATCGGTGAAGCTCTCTTACACATGCATGTTCATATCCATATGATTATCCATTATTCGTGGGAAGAAAGATCCCTCCATGTCCATACGCACTGGATATCCAAGTATTCATGGATGCTCGTGAAGCAATAAAAACATATGGAAACAATCAAGGCAGCAATTAAGAAGTGTACAAAGTGTAGCGACAAAGTTACAAAAATAATAGCCCAATCAACATAAATTTAAAATTGTAGGAGCAAGCCACTAGCATATGGGTAGGAGCCTAATGGACTAACCCTAATGCACATGTAGACAGGTCCAAGAAAAAGATAGTATTGCCTCCTTTCCATATTAGTTGTCGCACATTTAGTATATACTAAATCAGCGACAACCAAAATGGAACAAAAGGAGTAGTATTCATGTTAGCTCACCAAGATTGCATCACACAATCCATTTCATCCAACCCAAGGCTCTAATTGAGGCCGCATGTACACTGGTGCTTCATGGAGCAAAATCTATGTGCATGTCCAAAGCGGCGAGTTCGTAGGTACCCTCCACTGATTTTTATTGGCAAAAAATGTTATCATACTTATGTCCAACTAGTCGCATTTTCGTAGATACCTCGGTCCATGTATAATACCACCATTCCTACCAACAAGAATCAGAAACAATTTAGGGAGAAATTCAAGCAGTCCGAGAAGTAAGAACTAGCCGATGGAGCGTGGAGCAAAATCTAACAAAAAGAAAAACACATTTGTTTTTGTGAAAGAAAAAAAGCTCATTTAAATTTTGATAAACTGCATTCTTTATCGAGGCCTAACAAAGCCCAACAGTTTGGCCCATTGGACAATTAGAATGGTAACACCTGATGGCATACGGTCTCGCTCTCGCCATCGAACAATAGCGGCCGTTCGATCTTCCGAACCCTAACCATATTTATAAGGCACCTTCGCCCGCCTCCACGAAACCCTATCGTCTCCGCGCAGCCACCACCGAAGCAGACTCCGGAGAGCAAGCAAGGCGGCGGCAGAGATGGCGCGCGGCGTGGCAGCGGCTACCAAGGGCGGCGCTGGCGCTGGGAAGAAGAAGGGGTCAGTCACCTTCGTGATCGACTGCACCAAGCCCGTCGACGACAAGATCATGGAGATCGCGTCGCTCGAGAAGTTCCTACAGGAGCGCATCAAGGTCGCTGGTGGCAAGGCCGGCAACCTTGGAGACTCCGTCACCGTCGCCCGCGACAAGAGCAAGGTCACCGTCACCTCCGACGGGGCCTTCTCCAAGAGGTATAAGCACCCCTGCCTGCTCCTTCCCAGATCCACCCATATCTTTCTCAAAAAAAAAAAAAAGATCCACCCATATCGCAGTCCTAGTCAGGTGTGGTTCCCGGTTAGTACTTGTTCAATCACAGGGCCATTGTATCTGTGGAAATGCTTGTGCGCGCGCATTGTCGTCAACTGTTGATTGGTCTTAGGATTCCATGCCATTCGTAGTGTGTGTGGTAATATGGAACGCTCGAGGTATTTGGTCGTCGCGTGATATTGATTCATATATGAGTCCAGTGCTGGAAATTGATATGGTTATTGTAGTAGTGCTCTAATTGCATATTTGCTGGTTGCCCGCTGCTATATCAAAAGTGTTGTTGGTTGTAGTCAATAACTTCTGTTTTGACTTGTCATGAGTTCGTGGCATAAAAGTCAGTAGCTTTTCAGTCTCAGTGGCTCTGTCTAGTAAGAGGGTTTGTACGAAATGTACTAGACGTGTAGATGAACTGACCTCAGCTAGTGAAAGATTTGGAGGCAGTTCAGATGCCATGGCTAATTTTTGTTATGTTTACATGGCATAGTTCAATCTAGTTTAAGCTGCCTCTCGTGTTGTGGCCTGGAATTCTGGATAAACTTTTCTTTTGCTAAAAGTCTATAATTCTCCATTTTAGTATTAGTAATTAGTAATGGTCTGCACTGCATCAGATTAAATGAGTGTCATTGCTTTAAGTCGTCATTCTCCATTTTAGTTTAGTTGTCAATACTTTTTTGTTTTCATTTATCATGAAAACGGGCATAGGTGATAAACCCATTGCTTTTGTGCATTGTGTATCATGTATTCTTGTAATGTTCAGTTTGATAAATTCTCATTTTTCCCAGGTACTTGAAGTACTTGACCAAGAAGTACCTGAAGAAGCACAATGTGCGTGACTGGCTTCGGGTGATTTCTTCCAACAAGGACCGCAGCGTCTACGAGCTCCGGTACTTCAACATTGCTGAGAATGAGGGCGAGGAGGAGGATTAGATGCAATGCCTTGTTTCTATCTCTTGTGAAACTTTGAACTTGCTGGGGCACTTATGTAGTAGAGTTTTGATGTTCAATTTTCCACCAATGTTTTGAATTGTGGTGACTCTGGGTGATGCGATAACCAAGTTGAGAAATTATCTGTTCTTGTCTCTGTGGTTTGTAGAGACGTGATTTGTGGTCATGTGATAGTTTTGTCCTGACCTATTACTCTCTCTTAATCTGCCTTCCTCTCCCACTTTCACTGAATCACAGGAACAGAAACACATTCTTCTCGGGGCCCAATAGAGTATCTTGGAACCATAGTTTGCTGAGAAGCATGCTTGAACGCGCACTCCAGTTTGTGCAGACCAATATCTTATTTTATTTTCTGTTGCTGCATTTCTCTCCCTCTTTCATTCATTACAGGAGCAGCAACATATTCTTCTGGGGGCCCAATAGCCTATCTTAACTTTAGTTTGTTGAGACTAGTCATAGTGGGAAGTAACATAGAGTAGTAACATCAAAGTAGTATCATATATCTTCATTAATTAGCTTATAGACTCATTGTATCTTGAGCAGTGTTGAGAAGTGTTGAGTTGGACACTTAGTTTATGCAGATCGTATCTCATTTTAGTTTTTGTTGCTCTTTACCAGGTAATACATTCCAGAATACAATATGCTCAGGTGTGGGTTACAAAATGGCATCCTAGCTAATATCAGGAATTTTAATCATCATATTCGGTAGATCTTAGATGCCCAAACAGTGCATGTTTCTTTTGCCCAGATGGAAGTTTGGGCTTTCAAATCCAGAATTTCAGGCAAACCGCGAAGCCTGTAACGAATGCAGAGTATCAAAACACCATTGTTGTTACCTCACAGCCGTCTATGCAATTTCTATTTTATTTTATTCAATTACAATAATAAATAAACTGGATTCCTCACAACATCAAACTGGATTCTTCAAAAAATGTCGACAGATACATGAATCTCTTCTGAGATCAAATTGGTCCAAAATGCAGGAACAGCTTACTTGGGGCAACACTTTCTAGCAACATTTATTGGGAAAAGATTCACACCATTCAAAGATTGCGGAAGTTGGTCACAACCAAATATCTGGAGCTGATTCTCTGCTTGGCTATCTACGTGCATACTCAAGCAAACGCAGGGGTGGGTGTGCAACCAGTGGCAGGTACAACTCCGGAGGTCTTCTGTGCAGAGCTGTACTTCTTTGTGACGAACCTAAGATGTTTCATTTGTCAGTTACCACTCATCAGATACATCATACTGCAGTTATAGTTAATAATCTAGTGGTCAGTGTTTACATGCTGATGATTAAAGTAACTGTACATTTGCTTAACATCTTCGCTGCAATAATTGTTTTGACATGCAGGCATAACAGGAAGCTAACACTTGTACTATCATTTGAGTTCTCTTGATTGGACACACAAACTTTACTTTAACAAAAAAAATTGCAATTCAGTGGATATCACAAGGTTGTAAGTAGTATAATGATATCATCATAAGTATTGAGGTTCATAAACAATAGATACCTGAAGAAATCTCTCCATAGCAATTCAAACATTAACCAATTTGTTCCAGCATCCGATCCTCCGTCACCATTCTTGGCTGTTGACCCTGATGGAGTTGTTCTACAAGGAAGAAAATATTGCCAGTCATGCACAAAATGAACTACACCATAACATAGTGACAAGACTGAGTATGTTACTACTTTCTCCCTATGCTTCTGTACTGTTCAGCAACATGACATACCTAACGGCATGCTTCTTTAACTCCTCATACATGAAACGTGGAGAGAGGCACCCAGTAGCAAGCCATGGTGAAATTTTGCAGGAGAAATTAGCACCATATATGCTATTCTGACTACCATCTCTGGCAGCTTTGTTTGGCTGCATACAAATTTCTGCAGCAAATTTCTTGAGCCTTTCCAGGGCTTCTGCCTCACCGCCAATGAGAGTTGAACCAACAGCAGATTTTGATTCCTACATGAACAAAATTAATTTTGAAGTTCAGAAATAAGTAGCACACATGGGGATAAATATGATTAATCGAATGTGTGTAGGGTATTGAATTGTTACTGGCAAGAGCATACACACATCACTGATGGAAACATAAATAAAATTATGCTACTAGTTAAACAACATACAAAGAAATGACCTACGTCTCAAATAAACTGACCCTGCCATTGATGTCACTATCCACAGACTACGCACACAAACCGCAAAACTAAGCATTTGGTGTCAGCATCAATGCCGCTGTCTGCATTTTACACATAAAATATCAAGATTGCACGGAAGCAAAGACAAAACCATGATACTTTACTTTCATGTGGTACAATCCTGTTACCGCATTTTATCAGTTTACGACCAGAAAAGGAAGAGTCGTGTTTTCATTTTGTCTCATACTACTCACACAACCACAAACATGAGCAAACAAGAAAGCAAGCAGGCAAACCCCGGCACTACCTTCAATAATATAGCCAGTAGCAAATAATTAGGCCATATGAACCAAAACAAACGACACAACCAACTTTTCTACCGAATTTTCTTTCGTGACGTTGATTCAACCTACCAAAATAATCACCTAAGAATAGAATCTATTACTCCCTCTGATCCTTTTTAATTGTCTAGGATTTAATACAACTTTGTACTAAATCCGAGTCAATTAAAAGGGATCGGAGGGAGTACAACAATTGACTAGCAAAGTGGTCAAGGTTACCAAGCATGCTATAGTTGGCTACTTCATCCACTTCTATTTGCACAATTCAGCATGGCAATTATCAAATTCATAAACTAATACCACGTAGTACTTGGTAAGTAGCTGCAGCTTAAAATGTGGCTTAGTAAGAATGAGCGTCGCTTGAGTTTTTTTTACCTGTGCCATGGCCGGTGGCGCAGAGAGCCCAAGCTCACCAAGCGTGGGGATGTCGCCTGGCTCGAGCACATTCTTCATAGGCACGCACTTGACCTCTTCCGGCGCGTCCAGCACCTTCCTAACCTCCAAGCCCTTGACGGCCTCCCTGAATCCGCCATAGTTGGATGGCATGTCATCGAGCCTGAATGGCAGATCGTCCAGGTGGTAGAGCGTGCTGCCCCAGAAGTACTTGACCTCGACGCCTTCCTTCTCAATGGCCTTGCTAACATTCTCCTCGGCGCGGCACTCGTCCCGCGAGACCTCCCCGTGCGCGTAGACGGCCTCGGCCCCGGCGGCGCGCGCGCGAGTTCGGGATGACCACCCGGGCCTACCCACGCGCATGACACCAGGTCGCCGCCCCGCGCGCGGAGGCCGCGGCGCAGGTCGGCGACGGAGTCGAGCAGGAAGCTGGCGCGGTAGGGCCCGGTGCGGTCGAAGCCCGAGGGGACTTGCCGAAGTCGCGCGGGTCGAAGACGAAGACGGGGAGGAGGGAGGAGGAGGCGCCGACGGCGGCGTGGAGGGGCTCGTGGTCGTGGAGGCGCAGGTCGGCGCGGAACCAGACGAGCGTGCGGCGGCGTCTGCGGCGCCCGGGGCGCCGGAGGGGAATGGCGGGAGAGGCTGGGCGAGGAGGCGGTGAGCGGGGACAGGAGGGAGGCCGCGGCGGCGTTGAGGGTGGAGCGGCGCGGGGAGGAGGAGGCGGCGGTGGGTGCAGGCAGACGGCGAGGGTGGAGATTTGGGTGGGTAGGTTGGAAGGTGGCGGCGTTGGACAAGGTGGGCAGGGGTGGCGATGAAGGAGAGGAGAGGGAGAAGAACATGGCCGGGTTGGGGTCGTCGCGCGGCGAGGTGGCGTGGGCGGCGGGGTCGGCGTCGGAGGCGGCGGGCCATGGGTGGCGGTGGCGGTGGTTGAGATGCGGGAGTGGGTTTGGTGATGAGATGAGGCGCGAGGGAGGAGTCGCCGGGGAAGATGGTCGAGCATTTTTAGATGCCACCACCAACTATTTTTCTTTTGGAAAATTCCACCAACCATTTTGTAGGGTTTTACCGATCTCGCCATTTTGGCACCACACCAACCACCCTTCCCGTTGTTACGCGAGGTCTTTGAAAGAACGGTACATTTTGTAATTTCTATGCTGAGCGCCAAGGACTTTTTGTTAGTTATTATCTAAGTACTTTCTATGTTCCCATTTAGTCCAAAGGGCAAGGTTGGTGGCAAGAGCTATAGTCTCTTGTTTTGCTAACATTGGTTGGCCATTACATCAGTTGGATGTCAAAAATGCATTCACTCACTTCGGGAGATCTTCAAATGATTTATATGGAGATTTTATATAGCTTAAGTAACCCAAAGAACAAGGTTAAGGTATGAAATTGAATACATCTTTATAGTGTCACAGTCACTAGGGATATGGTTGGATGATTTGTGAGAGCCATGTGCACTATGGGTTATAGACAATGTAATGGGGATCATACCATGTTCTACAAACATTTAGAGAGCAGTGGTTCTTTCTACTCGAAATATATATTGTATCTTCAATGATACCGATATGCTTCTTGGGTGTCGAATCGTCTAATTCCTATTGAACAAAATCTTTCACCGGCAGCTGCGCCTCGCCATCGGGAGCTAGGCGACGGATCGCGAGATCCGCCAAGGCTAGCCACACAACTAGCCGATCTCCTCCGGCGAAAGAGAAGACCACCACCGCGGTGCCACGGTCAGCAGCACCGGACGCCCGCCACCCGCCACCAGGTCGACGCTGTCACCGCCATCCAGGGCCCCCCGCCCTTAAGTGCCAGGGTCCCGCACCATCAGAGAGTAGCACGAGATCCGCCCATCACCACCCGCCCCGACGATGCCGAGGCAAGGAAGCGATGAGAGGATCAAGACCGCCAGATCCGGGTCGCGCCACCGCCCCGAAGACCGCCCCGCCCGCGAGGCCGCTGCAAGGGGAGTGAGGAGAGGCCACGTTAGCCGCCCCCATCATCGCCCTCCTGCCGAGGCCGTGGCGAAGACGGATGCAGTGGTCGTGCCGCGCCATCGACGCCTGTGTGCACCGGCCATCCCCTCTGGGTGCGGTGCGCACGCCCTACCGCCGCACCAGGACCACGCTGCTGATCCCCGCCGCCTCTATCACCGCTGCGCAAAGCGGCGGCGGCAGCCTCTGGGGGACGTTGCGTATGAGGCAAGCAAGGTAGGTTAGTTCGCCAGCCGCCCGGGAGTGGGGACTGCACTTGTTGCCTCAAAATTGTGTTCCGCCGCAAAGAAAGTCATGAAAGAGGTTTATGGTTCACAAGTTTAAGACACCGATTGGGATGATTGGTTTGAGGATAGAAGGTTAACAAGGCTAAGTCGTATAGATTGATTCGAATATATATTGTATCTTCTCAATCATAGGAACGTTTTGCCGCTTTTCCTAGGGGTTCACCTAACGCTCCGGCGAGCTGGATCCTTGACTGTGGCTAGGTTTTGCGCCCGAGATCTTCTCTGGCGAAGATCTCGATCGAGGAGTAGGCTCCTGCGGCTTCCACCCTTCGCTGCACCCGGCTTGGGATCCAATCAACGACCGTGATGGCCGACAACCTAACACGGCGGCGACCGCTGGCTGAAAGTCGGCGGATCCGATTTGGGTCGATCGATGGCCGTGGAGGGAGTGGCTGATCCCGGGAAAGGAGAAGGGCATGTGACTTTGGAACCTAGCGCCGGTGACTCGCGTGACGGCGATGATGGGCAGGCCTGCTCACGTCTAAGGAGACAAAGGCTTTCGTCTCGATGCCGCGGGATGACCACGCCGGAGGCCTTGAGCGGGCTCGCTGGCAAGGTGTTTGCGTAGAATACGCTTCTATAATAATACAATCTCGATGCGTGGGGTAACCCGAAAGGGATGATGATCCGACCATGGCAAGAACTTGTTCCTGCGTAATTTGAGACGAAGAATAGGCAAGAGGGGTGATCAATGGTTCTGCTGGGTCGTGAATAAGAGTGCTATTTTGTTGAAGGAGTTTGATCCACAAGTTAGGCCGTGGATACGTGTTTGATCACCCGTTCGGGTAAAGATTTATGTCAGCCTTCGATGAACCTGGCAGGGAGGTCCCCTTGCTAGTATGATCGGCAAGGTAGAACGGGTTAAGACCGATGAGAAAGGAAGAGCTTGGAGAGTATCTCCAGTCGAATCAATGTGGATATCACTAACCTTTTATGAGATGTGTATGTTGGAATCACCGAGCTTAAACAGAACTTGTTTTATGAGTTGAAGTATGAAAAGTTGCCTATGTACCGTTTCTCTTGTGGACTACTTGGACATTCATCGGTGTTGTGTCCGACTCGCTAGTAGAGATGAGGACGGGTTTGCTGCCATGGAACAAAGCAGGTCATGGGTGTTCCGTGAGTTCAAGTGAAGACCACTGTCTTTGGCAAGGGGGTCCAATCAAGCCAAAATCAGCTCCAAGCTCGTGAACAAAGAGAAATGAGCTGTGCGAGAATATTCACGGCCGGTTTACGAAGCAGCGTGTACAAGGAGAATACCGGTGGCAATGGGATGTGGACCCGAAGGCAAGATGACGAGAGGACGCTTGGGAAAAACGCAAGCAAGTTTATGTTCGTAAACCGACTACCCCTCTCGCTACTGCACTCCCCCAACCGACCGTGATGGACAAAGGATATCTTGGTTCCGTGGGTACGGGAGCTGTCTTGGGGGCGAAGCGAGGATGATCCTAGTGATGACTCGCAAACAAGAAATGTAAGAGTGTCTCAACATCTCGATCGATGATCCGGCGGGGCTGATACTGGGCCCCGCCACTTAATGAGTCTCACAGGGTGGAACCGTCGAGGCTTAGGTCGACTCGACAGCTGGCGAGCTCAGTGGTTCGTCAAGAAAGATAGACCTATTTTCCTTTTCTTTCTTGGAGACGAAGATGAAGGACAAGAGAGCCCAGAATTTCATGTGGTCCTTGGGATACACAAACAGCCTCGGTGTTAGGTAGTGTAGGCGAGTGGTGGCCTAGTATTATTTTGGAAGCACTCTTTCTCCGTGGAGCTGTTGGGTCTTAACTCAAATCGCATTGATGTGGTCATTACAACTGAAACGGCGAAAGGTGGCGGCAACCTTTGTTCATGGAGAACCTCACAGAGAAGGCCATGAGTTCTAGAGTCTTATGCTGAGCTTGCGTCCACTCTGGGATGGCCCAGATCCGTTGCGACTCACTGAGGTCCAGGATAGGATGAGCTCCGGTGGCTCTGATCGCTCAGGCTTTCCATCCTTATGTTCAAAGAGTGCTGGACGATTGCGGCTTCAGGATTTAGGGATTCCTGTCCCAAATTCACATGGTCGAACAAGCAAGAGAATCCACCGTAATATCCGGTCGTTGACCGGCGGGGCTGCAAACGGTGCATTTACTCGGACTGCTCGACGATTACGTTGTGGAGAACGTAATTACGACTACTTTGATCACTATGTTGTCTCTCGTTACGCTCGGGGAAATTGGAGACTCGAAAAGGTGTGTGGCATATCGATTCGTAGTAGTTTTCCTGTGTTTGAGGCGGCTCGGTTGAGGTCACCTGACACAGGAGGGTGCTTGGAGTGTGCATGGGGCCGATTAACCCATTGGGCCGGTCTCGCTTGCTGAGCACTTGGACCACTGCATGGAGTGGCCATTTCCTGGGGACAAGTGGAGCTGACTCTTTTGGCTCGGGTTCAACGCGCATTCGAAACTGGAGAGACAACTCAAATACCTTCGTTTGGCGCCCGGGTGATAAGCAACCGCTTCGACAAAAGTGATTGAAAATGAGTTGTGTGAGCTGAGCGGGAGGAGATAATGGCCCGTCAACGTCCTCGAGCCGAGTGGCTCAAGGAAGGAGAGACCGGAATACGGCTTTCTTTCATGCACGGGCATCTGTCGGACGACAACAAAATTTCGGGTTGGCTAGAGAAGATGGTTCACGGCACCGATATCACCGAGATCAAAGGACGAGTGGCGACTTTTGGTTCTAATCTTTTCAACTCGGAACTCAGATCGATGGATGAGTTGTTGGATACTATCCTGTGGAAGGTAAATTCAAGGATATGAATTCAGAATTATGTAAACCCTATACTAATGAGGAAATCAAGATAGCTCTATTTCAGATGGGTCCAACTAAAGCTCCGGGGCTCGATGGCTTCCCAACAGTTGTTCTACCAAACTCACTCGGGAGTTTTTTGAGGAAGAGATTTAAATTACTGCTAGAGGTTTTCCATGGGAGATTCTATTCCTGAGGACTCAGACTCGATCATTGTCCTAATTCCTAAGGTAACACATCCGCATAATCTTAAGAATTCTCCGCCCAATAAGCCTTTGTAACGTCTTGTACAAGATTTCATCCAAAGTGTTAGCTAACCGACTCAAGCTGATTCTTCCAACTATTATATCCGAGGAGCAGTGCCTTGTGCCCAGCAGGCTAATTTCACTTTACAATGCTTTGATAGCTTATGAATGTCTGGCATACTATCCGAAAGCGTAGGAAAGAAACCGTTTTCGCTCTAAAGGTAGACACATGAAGGCATATGACAGGTAGAGTGGAGCTACTCTACACTGGGACAAGCTAGTGAAGCTGGGTTTGACTGTGCATGGATTGATTCAGTTATGAGATGCGTTAATAAGTGGTCAAGTATGCGTCAAGGTTAATGGTGATTTGATTCGATCCTAAGGATACCTACCGCGGGCATTAGGCAGGAGACCCCACGCCTCATATCTTTTCTCGCTATGTACGGAAGGATCGTCTGCTCTATTACATCGTAGAGAAGCATCGTGGGAAATACAAGGCATTCGTAATGGTCGTTGTTGTGGATATATCTATGGGTATACCATCGATTATCCGATTCCAAGCTCCGGTGACCCACAGATGGTGGTGATGGCATATGTGGCCCACCGGGCAGCCCAATTGTTGTTGATCAAGATGGAAGATGTCCAACCCAGAACAAGGAGTCAGATCCCAACCGACTCATGAGGCAGCCTCTGATCCGAACCGCCTCACGAAGGTAGCCGATCCAACCGCCCCTGGCGTAGGTACCCTGATCCTAACCACCCTAGGGAAGGTAGCCTGGATCCGAACCGTCTCTACGAGTACCCTAATCCTAACCACCTACAGAGGTACCCGGATTCGAAGAGGTCTATGATGGGAGCGATCCGTGAAGGCCCATGAAGGAAGCTGGATCCATGACGACAAGTTAGAAAGAGGATCCTTGACGTACACGGCAAGACATTGTACCGTAGCTAGGCAATCTGTCGGCTAGGACTCTACATGTAAACCCTAGATCCGTGCGCTTTATAAGCTTCGATCCCGGAGCTCCCTGAGGGGAGATCTCGAGCTAGAAACGAGACAACCACAACCATTGTAACAATGCGCAAGCGCCTGCATACTCTGCATAAGTACAGAGGCCCCGTCATCGCAAGTGTGTGTTCCGGCCGGGTAACTCGCGCGTACTACCATCCCGAGTGACACTCCGCCACGCCCCTACTTTTTTCCCTCGTGAGGATCCCTTCCTCCGAGGTACCGCTTCACTAAGCAACGGCGCTACGCCACCGTAACACCCATACGTCCTCGGAGGTCGTAACCGGGCGGGTTCCACATTATCATCGGCGGAACCGTCGATTTCGACGAAACCGCATTGGGAAATTCCGCACGGACCGCCATTGAGCCGGAGACGTTCGCGGAGATCCGATCTGAGCAGGATCCGCCCATAGCCGGAACCGCTCTAGATCAGGAATTTTCAAATCCTGCATGGACCGCCTTTGAGAAGGATACGTCCGCGGAAGAAGAATTTGAGCAGGAACCTCCTAAGGATGGATCCGCCTTATAATTTTTGAAAATCCGTCTTGCATTGAAATTTTGAAAATTTCTGCCTAGCTCTGCAATTGCGGTAAAACTCGCACGGACCGCCTACGGGCTGGATACGATCGCGACAAACCGGTTTGAAAATTTCCCGTTGAGATTTCCGGCTCGGATCTCCTGGAAACATGGATCCGGGTGAGATTCCTTGTCGTCTTTGATAGGAGCTTGGTTCCGCCAAGTTGTAGTTTTGCCTTGTCAGAGCCTAGGTGTAGCGTGGTTCCGACAGGGCTCGGCGGTTGGCTGCGTGATTTTGACAAGCCCAGCTGCGGCGCAGATTCGGAGCTCTAAATCTTCGCGTATCCGCACCGGAGCTGATCAATATGTTCAAACTGAGAAACGATCGGCTTTCTTAGTACTCGGTGGCTTCTGGTAGCTGGTCGACGAAATCTTCAGTCTTATGCCGTGTACCAGGCTAGGCCGGATCCATCTGGCCAAATACATGCTGCGTATACGGAGTACCGAGCACCAGATTGATGATCAATTTGGAGTCTCTAAAAGAAAAAGGGGAAATCATCTTTCGTACTACATCACGTGAAGATCTAGTCGGAAGAGTACATGTACATGCTCCGCAAAATCCATGCAAGCACAATGCTTCCGACATGGCTACTCCTCCACGTACGTGAAGCAAAGAACAATTATACTGCTAGTTGTCGTGATTCCGCTATGGCTGGCTATGCCGCCGTGGTGTGTTTTGATTCCTCCATGGCATGGCGTTGGGTATGTTTCCGATTCTGTGGTAGCTGGCTTTGCCGCTGCGGATTGTTTCGATTCCGCCTGAGCTGGCTTTGCCGCCGCGCTTGTTTCCGACTTTGCCTTGACCGCCCGCCGCGGTTCGTTTAGAGCATCTCCACTGCCTCCCGACAAGGCCCCGAGCGACGCTTTTTCCATCCGGACGGCGTAAATCGGTCCAGTCGCGCCCCCGGTTCCTCGTTTTCGTCCGGATTTGGCCTTTCATCCATCCGCGAGCTCCACGCGATCCCCGGTCCCCCTGGCGCGCCGGGGACTCCTTGGACAAAGATTTTGCGCGAACGTCAGGACTCCGTGAAGTCGCGACAGAAACCAAATCCCGTCGATTTTCCCCTCCAATTTGCTTGCATATCCCCATTCCTCCAATTTGCTTGCATATCCCCATTCTCTTCCCACCCAATTTGTCCATTCTCCTCTTCCGGGGCCCACTTCCCGCGGCGTCTTCCGTCCACCACCGCTCCTCCCTCCTCGTCTCTCGTCCACTGCACGCGCCGAAGGCGACGACGAGGAAGCCGCGGGCGAAGAAGGAGCGGCCGCCGGGCATGACGAACGCACAGTGGGCGGCGGACGAGAAACGGCGCGAGGTGGAAACAAGCGGCAGGGCGGAGAGGGTGAAAAAAGCCGCCGCCAAGAGGGCGGCGGCGGCCCAGGACGAACAAGCGAGGAAGATCAGCATGGCCATAAGCGGCGGCGGCGGCGCCATGTTCCACGGCCAATGGCCGACGCAAGGTACAAGCAGTTCCCCGTCGTCTTTCTCCCCTTCGTTCTACTCGCCGACGTCGAGTGCCATGTTCCAAGAGGGCACGTACGTCCAACCGTCCAGGTTCACGCCATCGCCGCCCGAGTTCGCCGTCGGCAACGGGAACCAGTACGAGGGCACCTCGCCGGCCCTGCGACGAGGGCCGCTCCCGTTCGGTGCCGCGCCGAACGACGAGGAGATCCACGAGATGATCACCTCCGGCTCCGCCGCCGCCGCCGCGAGCCCGGGGTTCTTCATGGCCGCCGCCACTGCGAGCCCGGGGTTCTTCACGCAAGAGGAGGCGAGGGCGACGGCAGCTGTCGCGGCGCGCAACGAGTATGTGGAGGATGTGGCCGACGGAAGCCAAGCCATCGAAGAAGAAGCCGAAGAAGAAGAAGAAGAACAGGCAACTCAATTCGAGGTCGCCGACGCCAACCTGTCAAAGGGGAAGAAGAAGAGGAAGAAGGACTCGCCGCCGGCCGAACCGCGTATCAAATGGATGCCGTCGAAGGAAGAGGAGTGCCTCGCCGGCTTGATGACCGTGTCCATGAATGACATGGGTAAACGGGGCTAACTGGGCCGTTTGACACATATTGGTTTCTCGAGGGTGAAGGTGCGCACGAGAACGCAAACTCGTCGATCCCTACTTCAACAAGACGAACATGAACGTGTACCGGGGAGATAAGGCAATGGCCACCCATTGGGGGATCATGCAGACGGCGTGCAGCAAATGGCATGGCATACAGGAGGAGGTCGAAGAACGGCCGATCAGCGGCCACGACTTGGAGCAAAAGGTATGCTCCGTCGCCCCTGCATCACCGAGGCACACCGTCGTGAGCTGACCCGTATCGCCGTACTCTTTTTCCCCAGCTGCGCCGTGCTTTGGACATGTACACGGACGACACCGGCCTGCAGTTCAAGTTCCTCAACGTCTACGCCCGCCTCGAGCACTGCGAGAAGTGGAAGGAAACCCGCACGACCCTCTCGAAGAGCAAGACCGAGCAGTACAACCCCGACGCTCCGGCGGCTGGCGCGGCGGAAGGGCGCCCTGAACTCAGCTAGAAGAAGCTCAAAGAGCTCAAAAAGACGGGCAATCCCGCCGACAGGATGCAGGCGTCGATCGACAAGTGCTGGGCCGACTTGAGGTCGCACGCCGACGGGAGGAACGAGAAGTTCGACGGCAGGTGGCGGGAGATGCCCAACCAAGACGTCCGGATCGCCCTGCTGAAGACGACGGCGGCGGCGAAGAAGAGGAACACAGACTTGGCGTTCCTGATGGGCGGCGGCGACATGGAACTGATGGACGAGGAGACGAGGAATTGGTACCGGGCCCACCGCAGCGACATCCTCCGAGCCCCTCCGGCCAGTCCTTCGTCGTCTCCACCGGCTCCTACCTCGTCTACCTCACCATCTACCTCGTCGACTGCGGCTGCGACGACGTCCACTGCCGCTGCTTCGCCCACCGTCGTCGCGTCGCTTACGTGTGAGGAAATCGTCTGGCTTGGACACCGCCGTGTTTACCGGGACTGCCGATGAGCCTCGTTTCCGTGTAATTTCCTCCGATCGCCGATCTCGTGGCTGATCCTTGCTCCTTTTGCCGATCAACAGGCCGTACTTGTAGCGCGGGACGACGCTTTGTTTGAATTGAAACTATGTCCGCCGAACTCCGGGTGGACGACTGGAAATACGGTCCTCCACGACTTAATTTCGTCCAATCCGGCGGTTGTTTCGTCCGGATTTCGCCGTGGGAGCGCTAACGAGTGGAGATGCTCTTTTAGAATCAAGCCATGTGACACATAAGTCGTAACGAGTATCCACAAGAACGAAGGCGGAAACGATCGGGCTTGTGCCGGAGCACACGTCGCATGAATAAAAAGACGACAACGATTCCGCCTAGTGGAGAAACTATCCATGTAACTGCACCTTCACGGGAAGTGGCCGTTGCACTAGTGGAGAAGAGGCCTTTTGTCCTCAAAGAAATAAACTCCAAGCGCAGAACCACAAACCGGGACCATTGGGGGCATTAGGCCCGGTTCGTTTTGCCCAGGGCGGCCCCACCGGTTCGTAGCTCGTTCCGTAGTTACTTTTGACCCGCGGTTTGTATTACAAACCGGCCTAAAGGGTGGCCGGTGTGGCGCGTGTATGTGTCGTGCGTGTGGGTTCTTAGTCCCGGCTTAATACAAACCGGTCCTCAAAGGCCCCACCTCGGACCCGGTTTAGACATAAACCGGGACAAAGTCCCCAATCTGGCTATATGACCTTGCCCCTGCCCAAATGTGAGCCACACTTGGCCATTTTTTCACTTTCTTCACAAGAGGGGTGTATTGCTCTCCTCCCTTCTTCACATGCACAAGAGGTGTTCGATGAAATGCTTAAGAGGATTTGACACTTGAGTTTACACAAATCAAGCCACACTTAACTTGCTTTTTTCTTCTTCATCGAGGTTAACAACTTTATCCTTTCCATCTGCAATTGATAAAATGCATGTGTATATATACATCGTGATGTTCTGTAATGGTTTTGGACTGACGCTTTGACGAGTTCACTTCGGGCCTGGAGAATTTCATCGCCGTGGCTGAGGCAAACAAACATGGTGGCTTCATGTATTGTCCATGTGTCGACTGCAAGAATATCGTAAATTACGCTCACTCGAGTGTCATTCACAGCCACCTTCTGCGGGCAGGTTTTCATGCCCAACTACTATTGTTGGACCAAGCACGGAGAAAGAGGGGTTATGATGGAAGACAATGAAGAAGAGGAAGAGGATGATGACGGTTATCCCAATTTCCCTGAATACGATGATACTACAGAAGGCAATGAAGACAATGAAGTAGAAGATCAAGAGGCACCAGATGAGCTGATGATGATCTTGGTTGGGCCATTGCTGATGCAAGGAGAGAATGTGAAACTGAAAAGGAAAGGTTGGCCTTCGATAAGATGATAGAAGATCACAACAAATTGTTATACCCAACTTGCGAAGATGGCCATAAAAAGCTAGGCAGCACACTGGAATTGTTGCAATGGAAGGCAGAGAACGGTGTCACCGACTCAGGATTTGGAAAGTTGCTGACAATAATTAAGAGGAAGCTTCCAAGGGGTAACGACTGCCCGCCAAGACGTATTTAAGCGAAGAAGATTGTCTGCCCTCTAGGATTAGATGTGCAAAAGATACATGCACATCCTCTACCACGGTGAGTACGAGAATTTGGATGCATGTCCGGTGTGCACTGATTGCGGTATAAGATCAGACGAGATGACGACCCCCGGTGATGTTGAGGGCGAGCGCCCAAGGAAGAGGGTCGCCAAGGTGATATGGTATGCTCCTATAATACCACGCCGCTGGAAACGCTGTCAGAAATAAAGAGCATGCTAGGTTGTTGCGATGGCACAAAGAAGACTGCAGCAGACGAGATGTTAGCACTCGCCATGGTCCCAATGAGAAAAATTAGCAGAGAGTTCTGCACCTCACGGTGGATGCAGCAACTTGGTGCCTGGTCTAAGTACGATGGCATGAATCCTTTGAGAGCAAGAGTCACCATAGCACTCGCTTCCGGGACTCTTTGTATATATAACCTTCCTCCTTGGTTGTGCATGAAGCGGAAGTTCATTATGATGCCGGTGCTCATCCAAGGACCAAGCAACCGGAACGATATTGATGTGTACCTAAAGCCATTAGTCGAAGAACTTCTACAGCTGTGTGTGGGGCAGACCTGGTGTACGTGTGTGGGACGAGCACACGCAGGAGGAATTTGACCTAAGAGCGCTGCTTTTCATAACCATCAATGATTGGCCTTAGTAACCTTTCAGGACAGCCAAACAAGGGATACAATGCACGCACGCTACATGACCTCGAAGGTGATTATTTGGAAAAAGGTCAGAAGGCCTCGGGCATCGTCGATTTCTTAGGATTACCCATCCCGTAAGAAAGAAAGGCAAGCATTATAGCGGTGAGGCTGATCACCAGAGGAAGCCTCCCCATCGTGATGGTGTTGATATATTTGGTATGGTCAAGGATCTAGATGTAATATTCTGGTGTTAGTCCCGGCGGATGGTCTGCTCCCAAAGGGAGCTGACGGGCACGCACCCCTGTGGAAGAAGAAATCTATATTTGGGATCTACCCTATTGGAAAGTCTTAGAGGTCCGCTCTTCAATCGATGCACGTGACGAAGAATCTTTGCGTGAACCTCGCTAGGCTTTCCGGACGTGCACGGGAAGACAAAAGATACACCGGAAGCACGGGAGGACCAGGAACGTTGGAAAGACCCCAAAAATCTGCATGAGAGAGTTAAAGGACGCCATTTATCCGCCCACGCCTTACAAAAGCAGAAGGAAATATTGAATGTCTCGAGAAGTATCAAGGTCCCACCGCTTCCTCCAATATAAAGGGAATAAGTTAAATATGGAGAAGAAACATTCCGTAACCCGAAGTCTCATGGGACTGCCACGTGATAATGACACAATGTGCTTCCGATTGCATTGAGGGGGCTTCTACCGGAAAATGTTCGACTGCCCATTGGGAAGCTATGTGCATTCCTCAATGCAATTTCTCGGAAGGTAATCAATCCAGAAATTCTACCGAGGTTGTATAACGATGTGGTCCAATGTCCGGTTAGTTTGAGTCGGTGTTCCCACCATCCTTCTTCACTTATGACACATCTCCTCGTTCACCTGGTCGATGAGATTTCCATTCTCGGTCCTGTATTTCTACTCAATATGTTCCCCTTCGAGAGGTTCATGGGAGTCTTAAAGAAATATGTTCATAAATCGTGCTAGGCCATAAGGAAGCATCTCCAAGGGCTAAGGAAATGTAGGAGGTCATTGAATTTCGTGTTGACTTTAGACCTTAAGCCGATTGGTCGTCCTCGATCGCGGCACGAGGGGATACTAAGTGGAAAAGGCACGCGAGGAAGGAAATCAATGATAGGGACGGAATTTCTTTGACTCAAGCACACTACACAAGCCTCTACAAAACACCTTGCGGGTCTGTGACAAGCCCAGGACTACAAGAATCCTCACGCCTCCTTAACCCGGGGCGCTTAACGATTGATTTAGACGTGGAACACATGCCTGACTTTCGGCGGCTGTTGCAAAACATCTCCGAATAACGAAGATATTGAAGATCAGCATACTTGTTGGCCCAGACACCATCTTCTGACTGTAGTGACTTTCCAAGGGTACAAGATAAATGGAATACATTTTACACGATCGCCCAAGATAAAAAGAGCACCAACTAAAACAGTGTGGTGTCCGATTTGATGCAATAATGAATGAATGGCCCAAATGACACATATTATGGTTACATAGAGGATATATGGGAACTTGACTATGTACCTTCTTTTAAGGTCCCTTTGTTTAGGTGCAAATGGGTCAACAAAACAGGAGGCGGGGTTCAGGTAGACAAGTTGTATGGAATGACAACTGGATCTCAACAATCTTGGGTATAGAGACGAACCATTCGTCCTAGCCAAGGATGTGGCCCATGTTTTCTATGTGAAGGATATGTCTACCAAACCAAGAAAAAGGAAACATAAGGAAACAAATACATCAAACGATGAGCCAAAGCGCCACATAGTTCTTAGGGAAAAGAAACATCGTGGGAGCGGAGGACAAGACAGACATGTCGGAAGATTATAATAAGTTTGATGAAATTCCACCCTTCAGAGTGAACATTGATCCAAGCATCAAGTTAAATGATGAAGATGCTCCATGGTTAAGGCTGAAGAAGATTAAATGATGAAGATGCTCCATCATCAAGTTAATTGTAGAATGTTCATGGCACAAAATGAGTATCTCAACATGGCAATCAATTTAACTGTATGTAAGATATTAAAAGTGAAGATGCGCCACCCCAACAACATCATCGTTAGAGGAGATGTAGTCGTTCACGGGCTTGCAGGGGAGAGGCTCGAAGATGCCGCAGGGCGTGTGCACCAACGACATCTTTGAGAAGCTCGCGCCACGGGAGATTTCCCAAACCTTTCCCCAACAGTACTGTTAGAGGAGATGTAGTCATTCACGGGCTTGCAGGGAAATTTTCCGAGGCATAGCCTCCGAAGATGCCGTAGGGCGCGTGCACCAACGACATCTTCGAGAAGCCGCGCCACGAACCCTTTCCCCAACCCTTTCCTTCATCCATGGGAACGAAACTCGCTTGGCTTGTTGATCCTGGCTTGCAAGGCGTATCGATGCCCTTTTATAGGCATCGCACCTCTTCAGCATTTTGTCTTGTTCTTCTATTGCAGCGTCGTGGCGCTTACAGTGCTTATCTCATCGTAGCAGTGTGTCCACCTACGTGCTCTTATCCTCGCCGACATCTTTAGTCCTTGTACCCACCGCCTCGGACTAAAGGTTACCCACACGTCCTCCATTCCACCGACAGCTTTGTTAGACAAAAAGGATCTTCGTTCCTGCTGTACCCACCTCACCGACTAAAGGGTTATCCCACCGACGCTTTGTTAGATGACAAAAATGATCTTTAGCCCTGGTTGTACCCAATTGCACTGGACTAATTTACACCAAGCGTGGCGACTGCACCGTACATGCTACGGCGGCGCGCAAGACACGGCTGGTGGCGGCGGTGTGGCTGGGGCACATGGCGTGCGGCGGCGCGGTGGACACGTGTGGCAGTGCGGTGGCACGGGGAAAGGACGGCGGTGGTGGGCAGTACACGGCAGCATGACGGTGGCTCCGGTACATGGCTGGCGGCGGTGTGGCCGTGAGGAGAGCATGGCGGACGGTGGTGGCCGCACACCTGGGCGGGCATGCACGGTGGACTGCACATGCATGTGGCGGGCGCCGGCGGTGGGCTGAGACACGGCGGGTGGCCTCGTTCCGCTTCGGCCGCCCGGACCAGTGCGCCGGCCGGTACGTGTACATGTACGACCTGCCGCCGCGGTTCAACGCCGACCTCGCCCGCGACTGCCGCAGGCTCTCCGCCTCCACGGACATGTGCAAACACGTGGCCAACGACGGGTTCGGCCCGCCGATCATGGGCGGTGGCGACGGTGGCTCGCTCCCGGAGAGGGGAGCCTATGACACCGACCAGTTCATGATGGGCATGATCTTCCACGCCCGGATGAGGCAGCACGAGTGCCTCACCGCCGACCCCACAGTCGCCACCGCGGTGTACGTCCCTTTCTACGCCGGGTTTGACGCGGCGATGAACCAGGACAACAGCGACCTGACGGTGCGGGGGCCAAGACATGGCGGTGACGGTGGTACAAGACACTGCCATGATGCATTGGGATCAGACACGTGGCTGGTTATGATGGGGGCTCAAGGTACAAGACACGCGGGTGGCGGCGGTGGCCGCACATGGCGGGCGGGCAGGTGGACACGTGTGGCAGTGCGGTGGCCAGTAAGTGGTTTTTTTTTATTTGAAATAAGGCGGGAACAAATTTTTTAAAAAATGGTCATTGGACCCGGTTTGTAATACAAACCGGGCCTAAAGGCCTTTTTTGCGCGCGCAGCGGAAACCGCAGCAGGGGTAAGTTTTAGGCCCAAGTTTGTATTACAAACCGGGCTCAGTGGGGCTCTTGTCCTGCTATGCCACTTAACCGACCAAAGGGTCGGGCCGCATAGGCACATTTCGGTCATGAGATCAATCCCCACGGAGACGAAGCAATTGGACGCCGCCAGTTGCCCAGCTCGCCGCTGCTCTCCCCGCCAATGTTGCCGCTATCGCTTTCCGCTGCCGCTGTTTTCGCTACTGCCATCAAGGCCGCTTTAACGCGCGCCACGCTGCGTTCGAGCCGCCACAAGACGCTGCCACAAGCCAGACGCGGCGCCATAAGGTGACGTCTGCTAGTTGTTTTCTGCCGCTTGCTTATCGCTTCAAGGTTACTGCTGGTTGCTGTCGCCAAGGCCGCGCCGCTTCGCGCTTCAAGGCTGGGTCATTAAGCGTCAGTAAGAGGCAGCCGGCTGCCCCTTTTTTTTTTGTTATTGGGATATTTGTATATTAGTTGTTAATTAGTATAGTTAGAAAATAGTAGTTAGAAATATTAGTTAGAAATAAGTTAGAAATATTAGTTTAGAAATAAGTTATGAATATTAGTTAGAAATAAGTTAGAAATATTAGTTAGAAATAAGTTAGAAATATTAGTTAGAAATAAGTTATGAATATTAGTTAGAAATAAGTTAGAAATAAGTTAGAAATATTAGTTAGAAATAAGTTAGAAATATTAGTTAGAAATATTAGTTACAAATATAGTACGCCGCCACCCCTTTTTTATTTTTTTTGTTAATCCGGTAGTGCGGGCGCCCCTGCCGGTGCCGAGTCCGTGGCGGTGCCCCTACCGGCGCCCGTGGCTGTGCCGCCGCGACATACTGCCGGCGCCCCCAAAATAGAGTATATATGTAGTGCCGGCGCCCCCCAAACGGTAGTGCCGGCGCCGACTAACATATAGTGAAGTTATTTTTAATTTATGTTAACGTTGGTACATATATATATGATTTGTTTTCTAGGGCTACGAGTGCCGCGATGTACCGCGCCGTGGTCTCGACTCTTCTAGAGGAAGATGGCACTGGGGGCAGAGGTCCGGACTGGCTCCGCTCGTGGTGGTAATCGGGAGGTCTAGTTTGGTCACCAGCGGAACTGTCCCGCCGTCAATCTTGGATATTCTTGGTGGAGGTCTTATGGGCCACGGCCGCCGTAGGGAGCCGTCTCGCTGGATGGGAGGTAGCTCAGCCGCATATGGCGAGGATTGAGCACGTTCGCCACAGTATGTATGCGTGACAAATATGTATAGGACCGGATGGAGCGTTATGCAGGGATCTCATGTTAGCTATGCTCCCGTGACTGTTCCGTGGCTTTGGGTGTTCACCCGGCGCGGCTCAGGTCCCGGTCGGCGCGGTTGAGAGATTGTAGTATTGATTGATGTATTAGGGTTAAATAAACATGAACCCGATCTATGTATGCATGTAACTGCACTATGTGCTTTCAACACTATATTATCGATCCTTAGTTAATTAAGAACTACATATGTAACTCCATTTTCAGTTTTCTGCATTATCCTTAATTTGATCATATGATGGTTCCTATATATAGCTTGCAGGTCGTTGTAGAAAGCATGGAGAGAGATGAAACTCAAGAAAATTTCATGGTTGACCTCATAGCCAACGGTACTCTGGATGATCGCGACGACGTCGTTATTCCAGATGATGGCGGTGACGATGTCACAACAACTTTTTTGAATGACTCCGGTGAGGGAGCGGAGAATATTGAGGAAGAAGATCCTAATGGCGCCGGTGAGGAAGAAGATCATCATAATGGCTCCGGAACCGTAGTTATCACCGAGGTATATAAATTAATTAAGCCGTTGTTGATCGACTAGATGCATTAACCAATTAAATTGTACCGACTATGAATTATTTCTTTTTTAGCCCTCCGGATCGAGCACTTCTTCTATAAAGTCGAGGAAGCGAGGCCCGGCCAAAAAGTTGGACGACGGTGTTAGGCACGACATCACCCACATCGCTAAGGATGGTAAACCGATTGCTCCAGAGAAAGGTGCAAAGGCATTCATAGCTCAATGCGGAGTGCTTGTTAGGGACCACGTCCCAATCACCGTTCGAGAATGGAACAAGCCGAAGGGACTAGAGCTGTCTGCAGAAGAAGAAGCTCAAGGTCTTTATATCGATGATGTAGCCAAAAACAGCATTCTGACCAAGCTCATGTCACATTTCAACATAGTACCCGAAGAGGGGGGTGCCGCTGAAAAGGCCAAGATGGAGCATGCCGTCACCGAGTTTCGATAATTTCTTATGTTCCATGCTACTTTATTGATGATACCTACATGTTTTTATGCACATTATATGTCATATTTATGCATTTTCTCAACCAACTCTATTAACAAGATGTCAAGAGCTTCTGGGCTTATTGTCATTGTTTTGTTTCAGAAATCCTAGTAAGGAAATATTCTCTAATTGGCCTAAACTTTCTCGCCTCTGTCCTATTTTTGCAATTTAAGCCTGGAAGACCGAAGAGATAATCTAAGCCGGGCCACGTGTGGGCAGCTAGGGTATAGGGCGGCGCGGCTGGCCCTTGGCCGCGCCGACCTGCCCCCGGGGCCCCTCGTGTGCGCTGCCCTTCCGCCCACTTAAAGCCTCCGTCGCGAAACCCCGGGCACGAGAGCCACGGATAATTGAAAACCTTCCAGAGACGCCGGCGCCGCGAATCCCATCTCGGGGATTCAGGAGACGCTCCCCGCACCCTGCCGAGAGGATCATCTCCAGGACTCCTTCATCGCCAAGGATCGTCCGGGAGTGATGAGTGAGTAGTTCACCCCCTGGACTATGGGTCCATAGCAGTAGCCAGATGGTCGTCTTCTCCTTGTTGTGCTTCATTGTTGGACCTTGTGAGCTGCCTAATATGATCAAGATCATCTATCTTGTAATACCATATGTTGTGTTTGTCGAGATCCGATGGATAGAGAGTACTATGATTATGGTGATTATCAATCTATTGTTTATGTGTTGTTTATGATCTTGCATGCTCTCCGTTATTAGTAGAGGCTCAGGCCAAGTTTTTACCCTTAACTCCAAGAGGGAGTATTTATGTTCAATAGTCGGTTCATGCCTCCATTAAATCCGGGACAGTGACAGAAAGTTCTAAGGTTGTGGATGTGATGTTGCCACTAGGGATAAAACATTGATGCTATGTTCAAGGATGTAGTTGTTGATTACATTACGCACCATACTTAATGCAATTGTCTGTTGTTTTGCAACTTAATACTGAATGGGGTTCGAAGCGATAACCTGAAGGTGGACTTTTTAGGCATAGATGCAGATGGATGGCGGTCTATGTACTTTGTCGTAATGCCCAATTAAATCTCACTATATTTATCATATCATGTATATGCATTGTTATGCCTTTCATTTGTCAATTGCCCGACCGTAATTTGTTCACCCAACATGCTTTTATCTTATGGGAGAGACACCTCTAGTGAACCGGGACCCCGGTCCTATTCTTTACATAGCATACACCCACGGCATTACTTGTTTACCTGCTTTCTTTGAAACATCTTCCACTCACGCTTAATCCTTTGTTACAACCTAGCCGGTGAGATTGACAACCCCACTGCTTCGTTGGGACAAAGTACTTGGGTTGTACAGTGTGTTCCGTTGGCGCCGAATCTCTGTGTTGCGCGCATCACATTTCATACCATCAACCTTCAACGTGCTTCTTGGCTCCCACTGGTTCGATTAAACCTGGTTTCTTTCGAGGGAAAACTTGCTACCGTGCGCATCATATCTTCCTCTTTGGGTTCCCAACGAACGTGTGAGTTACACGCTATCAAGCTCTTTTTCTGGCGCCATTGTCGTGTGGTGATCAAGACACGCTCGCAAGGAGTCTCCACTTCTCAATCTCTTTACTTTGTTTTTGTCTGCTTTATTTTATTTACTACTTTGTTTGCTGCACCTAAACAAAACACACAAAAAAATTAGTTGCTAGTTTTACTTTATTTACTGTCTTGCTCTCTATATCAAAAACACAAAAAATTTAGTTACTTGCATTTACTTTATCTAGTTTGTTTTATTTATCATTGCTAAAATGAATACCCCTCTGAAAATACTAAGTTATGTGACTTCACAAATGCAAATAATAATGATTTCCTATGCACACCTATTGCTCCACCTGCTACTACAGCAGAATTCTTTGAAATTAAACCTGCTTTACTGAACTTGGTTATGAGAGATCAATTTTCGGGTGTTAGTTCTGATGATGCTGCTGCCCATCTCAATAATTTTGTTGAACTTGTGAAATGCAAAAGTATAAAGATGTAGATGGTGATATTATTAAATTGAAAGTGTTTCCTTTCTCATTAAGAGGAAGAGCCAAAGATTGGTTGCTATCTTTGCCTAAGAATAGTATTGATTCATGGACTAAATGCAAGGATGCTTTTATTGGTAGATATTATCCTCCCGCCAAAATTATATCTTTGAGAAGTAGCATAATGAATTTTAAACAATTAGATACTCAACATGTTGCTCAAGCATGGGAGAGAATGAAAACTTGGTAAAGAATTGCCCAACCCATGGACTGACTACTTGGATGATCATCCAAACCTTCTATGCAGAACTAAATTTTCTTCACGGAATTTATTGGATTCAGCTGCTGGAGGTACCTTTATGTCCATCACATTGGGGGCTGCTACAAAACTTCTTGATGATATGATGAGATAAATTACTCTGAATTAAAGATAGATGAAGAGCTCCACAAGGTAAGAAGGTAAATTCTGTTGAAGAAACCTCTTCCTTGAGTGATAAGATTGATGTGATTATGTCCATGCTTGTGAATGGTAGATCTAATGTAGATCCAAATAATGTTCCTTTAGCTTCATTGGTTGCTCAAGAAGAAAATGTTGATGTGAATTTCATTAAAAATAATAATTTCAACAACAATGCTTATAGGAACAACTCTCGTAATAACTATAGGCCATATCCTTCTGCTAATGGTAATGGTTATGGTAATTTATGGGAATTCTTACAATAATAGGAGTGTACCCTCTGGTCTTGAAGCTATGCTTAAAGAATTTATTAGTACACAAACTCCTTTTAACAAATCTGTTGAGAAAAGCTTGATAAAATTGATATTATTGCTTCTAGAGTCGATAGACTTGCCTCCGATGTTAATCTTTTAAAATTGAAGTTATGCCTAATAATGATATTGATAATAAGATTAGTACTACAGCAAATGCCATCCAAGTTAGAATTAATGAGAATATAAGATTAATGGCTGAATTACGTGCTAGGTGGGATAGAGAAGAAAATGAAAAACTAGATAAAGAGAATAATGTAGCTAAAGTTTGGACTATTACCACCACTAGTAATGCTAATTCTTCACATGTTGTTGCACTTCCTACTATCAATGGTAAAATAATTGTGTTGAGTAATGTTTCTACTCCTAGTGCAAAGCGTACAAATCTGCCTGAAATTGCTAAAACTTAAAACTGCTTGTGATAAAACTGATGAAATTTTTTCCAACCTTGGGAACAATGATCCAATTGCTGTAGCTCATAATGATTTAGATTTTGAAGATTGCCACATCTCCTAAGTTATAAAGTTCTTACAAAAACTTGCTAAAAGTCCTAATGCTAATGGCTATAAATCTAGCCTTTACAAAACATATTACAAATGCTCTCATAAAAAAGCTAGAGAAGAGAAACTAAAACTTGAAACTTCTATTCCAGAAAGTTAGAAGATGGTCGGGAGCCCATCATTAAAATTAAATTCAATGACTTTGAATGTAATGCTTTATGTGATCTTGGTGCAAGTATTTTCGTTATGCCTAAAAAGATTTATGATATGCTTGACTTGCCACCATTGAAGAATTGTTATTTGGATGTTAATCTTGCCGATAATGTTAAAAAGAAACTTTGGGGAGGATTGTTAATGTGCGCATTACTGTTAACAATAACCTTGTCCCCGTTGATTTTGTTGTCTTGGATATCGAATGCAATGCATCTTGTCCTATTGTGTTGAGAAGACCTTTTTCTTCGAACCGTTGGTGCTGTTATTGATATGAGGGAAGGTAATATTAAATATCAATTTCTCTCAAGAAAGGTATGGAACACTTTCCCTAGAAAGAGAATGAGGTTGCCTTTTGATTCTATTATTAGAACAAGCTATGATGTTGATGCTTCTACTGTAAGTTACTTGATTTGCACTTTCCGCGCCTAGCTGAAAGGCGTTAAAGAAAAGCGCTTATGGGAGACAACCCATGTTTTTACCTACAGCAATTTTTTGTTTTGTTGAGTCTTGAAGTTGTTTACTACTGTAGCAACCTCTCCTTATCATGTTTTTGTGCCAAGTAAAGTTTTGGTGTCAAAGTTGATGTTATATTTTGATCGCTGCGCAGAAACAGCATTAATGTTTCACGAATCTGGGCACAGGCCTCTGTAGGAAATTGAAAAATCTGCTAATTTACGAGCGTGATCCTTAGATATGTACGAAATTTTCATTAGTTTTGAGTTTTTCCATTTGAGAAAGTCTGGTGCCATCTTAAAATTGGTCTTTACGGACTGTTTTTGGCAGATTCTGCCTTTTATTTCGTATTCCGCCGTTTTTGTTAAGTTGAATGAGTTTCTTTGTTCCATTAACTTTCAGAAGTTTTGTGCAATGTCCAGAAGTGTTAAGAATGATTGTGTCACCTCTGAACATGTGAATTTTTGATTATGCACTAACCCTCTAATGAGTTTGCTTGAAGTTTGGTGTGAAGGAAGTTTTCAAGGATCAAGAGAGAGTATGATATACTATGATCAAGAGGAGTGAAAGTTCTAAGCTGGGGATGCCCCCGTGGTTCATCCCTGCATATTTTAAGAAGACTCAAGCGTTTGCTTGGGATGCCCAAGGCATCCCCTTCTTCATCGACAAAGTATCGGGTTCCTTCTCTTGAAACTATATTTTTATTCGGTCACATCTATGTACTTTACTTGGAGCGTCTGTGTGTGCTTTTATTTTTGTTTTGTTATCTTAGTTCTCTGAATAAGTTCATCCTTGTGTGGAGAGAGACACGCTCCGCTGGTTCGTATGAACACATGTGTTCTTAGCTCATAATAATATTCATGGCGAAGTTTCCTCTTCGTTAAATTGTTATATGGTTGGAATTGGAAAATGCTCCATGTAGTAATTGGTAAAATGTCTTGGATAATGTGATACTTGGCAATTGTTGTGCTCATGTTTAAGCTCTGCATCATATACTTTGCACCTATTAGTGAAGAAATACATAGAGCTTGCTAAAATTTGGTTTGCATATTTGGTCTCTCTAAGGTCTAGATAATTTCTAGTATTGAGTTTTGAAAAACAAGGAAGACGGTGTAAAGTCTTATAATGTTTTACAATATGTCTTTTATGTGAGTTTTGCTGCTCCGGTTCATCCTTGAGTTTGCTTCAAATAACCTTGCTAGCCTAAACCTTGTATCGAGAGGGAATACTTCTCATGCATCCAAAAACATCCTTGAGCCAACTACTATGCCATTTGTGTCCACCATACTTACCTACTACATGGTATTTCTCCGCCATTCCAAAGTAAATTTCTTGAGTGCTACCTTTAAAATTCCATCATTCACCTTTGCAATATATAGCTCATGGGACAAAATAGCCTTAAAACTATCGTAGTATTGAATATGTACTTATGCACTTTATCTTTATTAAGTTGCTTGTTGTGCATAACCATGCTTCTGGTGAACGCCATCAACTATTGTTGAATATCATGTGAGTTGCTATGCATGTCCGTCTTGTCTGAAGGATCGATCACTTTAGTGGTTGGAGCATGCAAAATTGTTAGAGAAGAACATTGGGCCGCTAACTAAAGCCATGAATCATGGTTGAAGTTTCAGCTTTGGACATATATCCTCAATCTCATATGAGAATAATAATTGTTGCTACATGCTTATGCATTTAAGAGGAGTCCATTATCCTGTCCATGTTGTCCCTGTATGATGTCTAAGTTGAGAATAATCAAAAGCGAAATCCAAAATGCGAGCATTCTCCTTAGACCTTTGTACAAGCAGGCAGGGAGGTACCCCTTTGTGACACTTGCTGAAACATGGCATGCAAAGATCCCGTAGTCCAAGCTAAGTAGGACGAGGTGCGGCACTATTAGTATACTATGCATGAGGCTTATAACTTGTAAGATATAATTTACATAACCCATATGCTTTATTACTACCGTGGACAAAATTGTTTCATGTTTTCAAAATAAAAGCTCTAGCACAAATACAACACAATCGATGCTTTCCTCTTTGAAGGACCTTTCTTTTACTTTTATTGTTGAGTCGGTTTACCTATCTCCCTCCACCTTAAGAAGCAAACACTTGTGTGAACTGCATTGATTAATACATACTTGCATATTGCACATGTTATATTACTTTATGTTGACAATATCCATGAGATATACATGTTATAAGTTGAAAGCAACCATTGAAACTTAATCTTCCTTTGTGTTGCTTCAATGCCTTTACTTTGAATTTATTGCTTTATGAGTTAACCTCTTATGCAAGACTTATTGATGCTTGTCTTGAAGTACTATTCATGAAAAGTCTTTGCTTTATGATTCAGCTTGTTTACTCATGTCATTACCATTGTTTTGATCGCTGCATTCATTACATATGTTTACAAATAGTATGATCAAGGTTATGATGGCATGTCACTTAAGAAATTATCTTTGTTATCGTTTTACCTCCTCGGGACGAGCAGAACTAAGCTAGACGCTTTGGATACGTCTCCAACGTATCGATAATTTCTTATGTTCCATGCTACTTTATTGATGATACCTACATGTTTTATGCACATTATATGTCATATTTATGCATTTTCTGAACTAACCTATTAACAAGATGCCGTAGTGCCAGTTCATGTTTTTTTTGGTTTTAGAAATCCTAGCAAGGAAATATTCTCGGAATTGACCAAACTTCGCCAGGGTCCTATTTTGCACGAAGCTTCCGTAAGACCGAAGAGATAACGAAGTGGGGCCACGAGGCAGCCAGTGGCATAGGGCGGCGCGGCCTGGCCCTTGGTCACGCCGACCCGTCTCCCCGGGCCCTCGGTGGCCCCGTTGACCTTCCGCCACTTAAAGCCTCCGTCGCGGGAACCCCAAGACGAGAGCCACGATACGAAACCTACAGAGATCGCTACGCCGAATCCCGTCCCCGGGGATTCAGAGATCGCTCCGCACTCCTCACGGGGAGAGGGGATTTCATCTCCTGAGGACCTTCTCATCGCCATGATCGCTCCGGAGTGATGAGTGAGTAGTCTACCCCTGGACCATGGGTCCATAGCAATAATAGCTAGATGGTCGTCTTCTCCTTGTTGTGCTTCATTGTTGGATCTTGTGAGCTGCCTAACATGATCAAGATCATCTATCTCTAAATACTATATGTTGTGTTTGTCGTGATCCGATGGATAGAGAGTACTATGATTATGGTGATTATCAATCTATTGTTTATGTGTTGTTTATGATCTTGCATGCTCTCCGTTATTAGTAGAGGCTCTGCCAAGCTTTACTCTTAACTCCAAGAGGGAGTATTTATGCTCGATAGTGGGTTCATGCCTCCATTAAACCTGGGACAGTGACAGAAAGTTCTAAGGTTGTGATGTGTTGCTGCCACTAGGGATAAAACATTGATTCTATGTCTAAGGATGTAGTTGTTGATTACATTACGCACCATACTTAATGCAATTGTCCGTTGCTTAGCAACTTAATACTGAATGGGGTTCGGATGATAACCTGAAGGTGGACTTTTTAGGCATAGATGCAGTTGGATGGTTGTCTATGTACTTTGTCGTAATGCCCAATTAAATCTCACTATATTTATCATATCATGTATATGCATTGTTATGCCTTTCTCTATTTGTCAATTGCCCTCGACTGTAATTTGTTCACCTAACATGCTTTTATCTTATGGGAGACACCTCTAGTGAACCGTGGACCCCGGCCCTATTCTTTACATAGCATACAATTTACTGCAATTGTTGTTTACTGCTTTCTTTGCAAACATCTTCCACTCGATACGCTAATCCTTTGTTACAGAGGAAGTCGGTGAGATTGACAACCTCACTGCTTCGCTGGGGACAAAGTACTTGGGTTGTGTTGTGTGTGTTCCGCGTTGGCGCTCGAACTCGGTGTTGCGCCTCGCATCACATTCGGGCGACCATCAACTCTTCAACGGCTTCCTTGGCTCCTAATGTCTGATTAAACCTTGGTTTTCTCCGAGGGAAAACTTGCCACCAGGCGCATCATACCTTCCTCTTGGGGTTCCCAACGAACGTGTGAGTTACACGCCATCACATGCCCTCACCGAGTTTGCCAAGAAGAAGATGGCCGAACTATTCAAGAACCACAAGAAAAGATTGCGCGGCCTTATCAAGAAAAAGAAGACTCCGGACAGTGAGAAGGTAAAAAATCACTGGGACGAATTCGTGAAGTACAACACGGAGTCGGAAGAATTTAAGAAAAGGTCGGGAAAACAAATAAGGCAAATGCTGCGTTGAAGAAATATCACCAAATTCTGGGTCCAGGTGGATACAGGGCTAACCGTCCTAAGTGGGAGGCAGCTGAGGCGGAACTGACCAGGAAAGGGATCAGATTAGGGACACACGGCTGGATCGAACGGTGCAAGGAGTGGTTCTACGGGATTGGGGGAACGTTGCATCCAGAAACAGGGAAGTGCATCTATAAGAAAGCTCATCTGAAGTTTCCCATTGAAGCCCTGGAAAAAGCACATAAGGACGGGAGGAGGGGAGGTTCCAGCCCGATAGAGAGAACGATGAGCTGACACGTCCTTGGGAACAAAGAACACGGCGGACGAACACGTGGCAGAAGGCTCCGTTCCGTGGAACATTGGCTTTCCCGCGGAAAGGAAGAGATTTCCTGATAAAAGCCATGAGAGGAGAAAGGCAAGGGAAACAGACCGCTTAGCGACCTTAGAGGAGGGTTTTACCACCATGCAAGCCCAATTAACCATGGTAACCCAAGTACTTACATCCCAGATGGCTCAGGGGCAGGCTGTAGATCCTGCGCCATTGCTCGATGCCCTCGTCCCGCTGCAATCTCAACAACACCGGAGAAGCAGCGTAGCTTCCTCTCAGCAGGCCGATCATATTAATGATGAGGTGGTCGAGCCTCCTCGCTACCCCCCCGTGGATGATCTCACTGAGAGCCATCCTTGTGAGCTGCATGTTAAAGTTTTCAACCTATCCTTCAAGGCGGCGGTCGGCATCTTCTTACCTACAAGGTCTTACCATTGCCGTCCGGTCCAAGACGACTTTGCTGTTGTGATGGTGGATGAAGTGTTGAGATATTATGAGGGGATGGTGCTTGAGCACCCTGCAGGTGAAGATGGGGAAATCAAAGAACTGGGAGAAGCCCGTAGAACCACCGTGCAATGGCGGAAGGAGAACATTGTGTTTCCAGGTGAGAAGCCACCAAGCAGGCCACCTCCTCCGCCTCCTCCGCCACCTGCAAGGTCTCCTCCGCGTGATGAGTCTCCTCCGCGTGATGATTCTCCTATGCGCGATGATGATTCCCCTGTGCATGAGCAGTCTCCTCCGCGTGAAAACACTCCGCCGCCTCCTCCTCCTCGTCAGGAGACTCCGCCGCCTCCACCTAAGCAAAAGAGGAAGCTAACCACGGCACCTCCTACAGCTCCGAAGAGATCATCAACTCCGATGAGGGCACAGACTCCATAGTTGTTACCACATGAGCAGACTGAAGAGGCATTTCTTGCGCCGAAGAAGATGTTTATTAAACCGCAAACAATGAAGCACTTTGCCGAGACGAGAATGAAGAGACCTGAGCTGAGATCTGATCATGACCGCTCTCTTGGACAGTCCTATAGAGCGAGCAAAGAAGCAAAAAAAGTCGCCCAGCTTGGACAGCAGGACAATCAAGCCATACCCCACTTCGTCGTGCAGCCCTATGATGATCCAGAGACGGCATCGATGATCGAACGGGAGGCTAGAGCTCAGGGAGCATCAGTTGATTACGAAGATTACTATCCAACGGCTCAAGTGGTAAACAAGTATAGATACGGAAAAGATCTCATCAAACCTGGCGAGCTCGCGCGTCTAGGTACTCAGATGCGAAGGTTGCATGACTGGTACCTGAAAGCCTGTCGAAGAGGTGATCGCTACCTCACTTGCATCTTAGAGATGAGCATTACTCCGGGGAACGAGTGATAAACCTGAGTTAAAGAACTGTCAGCTTATTCAACTGCACGACAAAGCTGTCACCGCTAAGCACGTCGTAAGTGATTTATTTATGGGCTCAAGTCTCGTAGCTCAAATAACATTGCCATTCATTTGAATTAAATAATTATCCTCACTATATTCTTTGTGTACGCTTATATTTAATTATGCGTAATGAAGAAGCTCTCGAATGCAAAAGAGGCAGCTCCTAACAATGGGTTCAGACCTGCATACAAATTATGAGAAGTTACGGTTCGAGACTTCACCAACACATAGGACAACATGGTAATGTTTTTAGTGAAGCAAGCAGACAAAGAGGATATATTCTTTTCCTACAACTTCAAGTGAGTGTTATATATAACATACATTATGCTTGTGCAGCTTCCACTTTATTCTCCAATCATTGAGCTATGTTTCAGTAAATACCTTATTCCTCCTTATCATTGACTGTTAAAGGAGTCGTAAAGGTTTTTCTGGACTCGAAACGTAAAGAATATGCGGAATGGGCGGCTGTCATCCTTCAGAGGTAATTTCAATCAATTTCATATTGGCATCTTCACTGTTCTAATTCGATGATATCATCAACTAATCAATAACTCATTTACTCATTATTTTTTGCCGTGGCAGGGCTTCATCACTAATGCTCCTGTAAATGGAAACCGGAGCTTACATTTGAAGATTACCCCGTAAGTAGTACTAATATATATAGCTATGTCCGTGAAACTCTATGTATGATATTTACTTTCAATACGATGCTTGATTAATTATTAGTTTGATCGAACTATTTTTTCGTAAAGTGTATGTGGGGAATGCGGGAATAACTTATGTGGATACTACGTCTGCACCTTCATTCGTGACATGACTTGTCCCAAGGGTGGGGATGCCCAAATACATGCCACTCGTGTATGATAACAAATTCTCACAATTATCTTAATTAGTACCATCTATTGTATGATTTCCATTCATATATTGATCTCCTTTTTTAAATATAGATGATACGCCTGCGGGACAGTCTCATAACGGCGGATCAAATACGAGCAATTCAAGAGGAAATCGCGGGATTCTTTCTTACCGAGTGCATAACCCCAGGTGGAGAGCACTATGTGAAGGTCATAGCTAGGTGTTGAGCAACTTTGTATAAGCTAATAGATTTAGTAAAGAGATCCGACTTGATATGCATGCATTACGTGTACCGTTGACGATGTCTATATATATTCACGACGATTTGTTTGTGGTTTCTTTAATGAGCATATGCATTGCTGAATTCAGCCGCTGTAGTACGTAAACGCCTATGTTTTCCTCGCTCAAGGGCAACGCTGTCGCACTCCTAGGTCCGTGTTTGCTGCTAGAGAATAGACTCTTCAAGGCAGATACAGTCTGCTCGTATCTACGAACCGGACCAAAGGCTTTCCACTGCTGGGAAGCTCCCCTCGGGCCACCATCGTGAGCAGTAGGTTTTAGTCTTATATTTTTTAACCGGGACTGTGGGGGCCTTTTATCCATTTGCCAGAGTACACTATCACATGAATGAAAAGACAACTACAGCGATTCCGCCTAGCGAAGAAACTATGCATGTAATTTGCATCTTCACGTGCATTGATTGAATGGTGCTTATGCATGCAATCTGCACGCTGGCAAACAGATCATATTTGATCGATTCCGGCTTCTTGCTCCAGCAACAGCCCACAGTCGACCTGTACATGTTTTCCTGAGAAAAGAAAGGGATTGAAGCGGAAAAAATCAAAGCTTCACGTATGGATCACTGCGTGCATGAATTTCTCGGCCAGGATGCCATGCTTTCCGACCGATCGAAGATTCAACGTGTGAGGATTCTGCGTAAAGCAGCTCCGGATCATTACATCTACGCCGATTTTTCCGTTTTACTTCGCGATGAGCTGTCACGGTCAGGACTTTTAAGTCCGCACATTTGCTGTGACCGGTTTCATTCCACCTTGGCTTCCGACGTCAGCTACATTTAAACAGCTAAGTCCCTATTTATATTTAATATTTTAAAATTTTATGATCATGAGATTAAGATTGGTTCACTCATGTCCTGAGTCTTTTACCGCTTTCACTGTTGATCATATCTTTTCCACGATTTGCCTCGCACTCGTGAACAACTTTGTACTGTTTTTGCCGCCTAAGGCTCCAGTACGCTACAAAATTTCCGCCTTCAGGCGTTAGCTTGAGTTTTCTGGCCTACACGTTTTCTGTTGTTTATATGTGGATTCCTTAGTAGTGACATTTCGGTACTTAAAACCGGCCTCTGTTTCTGAGGTTCTTGATTATTTCGCTATTAAGCGCTATCGCCTCAGCAGATGTTCTGTGTTTAAAGTTTGCCGTCTTGCGAAAAGTCAAGCATATAAACCAGAAGAACGGATAAACCAGCACTTGCTTAAAATATATAAATTACATTAACTGTTCAAGATAGTCGAGTTTTTTCCGCCTTGACAGTTTTATGTTGTTCAACCGCTGCATAGTTTCAGCTTCAAAACATTTGTTCAAAGGCCGTTTTTGTTCCGCCTTACATTTGTTTGTTGAACATGGTCAAAGAAACAATTTAATACAAATGTGTTTTTGTGTTTATATATCAGGTACATGACGCTTGGACCTTCAATAGTCCTCGAACTAAGGTGTTTTCAAGCAGACCTAGCAATCGCGAGAAGCCCAGGGGAAGCTAGCCAGATCCATATGAGATAAGGTTAGGCGGATCCGTAGTGATGCACAAATGTAGCAGCAACTGAGCTCCGATTCCGCTATGCTAGCGAACCAACTCCTGTGGCTGCGATTTTGATCTTATGAAAAGTGTGTTTCCTTTCTGGTATTAGTGCTGGAAATTTCTGCCTAGATGCTTGGGATTTACACTATTCCTTAGTCACATATAAAGATAAAGCTACTCTAAGAGCTCCAAGCCGGATTTTCAAGTAAATTCACCTTGGCGCTCGGGGGCTACATCGATGAAGTTCTCTGAGTAACAAGCCGGAAAATTTCCACCTTGACGCTTGGGGGCCGTGTTTCTGAGCATCGAGTCTCCTTGGAGCAAGCCGACTCAATGCTCGGGGGCTACATATGGTTATGTCAAGAAAATTTAGAGGATGGCAAAAATCCGGCTAACTAGCCGGATCCGCACCTATATTTTGGTAGCCGGATCCGCACCTATATTTTTGGTAGCCGGAACCGCACCTATATTTTGGTAGCCGGATCCGCACCTCAATTTTTGGTAGCCGGATCCGCACCTCAATTTTGGTAGCCGGATCCCCACCTACATTATGGTAGTCGAATCCGCAACTATATTTTTGTAGTCGGATCCGGACCTATATTTTGGTAGCCGGATCCACCTCACTTTGGTGGCTGATCCCGCACTTCACATTATGGTAGTCGAATCCGCAACTATATTTTTGTAGTCGGATCCGGACCTATTTTGCTACGATCTGAATCACATTTGGCTAGTTTGATCCATACTCAAGATTATTGTTGGATGGTGTCTTCAAAAATCTGACCATTGATCATGTTTCCATCAACATTTGGTTGGAGATAAGAAGTTTGGAGTCTTTCAAAATTCTCTATTATTCGTTCCACCCAAAGGATGAAGATACATGCGCAAGCTGAGCTGGATGGAAGAATGGTGAATCTTGGAGAACTCCTGGAAGCACTGCTGTGGATATATACTTCATAGGTATACCATCGACATGGTCCTATTCCTGAAGCTCCTGGGTGACTCAGTGAGCATGTGGATGGTATGGCTCCACCGGCAGCCCATGAGCTTTATCAAGATGAAAGATGTCCAAATCTTAGAACAAGGAGTCGGATCCCAACCGACCTATGAGGTAGCCGGATCCGAACCGGCCCCATGAAGGTAGCCGGATCCGAACCGCCTCGAAGGTAGCCGATCCGAACCGCCCTGCGTAGGTACCATCCAAACCGCTCTGAAGCAGCCGGATCCAACCGCCTCTACAGAGGTAGAGCTTGGATCCGGAATCCGACTCTGAAGAGGCACCTGATCAAGAGGTATATGCGGGGAGTCGATCCGTGAAAGCCCATGAAGTATCCGGATCCAAGGACGACAAGTTAGGAATAGGTGGATCCTTGACGACACGGCAAGACATTGTG